>CM075666.1:43579155-44779155 GCA_037954105.1 Canavalia gladiata
AGTGTAATTTTCTTCGTTGCCAATGGAGAACCTTGTTTGTTACCAACGCACATTCCTCTTCTGAGATTTTTCAATCGCACCCTTCTCTCCGTCAAGCGACACGTCGCTCACATCCTCCGCTCCCAACACGACACTGTCGCACACGCCAGGTAATCATTTAATTTCTACGCTCCATTAAATTGGGTTAAATGTGTTTAAGTTTCCCAACATTTGGAGATGTCGTTTATGACGTATTTGGTTTTAGGATTTGCTGTGAGGTGGACATGGCTATTAGGAAAAAGTTGCAACTAAACGCTGGGGATTGTTCGTCAAACGACCAGAGTTTTGGTGCCGGTGAGAATGGCAGGCACGCCGTTTTCAATGCGTTGGATACCATGCTAAAGGATAGTTTAGAGCGATTGAAGATGATGCGGTTAGCTTCGATTTTATGCTTTTATTTATATAATTGGGAGTAATATGTTGGTTTTTATATGCCATTTTATGCATTTATTTTAAAAATAAAAAGAATTATTTATATGTCTTCAACTTCAATTAAGAAACTGGATATGTTTCTTGTTTCTTATTTCTTATCATCCACTAATTTTGTAGATGGTTAATATAGTAAATACACTTGATGACCTGCTAGAGTAGTATTTAAGGTGTTAGTACTTTATTGTTTTTTAATTGTTGCTGCCTTTGTAATCCAGAAGTCAAGTGCCTGTTTGATTTAAGGTGGTGTTTTTGTAATTATTAGTGATGAAAACGGACAATGGGAATACAGAGCATTCCAAACACATCCTAAGAAAACAATATTTTCTTTGTTTTCAAATAGATCTCTGAAAACAGGAAGCAACCTGAAAAAAAGTTGACATTTTTTGTAATTATAAGTGAAGCAGGAAATGGAAATAAAAGATATTTTCTCAAACCAAACAGCCCCTAGTTGATGTTCTGCATTGTATTCTGTCTCTGAATCACACATAGGGAAAGTTTGTTATAGAGGAAGTTTGTCTGACTACATGGATAATCAGCGGGCAGTGGTGTGAATGTATGTGTATGTGGTTTATGTACATGTACGTGTTAGAAGAAAGATGTAACAGATTCTGTTATGAGTAACAATTTTGGTTATCACATGAAATATTGCAGGGAAAACATATCTTTAGTGAAGATAAGTCTTCGGGGATATGCATGTGAATTTAACTACACTGAACATACTACCACTATTAGGCGTTTGTGCTTGGAAGGTAAGTTGGGAGCAGCTTTATGGCTTCGGAGAAAAATGGTGCAGAGAGGAATTCTTCCTGACGTGTTTACCCACAACTATATTGTAAATGGGCTGTGCAAACTTGGTCTCTTGGAGAAGGCAGATTGGCTTGTTAGGGAGATGTTAGAATTTGGTCCTAGTCCCAGCTGTGCCACTTACAACACTTTGATTAAGGGCCATTGTGCTGTTAATAGCGTGGATAAAGCTTTGTATGTGTTCTTCACCATGGCCACCACTGGGATTCTGCCGAACAGGGTTACTTGTAACATACTGGTTCATGCGTTGTGTGAGAAAGGTCTTCTGAAGGAAGCTAAAAGGATGCTTGAAGAAATATTAAATGATGATGACGAGATACCTGATTTAGTTACCTCTACCATATTTATGGATAGTTACTTTAAGAATGGAGCAATTATCCAGGCTCTCAGTCTTTGGAATCAGATGCTTCAAAAGTGTACAAAAGTAGATGCTGTAGCATATAATGTCCTTATCAATGGATTTTGCAAGAGCCAATATATGAATCTTGCATATGGATATGCGTGTGAGATGTTTAAGAAAGGTTTACTTCCTGATGCTTTTACTTATAATATTCTTATTGGTGCTCTTTGCAAGGAGGGCAAAACCAATGAGGCTTGCTATACCCTTGGAGTTATGTCTAGAATGGGAATTATGCCTGATCAAATTACATACAAGATTGTGATTCGAGGCCTTTGTTTGGATGGAGATATTGTTAGAGCAAAAGACTTGCTGTGGTGCATGCTGAACAATTTAATGGTGCCCAATCCTATGATATGGAACCTTATAATTGACTTATACGGAAGATGGAATGATCCTAATAATGCATTTTTTACAAGAGATCAGATGCTGGCTTTTGGTGTTCACCCAAATGTATTTACTTATAATGCTTTAATTTTTGCTCAAGTGAAGAGTGATGATTTCTATGGTGCTTGCTTTCTGAAGGAAGAGATGATTTCAAAAGGGCTCTGTCCTGATGTGGTTACTTATAATTTATTGATAGGTGCTGCGTGTAATATAGGACGTCCTGATTTTGCTCTTCAATTACTCAATGAGATGGTGCAGAGGGGGTATAAACCAGATTTAATAACTTATACTGAACTTCTTAGGGGATTCTGTATTAGAGGTAACATGAAGGAAGCAGAAGAGCTTTATGCTAAAATACTAAAATCTGGTTTATTAAATGATCATGTTCCTGTTCAGATTCTTTTTAATAAGTACTGCAAATTGGGAGAACCGGTTAGAGCGTTTAACTTCTATCAAGACTGGTTGGCAAGTAAACGGGATAGTTATCCTTACTAAATCCCACTTTATGCCTATGGCTTTTGACATCACAAAGTTGCAAGCTCTGGAAAAAGCAAACAACATTTGCTTTCAAGTCACTCTTTATTTTTCTGAATTTCTGACTTGCATTAAAATGTTGGTGGTTCTCAGGTTGCGGCTCATATGAGTAACAAACACTCCAGGTGTGTGCTGGCATTCTACCCAACAAACACTATTTGCTTTCAGTGGAATAATTGTCATTCTTAGTCATTCAAACTGTTGCAAAATGTTGTACCTGGAAACCTTGTTAGATATTGGGTTGGAAATATTATTTTAGATGCATGTGTCATTTTTGCATTCTGCTGAATGTTTAATTGTTTGGTTTTAAATAAATTGCACTTAGGGAGGTCAAACAACTTTGTAATTGATCCTGTAGGAGGGGAGACCATAGAGAACCACACTAGTAATATAAATTTCAAGTTTTGGTTATCCACATTCCTGGTCATCTTGTCTGTTTCAGTTAGGAAATTTCTTTATGCTGAATATGAAGTTATAAATTTCAAGTTTTGGTTATCCACATTCCTGATCTGCATTCCTTTGTCATCTTGTCTGTTTCAGTTAGGAAATTTCTTTATGATAAATATGAAGTTTGTCTTCTGGTAATTGATGAGATTTTTCTTATTTATGAACAACTAAGTTGTTTCCAGACACAATTCTGTATTCTGTTTTCTGAATTTGGGACGAAAAAGTTTAAATAACTTAGTGGCTTTGGCGTGAAAATTGAAAAATGAAGTTAAGGATCCTCTACTTTAAGTCATAGCATTTCTTTTAATGATTTCTGATTTTTAGTTGTTCTTATGTAGGGTATTTTTTATGGGATGCAACATTCTTCCCTACTCCAGAAGATATTGTCTGCAGATTAAAGTAAAAGTGTAAACTAGTTCAGGGCTTATTATGCTTCTACTAAGGTTGGGTTTCAGAACTTGTTATTCTTTCATTGCAACGATTTTTTAAATTATTTAATTGTGGAATTTATATTGAGGGAAGACAGAACACACCAATACGATTCTAGAGTTTCACATAATCAGTTGACTTAGAGGTTGAATCATATCCTTGCGCTCTTAGATGACAATAATTACAAATTTGCAGTACACAATATATAGTATTTCATAATTGCATCTATTTATGTGATGACTATTGCCTGAATTTACAACCTGTAAAATTAGTTTTTTATTGGGGATGGGGTGGGGTGCAGGGGTCAATTGTCAAATGTAACTAATTTTATTTCCCAAGTTGACCTATTCTAAATATTACATGCAATGCATATTGTGTTTTGTATTTACGAAAATAGCACTAGAAACCACGGTTGGCTATAAGGTGCATTAGGCTAAGCTAGCGGAGACAAAAGCTCTTTTTAGACAACAATGGATGCCTTCTATCCAACCAAGTAAATAGAAGTGATAAAAGAATAGACTCAATAAAGTATTTGGGAAACAAGAAAAAGAGTATGAGTGATAGGAACTGACCTCTCATTACGAAAGTATACAAGAGGAGAAGGAACAGAGTATTGGGAGCAGATAAAAATGTAAATGAAACAGTCAATCAGGAGTTAGTTCGTTGAGGCAGTCAATCAGTTAGTTAGTTAAGACAATTTAGTGGAGAATAAATATGGTGAGAATTAGTAGAAAAGGGGTTATGTTTTGGGAAATCATTGGGAGTTGGCTGAGCTACTAATCTGCTCCACCCAAACCAAATACAAAGAAATGTTGCCTAACCTCCATTCCTGGTAACTTGAGTACCAAACCTTTCCATACTCCTTACATTTGATCTTATGCCCATCTCCTACCTCTACAAAATAGGAAGAGGTTTCTGTTAATTATAACTTTAGTTCAATTGATTTACAGAAAATATCAAGACTAATAGTACAAGAAAACTCCTTCCTGAGATTAATTCGAGTAGCTCAGCCTACTCCAGTGATTTCCCAAAACATAACCCCTTTTCTGTTAAATTCTCACCCTATTTATTCTCCTCTAAATTGCCTTAACTAACTAACTAACTAACTGATTGACTGTCTTAAGTGACTAACTTATTACTTGTTTCTGTTACATTTTTAGCTGCTCCCAAAACTCTGTTCCTTCTCTTATATACTTTCCAAATGGGAGGTTGGGCTGAGATACTCATTAATCTCAGCAGGGAGTTTTCTTGTAATATTCACAGTCTTGATATTTTCTGTAAAGGAGATTGGTTCTGTTCTTGTTTTTCTAACAAAAATTCTTTCTATTCTTCCCCGGTACCAGTCCTATCAATGAGATACTAATGGTCACTATAATTTATCATTCTTAATATTTTAGTTAGTATAATTTGAAGTAAAGACCTAATCTCACACTTTTCAATTCTGCAAATACATGGGAAATGGGTTAAACTATTCTAAGATAAAGATTAATATTTGTATTTTTAGCAACTAGATTTTACCTAGAATATAGAGATTATCCAACCATACTAGTTCATATGTGTATATCTAATAATGTTGATTTCATGTATGTGATTATAGGCATATTATATGTATTAGTAAAATTTCAGATTATAATAAGCTTTTATTTAAAAGCTGGACAGAATTCTGTAAACAGAATATAAAATAAAATACTTAAAATTTTAAGTTGAGTGCATGAGAAAGGGATGCGATGGTAAGATTTTAAAATACTCCCTCTGATCCTTTTTATAAGAAACAACTACCAATATATTTTTTTTGGGTCCTAAATATAAGAAATATAGTCCTATTTTCTAGTGTATTGATTACTGAGTTCCTTTTTATACCTTACTTTTTTTGAGATTTATGTTAACTAGACACTCACTCTCTTCATATGTTACCAATTCAAACATTTATTACTATGGGTATTTTTGAAAGAAAATTTAAATTTATAACATTAATTGTTTCAATTACTTTTCATTGGTATTGATAAATTAGTTATTCGTGTTTTATAAAAGGGACCGAAGGGAGTACAAACTATATGTTGTATGGTAGTAACCATTTATGTGGCAGAACCCATAGGATTTAACAGAAAAAGATTAGGTGTGTATAGATTTCTGTTGAGAAAATTTGTGAGCTTGATTGAATGTGGATACTATTCTGTGATGATGATGATGATCTTCTGGGCAAATTGTATGCTCACATTTTCCCCTCATGATAAATATTGGATAACTTGGCTCTATGCAAGTAATTATTTTATGATGAATGAATAACAACATCTTTGGAAATTAATTGTATGCTAATGAGATGCTAGAACCCAAAGTGTCTAATGACTAATGGAATGAGAGTAGGGTTGAGTCATGAGTTGCAGTCTGTGTTTGGTTTCTTGTTGAAAAGCCATTTCATGCGTTTGAAGGGAGAAAATGGTTTTGTTTTTGTTTTGCATTGGGCCTGGCACCCTTTAAGTTCTATTCCAACCAAAAACCAAATACACATGCAAGCATTGGGAAGGGCAGAAATTTTGGTCCTTGGGGACTTATGAAGCCTAGATAGTATGGTATGGATATAGGGATATGAGACATTTTTGAGGATTGAAAAATCAAGATATGATATGGCCTAGATATGTTGTAAAAAAATATATGTATTTTACATAAATGAAAAATATGTGTAGACAAGTGAGGTAATTACCCACTTTACAGGTGGCAGGAGGGATTGTGAAAAGCAAAGGTGTCATTCAATTAGAGAGGAAGAGAACCAGGCACCTCTTGACTTGCCTGAATATTCTGTATTTTCTTTTCTTTTCTGTTCAGCTTCTACAACTTGCTTTATAAACTTAGCATACTGATATCAGCATAATTTCAGCGACAATACAGCACTTTCAAGTACATCTACTAATTTGCTTCAGTTCTGTCTATCCCATTCCAATGTGATATTGCCTAATGTAATTATTTCCTTGCCATATTGTACCTGTGTTGATAGCAATATCTTGATGTGATAAGCCGCTTCTAACAATATGTTACACTAGTACATTTAGGACAAAGAAAGAATGAATCTTTATTCCAGAAAGAAGAAAGAACTCAGTCCTGAACTCAATGAGTTTATGAGAGAACAAACTGAGAGATGATACATGTGATAAACCCAGAGAAATTAGTGAGACTCTGGACTCTCCTAACCTTCACAACTAGTTACAACCAAAAGACCCCTCTCCTTCTAACTGAATTCATACAAATACTAGTAACCTCATAACTGATTCAACAAACTCTAACTGAGTCTAACGGCAACAAACTGTAAGTGAATCTAACAGCTGCCAGTTATTATTAGAGTTTGTTTGGGCCATGTCAGTGCTAGGCCTCTCCTCCTCTTCACATAGACCTGTTTAATTATGGGCCTGATATCACAATAAATTAAAAAGTAAAATAAAAATTAATGGACACTTCCTGGATATGTATCTAGAAGTATTGGATGCATATTAGAATTGGATGTGTCCCGTACCGATGCTTTGCCATTTTTGGAGTATCTTGGCATCATAGTTGGGGACATAGTCTGTGTGCATAGTAACAGTATTATTTTGTCACATTTTGATTATATATTGGTATTTGATTTAGGCTTAGGGTCATACCTTGCAGCCATTGACCAGTGCTAGGTGGGTGGAGCTATTTGACTTTATCTGATCAAAATCACTGGGCAATGGAGGGTGTCTCTGAGTGATAGGAAAAACCCCTGTAGCTTCTACTCCTGTCCAATCATCTAGATGGATAGTGAAATCCCCCATGGAGTGGGCTTGATCAATGAATTGATTAGTGTGGACTCGTGATGTGTGCTGACTGCTGATTTCTGAATTAGTTATAATGTAATGAATTTTATTTTAAATGAAAATTGGACGCTACTTTTAACATAATGCATGTCTATAATGGAACTTTTATTTGCTAAATTTTAGTGAAACACCCTTATAGCCTGTACTCCTGTCCAATCATCTAGGTGGATAGTGAATCCCCCATGGAGTTGGCTTGATCAATGAATTGATTAGTGTGGACTCATGATGTGTGCTGACTGCTGATTTCTGAATTAGTTATAATGTAATGAATTTTATTTTAAATGAAAATTGGATGCTGCTTTTAACATAATGCATGCCTATAATAAATCTTTTATTTGCTCAATAAAACACTTAATTTGCATGGAACTTTACTTTCTATAAACCTTGTTTTACTAAGAAACTGGATGTATTCTCACCCCATCTGTGTTTTATGCTTTATTATACTTCTATGTTATTATAGACTCTAAGCAAGTTATTGAGTATGCTGGAGCTGATTGCCATCTGGATGCACAAGTCCAAGCACATCGGAAATGGGCCCATTGACCAGGTTGCTTGAGTACCAAGGATTAGAGACCTTCCAAGTCACCTGCGAACCTTTTACCAGACATCATACGACCATGATTTCTATGCAAGTCAACCCCATTTAGACTTTTGCTCATGTTTCTCACATGTTGTAATTGCTACTGGTAGGTTGGCTGTGTCTGTTCATGCCTTGTAGATATTTTGAAACGTATCTCACATTTTGGCTAGATAGAGCTTTCCTCTTTGCTTATTGTATTTAGGATGCTGTCTTTTTGGCTTGGTATATGGCATACTATATAGGTTGGTTGCATGTGACTCCTTTAGAACATTGGCTATGCATGTTATGTATCGATATTATGCTTCGTGTATCTATTTGTTTATCCTATCTTACTTTAATGTTCTTATTCTTTTGCAATAGTTGAGTATGGAGATTTAAATTGCTGCTAATGTAATTTTACTGAATTTCTCATGAAAAGGAAAATAGGGTAGACTAGAGAATCATATAACAAATTTAAAATAAATATTAAGCATTTGGTTATCATTGCCTTTAAAAAAATTTCCCATGCAAATTCAGCTTTAAATATAACAGTTTATAAATTATTATCTGGTATACTAGCAAGTGTATCTCAAACTCAACTATGACTTTGATTATTAAATATGAACATATCTCAAATTTAAGATTTTTTGTAAACATTTTGTGGTATTAATTATAAATTATTTATCTTGTATCTATAATCGTCAGTGTAGCAGCCATCTTACTATCCGCTATCCTGCTATATCATTGATTAGACAAGCCTGAAATACTAGAGCAGTGGATTTCTTTGTACAACCAGCAAAGTTGGTCAGCCAAACTTATCGGTTATTCCTTTGATAAAAATTATTGGGGATAATGAACCAATCTGAAGATGCCTTTGTCTCATAAAAGAGAGGAGTGGGAATTAATGACACTAATTAGGCCAATATGGAAGGTTGCTGATAGGATCCTAGCAAATCTTGTTTTGAAGTGTATTTTTTGACTGATCCTACCAGCAACCCTGTTTTCCTATAGAGCATGACATGTTGCTTTGTAAGAGGAGATTGATCACACCTGCTGGGTCTGAATTGTTTCCTCAACTGATTGCAGAATCTCATTCCACTTCAACTGGGGGACATTTGGGGGTTTGGTGAGCATATAGATACCTAGCAGCAAACTTGCACTGGTCTGGAATGATAGCAGCCTTGACTAAGTTTGTAGTTGATTGTCCCAGCATATCAACAGCAAAAGTACAAAGCCATGTCTTCTGCTGGACTCCTCCAACCATTGCCTATCCCTAAGGCAACGTAGGATGAGATAAATATGGATTTCATAGAGGGGTTGCCTAGATGGAAGGGGTTTGATGATATAATAGTGCTTGACAATAGGCCCTTGAAGTATGGAGATTTTCTCTCTCAAGCACCCATTTACTGTACAAACAGTAGCTGAATTATTTGCTAATGAAGTTGTCAAAGTTGATGAGGTCCCAAGCATCATTGTAGTGACTGGGATCTGACATTTGTTAGGAAATCCTGGTCAGAAAGGAAGGTCTGCTTGCTCCTTATTGGCAACCTGCCATCATCCTGAGATGGATGGACAAATGAAGGTTTTGAGTAGGGGGTTGGAGATGTAATTGAGGCGTTTTGCAATAGATTGGCTGAAACAGTGGTCAAATTGGTTACACTGGGCAGAGAATTGATATAACATTGTCTACAAAAGTGTGGCTGGAAACGCTCCATTCAACTTGGTATATGACAGATATCCTCCAACCGTATTGAGGTATTTGCCTAGAGAGTGCAAGGTTGAGGTAGCGGTCAATGAATTCATGGATTGAGATGAGATAATTAAACAGCTCTAGCATCACCTGGCTTGGAATAAAAAATGAAGAGAAGTCACATTTGTGCTGGGAGAGTGGGTTTATTTGAGGCTAAGGCCCTGTAGGCAATAATATGTTGCAAGGAATGAGGATGTAGCGGGGAAAGGGGGGAGGGGAAGTTAGTTAAGAAACCCATGTAGGAGTGCTGCTGGTGAGGGGTTAAATGGGATGTTAGTGAGATAAAGAAAGGCATTCTGTTTCTGGTTAGTAGTTTTGGGGATTCGGAGAGATTATCCCTCCATGCTAGGGTCTAGTACTGTGAGGGTAGCTCCAATATGTATTCCCTGTCTGTTTCTTTTCTGGCTCAATTGTTGCCGCTTCTTGATATCTATTTGAGTTTAATCATACTTGGTGGCTTTGTATCCTTTGTGCTTCTTTTCTTATCAGTGACTTAACATACCTGTCTTGGCGCTAATTATCAAGTATGTAACCATATATATATAATTGAAGCAAACATTGATGGAATTTCCACGTTTTCTAAGTGATCATTTTATTGTTTCTTTTTTCTTATTCATTCTCTCTACTCAAGAAGCAGAAAGTTATGGACCTATCTGGATACTTCATTTCTGTCTATAGTATTCTGGATTATTCATTCATATGTATTAATACTAATTGTAGTTATCATTGTATATGTTATATTTAGAAGGAGCTACTGGAAGTGCGCTTCTCTGCGCGGAGGTTATGTCCATAAATTGTCATGTACCATTACCAGGCTGCCTATACAAAGTTGGTCGAGTGTGCCTCACAAAAAGCCTGGGGAATTATAGGCACTGTTGCGCCAGTTGATAGTGTTGAATGATTTAAACTGCAGCTTAAGATGGGCGTGCTAGCAATTTTATTGTTGGTTAGTAATGCTTGTAAATTTTAATGACCATTTGGTTTAGCCTGCATATTTTCTTGCGACTTTTATTGGTTGCTAATTGAATAGGATGCATGTATATAAATGTACCGTTATCTTTATTTTGTATTTGATAATGTACAACGATTTACTTGTGGTCGTAAGGGATTGTCACCAAGGGAATTATGATTACTAGGGCTAATTATACCACCTGCTGATCTTCATCTTGTAATTGAGAATTATTACTTATTCTGAAAATGTTGAGAAATATTGATGCCAGGTGGCTATGCTTCTGCCATGTTTAATTTGAGCAAGCGTGCTTTTGGGCATGCTAAAAAGATGTCAAATAAAGTACATTTGTTTTTCTTTTCTGTATTCTAATTAATTTACTCTACTGTTCTGCGTTTAATGTTATCATTTTCACTTTTACGGTTTTCTTAAGACTTCTGCATATTCAGTTCAAGATTACAGGAGTGTGGTTATAACCTCCTCCCCCTCCCCCTTCGATAGTGTGTTTCCAATATTCATGACAAACCTGTAATCATGGTTGTCAAAATCTCAAGTTTACACATAAACTTGCGCGATTCTACGGCTCATCCTTATCTATGTTGGAGAGCAAATGAAATTCAGATTAGTGGGATCGTAGTGGACTTGTCAATTTGGAACGTGCTGGGCACATGGTTTAGAATTGATCGTGTTCATGCAGGGTGTAATTGGGTTGCACCATACCCAGAAACGGGTTGTGACCAAGCAAGCGGGACATAAAACGGGTGCGACCAACATATGGTCTGAAAATGGGTCACGACCTTTCAAAACAGGTCGCAACTCTTGCAGCACACATAACCATGAACAGTGCAGAATCAATTGTTCCAAATCACAACTTGCTATTATTCGTTGACTTTCGAAAACGTGCAAAGTTCATGCATCGTTCTCTTCTCTTCCCGAAACTCACCCACTCACCCCCTTTGTTTATTTAAGTCTTTCGCGAGCCTTTCTTTTTCCTTCACTCAAGTTGTTACCTTTCTTCCCGAACGATACTCACTTACCCCATCTGTTTTACGTTCATCCTTGTTTTGTTCATAGTTGTTGCTACCTTCTATTCTTGCTCTGTTTAGCGGCTATTATATTATTACTTTTTACTAAAATTATTCTATTATGCATTTCCACCTTCTCTATTCTGTTGTGGACTTAATGGTTGTGTTCAGTTCAGAATTAAAGTGGAAAATATGGCTAATGGGGGTTCTTCTGTTGATGGTAATAAGGATGGTGAAGTTGGCCAGGAGCAAGCAGATAATCAAGTTGTTGCATCATCAGTTTTCTTTAATGTTAGAGCTTCATAAAATCATAAAAATGTTGCTAGAATGAGAACTGGTGTAAAAACATGGTGTTTTTTTTATTATGGAGATAAAAAAAGAATCAATTAGAAGTGAGGTTTACTAATTCAAGCATCATTTGGTGGAGGCAGAAGGATGTTGGAGCTTGCAATGGAGTTCTGGATGATGTTAAGTATCCAATGTGGAGCATTATTACTTCAATACAAGAGAAAACTCTAGAATTAGAACTAGAAGAACACATTAAGATGAATTTATCTTTAAAGGAAACTGAAAGAGGAAAAAACAAGAAGTAATGAATCTTGTAGACCTTTTCAAGAAAAGAGGTGTAACATGTCAAGGTATTATCAATTCCATTTTCAAGGCAAGTTCAAGGGAGGAGGCTTGCCTAGAAGTTGCGTTATTTTTATACAGTAATGCAATTCCTTTTAATGTGGTAAAAAGAGAAGAGTTTTACAAGATGTTTGAAATGATTATCTAATATGTTATAGAATTCAAGCCACTATCCTAACATGAAGTATTTAGAGCAAAAGGTAGAATTGATCAAACAAGTTTTGGAGCTATATAAAGTTAGATGGCAAAAAATAAGATGCACTATCATGATCGATGGATGGACCAATAAAAGGAAGATCATAATCAATTTTTTGGTAAATAGTTATAAGGAAAATTTTTTCTTGAGTAGAAGTTACCACTTTATAAAGAGACATTAACAAGTGGTAAAAGAGTTATAACTTACATATATTTTAGGAGTATTTTGATTTTCTTATTACATCGTTTTATATGGAAAGGATCTTATGAGACTTGTCACTCAGTTTTCTACTTCTTACTTGACTTTGGTTTGCTTAAATAAAATAAGAGGGTATTATTATATGTACACATTTGATTAATGGGGTGTTAGTCAATTTGCAAAAACTAAGGATGGAAAGTATGTTGAAAACTTGATGATGAATAAGGAGTTTTGGAAAAATATTTTGAATTGTTTTAGGAAAATTTATTATTTAATTATAGTCACGTGCTTGGTGGATTTAGATGAGAAACCTGAAATGAGATTCATTTATGAAGAGATGGATTGAGTTAAGGAGAGGATAGACAAATCTTTCAATGGTCTAAAGAAAATGTATGATAGATTATAATATATAATATCATTGAATTTAATTTTTACTCTATAGACTATAGCTCTTATGTTAGAAAGCGAAAGTTAATTAAACTTTTTATTTTCTCATTATTTAGTTATATGCTTTTATGGAAAAATTATTAATGAAAGGTGTGATAACTAATTGCATAGGCCTTTACATGCTGCTGACTACTACCTAAACTCAATGTTAAATTACAACTCCAATTTTAAGGCTGATGTTGAAATGAAATGTAGACTTTATGACTATCATGCAAGAATAGTGGGAGACATGCATCTAGTAAATAAGATTGATGATCAACTTTAAGGATTTTAAAAGTAGATCAAGGTATTTTGGTAGTAAAGAAACTCAACTTGGTTTTACAAGAAAAACTCCAACAGAATGATGAGAATCTTATGGCTATAAACATCTAAAGTTATGTCAGGTCACAATTCATGTTTTGATCTTGATATATAGTTCTTCTATATATGAGTGCAATTGGAGTGCCTTTGAAATGGTAAGTACTAAATATATTTTATTTTTAAAAAATAATGCCTATTATTAATACCATAATATAATTTTAAATTTTTTTAGATCCATACTAAGAGAAGAAATTATCTTAAACAAAAGGTAATAAATGATGTTGTGTTTGTGATGACTAATTTAAGATTGAGCAAGAAAAACAACCTAGGAAAGAAGACAAATTTGAAATAGAGGATATTCCTTCTGATTATGAATGGATAATAGTGAATGATAAAATTTAAAATTTAGATTTAGAGTTGGAGGAAAAAGATTTGGTTCAGTTGAGAGAATATGATAATATTAAAGCTAGTAGTGGTGCACCTTTAGATGATTTGAAAATTCTTGATGATGAAGTTAATGAATATGAACATCACATAGATGATGATCTTTAAGCTTGGTTTATTTGTGATTTGTTGCTTGGTTTATATGCTTTTAAGAAAAAATTCTTGATTATGTTAGTAGAATCTTATGATTCATTTGATGATTCTACTAGTTGAAACTTTTTTCTTTATCCGATCCCATTCAAAATCTCAATTTTGATAAACTTGCTTGGAACTATTCTTCAAAATGCCTTCCAAAAATACTTCAAAAGCTTTTGTAGAGAAAAGGAATGCCTTATAGGCCAAAAATGTCCCTTCAATACTTTTTTGGAATTTAAATTTTAAAATTATCCCTAATTAGCTACCTTCCATATTCAATCTCATCTTCTTCTTTTATTTCTTTATATTATTTTCAAAATTGTTGTCATAGAATAAAAATTTGATGGTTAGAGTTTAATGTGCATAAAAGATTTAATCATTTTTCATTTTTTATCCATTTTTTTATTTCAGGTACAAGATACATTATTTTATTATGAGCTTTATTAATTTAAAATTTTATGAGTTTTTTGAAATTTTAATTTTGAAATATGAACAATAAGGTTCTAAAATTAAAATTCTAAAATGTAAATCCTACTTAAGCAAAAAAATAATTTTTGGAAATATAATTTTGGAATAGATTTTTTATATTCCAAAATTATAATTTTGAAAATGAAAAATGAATTTCAGAATTTAAATCTAGAATTTATTTTTTATATTTCATAATTATAATTTTAAATGATAAAAAATTTATTTCATAATTTATTTTTAATATTATAAAATTATAATTTTTAAATTTGGTAAATGAATTTTGAAATTATACTTTTGAAATTATGTTTCTAGAATTAATTTTACATTTTTGAATTATAATTTTAGAATGTTTTTTGTATTTCAAAATTATAATTTTAAAATATATTTAAATTTAATTGTGAAGTTTTGTTTGAAGTTTGAAATTTTAAACATAGATTTGTTATTGTAGCATGGTTATCCCAACATCGAATTTAGAATAGATTCTAAAACTATGTTAAAAATTGGGTTTGAGTTTAACTCATCTTCATAAATTAGTTTATAGAGTAAAGATTGTTTTCACCATATATACACTTGATCATCCATATCTCTGGATAATGTGGGACTTTAACAACTTTCATGAACAAACACTGATCAGTATCATTGCCTAAGCAGTTGACGATATCAAATACCCATTTACCAAAAACACTTGTAACCACAACAAGGGTAATACATTGTTAATAAATGTATAAAATAATTACATGTACATAAATACATGTTATAAAGTACCTTACATATTTGTACAAATAACAATTACTAAAAAATCAAATATAGCTAATAATACAGTATCCACCCTAAAATGATGATTGTTTACCTCTAAGTGAAAAAAATATCATCGATCCATGCATTAATATATGTACAAGTACAACATTATACTTTGATGCAATTGCTATCCTATGTCAAGTATGACCTTCCACTTCTTTGAACATACCTTATTTTGATTGCTAATGAACAAAAAATTCCTTAGTTATGTAAATGCTTCTTCATTATCAAAGAATTTCACATAGTCACTACAATTATATGCAGACTTCCTAATCAAATGAATGCAAATTTAAACTCAAGACTCCTCACCTTTACCAAGAAGAATAGCAACTATACGATAAAAATATTATTTTAAAATCATTATATTTAAAATAAAAATATTATTTTATAATTTTATCTTACTTTATTGTCATCTTGCATGAATGTTGACATATCAATTTTATAAAAAATATTATTACACCAAGATAAAAAATTTTGAATATTCATGCCTACATAATAAATATCACACAAATTAAACAACATTAGTATATCCTAAACCTTGTAAATAATACCTTTCAAAATTCATTTATATGACTTCTAGGAATTAATTTTTTAAAGCTAAATTTTGAATTTTAAAATTTAATTTTTGGAAGTCATTTATATAATTTTCAAAAATTAAATTTTAAAATTTAAATTTTAACTTTAAAATTTAGTTTTCAAAAACAAAGTAAATGCAAAAAAAAAAAAATACAAATATTTTCAAAAGCTAGAATCATTAAGATATTATTTAAAGTGATTTTTAGTTTTTAGTTTTAAAATTTTTAATTTTAGTTTCTAATTTTTAAAAGTTGTTACAAGAGTAAGCCAACTCAATTTAGTATATAATTTTATTATAAATCCATAAAAATTGATAAATTAAAAATATTATTAAAAATTAACAAAATTTAAATTCTCTTAAAATAATAAAAAACAAAATTTTAAAAAATAAAATAAAATAATAACAAATATTATTATGATAACAATGATAATGATCATGATGATGGTGATAGATGATGAAGGTGGTGATAACTTAATAGTAATGATAGTGATGAACGTAATGTTGGTGAGATAATAATGATAATGCGGTAATTATAATAATGATGATTATAATATAAAAGAATAGATATATTTATATAATTTTTATTCTATATATTATTTGATAATCAATATATAAAATAAATAATTTTTTATGTTATTAAATATTTATTTTATATAAATAAATTAATTATATTATAATATTATATTATAAATATTTATATAATATAAAATTTTATTATAATTTTATAAATTAAATTAATTTATATATAAAATAATGTTATTCATTTTATTTTAAACTCATAAAAATTAGATAAATAAAAAATTATTAACTAAAATTAACAAAAATATTGATACATATAATTTAATTCTAAGTATTCAAACTTGTTTTTTGATTGGGCCTATTTAATGCAACCAATACTACTGGATTTGGAAAAGTGGATCCTAGAACTATATTACATAGGTCCATAGAAATAGAAAAAAGTGGGTCACGGTTCACCCTTCTTGTTGGATACAGTGACCCAAAGCTTATCCATTTGTATCAAGTCATAATCTTTCTTTTTTGACCAAAACAAAGTTATAATCTTTCTCTCTCTTCCTTTCTTCATTCAGGTCGTTTGCTTCACTTTATTCAAAGAAAAAGTATGTTTGCCGTTTAGAAAGGAACGAAAAAGTATGTTCTAATTAAAAGGTATGCTTAAAAAAAATTAAGAATAATTAATGTTTATTGAAAATGTTGAAAAACTATAAAAAATATTTCTGAATTTTATAAAACAAAATAATTGTTTTTAAAAATTCATATCCCATGATCACAGCTTCTTTATAATTTTAAACAAACATATTTAAAACTTAAAACAAAAGCAATATCTGAAAAAGGAAAATGTTAGAACAATTATAAATAATGGACAACACTAAGTTATACAATAAGAAATCAAATAGACAGTGTTTGGATAGACGTGCAAGGCACCAAACTTGAAAACATTTCATGATCGCAATTATTACAGCTAATATTGTACGTTGGCAATGATAAAGTACAGCACAGAATTTTGTAAATGGTTGAATTTCTTACATGTTTGGTTTAAGAAGGAAACAGAAAGAAAGAGATAAGGGTAATTTGGATAAAAAGAAAGTGATGATAAAATGGGTAAACTTTTAAATATATATTATAAAAAATTAAAATTAAAATTTTATTTTTATTTTTTGTTAAAAAATGGAAAAAGAGTTAAATAAAGAATTAAATCCCTAAAGTAGATATGTGTTATAAAATATAATATTAATAAAGAAAATGATAACAATGAAAAATAGCAAAAAAGAACTTATCTATTTCCCTGACTTTCTTAGTGGAACGAGAAAACTTATGAAATTTTTTTCTTTAAAATTAAATAAAATTAATTTTGAACAATTGAATGTAACTGTAATATGTGCCAAAATTAATTTTGATTATAAATTTTTATTGAAAAGTATAAAAATTGATTTTCTAGCAGGTAACCGAAGCACTCAGAATTCTCTCTTTTCTACAACAACGCTTCTTCCATCTCTTCTATTTTTTTCCCCCTTTACTTTTCATAGGTATTAAACATAGAATTAAGCATGTTAATTAGAGTTCAGCTTTTGACTATATATATATATTTAATATAAATTTTTTAATATATTTTACATTTTTACTTTCTCAATCACTAAAAATGTCCATAGTTTAAAAAAAAAGACTTAATTAAGTTCTTATAATTTATTTTATAAAATTGTTGATTTTAGTTTCCATTATTAATTTTTTTTATACTTTTCATCTCTAAAAGTATCAGTGTATATAATTTGATTTATCGATGTATTTACTTCCTAATATTTTGATTCTTTAAACGATTAATTGGTAAAAAAATATCAATTTATATAATTTATTCTTTAAATATGCTAACTTTATTTATATTTTACTTATAATTTTATCATACTTTTATGAAGATAAGATAAAAGCAAGATTAAATTAATATATTTAAGAATTAAATTATATGTATCAATATTTTTGGATACTCAGAGTGCATAATGCAACTTTTAAAGGTTAAATTGCATATTATTTAAACAACGTTATCGTTTAAATTTAACTTTTTAATGTAGAAACTAAAATCAACAAATTTTAAATATAAAAATAATAAAAATGAAAATTAACATTAAGTATAAAATGAGAAAATATATAAAAGAAAATTTTAAAAAATAATAATTTAGGTGTTGTATATAAACCTTGAATTTATATAAAAGTATTCAACATAAATTCAAAATAATAAAATATTATATTTTTAAGCTTAATTGACTTACGGGTAATAAATTTGAGAATTGTAATAGTGTGTAATAAGAGATCATGAAAAAGAAAGTCAAAAGTCAAAAGTAAAGTTTGATTTTAAAATAAATAAATATTTATAGAAATATAATCATAAAATCATAAAATTTAGATGATAATTTCAATTTAAAAGAGTCATAAAGTTAAATTTACGAATTTGAAAATTGTAATAATTTATAATAAGAGATTAAGAAGTAGGAAGTTAAAAGTAAAATTTAACTTTAAAATAAATACATATACTAATAAAAATATAATCACAAAACCATGAAAATTTAGATGATAATTGCAATATGAAAGGTTTATAAAGTTCAGTTTACGAATTTGAGATTTGTAACCGTTTGTAATAAGAGATCAAGAAGTAGAAAGTCAAAAATAAAAATTGACTTTGAAATAAATACATATACTAATGAAAATATAATTACAGAACCATAAAAATTTAGATGATAATTGCGATATAAAAGGGTCATAAAGTTCAGTTTGGAAGGATTTTGGATCTTTCAATATTTTTTTTATTTTAAAAATTAAACTAAACAAAAGAACATTTAAAAATTAAGTCAATTAGTGAATATTTAATTTTGTTAAAGATATTAAAATAAAAAATAAAAAATATATAATAAAATAAAAAACAATAAAAGGAAAAAAATTCATATCAAATATAAATAAAAAATAAAAATAAAAATAAAAAATATACAACAAAATAAAAAAATATAATAAGAGAAAAAGTATAAATCCAAAACAACTTTAAAAGTCTTACATGGAAGAAAGAATAATGAAAGTCTTACATTTTCTAATTTTTCTATATACAGAAGTATCGTATCAAACAAAATGAAATTTATTTAATATTTCATTCTTCTATATAAAGAAACGTCCTTTACAAGAATGGGGAAGAGAAAAGAATTGAATTATGAAGCTTGTATTTGGAAAAGAGTAAAGACATGAGTCTATATAGTCCTTTTTAAGAGAAAAGTTTGAGGGTCACTTTATAATTTTGTTCAAATAAATGTAGTTAATTTTGTTTTAATTATTATTATTATCTTTATTTTTATTTTATCATTACTTACTTTATTCTCTTTATATTTTTTAGATTTATTATTATTATTTTTAATTATTCTATTATCTTTATATTAATTTTTTTATATTTATTATCTTTTTATAATTAAAATTTTTTAAAAATATTTATAAATTTCTAAATTTCACACGACGAGTTTGAATACAAATGATTATCGTTCTTTATCTTTCTATTTTTTAATTCGTACAAGTTTTACGGAATTTAATCTAATAAAATTTGATCTAAAATTATTTATGCCTTTTTTAAAAAATTTTAAATGTTCTAAAATTTACCTGAAGAATTCTAATACGAACGGGTAGTGTTCTTTATTGTTTCGTATTTTAATTCGTATAGCTTCAGGTGCAGCTTACGTTTGACTTGAACCTTGTGCAGATGTGAGTTTTAGGAAATTTAATCTAATAAAATTGCATCTAACATTATTTCCTCATTTTGTTTAAAAATTCTAAATTTTCTAAAATTTACGTGACAAATTCTGATATGAACGAGTAGTGTTCTCTACCGTTCTTTATTTTAATTAGTACAAGTTCAGGTGCAACTTATGTTTGACTTGAACCCTATGTACATGTGATTTTAAGAAAATTATATTTAATTCAATAAAATTTTATCTAAAATTATTTCAATATCTTTAAAAAATCTTGTAATGCTTTGAAAATTAATGTGACGGGCGAGTAGCATTATCTACCATTCCATATTTAGAATTGCATAGGTCCCGATGCAACCCACACTTGGCTTGGACCTTGTGCACATGTAAATAAAATTTTACAAATTTCTAATTTTCTGAAGTTCTTTTTTATAAATCAAGTCTCTAAACCAAAATTACAAACTACGTAGGAGCAGGATCAAGTCCTGTCAAGTTATTTTTCACAAACCTACATATTTTTATTCTATTTAAGTGATCAAACAATTTTCAAAATATTAAAATCATGCATTCAACTTAAGAGTACTGTTTTTTGGAACGGGCGAATAGGATGTTAATACCTTCCTTATTCGTAATCGGTTCCTGAACCTAGAACTCTTCCTCTGTTAGAGTTTTTCGAAATATTTTTTCTTTTAAAATAAAAATTTGGTGGTGACTCCACAATCAAATAAATTCTTTTTAATTTTTAGCAAGTTTGTCATTTCGTTATAATTTTGGTTGCGACACCATTGAATTAGTGATATGAAAGATAAATATCACCTTGCATGATCATGCCTATCTAAAAAAGAGGAATGTTAAAAGAGATAAAAAAAATTATTAGAATCCACGTAAATGTATTTTAAATGAAAAAGATAGATAAGATTGTAGTTTTTATGTATATAAATCTAGGAAGATCTTTATAAAAAACTACAAGATTTAGGTATATTATTTATTTTATTAGAATTTATATTGAATTTTAATTGATTTAGTTTTCAACTTGTTAAGATTTGTTTAAATTATTTGACTAAGATTTGTTAAGATTTAATTAGAATTACGTTGAAGATTTGAATGATTATATAGATAGATTCTATTAAGACTGGTCATTATTTTCTCATATTTGAATGATTTAATTATTTTTTATTTATTATTTTTATAATTTTTTTATTTAGCCTTAGTTGTGAAAATCGTGTGATCCAATCAATTCATATCGATTAATCTAATGATGTGGAGTTTTGATTTACATTAATTTATATAAAAATATGGATTTAAATCTCATCATTTTCGTTACTTTACAAAAGAAGAATTAAAAATTGAATCAACCAAACAATATAAATAACTTTAAATCCATTCTTATCCTACACGACAAAGTTATGAACAAGCTTGCTCTCTCGTGGAAAGAAGCATTGGTGGTGAAATTTTTGGATAAAATGTTGAGATATACTACCATGAAAGATCGCCTTACCAAACTATGGAAGGTGAGGGGAGGCTTTTGTGCTCATGAATGTTAATAGTGGTTTCTACATGGACAAGTTTGACATGGAAGAGGATAAAATTAAAACAAAGTTGTTGATGGCGGTCATGGATGATCTTTGATCATTGTCTTACCGTGAAACTCTGGTTCTTGGTGTACATCGCTTCAACGTGTTGGAATTCTATTCATTCAAGTCTCACATTGAACAAATCAAATAAGGAAAAGGTATAAAACTCTTATATATACAAAGATTTTGTATGAATTTTATCACCGTAATAATGTAGTCCTTTGGGTGTACTTGAAACTTGGGTAGTTGTGTACCAAATATTATAAGGGACAATTTGTAATTTTCTCTATGAAAAAAATACAAGTAGTAATAATTACTTTAAAAATATTCCATAGATGCAGACAAATAGTGTAAAACCATGTTAAACTTATGTGTTTTTTGCTTTGTTTTTCTCTTTTTTATAAGTGTTCCTAAGAGCAGAGAATATTGAAGATCTTTTGTCCTCTTTCGTGTCTTTGGTGGGTACATTTTATTGTCCAACAATTCGTTGTTGTTGGGTAGCAGAAGGTACCTTACTAAAGGTATGGAAGAGCATCCACATTCTTAGTCCTTGAAAATAAAAGAAAGAACACACAAGTTTAATGTGGTTCGACATCGGCTAGCTATATGTATGAAACACTTTAAAATTATTTTTATTAATAATAGATTTTTATACACTTATTTTCATTTTGTTTTGGGTTTAATTGGGTTTTAATCATATCTATGTTCATCATTTTGAGTGATTTTTATGTTATTGGACTTCATTGGGCTTAAGTAATAAAATTGGTTAATTTTCAAATTTTAACGTATCTTGGCCTTTGTTCATTTTGTAGGCCATATCTTGGGCTATAAAATTAATATTGGAATGATTCCAGAAACATTATAAAGATGAGGCAAAATCCTAAGATAAAATGTATACCTATATAGCCTAGCCTCAATGGATCATAAATTTATTTGGGCTGAATTGTGACTCAAAGCTTCTATCCAGACAGCCGAGACATGTTATAATAAAATAAACATATCTAGGGTTACAAAAATTATTTTTAGATTTATGAAGCTTAAGGATATAATTTTCTACAGCATTTGTTTAGAAGGAAAATCCTGATTCGGCCGTCAACACACTCATTATAATTCAGAAAAAGAGATGTAAGATAAAGATTCATATTTCATGCATAATTTGAATTCAAACGACAAAGTCAAACAAAAATTCAAGTGAAAACCTAGAAGAACAAGGGATCCAATTCAGTTTTTTTATCTTTATTTTAAATTTTGAATTTTAATTTCTAATTTGAATAGGAAAATTGGGTATATAAAAGGGGAAACCCTTACACATTATAGATATACCGAAACTTATTCACAATTCTTAATAAAGTTTCAATTCTTGTTTTCGTTCTTACCCTCATTCTTATTATTCTTCTTTATTTCATAGAAAGTCTCATAGAAGGCTAATTTCCTTGGTTGGCTCGTTGGTTTTAATTCTATAAGTAAGGGATTTGAGGTTTGTTTTTAATTGAATTTTTGTTGCGATTTATTTTTCTTCCCTTTTATACGTTGCAATTGATGTTTGTAACCATGGAATTAGATGCTTAATTTAATTTCATCTTTCATGTTTTAATTTTAAAACTAGGGTTTGCTTAATTCTCTAGTTTGTAGGTAAGAATTAGAAAGGGCGGGTTTCCTATAAATTTGGTGATTTCGATTCTTAAGAATTAATTTGGGGACTTCAGGTGATGCTTAATTATCTGAACATGAATTAATTCAAATTTTAGGTGTTATTCTAGTATGAAATCATGAGTTTAATTGACGCTTGCTTGATTGAATTCAAACCAAATAGGAATTAAAATTGTTTTCAAAAATATATTTTGTTGAACTTATGATAATCCCGCTTATAAATTGAACTAACGAGCTAATCAATTTTTAATATTATTATTTTATTAAGTTTCATTTTTATTTTATCCAAAGAAAAATACAATCCCCCTTTTTTTCTAAATTTAAATTCAATCGAATTGTTTGCCAAGGTCCTTGAGAGACGACTAAGGTTGTGCCTTGTAATGCATTTTTTTATTTAATTTTATTTCATTTTAACTCGACCGCGACCTTGGTTATCAATTACCACTTGCAACTTTTTCACAGAGAAAATTGCAAACCATCCCTTACAATGTTTTGACACATAATTATTCAAACTCCAAGTACATCCAAAGGATAACTATGTTGTTATGGTGGTACACAACTATCGAAAGTCTTAAAAGACTATATTATTGTAGTTTTGGTTGTGATGTGGTGATATAACTCATACACACTCTTTTTATGAGTTTTCTTCTTCTTCCTTCTTCAAGCTATTCGATGTGGAAATTAAATGAATAAAATCTCAATACAATGGCTAAAGTGGAACATACTTTTTTTTGGGTATGATTCTCAACCTTGTATTTTATAATGAGATTGTGCTCTTTGCTCATACATAGGCCATAGGGAAGTCTATCCGAGTGAACATGAACATAAACATATTGCCTATTAATTGACAATAAATTCAGTATAAGAGTTAATTCTTGTAAAATAGAAAAAAGATATGTCGTTTTCAAATTTTATGCTACCCATGCAAAGAAAGCTACATTCATGTCAAAGAGTCATCAAAATTCATTTATTACCTCTTTGTGAATTTTGAATAAAGATAAAAGAACCAATGCAAGTGTTGCAACTCCTAATATTAAAAAGAGATAAGATGAGCTTTTCGGGAAAATCACCTCATTATTTATTGAAGCTTTGATTAAGAAACTTTCAATAAAATTTTTATAGTGTAAACTATTTTTCAGGATAATGTTGATAAACTAAGGAACATCCACCTAACACTGCCTTATCTATAGTGTGTCAGGCTAAGTCATCCTAATAGTTTCTCTCCATCCTTCCTCTATTGGTTTCCATGAAGGAATTTAAGGACTTACAAATTTTTTCTGAGAACATTGTGGATGCTATAAATATTAAGGGAAGGAGATTTATAAAAAAAATACTTAATCATTATAAGTTTGAGATTATGTTATCGATGGAGACTTATGCATAATTTATGTTTCTACGATTCTTTTGGATTCTCATCCTCAAGTTATTGCTATTTAAGTTACTTATGCTTCTAAAACTTAAGTTTTGAGTGATATTTATGCTAGTCCAAATCTGTCTTTGAGGGATGGTTTGTGACAATATTTGAAGATTTTGAAACATTTTATTTCCTTACCTTGGTTTCTTATGAGAGATTTTAATGAAGTTTTATCAACTTTAAGCAAATTGGTTCTAACTTTTCTCATAATTGTACTTTGAGGTTTGCTTTTATGATAGAGGATTGTAATATCTTGGATGTTTATTCCATGGGAGAAAGATTTTTCTTATTGAACTAAACATCTTTATCGTTGTAATTATGATACTAATTACTGCATGAAATTCATAGAAACCATTGTTGAGACCTTAATGAAGGGATCATTAGATCATAATCCTCTATTATTAAGGTATGATGGATTTTCTAATGTTATAAGGAAAAAAAAATTTATTTTGAGATTACTTGGTTCACTCATGATGATTATCCTTCCTTGGTGGTCGATATATGGAAGAATTATCCAAGCAATGTTCTTGGAGCTCTTCTGAAGTTTAATAGAAATCTCTTATTTTCAATAAGAAGATTTTTTGGCAATATTTTCCATAATAAAAAGATCATTGATATAGGATTAAAAGGATTCAAAGATCATTTGAATATGGTTTCTCACATTCTTTATTGACACTTCAATGTTAGTTGCTATTAGATTACCCAAAAATTTTACAACAAAAATAATCTTTTTGAATTCCAAAACTTTGGTACAAAAGAGATAAATATGGTGATAGAAATACATTCTTTTTATCATGATCAAACAATTATTAGAAAAAGGAAAAATAAAATCCATAGACTTCATTTTCCAAGTGGTATCATGTGTGTTGACGATAATCTGTTGAGGGAAGAAGTCGTTAAATTTGTAAAGGCCTTTTTATTTCTAGAAGACATTAATATTCACAACCTCTTAACTCCTAATGTCCCTAAATTATCGCAAGAAGATGCGAATAGCCTTGTACAAGATGCCTCAAAATAAAAAATGCTCGTTGTTCTTAATTTTGTGAAACCTTATAAAGCTCCAAGTCCAAATGATTTCCAAGTAATTTTCTTTTAAATATTTTGGGATATTATTGAAAATGATAAATGAAATTTTGTTAGGCATGATTTTTTTTAAAGGAAGATTCATCCTTATTTAGCTAAAGTTTCATTATACTTGTTTCTAAAAAGGATCAACCTAACAATTTTAAAAAATTTTTACCGTTAGTTTATGCAATGTTCTATTTAATCTTATCACAAAGGTATTTATTAATAGACTTTGTCTTTTTATTGTTAATATTATTAATCCTCTTCAAAGTAAGTTTGTTCATGGAAGAGACACTTTAGATAGGGAAATTATTTTTCATAAAATTTTGTATGATGTGTCTTTTTTTAAAAGAAAGGTTGGTAATATTAGTTTTAAGTTGGATGTTGAGAATATATGTAATAGACTTGACTAGAGATTTTTAGAATCATCTCTTGACAGGTTTAATTTTCCAACAATTATTATAAGACTCATAATGAATTATGTTTTTTCGACTTTTGTTCCTAAACCTTATTTAGAATGAGCAAAAATTTCCTACTTTTGTTTTTACTATAGGATTAAGACAAAGTAATCCAATATCATTTTATATGCTTGTTATTTTCATGGAGATGATTGCACTCACAAGCAATAAAAAGGTGAATAGAGGGAGTTTTACTAATTAAAGTTAGTAGAAATGATCCCTCCATTTATCATATCTTGTTTGTGAATGATGTGCTCCTTTTTTTTTTTTTAAGGAAAAAACTTCTTAGGTTTGTATTATCACTAATTTGCTTGATAATTTTTGTAAGGCATCTAAACTTATATTTAATCTCTACAAGTTAAAGGTCTTTTGTTTTGAACATGTCCTAAGAGATAGTAAGGAAAAAAAATTATAAATATTTGTTCCATCCATTCACCTCTAATATTGAAAGATATTTAGGATTTTCTATGATTCAAGGAAGAGTAAAAAGAGCTTATTTTAATTTTATCACCGATCAAATTAATAATAAGCTTGTTGATTGGAAAAAGAATCTCCTTAATAATGTAGGGAGAATTTGTTTGGCATCTTCAATGATTTTTACTATTTCCAGTTATGTTATGCATAACTATTTGATTCCTTTTCTAGTTTGCAACAAAATTGATTGTGGTAGAATTTTATTTGATCTAATAACTATGGGAGAGGTGTTCATTTAGTGACATACGTGGTCAAAAGTCATTCTTTCAAAACATTTTAGATGTCTTAGATTGATGCAAACATACAATACAAATATTCTTTATTAAAAAATTGTTTTAACAATTATTACATTACAAAGATAAATTTTGGATCCAAATAATTTTTGATAAATATTGTTCAAGTGGTCACATTTTTCAACAAGCCAATAAATTAAGATATTTTTCTTGGCTTTCTATTCAAAAGCTAAGCTTTACAAGAGCTAAAAATGAGTTTATGTTTCGTGGTATTTCATGTGACATTTCCTTTTGGTATGATTTTTAGTCCTAATTAGGTCTTTTATTTGAATCTATTCCTTACGTCCACATTCATGACTTGGATCTTCTCATTAAGGATGACATTTGGGATGAATTTTTAACAAATTTTGATAGAATTTTAACACCTTTTACTCAGCAGGTAATAACCACTTGGAAAATAATTTGATACATAATAACCCAACATGTCATGATGCTTTTATTTGGAATGATAACTTGAATGGGAGATATATAAATTTGAATGGATATTCTTGATTCATTCGTATAGATATTAACCCCATCTTATTGATGGATATGGGTGTGGAAGATTAAAGTTTTTGAGGAAATGAAGTTCTTGATATGATTTATTTGCAATGAAGTAATTCTATATAATGAAGTTTGAGTTATTCGAAACCTATGCATCGGTTACATTTTTCACAAGATGTCAAGAACAAATTGAAACAATTTTTCATTGTGTTACAAATTGTCATTTTTCGAGAGAAATTTGAAATTTTATAGGATATGTTATATATCATCTTTTAAACAATGGAATGGATCTAACCTCTTGGATTAAATAAAATATTATTTTTAAAAATAAATTATTTATTTCTATTATATGAAATGTATGCAAAGATTAACATAAACATCTCATTGAAAGAACTTTATTGGTAAAAGAAAAATTTTTTAAATTTTAAAAGAAATGAAATTTTTTGACTATCATGTGGGTTTACATCACAATCTTTTTAGGTGGATAAAGTTAGTAACACCCTTAAAAGGGTTAATTGCTCTTAATGTTAATGTAATTGTTTCTCTTAATGTTAATGTAATTGTTTGTTATAATTCTAGTATTATTAGCATTAATGATGTAATTTAAGACTCTTTTGATTTTTGAGTGACAAATTTTATTAGTAATATTCATCATATAAATAACATTAAAATTGAACTTTTAACTTTATTTTATAATTTAGGAGAGTAGTTATTACAATATATTAGATATATTTTTATCATTTTAAATATTTAAAATTAAACTTTTAACCTTATTTTATAATTTAGGATAATAGTTATTATAATATATTAGATATATTTTTATATTTTAAATATTTGAAACATATTTAATAAGAGATTAAACAATTTTGGAGAGACAAATTCTTTTTATTGATTTTTTTTACTAAAAAGTAATAGATGTTTCTCAAGCCGAATTTTATATTACTCTAACCTCTTTTTAATTGTAACTGAACAGTTGGTTGTTAAATTTGTTTTTGTAAATATTTCTCCTATTTATTTCCTTATATAACAAAAAAAATATTCTTATATAAAGAACCTTAAACTTTTTTAAACTATGTTAATTTTAAAAAAATATATATTATTCTTTTCTTACTTTAAACAATTGTCAATATTTTTATAATTTTAAATATAAATAACACAGTTATATTTTTATAGTCCATTATTTATTTAGTTTTCTTTTATATACTTCTATTTTTATGTTAATTAATCTATGAATTTTTTATTTTTTATATTTTTAATTTAAACATTTAATTTTATAAATATTTTTAGAATATTTTTTTTTATAATAAATAAACTAACTTAAATATTTTTTTATTAATTAAATCAATTAATTAATTATTTTTATAAAAAAAATCTAAGGAAATATTTGTTAAATAATTTCTTTTACAAAACATGTTAATATGAATTTTGACAATAGATAAAAGTGTTCGTACAATTAGATTATTTTAAAAAATCTAATGATCGATCCACATTAATTAAATCATTTAAATCATTCGTTTACTTTTCACTAAATCCGATTTAAATTAAATAGTTTTATTGATTTGATTTTTGTATTCATGATTTTGTTAACTTATATTGTCCTAAATTTTTAATCCCATTATCTAATTAAAGTTTTTTTGTTTTTTATTTAATATTTCATCTGTTTTTCTATTTATCCTTTAAGAATACGATTCTTTTATATATTAAAAAAATTAATTAATATTTTATTTATGTTAAAATTATTATATAATTTTTATTATATTTTTAATATTTTTATTGATTAATATTATTATGAAGAATAAAATATAATGAAGAATAATAATTTGTTTTAAATTTTTTAAAGTGACAAACAAAAATTAAAGAATTTTTTTTGTTAAAATAGTTTCAAATAAAAAGATAGAGGAAATAATTTGTGTTTACCTTTGATATATTATCAGTACAAAGTTTTTTACGTTGCCAATAAATTAAAAATGACACAAGATATAAATTTTTGGATAATTAATACTTATAACAATTCATAAGTAGATAATAATAAGAGAAAAATTTATATTGTCCATATATTTTAATAAAATTTGTAAGTTTTATAAGATTTTAAACTCACGCGGTTTAAACTTTATTAGTAAGGATCTTTTCTATTTATTTGCTTCCGTCTCATTCAAACTCTTATGTTGATTTTTATTTTTTGTTATATTTTTAATGTTTTTTCAATTAAAAATAAATAATTTTTTTAAATAATAAATATTTTTTAAATATCTATATTAATTAACTTGAACTATATATTTTATTGGAATATATATTTTATATTCAAAATAAAAATTAATTTTTTAATTCTAAAACAAATAGAACCTTAACAAAAAAAAATTAATAAGGCACAGAAGAAATCCAATAGAAAGAATTGTAATGTAAATATGTGTAATTGATTTGATTATTCTAGTGGATTATGGAAGAGCGAGTAATTAGTATTTAATTTTATAATAATAGGAAACATAAAATTTAAAATAAAAACAATGGAAAATATATTATGTAAAAATATTTAATTATTATAAAAATAATAAATAAATTTAAATAATATATAAAAAATTAAAATTATAAATTAATTAATAATAATATAATTACAATATATATGTATTAATTTTAATCATTCAAATAAAATTTAATAATTTATATTTATTATTTTTATTTATTCTTATAATCAAATATTTTTACAAATATGTTATTAAAGATAATGTATGTTAATAAGAATGTAAAGAAAAAGTTTACATCTTTACTTTAACTTAATAAACCGAACATCCGTTTTTTTTAAAGAGTGCTTTCGGAAAGAAGTTAATTTATATTTATTGTTCTTATTTATTCTTATAATCAAATATTTTTACAAATATGTTATTAAAGATAATTTATGTTAATAAGAATGTAAAAAATATGTTTATATTTTTACTTTAACTTAATGAACCGGACAATGAACGTCCGTTTTTTTTAAAGAGTACCAATTGATTTCGGAATGAAGTTAATTCAATTGGTAAATGGAAAAATTGAGAAAGGTTGAAACAATTAGAAAGAAAGAAATCGAGGAAGTTGATTTTGGTCAGGGAAATTTCATCGATAATTTCTCAATAAATTGATGTTAGAAGTGAAAAATTGATCAGGTGGAGTATAAAAAAATAGAAATTAAATTTTTTTTAAATAAAATTAAAAACAATTTTAAAGTAAAATTTATTTAATTTTTATAAAATTAAAATTGATCTATAATAATATTTAAAATTTAATTTTGAGTATATTTTGATGTTTGATATTAAATTTAATAGTTAATAAAAGTATTTATATGTTTTCAAATTTATTATCTAATAAGTGTTATAGAATTTAGATGTGTCAAAATTAAATTTGTATGAATTTTTTTATTTAAAAATTTAGTATTATCATGTGAAAAGTTGACATATTTATGCTAAAGTTAAATCATATAAATTTTTAAATTTTGTAAATTTAGTATGGTTGTAAGAAAATTTAGCGTGACCATGTCAAGAACAAACTTAGCATGATTGTACTAAAAGTTAGCACGATCGTGTTAAAAACAAGTTTAGCATGTTTGTGCTAAAAGATAACATAATCTTACCAAACAAATTTAGTAAGATCATGTTAAAATTTAGCATAGCAACGCTTAAAACAAATTTAGTAAGAACATGCTGAAATTTAGCATAGTAATGTAAAAAAAAAATTAAAAAATTAACAAAGCCTTGCTAAAAATAAAATATATGAATGAGGATGGTCACACACTTATTATGTGAGATTTTTCTAAATAATGAAGATAAAGATAAGTAAGGCAAAGAAAAATATGAGCGTATCAAATATTAACACAAGTTTACCGAAGATCAATATAAGTATGCAGAACATCAAAAAATATAATTGTATGTGAGAATCCATACGACCATGTAAGATATTGAAAACAAACATACAATTTATTTGAATTTTGAAAAGTATACACTATTTTATTGAAGGGAATAGAAGTCCAAAACGCTAACAATGTATATTGTTGTTAAACTAAATAAATTAATTTATGGAGGTTAAAAATTTTATTTCCTATATAGAGATAATATAGTAAATTTTAGAACTTCTAAGCGAAGTATATATATGAATTGACATTGATAAAATGAGATAATGAATGGAGAATTGGAGGCTAATATGATGTATTAGTAATTTGAGATGTGTTTTGAAGAAATTTGAGTTAAGCTCATATGATAAGTGGAAGACGATAATGATGTCCTGAATTTTGAGAAGAATATGAGGGTTTCAATTAAGGATGATGAATGAAATTATTGAATAGATTATTGATCATGCATCATATGCATAAAATACTACTTTTAGAAATCATTGTGGAGGATAATATGTAAGACCCTTTAAGCAGGACAACTAGGAAATCTAAATGTTGGCTTGTGATAGAAATAAATCATAGTTTACAAGAATGAGAATTTATGAGCTAGAGAATACGTGTGTTAGGTTTGAGTCTTACAATAGTTTAAGGTTGTTCCTTGTAACTATGATTTTTCTAGTTAGACATAATTGCTTCGATGAGACCTTGAAGGCTATCATTACTAATTGACCAATTTTAGACTTTTGAGATATGTGAAATGATGATAATGTTGATGACAATGATGTTTGTGTTTGTGTTGTTAAAGCCACACTTTAATTTGAGAAATTGGATCTTGGTATTTCCATTATTTTTTGATTAAGTGGTGATGATATTTGAAATCCATATTCATATATATATTATAGAAATGACTAACTCCAACTTATTGAGTATCATTGTGGTATGAGATGAAGTCAACCTCAATCTAATTCCTAATTTATCATCATAAAAATTTGAGAAGAAAAAAGAAGAACAATATTATGTGCATCCATTATATTTGTTTAGACCTTGGACCAAATCGGTGTATTAGTTTATGGCATTTATATATATATATATATATATATATATATATATATATATATAAGAGTATTTTATTACTACTTTTATTTAAACTGTTACTTGAAATAAATATCTTACTTTTCTCATCTACTATTTTTTTAAATATAAAATTATTTTTCTAACAAATCTATAACATGAAAAATCTTATCATAACATAGAAACAACTATCCACCTAAAGAATGAAGAATAGTGTAATGCTTTAGAAATGCAAGCAATTATGGTATGATTGATAAAAAATTACGGTAATGAAGAATAGTGTAATGCTTTAGAAATACAAGCAATTATGGTATGATTGATAAAAAATTACGAGAAGTTATAAAATCCATAGTCGATAACTACCTTTATAATATCCTATTTTTATAAATAAATTTTGTATTTCTAACTTAATAATATAAACCTAAATCGTTTATATCTTAAATGAATTAAAATCTACTTAAATAATTTAAAAGATCATTAAATAAACAATTTACTTAAATACATGTTTAATTTAAATAAATTAAAAAATTACAAACATTAAATAAATTATCATAATTAAATTTTATTTTTTAAAATTTTATTTATTCCAAATTAATCAATAAAAACTCTTAAAAATAAAAATAGCTATTAGTGTTCATCATGTTAAGGTGGTAAAAGAAATCGTTCATAGTTTAATTTTCTAGATTTAATTCAAACTATCAAATATTTTGGAATTTTTGCGGGTTTTCTTGTTTAACTAAATTTTGTAAACATAAATGAAAATAAGTAATTTAATATAAAAGGGTAAATTTTAAAAATTATAAAATTAATTAAAATTTTGGAAAAATAGATATAAGATAAAAAATATTTAAGTTTAAAAAATAAAGTAATTAAAAATAATACTGAGTAGAAATTTTTTACAATTAAACATAAAATTTAGAAAATTAATAACTTATTAATTTTTAAAAAATATAAAATAGGTATTAAATTATAAAATTATGCATAATATTATATATATATATTTTTTCTATTTTAAATTAATAACTCAAATTTAATGGATAAGAGTAAATATATATTAAATAAACCTAGGGTGAATAATATAATAAAAAGTACACATAATATAAAAAAAAAGTAGATAATTTTTTATAAATCTTTTACTCTATGCAAAAAGAGATAAAATCTATTTGGTTTTCTTTACTAAATGGAAGTGTCATCTTCATTGAAAGGCCCTCGTCTTTGAAGCACAATCTTGTGTCAAAATTACTTTACAAAGTCTTCTTTAATAAATGAGCCTTCCTTAGTGGAAGAATAACTTATGACAATCATTACACATGCGGATAACATAAATAAATAACTAAACAAGTTATTATTTAAATTTAAAATATAATATAAAAATATTTGATTAAAAAAATAAGCTATTAATAAAAATTATTACATTTTATTTAAATAATTATAATTTTAAAATATATATAATTTTTTAACATAATTATACAACTGTTAACTAATTTATAATTTTGTCATCCATATAAAATAAATTTATTTATAAGAATTTATTTTGATATTTATTCATTATTTTTATATTATTATTTTGGTTAAAAGTTTTCTATTTCTCTCTCTCTATATATATATATATATATATATATATATATATAATATCATATTATTTTAATGAGGTGATCGATGTGCTTAATTTATCAATGTGCTTTTAACTATAAATTTTTGTTGTGTTCAATGCACTCATGAGTGCTTCTTTTGGTTAGGCCAGTAAATTGTCACCTAATTAAAATAATTTATATCATTTTGTGTAAGGTTGCTTTGACGTGACACATTTTAAAACAGTTTTATGGCTTTGTGTAATTTTCCGTTCATATTAAATTAATGTCAACCAAATCTTTGTAATTATTGGTCTTATGATAATGGATGTGCAGTAATCATTTGCACCAAAAGTGGTATTGGTATTTTTTGCCACCATTAGCCACGAAAATGAGCACATGACGTGAAGTTTTCCCTTAAGTAGTCTTTATTCTTCTTCTTTATTGCCATCATTAATTTTAATTATTATTATTATTATTATTGTTATTATTAAATTATAAAATCTTCACTTGACTTATTAATCACTTGATAGGAATATTTTTACACTTAGCCTGATTTTTTTTTTTTAAAAAAGAACTTGTAATTTTGTAACAAAATATAAGATTGATTTTTAGTTTGTATTTTAAAATTTAATTTAATATTAATTTTAAAAAAATTATAAAAAAATTAATTTTGTTCTATATTACTCTTCTATTATAAAATAATAAGTTATTAATTTATAAAATTTAATAAAATTTTAATATTAATATTATTTTTTTTATTACTATAATAATAATTGATAATAATAATAATAATTATAAAATTAATAGTTCAAAAAGTGGTAACGATAATTTAGTAAAAATGATTAAAATAAATTAAAAATTAAAAATAATATTTTTTAAAAACATAAAAATAATTTTTTAATTTTAAATTAAATTAATTTTTTAAATATATCAAACATTAATTTAAAATTATATAAATTTTTATTTTTAAAAATGTATTAAAATTAAAATTTAAAACTCATGTCCAACCAAATAAAGCCTTAGTTAGTAAGTTAAGCAATGTACACAAATAGAGAGAAAGCATGGGCCATTTTGAACCCTTTGACCAATTAATATGAGACTAATATCATAGCCTTTTTAGCCCTGCCACCAGGATTGCGCAGTGACAGACGTGCACACAATAAATATATATATATATATATATATATATATATATATATAGATAAATAGATAAATTAGCTTTTATTGTTTATAATAATTTTTATATTATTTATTAATATTTTATTAGATAATTTTAGATTTAGATATAAATTTGATTTATCCATTTTGATATTTTTTTTAGTTTTATATATAAAAAATCTTCTATTTTAATTTTATATAAAACTTATTTACAAATTAATTATGCTGCTTATCAAAGCTATAATGGTATGTTAAATTGATCTTTATACTTAAGCTAATTTTTCGTTTTAATTTTTATATTCTGAATTCATTTGTCCTTCCATATAAAACTCTTTTTACATTTGAATTTTATTTTATTTTAATTTGACCTCTTAATAAAAAATACACTGCTAATGCCATTATAACAACAATAAATAAGAGACACCAATTATTTGTAAATTTTTTATTTAAAAGTTGAAATATAGATTTATTTTCGTGTAGGAAAAAACTAAAAGAAAATCAGATATATGAATTAAAATTAAAATTAAATATACTTTAATCTAAAAATTAACTTAAAAAAGGAGATAATATTAAATTTTTACAAAACGGATTGAATTAATTTTTTTAAAAAGAATTTCAAAAGATTTTGAAACCCTTTCAAAAGACAAATGTTTACTAAGTAGATGTTTGGATTTTTAATTAAAATAATTTTTAACAAATAATTTATTTATTAAAAATAAAATTTTAATCCAATTTTTTTTAACGTTAGATAAATAAAAAAAAGACAAATATCAAATATTATATTAATTTATTCTCAACATCCAAACAATATGTTTAGTCCTTGATTTTTAGATGAAGTTTTCATTATACCAACTATTAATTTGCTTTACTTTACATTGAGATCTCTCCTCTTTTATCGTAATAGAATCTTTTTAAAGGGATAATTTTTTTTTATTGCAAGATTTTTTAGACTATCAATCACTTTTACAAATGGTACATTGAAAAGTAACTTTGACCTTTAATTATTTTTGATAGAACACTTCATGGACAAATGTTTTTCAATTTAGAAGATACTTCATAATAAGATGCTCAAAAATTAAATGTTTCGTAAGAAATTTATTAAAAGCTACATTCAAAATTTCTTAATGTATAAGAGATTTCATTTAATCTTTTCTCCTAATAGAAATTTTTTAAGGGGATAAATTTCTTTTCTATTGCAAGATTTTTTAAGCTAACAATCACTTTGCAAATGGTACATTAAAATAGGACACTTCATGAACAGATTTTTTATTTTAAATGTTTTTCGATTTAGAAGATGTTTCATGATAAAATATTTAAAAATTAAATGTTTCGAGAAAAATTTATTAAAATCACATTCAAAACTTGTTAATGTATAATAAATTTCATTTAATCTTATTTTTTAAATAGTAAAAACTTTTGAGATTCTAACTATTTTGATTCTAATATAATTATTAGATTGATAGTTGTTATTATACTAATCATATTTATAAAATCATATATTAATCTAAAACTGTTCAATGTTTCTCTGTGTGTGGAATAAAATGGATACTAAATGTTAAATTTGTATACTTACACTATTTAATAATTTTTTAATAGATATTTAACTAATTTAAATACTGAATCATTTAATATTATTTTTATAATTATATATATATATAATTTTATATAATTTAAATATTTTTAAATATGTTATTTAAAAATAAATACCTATTTAATTTAAATAAATATTCATTAATTTATTATTTATTTAAAATTTAACAAATTTGATTTATTTATTAAAAATTATTAATATATTGATTAAATTAACCAAATTTATATGTTAACAAAATTATTGAATAATAAATGTATATTATTAAAAAATTTTACATTAATTAAAGACGAGACTTATATGAATATATAATATAAAACAAACTTTACTTTATAAAGTAGTTTTTAGAATTAAATTTGACTTAAAATTTAATTTTAATATGATATCAAAATTTATTATAAATTTATATTATTTAATAATTTTCTTAATCCATAAATGTGAATAATTCAACCGAGATATATATATATATATATATATATATATTTTAAATATATGAACATAAAATTTTTAAATATTTTTAAATAATTTTTTATAAAATTAATTAAAATAATATATAATTTTAATTTAGTTGTTGGATGAATAAAAATTATAATATATATAAATTATTGATAATGTAAAATTTAGTATAATTTATGTTAATGTAAATTAAATTTCTCTTTATACATATGGGAGTACTCTGCGTGTTGATTAAATAATAATGTTAATAAAGTACAAATTTAAATTTATTAAAATATTTTTAAAGGTATAATTTGTTAACATATTCTTAAAAATAAATATTTATTTCCATCAGTAAAAAAAATGGTAAAAAATTATATTAAATCGTAAGATACGATAACTAATATATTCTTATTTATTGATATTTAAAATAATATATTAGAAAGTTACAACATGAATTTGTTAAAAATTCTTGAAGGTACGATGTTTATAAAAAGTAAATGAGAGTATATCAATAAATCCCCGCAGGCTCACACTTGTTAGCATTAGTAGCATTGATTTGATAAGTAAATAAATAATGCATAATTTTACAAGAAAAGTATATCAAGACATGTATAGAAAAAAATTGAGATATGCGTATATTATAATGAACTTTTTTAATAATATTCCTTTCACACTGTTAAGTTTTTCAAAATTTCATTCTTTTGTTTTTTATGATAAAGAGATAAAGAGAAACACTCTTTTAAATTTGTCTTTCTTCTTTTACTAAAAAAATGAGTGTAATAAAGATATTAAGAACATAAAAATATCAGATATTATTTTTCAAAGTATGGTATATGCTTGGTCGCTCAAGCTTTTCTTAGAAATATATTTAGAGAAAAGTATATTTTTAATATAACTCAAAAAACTTTATACATTTTTAACTCAAATAAATGAAATATACACTGTGCTTACTTGAGGCTATATGCTTCTTCCAACTTTATAGTTCTAGCTTTAAAATCATAATAGTTACAGCTTTATTAGAAAAAAAAATTCATATATCGTAAAATATAAATTTATTTTTTAATTTTGCATTAAAAATTAGTGTTCAATTGTTAATTTATCAGAGAATATTCTTTATATATTTATATATTATGAAGAAAAATAAGAAAAATTTGATGATAATACATTACTACATATTATATTTTTTACAATATATATCAGATGTAATATTTTTTAAAATGTTACTAAAATTAATAAATAATATTTTTTTTATATTTTTATAAATTTTTTTAAATATTACTAATAATATTTTATAACATAAATTAAATGCAACCCTTTTTAAAATATTATTAAAATTAATAGATAACATTTTTTATATTTTTATAAATTTTTTAAAATATTGTAAAAAATGTAATATAAAAAGAAAAAGTAAGTATTCATTTACTTCACTTATTATGTTTGATGTGATACATAATCTTTAATTTATTTTCTAATTTTTAAATATTATTTATAACAGAACAAAATAATAATATTATATGAAAATTTCTGTTGTTAGTCTTGATTATTTTTCAGAGAACGAATAAAAGAAAAACGTGCTGGTTCATGTACTATTATTAGCATTGGTCTCATTGATATATCACATCTTGATATAGGAAAAAAAAAAAAGCTGTTGCAAATCCTCCTAAAACATTCGAGAATCAAATGAACTGTAGCTGTTGCCTCAACCAGAAGATAAAGAACACACTTTTCTCAAATATCTGTCACTGTAATCAGTTAAGAAAACACCAACATTGCTTTTTGGCAGCCATTTAAATAGCTTCAAAATCTGTGTTTTCTGGCCCCCTCCCTTTGAAAACCATAGAAACGAGCCCTTCAAGTCATTCTCCAACTTGATTGCATAGCAAATTCAATTTTCCATCCACTATAAAAGAAAAATGCTAATAACATAATATTTTAAATAATTTTTTAACATTGATTAATTTTTCAATAATTAAAATAATTTAATTATTTTTTAAAAATTATTTTAACTTTTTTAAATCAAACACCAATTACAAATTTATATTAAAAAGTAGAATCATGATATTTGTATATTCCAAAATAAGATGTATTTAATTTTAAAAAAAAAGATAAAAATAGAATGTAATATATGACTTGATAAGATTGGAATTTTAAAAGAAAAAAATTGAATATATTATGGTTAAAATGTATGTTTATTATTTTTTAAAAAAGTATTATTTAAAAGCATTGATGATGTTGAAGAAAAGGGGTGGAAGAAATAATGTGTGTATATCCAACCCCAATTGTGAAGCCTTGAGGCATTGAACCTAAGACACACATTCCCTTCCCACAAAGGCCTAGAAAGTCCCTTTCTTATTTTATTGGCTCTGCTTTCACTCACAGATTCCATTTTTGTCAAACAGCATAGCTTGTAATTTTCACTATCATATGTGTGTATCAAATAAACTGTTTCATAAGTGAACTTGGACACCCCATTATGTGCAAAAATGGACCCTATGCAGATTCTCCCTCTCTTCAGGTGCTGACTTACTACCACTTTCACTACCTCTTTCTTAGTGTTCTGCAAGTGGTGCTGTCGGGAGAGCAAAATATGTGGCTACTTCAACATGTTATTATATAAATAAAAACTCTCTATATATATATTAATGTATTTTCTTTTTCATGGCCATTAAAGTGCATGTGTCTGACCAAGAATATATAAACATATCAAAAATTTCTTTGGATTTATATCACTAGGATTTGCAGATTGTGACAGTCGGCCAAACCTTTGGAGATGAGGTTATCATCATTAAAATTTGGTATATTAGTCAAACTCATTCATCTCTATGGTGCTTCTTTAAATATTAATTAAAGTAACACATAGGAAAATTAGGTGAAAAAAATAATAGATAATAGTGTGTGTTAATATGAAGATGAATGGATAGAATCGTCGGCCAAACCTTGAAAGTTGAAAGTAATTTATAAAATATGGACAAAGTGACATGTATTAGGAAAAAATTAAAATTGCACTAATAATATGTAATTTTTTTAATTATGTATTATCATATTATTTAAAATTATTGAATTTTAGAATATTATTTCAGAGGTTATATTTATCTATATTTTTAATTATTTAACGAAATAAAATTTATTATGCTGTCAGTGTATCAATAAAGAAATTAACGAAGCACTAAGTTTCATAGCAGCAAATGGGAGAAAAGCTTTTATGCATTGACTGTGGTTGTCCCATTTTAAAAAAAGTAGAGATTTTCATTATTACTTGAAGACCATTGTCATGAAAAGGACACAGTATCAAAAGTTTGAATGAAAACATAATTACGAATTATTACAAGTAAAAGATCAAAATAATATGCTACTAACATAAGATAATTGCCCACATATACTTTATTAAATTTAGCTCCTAAACTTAATATTATCATTTTAGTCCTAAATGAAAAATACTATATTTTGGTTCTTTTATATGTAATATAATATAATATAATATAATATAATATAATACAAATAAATCTTCATCATTTAAGTAACATTATAATATTAAAAAGGTCTGTCAGGTATAAGAATTGAAATGTAAAGTTTTTAATATAGGAAGCAAAATAAAGTAAAAGTTAATTTTGTATAAGAATTAGAACAAAAAAATTAGGTGCCGTTTGATTTTTAATTAAATTTTTTCTGTTTTTATTTTTATTTATAAAATTACCATATTGTTTTTATTTTATCTTTTATTTTTAATATTTTACATAGAAATTTATGAAAAAATTATTTTCTATTTTTATATTTTTTAGTATAAAATTTTACAAATTAAAAATAAAATGATAACTTTGTATGTAAAAGAGAAAATAGAAAATAAAATAAAATAAACAACATTTTCGTACAAGGACTATATTTAACATTGTATTGTTGACGAACTACGGAAACCAATTTATTATATTTTTTTATATAGGGATCAAAATTAATGAAGTTCTTTTTTTTTTCATATAAGGATTTAAAAGAATGATGTTAAATATAGGGATTATTTTTTTTTAATTTAACCTAATTTTTACAATCTAATTATAGTTAGTTTCATTGAAATTTTTTGATATACTTTGATTTTATCACCTAAATAAATGTAATAAATATGAGGGACAAATCATGTATTTTAAACATTGATAGGTGGTAGCCATTACCGTTTACTGAGCTAAAAAGAAAAAGTTAATGCTATGGCTAGAGGAACAAATCATGAGTTTTACATTGCATAGGTGATAGCCATTACCGTTTACAAGGCAAAAAAGATAAACTTAATGCTATATATAGCAAATAGATAATGCCTGCCTAGTGTCTGGTACCCAAATTGGACTCTATTGAGTTGTGTTTCATGATTATATTTTGAATTGTTTGAATGAAGATGAGTTAAAATATATTTTTATTTTGATTTAATCTGTTTAATAAATAAATAAATTTGAGATTTATTAAAGAATTTATTTTATATAAATAAGTTAAATATATATATATTTATAAAAAAATTGTTTAATTTGTTAAAACATTTGATAGGCTTTAAACAAATTAAAATTTAAAAATTAAAAAAAGTTTATACTAATAATAAATTTATATTTATATTTCAAAAATTTTAAACAAATCAAACCTAAATACTTAAAAATCTAAGCTCACTTAATTTATTTTCAACTCTATTGATCGAGCATATATCCTTAAAATTCAAATTAATTTGATAAAATTTAATTTTGACTATTGTAAAAATTAATATAATATTTATACAATATACTAAACTTTTTTATGCTCTTAGACAACTATTTTTTTCATGTATAATCTTAGATTTTTTTATAGGTAACTATTTCTTATTTTCGAGACAAGTATTAATAATTTTGAGAAGCTTTTTTAAATAATAAAAGTTTAATAAATAAAAACTATAAGAATCAAATTTTAGTCAAAATTGAAACTGATACCTTAAGAAGTAAAATCTATAAAGACTATAAATGAGTAGAATATAAAAATGAGAAATTTTATATTATATTCCAAATGAATAAAGATATAATAATTGATACTAAAATTATAAGGATGAAATTTTTGTATGTTCTTTCTATATATTTTTTTTCAACTTAAATGGAAATTATTAATCATTAGATTTAAGAAACACTAAAAAAATTAATGATAGTTTTAAAAGATTAATAAATGATGATTATAATTTTTTTATAAATCTATATTTATTAATATTTATTGTGAGGTATTTTAATAATAGTTTAAACAGTATAGTTATTATATTTTAATATATTTTATATCAATTTATCGTAAAAAAATAATGTCAAAAAACTATTTTTTTAATGAAAATTTTTATATTATGTTAACACATATAATGAAGTCTTAATTTTAGCAATTATATTAAAAATATTTAAAATTAATACAATTTTATTTCTTATTAAATAGTAACTTCAATTAAAATCACAAATAGAAAAGTTGGACGTCATATGATGGTTGAATAAAGTAATTTATATTTTGACCTTTTGCATATTTAGAGTATGAGTATATCATTATATAAATGATACCATATTCTCCTTAAAGAAGAGAAAAAAAAAGATAGCATATTCAATGTCAAGCAAAAGTGTCTTTAATATGATGGGCACCCAAAATTATGTCTCCTACAATATCAAAGATCAAAGGCTTCAGTGATGGGAGTTTCTCATAACGAACCAATGAAGCACACCAAGACCTTATGAATTAGTTCATAATAATTTTGTCAAACATTAGGTTAAATTATTCTATACCTTTGAGTTTTAAAAAAACTATTTATTTTATTTTTGAAATTACCCAATAAGTAACCAAATATTAAATATGGCTTCTATTAATTATAAAAGTTTTTCTTAATCGCTTATGTAAATCTTACCTAGATGGATAAACAGCCTATGTGAATCTAATGGATGCTAAGCTAAACATTACATTAAATAAGAATGGGTTAAAAAAAAAATGCTGTACTGAGAAGAATTATATATTGAGAGAATTATTCACGCGAGAAAACTTGATAATTATAAAAAAAAAATAAGAAAATAAATAGAGTATTAGATTTTATTTAAATGGTTAAGATTAATATATATATATATAATTTTTAAAATAATTATGTAATTATAAATCTTAATCATCCGTGATGTAAGGTCTAAATTCATATTTTTCATAAGTTTAAAATGAGAAGTTCTCGTGCATACCTTCTGTCTATATTAATTTTATTTAAATGATTAATATTAACAAATATTTATAATTTTTTAAAATAATTATATAATTTTTAATCTTAACCATTCGTGTTGTAAGATTGAAATTCATATTTTTCATAATTTTAAAATATGTTTGTAGATTAATTTATTCCAGAATAGTAATATGATAATTCACATTAAAACTTAGAAATTAAAATTATATATATATAGTTTTATAGTTAATATTTGTTTATATTTTAAAAGATATATTATATGTTAAATTGTAGCTTTTTAATAAAGTATAACTTTTTTTTTTAATTTTATAACCTTAATCTATATAATAATTTTTTTTAATCTAACACTTAAAATTGATGCAATTTAATATTTATAAAAAAATTTAAATTGAATAACTTTCACAAAAATCCCACATAAAATAAGTTGATTCCAATCCATAAAATAAATTGAATAACTTTATTGATGCAAAACAAAATACAACTCAAATCATGAACTCTAGCTATACAATCCAATATCCATGTAGAACGAACCAATAATTTCATCAAACATCCTCCTCAACCACCGAACCACATAACCACCCTCTTGAGACACATTGTACCTTAAGATTGTCCTTATTGCTTTTATAGACTATCATAAGAGCTAATACCTACCCACATGATTCATAGCCTTTATATAGTAGAGACCACCACCATGATGAACTCTAACTATGTGCTTCTGTGTTGTAACAACCATGAACACCACCCATTGTACCCTTCTACATTGCCAAACAACACCCATTATCATCATATATGCACACAAAAATTTCTTTGCCTTTATTTCTGTTGCCATGAAACCCATATATAGAGCAATCACCACTCAACTCAAAACGCACGATCACCGTGAAGCAAGGTGATGGATTCTAAGTGCATGTACGATTATCGTATGAATCGGAGTTACATGTGTTATGAAACACTTACGTTCTCTCAAAGTAAAGAAAAAATGATGGAGTTTTCATGGAAAGAACAAAAATATAGCTTAAATGTAGGTTTTTCTATTGAAGATGATTGTGTTAAAGAAAATATAGGTGAATATAAATTTTGACTGGCATATGTTAATAATGAACAAGTTCTAAATTATGAATTTCTTTTTGTTTTAATCCCTTCTTTTGAGTCTATTCATTCGATGCATGTTGGATATTTTTTAAAAAAAGGAGAAAAATGACAACTTTTAAGAAAGATACAATATAAAAAGGCAATATAATAAGGAATATTTCACTTTTAAACAACATGTTCATAAAGTTAACAAATTTTAAAAAATTAAACCAATTATCATATATAAGAGAGTCGATAAATATAATAAATTTTTATCCCTATATTTAAATTTTTTTTGTTTTAGTTTTTATCATTATTTATCCTCTTAGTCACTTTTTTTCTAAAAGTCTCATGTTTTTAGTTTTTATTGTTAACAGAATAATGTCAAACGATTATATATCGTTTTATTTTTGTTTTATGTGAAGATTTATTGGGTAAACTCTACAACAATCTACAACAAAGACACTTGCGCAACCCACACGTCAAGATAATTAAGCACTATCCTAGGCAACAAAGTGGTAATCCTGCACTATTGTAATAGAATAAAATTGCATGATTCACACACTGCAATAAAAAAATAGTTTCGAAGATTTTAAAGTGGTTTAACCTCTTTTCAAATCCATTGCTATTTAAATGATTATCTATTTTTGGACAATTGCTCTACATATCAACATGTAACTTTCATTCTATATCATTTGGAGAGTAGTTAAGTAACTGTTTCTCAAGTACTTTTGTTTTTTTAATGTAGAAACTATATTTTATTAATTAAAATTGAATAAATCTTTTAAATTTTTTTGGTAGAATCTCTTATATTTTATTGAGTAAAATTATCTTAAAAGAGAGACATGAAATCTAAGGTAACTATGGCACACAATAGGTTCTCTCCATTTTAATATAGTAAATAGATAAAGTAATTACACATTAACATTATAAATCGGTATGTAGTTATTATCATTAAAATGTAATGTGATTATAATAAAATAATTTATAAAAAAATATGTTTTAAAAGAAACAAAACATATAATCCAAGATATAACATGGGTTATATAAAGTTCATCTTATTAACCCTAATAATGCATGGAGCTTATACATTGGTATTAAAGGATGAAGGTTTAAAATGTTAATATAGAAACGTAACATAACTTAAAATAAAAATTTTTAAAAAATAATAATTTTAATAACTTTTTGAAAGAGAAATATGAAAATTAAGATAACAACTATATAAATCCTCTTAATATTACTAACGTGTGAAGGTAAAATAGTTATACATTTATATTATATATTAATGTTTAAAATATTAATTTAAAAAATTATAAATATGTTTAGTATGATATTTTATCTAAACGAAAGATGAAATAGTTAGTTAAAATTTATTTAGATGATTTCAATTTTATTTTATATAATAACTTTTTGATAACTAAATGAAATAAATAGATATTTTTTAATGTTATTTTTAGTAGTTTTAAGGATTTTAACTATTAGCTAAAAGTAATTTTTTTTATTTTTATCTTTTATATATTTGATAATATTTTATTTATTATAAAATATTATTTTTTATATTATTAATTAATATTAAATATTTAATTTAATTATTAACAAATTTTTTAATTTTAAAAATATTTATTTTAAAATATATTATAAATAATAAAATAAATAAATAAAATTATCAAACTTTTTTCTATAATATATAAGTATCAAAATAACTATAAATTCATTTATATAATATTTTTAATAGAATACATATAAATAAAATTAAGTTAAAAATATTAAAATTATTTATTATAATAATTTTAATTTAAATAATAAAATATTAAAATTAATAATTAATAAAAATTATAATATTTAAATTTAATTTAAATAATTATATTTTTATTTATCATTTTATCTTTATCTACTAATTTAACAGTTGGTTTTATCAAACAAAACCAAACACTTACTTTAATCAGCATATTTTTAATTTTTTAATTTTTTATTAATTTGTTAATTTCTATATATCTTTTTAACTTTTAACTAAATTTAAAATTTTAGATAACTTATTTATTAGTTTTACTAAATATACTTTATATTTATATATTTTTAAATTTAGAAAAAAAAATTAAAATGAAAAATAGTCTTTAAATAATTACAGACTATGATAACAATAACAAAAATAAAATAATATCAATGCAAGAGAAATAAAAAAAAATTGATTTTACAAATTACAATCTACATCTAGTCATATTTTTTACCCATATAATAATAATGCATAACAATGAAAACTTACTTGATAAGAATTGGATAGAATTGCAATACAGAATCTAAATATACTTCACTTAAGTTGTTTTTCAATATGAGTCAATGGCCTCTTATATGGATCTTAGCCCATAAATTCTCAGATTAGTGAGTTTGGAAAACTTCAAAACATAAACAACATTAAAAACAAAATGCTACACACACTCTAATAATAATTAACTACTAAATAACATATTAATTAATAGAACATTTGTCCAAAAAGTGGATCTCCATATCTATCCTCTATAATGCCTTTAAAATGTTTAATTTCAGCCCAAATTAAAATATTATTAGACTCATATATGCACACTGCAGTCCATTTTTTTCTTTATAAGTTTTCTCATATATTTCAGCAAAATAATCTAGCCTATATTTATATTTTGCTTCATAGAAAATAAAGAGTCCATCATTTTTAGCTATTGCACGCATTATTCAACCAATTCATCTCATCAATATAGATGATGAAACTTTTAGTTTTAAAATTAGCATAAATAATAAAATATTATATTAATAAAAATTTGTAAATATCCTACTGTATAATATATGTTTCATGTTAACTGATTAAAATATCTAGAAGTAATTAATTAATTAAAAATTTCTTTAATTAGTTTTAAAATAAAAATATTTATTTTAATATAATTAAGAAGATATGCATTACAAAATAAAATTTTCATCTAGAGAAAGAAAATATATACAAATTATCTCGTTTCTAAGAATACAGACTTGAATTTTTTATTTGAGATAAATAATAAAAAATATTTTAAATGCAAAAAAAAAAGTGGGTTCATTAACATTTGTGAACAAAATCTATATTCGTTTGAGTAGTCAAATTTGGCACTCAAGAATCGATTTTTAAAAACTTAGAATATATAAATATCCTGGAATTGAATGGATGATCATTTGTCCTCCACCATTTCTAAACTTCACGAGATAATCTATATATTATATTCTATTCTTATGTTATCTACATTTGATACACAAATTAATAGAACATAAAATTATAATTAAATTTAATGAAAATATACTAGAAAAGCTAAGCACTAGCTCTTTTTTATTTTTTATTTTTTGGCAAAGAATGTCCATTCTCATCTTTCTAAGAAAGAATATTCATGTTTTACTTGTCTTTGATAATCAAGATAAAATAAAATAGAATTGTCATTCAGTGTTTTTAAAGAAAGGAAGCAAGGAATCATCACTATTGTATAATAAAGACAAATATGACTCTATTACGGCGAATCTATTGTGTGCCATTAATTTTATTTAGATTTTCAAAGATTTTTATTCGTTAGTTCACTGTCATATTCTTCAAATTTGACTCGATTAAGCAAAATATGAAACTCTTCAAAAATAAATTTTTTAAGTTACATCAATTTTGTTGATCATAAATAAAATTGAATTTAAATTTTACAATTGGCGAACATAAAATTTGAAGAATTAAGATGATTTAATCAATCTCCTTCGAGATCAGTATATTAATTTACTCAGTTATGGCGGGATTTTACTTAAAGTCATATAGATCTAGATTCTGATTAATACCAAGATATTGATCAAACTAAACATATCTAGACTATGATAAAATTGAAACTTGTTAAACAAAAATAAAGGAAATACTCTGCGTCTTAAATGTTTTCACGTTTCCATATATTTCCGGTTTTTATTTTTGGTGTGATTAAGAAACTTAAGATTATGGTTTTTTTTTTTAAAAAACAAGTTTAAGATTGATCAGTTTTAATTTTAGAGTAAAACATTTTTTAAAAAATAAGTTTAAAAATAAGAGAATTTTGAATGAAAATATATTTTGAAAAATCTTATCTTAAAATAATTTAAAAAAAATATAAAAATATTTTGAAATAATTTTAATTTTTGAAATACTTTTAAAAAATATTTTTAATTGTTAACATGATTCATATTGCAAAAAAAATCAAGATATAATAATGGCTGCATATAAATCCATATGATTATTGTAACAAGCAAAATTAGAGATATTATGCATATTACATTACGGATATTGTAGCGTGAATTATATAGTAAACGTGATTTGATTTTCGAAAAAAGTACACGAGGCTTTAGGTAACAATGATGGTACATAATTTCTTTTGATTATACAACATTTATAATATTTGACAAAAACAAAATTATGGTCTCGGATGAAAAAAATGTAGCTTAAAATTTAGGTCACAGTTTAACCATAATTTATGTTATGATTTATATGGTTATGATGTATTGTAATAGATCATATTTTTTTATTATTTTATCACATTTTTATAAAATTCATGGCCTTTACTGATTGAATATGTAAGTTTTTTGAAATAGTTATAGGTAACGGTATTTAGTTTTAATTTTAGAATACCATTTGAATATTGTGACTCAATTTTCAAGCCCCAATTTTTTAATTAAATGTAGGTCACAATTTTCAAATGCTATAGGTCACAGTACAATCAATACAGTCTTGTGTATATGTCATGTTTTCTACAACATGTATAGACAATGTTTTCCATGTCATCATCAATTTCCATAAGCAATTGTATTTGCTGGTTGATACAAACATTATAGTCTTTTAGAAAATCTTGAGCTATTAAATGATTCTAAACTATGTTTCTTTTTTTCAAGCATAAATTTCTATACTTAGTGTAAGGATATAATAATATTTTATCTCCTTGAGATTTTTATTTGATGAAGTCAAATTTTAAAAATAAATTAACACCATCTATATACTTTTTACTAAATCTTAAAAGTTTAATCCACTTTTTATCCATATTTTTAATCTAATTCTTCAATAAAATAAAAAATAAAATAAACAACTGCTAGCAAATTGTAGAATTTTTCACACAGCTAACCCGTAATATTAACTTGGTAAACACACATGAAATAAACGGCGGATAATTAAAATGGAAGCCCCATTCCCAAATCTCACCATAGGTTATATATATATATATATATATATATATATATATATATATATATATATATATATATATATATATATATATATATATATATATATATATATATATATATATTACTTCTATAGAAATAACGTACCAATTGCTTTTTATTCAATTTAGACAATTAAGTGATGATAACCATCTATTAGTGGGTCATGATTTGACTATTTTCACTTTAATTCTTTCAACATCTTACTTGAGTTGATTTCAAACATTCTGTTTATATCATATTATATATGATCCTGTTTATATATGGGCTAATTCCATAGTGATTACAAGCTTCATATCAATTTAAAAAACTAACCATACGTATATAAACTAAAGATATTTTTCATTCAATATATTAATTTTTGAATTATTTTTTAGGTTAAATTAGGTTCATGTCTACCAATAAATTAAGGATAGATGATACCTCTATCATATTTATGATTTTTTTAAGTTTTTAATAAATTTAAAACAAGATTAAAATAGAATAAAAAAGAACTAAAATAAAATAATCAAGACAATAATTAAAACAGATAAATTAATAACATGAAACTAGGTATTCACATACATGATTTATGTATGTGCAAATAAAAAATAATATAGAAATAATCCCTAAAAAGTTTAGAAATATACTAATAAAAAAAGTAAATCCTCTAATGGACTAATTATAATGTTTTTATAAATAAAATACATCAAAATTCATTGTTATTTCTTTATTTTTATACGTTTCAATTCAACTTCTTAATAGAAATAAATCTACTACGGTTGATCTGATGAAGGAGGAATTGAATAATTTATATAAAGTTGTCTGATGAAGGAGGAATTGAATAATTAATATAAAGTTGTTGGCTCAAAATTTATTATTTTTAATATATAAAAAAATTCCTTAATAAAAGTTGTTTGTGATGGAGAGTTCTTAATTGATTCTTGTGTTGGAAAATTTTCAGTTACATCAATATTGTCAAGGCATTGTTCAGACACCCTTTTATTGAAATAAAGTCTATGTATGAGGATGCATCAAAATCCTTTTCACTGTTAATAGATATATACCCCTACAAATGGAACATATGTAAATAGAAATTTTGGTTGTCATTTAGTGGCACATATTTTATTTTTACACTTATATCAAATAGATTTCAATATATATTAAAAATAAAAATTAGGTTGCCAACATTATGCAACTTTAATTGTATATCTTCATTATTTGAGCAGAAAATGTACACAGAATCCTAAACAATAATTTTTGTATGTAAGATATCATAGTAATTTATATATGACAAAATTGATCAAATATAAAACAAATATAACATTTATAATTTACCATGCTTGATGCATCTTACTATTCTTGTACAATTAAACAACCTAGGTACCCCAATTTTTTAAAAAGTTTTGTAGAGTTCCGAGAATAGTTCAAGTTCCAACCTACTCACAAATAAGGAACAACTTACCAAGAGAAGATGGGGTCCTACAATGAAGATAAAGTAAATCAAACATTTAAGGGGCTCTAAATAAGTCTTAACAGGAAAAGAAACAAATAATAGGTTTCTAGCAATCTGAAAATCATATTTAAAGAGGATGAGAATCAAGAAATTAGATGAAAAAATATTTATGATAAGAAGGTATATAGTTCCAAAAATCTATACTTCCATGGCTAGCGTTGCAATCTACCTCTATCTATTAAATTAAAATTTTTATTTTTGAATGAGAATATTTTTAAAAATGTATTTAATAAATTAATGAATAAGTTAACTAGAAGTTAAAATATTAGTTAAAATTAAAAAAATAATTAAAAAATAAAAGTTAAAAATCTTAATTATTACAATAAAAACTGTTATATTAGAGTTTAAGTATTATAATTTTTATTTATAAATGTAATATTTTATTATTTAAATTAAATTATTATGTTAAAAATAAGGATGATACTTTTCATTTATTCTTCTTTATATATATATATATTTCATTAAAAAAATATATAAAAAAGAATATGATGATTTTTTATCTATTTATTTTATTTATGATATGATTTTTTAATAAAATTTATATTTTTGAATAATTTTCTTAAATTAAAAATATCTATTTTTAAATTTTATAAATTAATATTATATAATATTTTTTCATAAAAAGAATATTTGTTTTTATTTTAAAATTTATGAAAAATCAAAAATTTTATTTTAAACAAGTTAAATAAAATATTGTAGCATTAAACAATAATAAATAAATAAATAATTATCAAAATATATCAAAAATATAAAATATAAACTTTTAACTAATAGCTAAAATCTTAAATTCTAATAAGAATAAGTTAAAAAAACCTAATAATTATCAAAACTTATTATATAAAAAAAGTTAAAATTATTTAAAAAAATTGACTAATTATTTTATCTTTCGTCCGGTTGAAACACACTCCCAATAACATTTTAAAAGTTCTTTTTTTTTTTACAAATCATATAACTTCTCCTTTATTCAATATTTATTACTTTAAAAAGTATTTCTTTTAAATATAAATTTCATTTAAATTTTACATATTTAAATATTTTTATATTAATTTGCAACATTATTGAAATTGATTAATTGTATTTCATTTTTATATAAAAGCTAATAAGCCTAATATTAACTTTCAAGATATATATATATATATATATATTAAATAATTAATTTAAATATGTGTTTTATTAATTTATAATATTGTGGAAATGAAAATTGACGAAAATTAATTAAAAATAAAATTATTTTAAAAAAATATTGTAGTATTATCATGTTGAAAATTCATAAATATTGAAAATGTTATATAAAATAAAAATAATCTACAAACAATTTATAAAATTATTAAAACATTTAAACCAACAAAGTAAGTATTTTATGATTGAAATGTATAAATATTAAACTATTAATAAATCAATCAACATTTCAATTAACTCAAATTATATAGTTGATAGATATAAGTTAAAACATATATTAACTAAATAAAATTTAAAAAATGACAAAAAAATGCATGTAATAAGATTTACTAGATGTAATGCATAGCAATTAAGCATGTTTTATATTTTTTATTTTTGTTTCTATCTTATTTTTAATTAAAAATTATTTTATTTCTATTTTTGATTGAGAGAAAGAAAACTCATCTCAAGTTCGTTCCTTCCTATTTTTATGTATATTATTTTAATTATTTTATAATTTATTATATTATACATTTTAAAATTTATTTATTATATTATTTTTAGTCTAACTAATTTAATAGAGCTTTTATAATAGTAAGAATATTTTTATAATTTAATAATTAGAATGGGTTTAAAGAAAATGGATATAATATTTTTAATATTTATTATAAAAAATTGGATTTGACTGAATCTATCCTTAATCTAGTTAAGTTAGATTTTTTCTATCAAAATCTATTTTTACTTTAAAAAATTAAATTTTACCTAAATTTATTTCGATTAAAGTCATCTTAAATTATTTTCATTAAAATCTAGATGGGACGAACATAGATTTATTTTCCATGCCTACATGTAATATATTAACTTTCTTGTATATCTATTTAATTTCAATTTTTATTTAATTTTAATGTAAAATATGTAGTTAAATTATTGATTTAATAAAAATTTTAAATATTTAAATTTCTTATTAAAATAAATCAATCACAAAATAAATAAAGTAAAATATTTTATATGTAAATAATTAGAATTATAATATTTTAAATTATATATGTACATATTATTGACGATACTTTTAAAAGTTAAAAGTTGATCTGCTAATAATTGTCATAAATATTTATTATAAAAAAATTTAATTTAATTAAATAATTAATTAACTTATATGATTTAATTGATTGTTTAAGAAATAATTAATTCAGTTATATGAAATTTAAATTTATAATCATACATTTGATTAAAAAAATTTAGAAATAAAATATTAGAAAATATTTATATAAATATGAATTAGAATTGAACCTAAACTTTTTTATGATTTAGAGAAGATTTTAGTACATAATTTCGTGCATATAATATAATTGTAATAATTCAAGAAACTATCTAATATAAGATTATTTCGGATGATATGAGAGTATTTAAAATAATTTAAATAAATTTTAATTATTAATATATTTTTGTGTATAATAATGCATAAGATTTTTTTTATCTCATTTTTATTTATGAAAATTTAAAAATACATTAAAATATGATTAAAAAAGATGATAATCTAAAATACTGGGATAATTTTGTGATAATTTTGAATAGAAAGTAGATTGACATATAATTTTATTTTTAAAAATTTGAATTCAAATGTATATAATAAAAGTTTATATTAAAAACTACAAAATTATTTTTAGGTATACACTCTCAATCATAAATAATGAAATAATTATATTAAGAACTTGGTATTCTATGTTATTAAAATTCTTAGGATATATTTTTTTAAGTTAAAATATTTTTTAATCTTACATATTATATTTGTTTTTAATTTGGTTCTTACATATTATATAATTTTTAATATTAGTTTCCGTATTAATGATATCAATGATTTTGTAAATATGGCTAATTAATAATATTTGGAAGCGTTAATTGTTAGATGAAAAATTTAATTAGCGATATGTTATTTTAGTTTGGCTTTGTATTTATGGACATAAATCCTAATTGAAAATAAGGGTAGAGTTTTTTGGTGATGGATATAGAATCATAATTCGATGAGATTATTAGTAGGAGTAGGAATATTGTTAATATTATGGTTGTGAAAGGAGGATGAAGATATACATACTAAGAATCACGTGAAATTTAGGAAAGAAATTCTTAAGGTGTCCAAATTTTGATGGGAGTAGAAGTTTATACAATTTGGTGACTTGATTTCAATTGATTTGATATTAATGTGAATGTGTCATTATGTTGGCAAAAGAAATTGAGTTGTCGTTTGTTGAATAATTGGATGAGGATATTTTTTATAGAGCTTTAAAGACATTGTAGAGACAACAAAGAGTGATAGTAAGAATGAAAAAAAAGATTTGAATATACAAATTGGTAATGTAAATTTTGTAAGGGATGATAATATTTACATTATTGATTGTTTTTGCTTTTTTCTATAAGAAACAAGTAAAAGTGGCTAATGAAAGTGATGAATAATTATCTGCTATAGAAAATAAACAAGCATTATTTATTGTAATTGTGGAGATGATTTGCAAAAGTTATGGCTAAGAGAAAATATATATTCAGAAATATCTTTTATGTTTTTTATGTAATTTTTCTTTCTTATGTAATGTTTTTAGTGTTGAAGAATAGATTTATTGATAGTTGAAGTATTAGTCTAACGTAACGTGTTTATTATATTTAAAAAAAGTTTGTTAAATTTGATAATTTTTTATTAAATTACCAACTATGTGGTATTTTATATGTGAATTTTATTGTGTTATTAACTATGTTAAAAATATTAGATAATTGGAGAATAAAAAACAATATTATGCATTATAAAATATCGTTAAATATAAGAGATTGTGATCCAAACTAAATAGTGAATATTGAAAAAAAGTGGTCCAAAAAGTGTCTTCAACCAAGCATTGAACGATTAACAACTAAATACAAAATAAAGTCTTGCTAAAATACAAAAGACAATCAAACACAAATTTGACAAGTCCTAAGGAAGCAAGATCTTGGTTGTAGCTTCAAATTCTTAATTGTTGACTTGGTTACAAATTCTTTTTCTCCTCTTGCACTACATCTTGAAGTTGATTAGTTGTCACACATGATTAACCTTTCCAAGGGTATGGAGTTCTTTTGATGAGTATTTTAGGCCTAAATGGACTTTTTATGGATATCTTTGATGTAATAGAAGATAAAGAAGGAGCATGTTCTATCTAAGTTGTATTGTTAGAAGGTTTAGTAGGTTGAGATGTAGTAGGTACAACACAAATAGGATGCGAAATAGTAGGTACATAATGTGAAGCAACAAGTGCAACTGAAGTAGGATGTGAAATAGTAACAACAGGTGAAGTAGATGCAGTATTTGAAGCAAATGCAACATAATCTTATTTCCTTGGTCTTCCTTTTCCCATATTTTTTTATTTCAATGTTTCTGATAATGGTGATTGAGATGTGGTTGTAGATCCATATTGTGACTGAGCTATGGCAGCAGATCATTGTTGTGGTAGCTATTGTTTATGATGACTAAGAGGGAGGTGATGATGGAGGTCTAGGCATGACATTTTGACATATCTTTTTGTTGTGACCATAGATCTCATATTTTCAAGTTGTGAAAGAAGTGTTTTGATGTGAGCGTGAGTATAATGTTAAATAAAAGTGATCATTTAAAAGGTTCTCTATAAGGTACGAAAGGTCCAATGAGTAAAAATAGTATAAATCATATGAAACAAGTACTTCAGGATTTCAACAAGTTTAAGAAAGAGACTACGTTAATCCTAAATCTAAATCTAACATGAATTAATTTATGTATTTATATTATTGAGGATCTTAAGTGATAATGTTTTTGATGTGTAATTAATTTGATATAGATTATATTGGGGTTTAATATTGATTTACGAGTAATTTGTTTTAATTATTTACAAATCAATATAAGATTTTAAATTGATTTTTAGGATTTCTTATTTATTTATTTTATTAATAGATTTTCTTCCAATTTACATCAATTAAGTTTTCTATATAATATGATTTATAGATTATTTGTAAACATAATTTCATAAATAATAATATTCTGAGGTTTTTATATTTATGTGAGTTGATTCTCTTGGTTCTTGGGTAAAAATCTATATTTGATAGTGTTGGTTTTTCCTTTAGGTTGCAATAAGAGTCACATTCTTTTTTGATAACTTCGGTATTCTCCGGTAGGTTGCGGTTTGTGTCGGATTTCTTTACTCTACCTTAATTCTTAAAACGTTCCAAATTATCATTTCTACATTCCGATTCATTTTATAATGATGAATCATATCAGTTGGTTCTTGGAAAATGAACTACATTTGATAACATTGGTTCTTCCAGCAGATCACAATAAGGGTCATGTTCTTCTTTGATAACTTTGGTGCTCTTTGGCAAGTCACAATTTGTGTCTAATTCCTTTACTTCATATCCTGATTCTCAAGATATTCCAAATTAATGTTTCCTCATTTCAACTCATTCTGTGAGGGATGAATCACATCATGTTCTTTCTTTTTAACTTGTTTGGCTTGAAAAGTTCATCTTTTTCTCTTCTTTTCATTTTATTTAACCTTCTAATATGTTATCGCTACATAAGAAGTTATTTTTTTCTAAGTCTACCTTGAATTATTGCGGATACCTCTGAACTTCATACTTAAGATCACCAGCCAAGTAGCATGCCACTTCCTAGATTCCATTATTTAGTTTATTCTTTAGCTTTGAGCATATTTTTCCTTCCATTTTATACTTCTCAATCAAAATTCTATTTTTCGCAAATCTTGTCATAATGTATGACTCTACCTACTCAAACATAGAACCGATGGGTTACTCTTATACTTCTAAGATCCTTTCATTAAATGCTTCACAAAAAATATTTATCAAAATATCACACCTTACATATTCACCAAAATATGATTTAGGCCATGTTGAAGTATCATGATTTAGCAATTAGTCATCATCATCCTTAGACATTTGTTTCAACTATTCCATTCTTTGAATCTAACAACATAATATATGGATTTGCAAGCTATCAGCATTCTATCTCTAAGAATAGTTTCCCCACAATAGTATTGGCATATAGATGTGTCACACAAGTTCTGAGTTCATAAACTTCCTAAAATGTTTCAAGTGGTGGTACTAATCCTTACATGCAATAAAAAAATGATATTTTTATTACACAAGTGCATATATTAAGTCATGATTAAGCAATGACATGATAAATACATTAAAAAATAAAAATTATCTTTCGTTGATTAGAAATAAAAATTCATTTTTTATTATGTTCGATGTCACCAAGCAGGTTTATTAGGAATCATGTCCATCAATCTTTATTTACATTCTCTACACAAGCAATGTGGTAAAAGGAAAATATTGATCATCTAGGCTATAACTACTAGTAAAATCCCTCCAAACTAGATCTTTAAAAAGCATCCATCTAGACCTATAATAGGTTTACATTCTTCTAGGAAACACTTTTTAACTCCTCCTAACATCATGTATATCCTAAGGAATATTAAGCTTCTTCCTTAGCTACTGTATCAGTTAATAACTACATAGAGCTTCCAGGATTAGTTAATTTAATTTCCTCACAATAACACATCTACTATATTATGAGGAAAAGATCCAATCTATCTTCTCTTTGACAAACTTCCTTGCCAAGACTTTGTAGCAGAAACATTAGCACAGTACTCTTCCCTAATACTTGTAATGATCCTACTTGATAACAAAGTTTTATTAGACTTCATTATCTTAACTATGTTATATTCCATCCATTTGCTTGAGATCATTGAGCCACTATATATCCTTGCACATATATATTATACATTTAACATCTTCAATCTATATATCATAACCTTTTTAACAAAAGCAATCCACTTACGTCCATCTCTACACAACTTTAAATCTAACCTTATCATTTTTATTTACCTTGATCTCGCATCCATTCATTAAAGAACATCCCCTTATTACTTAAGTTGAACTCTTTAGTAAAATAAAATTTCATTTTCAATGTAAACTTAAAATTCTTACACATTTCTCAAATATATTACTAGTACCTAATGATGGTCCTCCCTTTCAGAATCATTATCATCTTTTTCATCATAGTATATAATTTCATTGTCGTAGTTAGCTTCATTTTCAATTCCATTTTTTTCTTCATAAACTGTAACTTATATATCATCATCACCATCAACATCAGTATCATTATCAACATAATCATATTCAATTTTATTATGTTCACCATCTCTCAATTCAATTGATGTTATACTATGGTCAGATTCTATTCCTAATCCTGTGTCCACCTTAATATTTTGTCCTTCTTCACTTACTTGATAATACTTTAACAAGTCTCTTTTCTTTCCTATTATTAGACCACTAAAATAGGATTTTCACACCATCTTTATATCCATTTTTCTTTCAAAATTGCAACCATCTCTTACAATGATCATTCATCACGATCACAACTTTCCAAAATTAAAAACTCTAACTAATCTCCTTTGCAATTTTAGTTGTCTTTCTTTGAATATAACCACCATGATTTATAATGTCGTAAATGTGGTAGGGTTTGCAAGTAAAACCAAATTTTCACTAAACAAAATAGAACCAAACACATAATAAAAAAAAATTCAAATACCAACTTCTAATTCATCATATCCCAACAAAATAAAAACAAACTGTTTTAAAAATTATAATAATAATAATAATAATAATAATAATAATAATAATAATACACATTTATAAAAAGGAACAACAATGATCATAAAAGGTAACAGTTGTTTAGAATGAAAGTCAAACAATGGATATGATATACTTACTGTTCATATTTGGTGACTTCGTATCTTTTTCTCCTTATCTCCTTCATGCTTTAATTTTTTCCAGTAGTCTCTGTAACATGTGTTTCTCTAGCATGTCTACACTTAAGATTCTTCGACTTCTCTACAACTTTCCTTCTTAAGTTTTGAGATAATGAAGAAGCTTCTACTCAAACATTACTTACAGGTAAGTTAACATAAATATATTTTTATGATTCTATGCTACCACACATGCATCTCCATTAGGTATACATCCATCATCATGGTGTTCTAAAATCAATTAATGTAAGACACTATTTTACAATCATCTTTGCTTGTAGAGACTAAATTAAAAAATAGATATTTATAAAGACCAAATAAAAATTAATATCGTAAAAAAATATTTTTAACTATTTTTTTTATGAATGACTTTTAAAATAATTCATTGAGAACTATATTTTTATATTTAGTATGTATTCTAAATTCAAAATGTATTATTAGTATCTAACAACTGAACAACTGAAAATTTAACAGAATAAAAAATATAATTAATTTGTAATTATAAAAAAAAGGAATATTTTATAAATTTAAATAAAAATTTTAACTTTTTTATAATTTTATTTATTTTTTAAAAGTTTAATATTTGATGTAAAAATTAAATAAATAATATATTAAATTAAAATAAATTATGTTATTATAATAGCAATTTAAAATATATTTTATAACCATATAAACAAATAATATATAAAAATTAATAATATTATTATGAAAGATATAATATTAATTAAATTTATAAAAATAAATAAATAATCAAATGATCATATTATAAAAATTTAGCAAAGATATAAATAGAAAAATATTTCGGTTAAGATTCTAATAGGTTATTGAAATAATTTTTTTAAAAAATGTTAGTATGTAATTTAAATAAGCTAGCAGTTATTTTAAAAAATAAAGTTAAATTATTTTAACAAATTTTTTAATTAATAATTTTTATCTTTAATCTACCTAAAAAATATTATCAAACGTACTCTAAGTTAGTTATTTTATCATGTTGTCTCAACAAATTATTTAAATAGAATATTTCATGATAAATTATCTTATCTTATATTCTTATCCTAATTACTAAATACATAATATTTCTGTTTATATTAAAATTATAATATAATATTTTAAATTTCATTATATTTTTATTCCTTAATTTTGAGTTAGGACAATTTTTATTATTCTATTTTTTTTTTCTAAATTTTAAAATAGAACAAATTTGGTCAATCATTAAATTATTTATCCAATTATTAATGTAAAATATTGACTTAAATTTTTTTATCCAATTATTAATATATAATATTAACTTGAAAAGTGACGTTTCAACATTCTAAATTATCATAAATTGATTTATAGAAATCTTGTATACATTCCAATTCAAACTCAAAATTAATCATTAAGATTTTAAAATAAAAAATATTTAATATAAAAAATTTAAAATAACTAACAATTTAATTTTTTAAAAATAAAAAATAATAATACATTCATATGTTAAAAATATTATAAAATATATTTTATAATTAATAATAAATTTAAAATATTATACAAATTATTAAAATATTTATCAATATAAGGTAACAATTATAAAGTATATCTTTAGATTAAAAAAAGTTAAATTTATAATTTATAACTACTAATTTTATCTTTATCTCATATTTTATCGTTATGATTTATGTAATTGTAACATCTTATCTAAAATTAATATAATATGTACATAAATTGAATTATCATTACCATTTAATAAAAATTATCAAATCATACCCAACTTATTTCAAATTTCAACAATTAAAAGTAAACAATAAATAATTATTATTTAATTTTTGTACATGCGAGATAACAACTACAAAGATAATAACTATAATAAAATAACTAAGTGATGATCAAAATAAGTGGTTATTAAATTATAAATTTATATTTTATTTATTTGATAAAAAAAGAGCAAAAAAACTGAAGAAGAAGAAAATAAAATGTATAAAAATATTTTCTGTTATTTGTTTAGGCATAAAAAGAGAAGTGAAAATGTTCATAAATTGAATTAATATGATCTAAGTCGCATAGTTGAACAAATCAAACTGAAAACTGAAAAAATTTACAATTTTTTTTTAAATGTAACTTTTTATGTGTTTCGGTTCAATTTACGGTTTTTCTTTGCAAAAGCAAATCAAATACCTACACATGATTTTATATATTTTTAATTTTTTATTATTATACATTTAGTTGATACTAGTTTAAAATATTTTTTGAATTTATTTAATTTTTAACATAGATTTTATTACAGATATTTTATTTTATTAATTTATTGAAATAAAATTTTATCAAAATATAACTAAATTTACCTATAATACCTACAGTTATTTACATTATTGACATCTTTTATCCTTAATTATTGTATTTTTCATCTAATTACTTTTTTTTATATAGGATATAACATGCTTGTCTAAGTTTAATCCTAAAACATGAATGAATGTTATTATTTTTTTTCTATTTAAACAATAAAGTTTTTAAAAATTATTGTTTTATGTTTTTTGTTGACTAACTTTTTATGTTAAATTTTAAAATAAAAAATTAAAAAATAAAACTAAACCAAATTGTAAAATATTAATTTTTGTTTGGTTTGACTTTTCTAACATATTTCGATTAAATTGAACTAAACTGTAAATATTTTTATAATTGGTTTAGGTAAATTCTTTTTATTTAAAATCGAATCATACCTCATCATAAACACCTCTAAATAGGAAGGGTGAAATTTTTTTTCATAAGTTTCACACAAAAGTAATCTTTTAAATAGAGTGAAAATGAGGGAAAGATGTTTTTTTTTTTTTTTTATTTCAAATTATTAAAATTCTTTAAAATAAATAAATAAATATTTTATTAATGAAAACATAGTAATTTTTTTTAAAAAAAATTATATAAAATAAAATTTATATTACTAATATCTTTTTCTCTTTTCTATTCAGCCAAGAATTATTTTTCTTTATTTTTCTCCGATTTCTATATATATATATAAACAATTCACTCTACTATTTTATTTTTATTTTTATTTTTATCTTTTTTTATTTCTTTTTTTTATTATTTCCTACATCATTCAAAGAAAACTTTACTTTTATCTTCAACCTAAAGATATGTTATAATTACTATATTCAGATAAAATATTAATAAAAAGCTTGATAATTTATTATAATATTTTAAATTATATTTTACTATAATAATATATTTTATAATATTTTTAAAATATAAATTTATTATTATTTTATATATTTAAAATTTTTATTTCTTTTAAAAAATAATGCTTTTAGTGCAAAGTTTTAAAAGTAGATGAGATTTTCCTATGTCAATTTATGATAATTAAACAATGTTAAAATATCATCATTCAAATCTTTATTTTACATTAATTATTATATAAAAAATTCAAGTTAATATTTTACTTTAATTATTAAATGAAAAAACTTAATAATAGACCATATTTTTAATATTAAAAAATAATAGATTGAAATTGAGAAAGAAAAAAAAAAGATCAAAATTATCTTGATTGAACATAAAAATATAATTCAGCTAATTTTTATTATATATTTTTAACTTTTATTATTAGGTAATTTTCTTTTCTTTTTAAGAATATACTTAGTAAAAACTAATTGATGTTATATATACCTATTAAATGATAATTAAATAAGAAGAGTATTTAAAATTTAAAAAGTGAGAATTAAAAATAAATATTTTTGAATATATTTTTAATATTTAATGAGATTTTTAAAAATATTAATAAAATAAATTTAATACATTTTATTAAATATTTAAAATTACTTAAAAATTTTAAATATTCTTGTAATTTTAATATATCAATTAAGTTTTTGTTAATTCCTCTCTAGGATTATTTTATTAATAAATGCTTATATGAATATTATCTAACAGAATCTTTTAAATTATTAAATAAACATAATTTTTAAACCAAATAAAAAAAAATTTATTATAAGAATTGAAATTTAGGGGTGTTCAAAAAGATAAATTAATATGCATTTAATTTATTAAGGCCATTTCTTTAGATTATTCAACTTGATTTAATTAAAATTTAATAATATATAAAAAATAAATTAATTTAATTATTGATATAATATATAAATTAAGTAAGTATAAAGCTAAAATAAAATTTTATTGTATAATATATATTTTAAAATAAATAATATTAGTAGATATATATTTTTATATTAAATTAAAATGTTAATAATTAAAAATATTATTATTAATATATAACTATAAAAATAGAGGAGGTATCTACCTTTGATTAGAGTTATTTGGTTGAATAGATTATTTTTATAAAATTTTATAAAATTTAAAAAAGTTTAATATTTTAAAAAATAAGTTTAAATTAATAAATAATATATCTTTTATAATATCTGTTAATTTAAATTTATTTAATAAAATATTAATTTTTATAAAATTTTATAAGAATAATTTATATAATGTAATTTATTGATTTAACAGTTGAATTGATAAAATTTAATTATTTATAAAAATTATTAAATAAAATAACTTTAATGAAAATTGTTACTAAAATAATTTGATCTTTTTTTGTAAAAATATTAATTTTTAAGAAATATAAAACCTTAAATTGAATTAATCCCGTTTAAAATATAATTTAAATTTATTCTTAACATACCTAGAATTTAATGTAAAATTAATTATAAAGATGGAGTTGAAAAAAAAAATTTATTTGTCCATCCAAAAGTAGGTAGATATTTTTAAAATATAAGATATAATACATAATATAACCGAAAATAAAAAACTTAATTTTTATAATTTTTTAAATATTAAATGATTATAATATAAACTTAATTTTAATTTATTAATAATACCAAAATTTTATATTATTAATTAATTAGAATCTACTATCAGTATAATTTTAAAATAATCATTATAAAAATTAATAAATTTTATTTATATATAAATTATATATAAATTAATAATTAAACGATAATGAAAAAAATTGAGTACTGGATATGTATGTTTATTAAATTAAAAAGGGATATATGTACATAAACATAATATATTCATACAGATCTAATTCTTTAAATGATTATCTAATTTTTTAAATAATAAAAAAATTATAACAATCCTATTTAGAAATATTTAATCAAATATATATATATATATATATATACATATAAATGTAATTATAAATTTAAACGATTAAATTTAGAATATACAGAGATATAAATGATTGTATGGACTTACCAATATGGGAACTAAGAAAAATTGGCATAAATCAGTGAGGCAAAGATTGAAGAGTAGGGGTGGGGTGCCACTCTGGCGTGAGAAATAATGTGTACACATCCCAAAGTTAATTATAAACAGTGCATAAAATAAACAACTTTTTTAATTTATTAACTCATTTTGTTCAAAAGGTCCACTGACCAGAGTGCAGAGAAGAGGGAAGAAAAAAAGGTACCAACCATTTCTACATTCCATACCCTAAATTTGAGTGCTCGTTTACTCACACCCACAATCAAAACACATACTACTCTCACAATTCACCCTATATAAGCATCAAATCCTCCCATGGAGCCTCTTCAAACTTGACTCACTACCCCCAACAACATTCATTCTTATCTCAATTCTCAACATTTTTCAATTCCTCATAAATCTTCCAACTATGCCAGATTCCAGCACCAACAGCAAGAGCAATTTCCTCATCCACCATCACCCCTCAACCTTAAAGGGTGGTTGGCATGCTGCAATCTTCATCATATGTGAGCTCAAATCAAATCCCTCTTTACCCAATACCCCCCCCCCCCTTTTTTTTTCTTCCTCTTTTTCTCCTTCATTTTCATTCACTAACTTTATTTTAACATTAATTCCAAAAATAAAAATTAAAAAAATAATTTGGATCACTCACTCACTCACTCACTAACTCACTCACAAACATTTATATTTTTGAATTAATTAATTAAATATTTGGTATGCAGTTGTGGAAGTTGCAGAGAGATTTGCATACCAAGGTTTGGCTAGTAATCTAATCACATACCTTACTAATGTTCTGAATGAACCCATCACAAAAGCTGCCAAAGATGTGAACACATGGGTTGGTGCTTCCTCTCTCTTCCCTTTGCTTGGTGGTTTCATCGCTGATTCCTATCTGGGTCGCTTCAACACCATACTCTTATCTTCACTCATTTATCTTGCGGTAAATAAAATTTCACCCTTCATTATTTCTTTTAATATGTTAAATTCAAAAAGTTTGGTTAATTTGGTGATAATGTCATGTCTCTCCTTCTTCCTCTTGATTCTTGCTTGATGGATGGAATCTATTTGTGTGCTCACTGCTCTTTGTGATGCAACAACTTTGTCTTTTTTGGAGGTTTTAGTATTACGTATATGGTCCCACACGTGCTGAACCATAATAAATATCACATGAACTTATTTATTATATTTTTTATTTTATTGGAATCTCGTAACGGGACGCCAATTTTTTTATAAATTTTTAATTTTATACTGTCATTTAATCATAAATTAATATGTAAATGAAAATTATTAATTTTTTAATTATAATTGATATAAAATTTTATACATAAATAAAATATGTCAAAATTAAAATTTTATTTTATATTAGTTTTCATACTGACCAAGTATACTACTCTGTGTCTGTGATAGTCATGATCTAAAAGTTTTATTTGCATATTGGCTAACATTAGTTCTTTTTCCCTGTATATTCATTTATGTTAAAGAAAATCTTTAAAATATTAGAGGACCTAAAAGGTGTTTTTCAACAAATGCGTTATTTAGAAAATTTATTTAAGTGCATTAAGTGAACGGAAATTTAATTTGATGATTATCCATACTTTATATATATATATATATATATATATATATATATATATATAAGGAATTTATTAAAAGTAATGGTTTTTATAAATATAAAAATTCCCTCATCATTAATATTTTATTATTTTCTACAAAAACATTGCTGAATATTGAATAATAAAATTTAAGTAAATTGGTAGTTTATTTCACCTTTTATGAATCTTTTAAAAAATATTCTTATAATTGAAATTTTTTTAATAATAGAGACTTGTTTTTTAAAAAAAATAGAAAAACACAGAAACATTGTAAATTAATTTAGATAAAATAGTTTAATATGTATTTGATTCAACTTATTTTAAAATAACTATAACTTATTATTATCATTTTTTAAAGTTAAAATTTAAATAATTATTTCCTAAAAGTAATCTGTTTTGAGTCAAGCACTAAATTAAGTAGATATCAATCAAGGATACAAAGATTATAAAATTAAGCTTAGGAGATACTTGATCCCTGATGTAAGTGATGTTTATCTTTTCCTTTCCCATCCAACTTACTTGATGCTAAACACAAGTGAGTCATGTGAGATTTTCAATATTTTGAATTGAAAAATCAATGCGTCAAATCACACACCAAGAAGAGTTAATCACCACCCCACCTATCAATAAATTTTCATGTGACCTTTCGGCCCAAATCACTTTCATTAATTGTCTGTATTTTCAAATAGTTAAAATTTATTAATTTTATATTATTATCCTATTATAAATTTGTATATCTTTAAAAATTATATCAAATGTAAAAATTTTATTGCATCAAAATTAAACTCTAACTTAATAAAATAGAATCATTCATTAAATATAAATTTATAAATTAATCAAAATCATTTACCAAACACATTTTTAATATTTTTTTTTGTTTTTTACATTCTTTGAGAAATTAATTATTATGTTGGGTATTCCTTCATAAGGGTACTTTTCCACGGCCTGAAACACTTGAGCACATCTCAAATGATTCCAATATTCTGTTTCAAGATTTGCATATTTCCTGTGATTGTCCATATTATACAAGTCAGCTCCATCTATGCATGCACTGGCAATTAATTTAATACTTATATTTAGCCGTTGTTGATGGAAAAAGAATATCATATAGTAAAAAGATTGTCATATAATAATAATAATATATATATATATATATATGTTTATATTCATATATATAGGTTGTTGTATTTATTTTTAATTTTTTTCAAAATATTATCAGTAATTAAATAAAATATATAAATAAATAGATGATATTATTTATACGTAGAATATAATATTATAATTGTATGGTATATATATCTCTCATGTTACATGAACATTATGTATGCTACAGGGTATGATTTTCTTGACACTTTCAGTGTCTGTACTTAGACACACATGGCTTTTTTTCTTGGCACTTTATGTGCTTGCCATCGGCGACGGCGGCCACAAGCCCTGCGTTCAAACCTTCGCCGCGGATCAGTTCGATGAAGACACGCCGGAGGAGAAGGATGCCAAGAGTTCATTCTTCAATTGGTGGTATTTGGGGATTGTGGCTGGCTCAACTTCTTCTGTCTTTGTAGTAATATATCTTCAGGTAAATTAATCAAATTCTTAAGAGTAAATTTTTAATTTGAGTCATATAATGTGCTTTGGTTAATTTTGTTTAGTCATTTTGATATTTTTAATTATATAAGTTTAGGAATTAAAACAATTGTCATTTGATAATATCAGGTACTAAAATAATTATCATCTACTAATTTTAGGAGCTAAAATGATATTATAATTTTAGAAACCAGTTAATTGTATCACAATTTTTAATTTGGTTATTTCATTATTCGTGATCAAAACCTAGCATGAATTTGAGTATAAATATCATAAACATGAAAATAGTGATTTTTTAGAGTACTTATATGAGTGCAGTGTCTAGATATGATCAATTAAAAAAAATTCAGAAGGTATTAGATTAAAATAAAATTTAAATAAATTACATTGATAATGGTAAGATTTTTTACACTTGTATCTAATAAAAAAATATCATATCATTATAAAATAATTTTTAAAATAACTACTTTAACAATTATACTTACCATAATTTTTATTTGATAATATAAAATCTTTAAATTAAGTGTATTAAAATTAAACTTATTAAAATAATAATAATAAAGATAACAAAGTTAGTAATAAAATTATTTTATTATTATCAAAAATAAAATTTTAATCAATTATATGAATATTATGATAATACAAAATTGTTCGATTTTTAATTATTTTATTAACATTAATTTGATTCCAACACATAGTAACTTTTGACAAATTTTGATTGAAAAGAATCATTAGAGAATCAAGTTGTTATTATAAAATGTTTCGAAAATCTAACGAATGACCAAAGTGGGATTTCCTTAATTGTTAATTTGTTTGTTTATGATTCACTGTTTTTTACTTGGATCTGATAACACCCACGTTTTCATGTCTCTATTGCTTTTTCATTTTTAAGTACGATTAATCAAGTTGTTTGTGTGAAGGCTTTTTGTTCCTTCTTTTCCAAACCAATTCTAGGTATTTAATACTTGTACACATGTAATCAAGATTTAAGACGTAAGTTATTACATTAGGTAGATTACATGGACTAATACAAATGAGTTAGATCCTGGTCTCTTTCTATATAAGTTAATAGATTTTATCAAAACAAATTTGTATAAGCTTTTTTTAGAAAAAAAAAAAGTTTTCTTAACACTAGTAAACCTCTTTTGTCTTATTTTAATCAAATTATTTTCCATTTTTTCAACCATTTTTTAAGTCCTTGTTAATCTTCTACATTCATTTCTTGAGGGAAAATCATGATTGAAAACCCAATTAGATGTTAATATATTCTAAAAGGTATTTATTTTATCAGTATCCAATGTGAACTTATGACTTATGTTTCTTTCTATAAGAAAGTAATTATTAATAATAAAAAAAAGATTGTCATCAAGCAATGGTTCAAATGATATTTTCTTCTATAAAAAAGTGGTTCGTTTGGTAGGTAGGACTTGATTGTCAAATGGGAGAAATATACATATATATATATATATATATATACATATATATATATACATATATATATATATATACATATATATATATACATATATATATATATATATATATATACATATATATATATATGTATATATATATTATATAAAGCCAAACCAAATAGAATAGTACTATAGTGGATAATATCATACTAGGAGAAGTTATGGATCACACACATTTCTTTATTATAAAAACAAGTTTCACTAACATGGGAACATATTCCTCAAACAAGTCTTTTCCATTTTTGCATCGGCCGTGTACACGTTATAGTGAAACCGATTGTTCATCGTAAAAGGTGAGAAGGGTGGTCCCTGATTTTTATATTTTACACATATGGATATAGACAAGAATTTTGGCTTTAAATTTGACTTATTAATTATCAGTGTAAGCTAGATTTTTATAGTGTTATTAACAATGTATTATTACTTTATGGTTGTCATGCATAATCATTAGTAATCTTAAAACATGGTTAAAAAATTATAAGAACTTTATATAGGGATATGCGGACCAAAATTAAACATTTAAAAATCACATAACCACTTAAAAATATATGTATACCTCTATGTTATATCACCATACATATATAACATTTTTAATCACATCCTTTGTAATTAATCAATTTTTAAAAAATAAAAGAAATTATATCATAAATTTAATTACTTTTTAAACTAATCCATAACAAGAGGTGTGTTAAATAATAATACATTTAAAAAAGTATGTTGTTATTATTCTTCACATGATGTAGAAATTTTTTTTTGAAAAACATGGGTTAAAATTTTAAAAATGAAAACTTTTTATCAAAAAGAAATTTATTAATATATATATATATATATTTATTGTGATTTTCAATGTATCCCATTTTTAATAAAAAAATTGATAAAATCTTATAATGTAGGGCATAATTGATTTTCAAATTTAAAATTAACACAACTAGATCCAAAACCCATAAGTTATTTTTGATAAAATAGTAAAGTTAATAGAAAGTAATGTGAAAATTGAAGAATGGTTGTAAGAAGTATTAGGTAATTAGATTAACTAATGAAATTGATAATTATTGAGAGCTCTTACTTGAGCATTTATTGATGAATAGGCATAGGCCAATGAAATAATTGTAATTGATGATGTTGATGGCAATGAACATTGAATTTGGAATATAAAATGAACAGGACAATGTTGGGTGGGGAGTGGGGTTGGGAGTGCTGTCAGGAGTGTTGGCATTGGCATTAGCACTCTTCTTGTTGGGAATCAAAAGGTACAGAAAGGAAAGCCCTGCAGGGAGCCCATTCACCAGGCTGGCCCAAGTTTTTGTTGCTGCATCTCGCAAGTGGCGCGTGCATGACACGCTCCTTCATAACAATTATTGCTATGAAGAGGAGGAACATCATGAGCCCCATCTTCTCCATCTTCAACCCAAAATTCACACTCTGCTCCATACTCATCAATATAGGTGGGTGCCACTCATTCTACTACTAGAACTCTCCATACTTTTCCTCTTCTTCATTAAGTTTTCAAATCTATGCTTTATGTCATTTTCATTTTAAAGCAAAAAATTTAAATTTAAATTAATATAAAAATAAAAATCCTTTTCTTTTTCTTTTTTGATGCATGAAAACTTATATTATGTGGTGGCAAGACTAAAGTTTGTTTAATTATAGTTTTAGTTATATTTATTATACTTATATTATGCATATGTTTTTTTGTTGATTGATCATAAAGACAATGAGTTTTTAGTTAGCAACTAAGATGAAAATATAATTACGATAGAAGTCATGTGATCCTTTTGATAAGATCAAAGAGATTTACCATATATATGGAAAGACTCTCTCTCCATTTGCATAAACACATAATATCTATAGACACAAATAATTAAAAACTTAGAATAATACTAAAATCACTTCAGTGCATGTTTTAATAGACTTTTTTTTATTGTATTTGTGATTATTTCGGTTTTGATTTTTTTAGGAGATAATAGTTGAAGAATGTGAAAAGATTTTATTAGAAAGTGTAAATTTAAATTTAAGCCATCATGGACAATGATTAGCAAAAAACAAAAACCAATGTTTTAATATATTCAAAAGTTTTTTTATTAACTCTGCCTCTGGTACAAGAATCACTCCCACAACATCAGTGATAATTGAATGGAAGAATATTTTCTTGGTTGAACAATGGAGTCAACTCTGAAACATTGAAACTGATGGGGGCCACATGGATTGTTTGTATGGTTGGAGTTGATTCCCACAATCTATTGTGGACTTTGGACTTTTTTTTTGCTATGTTTTTGTTATTAGACAGTGCAGTTGACACTTTCTGTTACCACATTATTACCAAAAGGAAAATTCTTCTGACAAAATGAAAAAATGTGCCAGATTTTTAGACAAGGCAGCGATCATTGATGACAATGATGCAAAAAGCAAGACAAGAGACCCATGGAGGCTATGTTCAGTGACACAAGTTGAAGAAGTGAAGCTTGTTATTCGCTTAATTCCAATATGGCTAAGTTGCTTAATGTTCACTGTTGTTCAAGCCCAAGTGCACACATATTTCATCAAACAAGGTGCCACTATGATCCGTTCCATAGGACCACACTTCCAAATCCCCCCTGCATCACTCCAAGGCCTTGTAGGACTCACAATCCTCTTTGCTGTTCCATTCTATGACCGTGTGTTTGTTCCACTAGCAAGAAAATTCACAGGGCAACACAATGGGATAACAGTGTTACAAAGAATTGGGGTTGGTCTTTTTTTGTCCATAATCAACATGATTGTGTCAGCAATTGTTGAGACCAAAAGGGTTGGTGTTGCTAGGGACCATGGTCTAATTGATGACCCCAAAGCAGTGTTGCCAATGTCAATTTGGTGGCTGCTTCCTCAGTACATGATCACTGGAATCTCTGATGCATTCACAATTGTGGGCTTGCAAGAGTTGTTTTATGACCAAATGCCAGAAGCATTGAGGAGCTTAGGGGCTGCAGCATATATAAGCATAGTTGGAGTTGGAAGCTTTGTTGGTAATGCTATTATAGTTATTGTGGAGGGAATCACATCAAGGGCTGGTAATAAATGGTTGGAAGGGAATAACCTTAATAGGGCACACCTTGATTACTTTTATTGGGTTTTGGCAGGGTTAAGTGCCCTTAATTTGTGTGTTTATGTGTGGCTTGCTAAGTTTCATGTGTACAAAAAAATAGATGAGGGTCATACTAGGGACCAAGGTTCTAGCCACCACAAATACCGATCTAGAGTGTAAGAAGAAAAAAAAAAGTTAAAAATTAGTTTGCCTTTTGCTATATATAGCTAATGCTACCTATATATACCAAATCCAAGATGAGTATTAATTCTAGATAGGGATTTTAATTTCAATAACTACCAAGCTATATATAGTAGTAGCACCTTGGATTTCCATCTAGTGGACTTGGTCCATGTTTGTATAATGACCAAAAACCCAATTAGAAGGTAAACTATTGATTTTTAAAGACTTTCTTAAGCATTGTATAATATCATAAAAATAAAATATTATTTGATCTTGAAAATTACGCCTTGAGATTGTTTAAGGGTTTTATGAGTTGATTATCTGATAGCACTAATTTTTTAACAAGTGACATTTTTGGCAACCAATTTATATAGCTGTGCATTTCTAGGGATTAAAAAAACTCACAATAATTTATATATTAACTCAAAATCTTACACAATATTAATAATTTTAAAATGGAGGAAGTAAATTGAAAAATTGGACTACTTTAATATTAGTATTAGACATAACAAATTTCATTTGGACCTATGTCTATGCATAACTTAAATAAATGACCTTTTGATTTAAGATGACCGCAAATGGACAACCAAGTTAGATTTACTTTAAGCAGTTATATTAAAGAACATATTTAGGACAAGAGATATCTCAGTTTAATTTATTAGAATGAGAGAAAATTAAGGTAAATATTCCTATCTTAGTTTTTAACATGATTTTGAACCTAAAATCAAATGAATTCCAAGTAAAGCAATTACAGGGTAGCTTCTCAGATAAGATTAAATCGAATCTCATTTTGGGTATTTGCAAACAGAAATACTTTCTTTACATTGGATCCATCTCATACAATTTTTTTAAAAAATAAAAATTTATAACTATTAAATTTAAAATATATACAAATATATAATTATAATATTGATGTACGAATATCGATACTCATTTGTAAATTCTCTTCTTTGCCCTTTATTCATGCAAATTTCAACTGCACGTACATTGCTTTCAAGCTTCATTTCACGGCAATGCAGTTCTTTCACAAGATGACAAAAACAATTGCAAATAAGTTTTTTTATTTGAGACTGTTCTCTCCGATTAGCGCAAATCAAATGAACACTCATGTAAAATTCATCAAGTCAAAGTGTAATCTAAAAAATTAACTTAAACATTGCGATTTCCTATTTATGAGATGTCTATTCACCAAAGTTAGAAGAAAAAAAATTCTTATAGTTCGATGGAGAGAGTATTTTTCTTATCCATTTCTTCTAGTTGTAAGTTTTTAATATATAAGGCTATATATTTTATTTTAAAAGTTAAAATATTATGCATATATTTTATTTTTAGCTTAATAAATTAGCATAAAAGTAAGAAAAAAAATGTTGCAAACCTATTTATTTCTAAGTTGTTAAAGTATATATCGAAGATAGTAGTTACTTATAATAGAAAAGAAATCTAGATAAAGAATTGTTCATGGACATTAAGACCCATTTTGGTATTTGAACATCCAAAAGAAGTTTAAAAATTTGAATCACCTTTTCTAAGTCTTTTTCTTAAGTGTGACTCACTATTGTTCCCAATTCTTGTTGATTGTCTATTACATTTTAGGAACCTTGTGACACTAGAAAAAGAAAGAAGATTTTGAGGAAGGGTCAAAAGGAAACATTAAAGATAAATACTTCATTAAAAGCTTGTCAAAGCTAGTACATTTAGGTTTATCCCTTCTAAAGTTTAGGGTGAATTTTAAAAGGTCAATTAGTTTGTCACACTAATTGACTAAAAAAAATTAGTTCTATCTTTTTATCAATTTCACAATTATAATTTATTATTTTCTTCAATTTTTTATTTATATTAAAATTATTATATAACTTTTATTATACCTAAACATAATGAAAAACAAAATAATAAAATTATCTTAAATTTTTAAAATAATGATTTTTTTAAAAAAGCTAACAAATAAAAAGAAATGGAAAAATTATATATAATTAGTATATCATATTTTATATGGAATTATACTCAGAAAATTTTATTCTATTAGGATACGTTATATTCTTGAAAGGTGCCAAACCTAGCAGATGTAAATTTAGAGTCCCTAGAAGCATCTTGAAGGGGGAAAAGTAAGTGATAATTGATCAAAGAGAGAAGGCAATAACTTTGTTCTCACTGCTTTTTTAATTTATGTGCATCTAAAAGCACAAAAAAGCTTGAGCAAAAGCATCACCTAGACCCCTATAATAATGACTCGCAGGTTGGTGAGGACACGTGTGGGGAACCATATTGGCACGTGCAGCTTCCTCCACAGAAGAAACAAATGACTCCATGCATCATCATGCACATGCACTCATTAATTTAAGGTGTCCCAATGCTTCTCAGTTTCTCCCATCAACAGGATTCCCACCTCCCTTTCATGTTTTATTGGTACTTTTCTTGGTTTTCTTAAAGTCATGCAGCTTTCTCCACCTTTGAGAAGCACATAGACATAGGTGTCACCATCTATGCTCAGGATGTGTCAATGTTTGCATACAGAATCAATTTTGATCTTCATAATACAATGCATCTCCCTAATTGTTATTGGAACAAATATTCAATTATTTTTTTCTTCCCAAAACATTATACCCATGTAACTTATTATTTTATTTATTGTTGTTCTATGATTAAGTAGACATCACTCTGGATTTGAAAAGGATATCAACATTTTGAGAAGGTTAATGTCTAAAAAAAATAAAATATGTGAAATCTGCACACATATATATACATATTTAATGTTTAATTTAAACATTTATATTACTTAATATTTTTTATAGAATAAGATTCATCAGTTTAATAATAATTTAAAAAATTTTATTAGTAGATTAAATTTATAAATTTTTATATAAATAAAAATAAATTAATAATTCATTGTATAATTTTATTTTAATATTTAAATTTTATAACTGAATATTAATTATTTAAATAATATATTTATAAGTATCTAAGTTATTTAAAATTAGATTATATGATTCAAAACTTACATAAATATATCTCATATTTATAAAACTTATTAAGTAATATAAATATTAATTTTAACACTTAGTATCATTGAGTATTATATATATATATATATATATATATATATAAATCTCACAAAAGATTATTAAATAATGTGAACGTGAAGATTAGGTAAAACAAAAATAATGAGCTAAATTTTTTTTATAAAGAATAAAAGATATAATGATTAATACCAGAGCTAACCGTATATATTAATAGATTAATGTAGTTTAAGATAAAAATTACGTTAGTTTAAATTCAAAGAGAAAATGAATTAATTTATATAGTTATATTAACAAAATGCTTAACTAACATGATTTTTATTTTAATTTTTAGTTAAGATGATGTTAATTTAAAATTTAATAATAATTAAAATTTTATTTATTTTTAATTATATTTATTTTAATTTAGAAATAAGATTGGTATGTTCCTTTTATATTTTAGTTAAATTTTCTATATAATAAATTTAATAAATTTTCGTAATATAATTAATAATATTTTATTCTAAATTTTTATCATAATATAAATTGATTCTTTTGATTCTTAAATAAAAAAATTATTTTTAATAAAGTTCATCTTTAGAAAAAGTCACAATAAAAATCATAATTTTTTATATTTACAATATATTTCTTCAAATCTCAATTTATATCGAATTTTTTAATCTATCCTAATTTTAAAAATAACATTTTCACACTATGAATCATTCTATTAAATTTGAATCATATCATTAAATGATATTATTTTATAAGATAAATACTTGATATTTTCATAAAATTGAAAAGAAAAAAAAATGAAATTATATCTTTCAAAAGATATATATTCATATTCTTAAACCAACATGTTAAATTTTATATTTTTATTATGATAATGAACCTTCCAAAAAATAGTTGCATTATTTTTAATATTTTATACTATAATTTAATCTACTTTTTCTTAAAATTTTGAAAAATAAATGTTTTTTAGTAATATTAGTGTGTGTCTATTTACGCTGAAGTATCAACTCTAATGTTCAAGTCGTATAAAAATATTGATTTAGGTATCCGGGTAGTATAGAGATGTTGTCAAGTGTCTTAATCAATAAAAATAATTTCTTTAATTAGATACTATAAAGAATATATATAACACGTGTCCAATAAATGTAAGAGAGATATCAATATTGGAAACGTGTCCAACACAGCAACACTTCAAATAAAAGAGATGTTTGTGCTTTATAATATGTAAAGAGTTAAGAGTCTTGTAATTGCTGTATTTGGAACTAGAATATGAATATTTTACTTTTAGAAATTTTTGTTGATTATGTGAATTAGGTCATTGGAATCTTGGATAGTAAGAGTTAGTTATGTAACTTTTAATCTTATAAACAGAGATAAAACAAGGTCAAGAAAGATTTTAAAAGAAACTATTAAAGGAAACCAAAATTAAATAGTATCTTGATAATTTGATTTTTGATTGATTTCACTAGTTTCATATGATTCATGCAACCAACTTTGTCTAGTGAAACTAGAAAAAGCTTAGAGAATAATCAGAAGAGTCATCCAAATTCAGGTGTTTGGCTTAGGTGTGAACACTAACATAAGGTAAATTGATTTTTACTTCAATTTTGATGACCACTTTCTCTTGCAATAAGCAATCACATGAAATCCACCCACCTATTGTTATACTTTATGTTTAATTTTCTAAATTATTCCATTTTTTTTACACTTTTGTTACTTTTAAAAGGTTATTTTATTTCTGCAGTGAAAAGCTGTAGAAATTGTATCAATCTAGAAGCCACAAAGGTAATTTTTAGTACAAGGCACTTCTTAGTATTTCTACAATTACCTCTGCTTCATATCAAACCATGAAGTAAAGAGACTTAATTTATCTGGTTTTCTAACCACTAGTATTTTTCATCGTATTTAACAGAAGAATGGAGCAGAGTGAATTTGGGAATGTTTGTGCTAAATATTTTTCTGGATTGAAGGTGGTAAGCCATAAAAGTAGAAAGTTATATGCCATTAAATTACATATTAAGAGCTAACCTGCATGCTTTTGACTCTTATTTTGTGTTTTTTTTCTTCCCATTCTTTTTAAGGATGTGTAGACTTAGATGATGGATTTGATTTGCAATGTTATTCAATATACATACCATGAGAATAGAAGTTCTGAAGCATTTGTAAGAGAAATTGGTGAGTGTATTTTTGTATTGAATATATGCTTGTACTTCATGGTTTTTTATGCATACATTTTGCTTTATCAGTTTTATCTTTTTCCTTCAGGTCTTTATGTCTAAGTATGATTCTAATCATGGATCATTCAAGAGAACCATTAAGATTTTGGATGACTCTGCTGTGGAAGTTATTGAGATATGGTGAGCTAAAGGTATGTTGAGTTAAATCCTAGTAATTGTCATGGATTAACATTCATGCATTTTCATTTCTATATTAAAAGATCCTTCAGGATGATTTTGGGGTTCATTATCAAATGTTCTCTCTCTCTAGACCCTTTTATCTAGTTTTCTTCAGCTTCAAATCTTGTTTGTAGCTTTAACTTATTGCACTCTAACTTGGTGCCAACAAATTCATAATATCAATTCCATCACCAGATGCACAAATGTTTGGTGATAGGAGAGAATACAAGCCAAACATGGACATCATTTACAATGCAAGCTTTACTATGAATTCTGTTGCTCATCTTGCCAAGATTTGATTGCATACTGTGATGTCATGCTTTATTAAACTCATGGCTATCTCTATGATGAGAAAGTTTTTGTTTTCTTTTCCATGTTTAATGGCATAAAAGCCAAATAACTTTAAGGCCTAATGGGAGCTCCTCTTCCTTAAACAGCAAGGTAAATGATAGGAATTAAAAGGTGTCACAAAAGGAGGAAACTTCATCTAAGACATGTTAAAAAGGTAAGCAATGAATAACTTGATCAAAATAAAATTCCAAGTTCAACTTGTGCTGTAAGGGTAAGCAATGAATAACCTTAAAGAGATTTTGTGCTTGTTACTTTCAATATAGATTTATGAAATTGGTATTGCATTTTATGTTTTTATGAAATAAAGAACTATTGGAAAAGTTATTTCTAAGCTGAACAAAAGTTCATTGTGATGGCATTGTGCTCCTACTGAAAAGAACATATGAAGATGGTAAAGCAAGCCAAGAGAGTATGTCTTTTGCTTTTCTGCTATGGCTTCTATAATCTCAATTTGGATTGCTGTCTACTAATCCTTCCATTGGTTTCTATGACTTAGCCATGAAAGCAATTTAATTGACTTATACCAAGTTTAGCACACCAATAATAGCATGAAAATTAATTTGGCATTCCTTTTAAATACCTCTGTTCAAGAATAATATGATCATTTTGTGGAAGTGCTAATGTTTTTAATATAATATTTATTTTTTATAAAATATTTAATAATTTTAACAATTTAAAATAAATATAAAATAACATAAAAATGAGCTCCTTACATTTTCTCTCCTTTTAAGAGAAGAAAATTTTTTTATAAATATTTTAAAATTTAATTTCTTACTTTCATATAAGATAAATGCAAACAAAAAAAATAAAAAAAATAAAATTCACGCAAATAGTGAAAAAAATTATTCGTTTCCTAAATTTTTTCTAACCAAACAATGGGTAAGAGTCTTCCACTCCAACCCTTATACCTATTTCTACAAGTGTTACTTAAATGGAGTAGTCAACATTATGAACTTGTTTATTTATGATTATTTCACTAGAAAAGTATTTTTTTAAATCACTTTTTAATTTTTTATTTAAGATTGAAAAAATTAAATTAATTTTTTTTTATTTTGAGAAATTTTTGTAATTTTTTTCAAAAATGTTAAAATTATAACAAATTAAAACAAAAAGAATACTTTTCATAATTGTAATTTGTAGAAAAACAACATACAAATTTATTTTATAAAATTTATAAAACATAAATAATTTTTTTAAAAAAATTAGTTTTATAAATAATTTCGTTTAAATTGAATAAAGTTATTATAAACAGAATTTTTTAAAAAAAATTAACAAACTATATAATCATAACCTAAATTGAAAACCTCTAATTAAACGGGGTTAACTCTAGTAATATCGATGATCCTACCATCCAATTTATGTAATATTAATCTTTTCCTTTCTTTTTCGGTCAAAATATATCGGTATTCCTCTTTTTTAAAAAAATATCTTTATTTTTTTGTCATGGATTCAAAAGCCGAACCATAAGGCTTAGGCCCAAGCCTGACATGAGACATCTAGAATAGCCAAGTGGCCATAATGGGCTTTAGGTTAATAGGCCCTATACCATTAGTCAGTACACTTACATTTGGGCCGAAGCCCAATAACACACAATAGAACTTTAATTATATGAATTTTCAGAGACTACAGTTTGGCTACCCATCCAACGAATACTTTTAGGAAGAAACAAATCCACCAAACCAAAGAAGTCAAATTCAAAATTCCAAGCCACTGTTAAATCATTAAAAGACCTATTTGGTCATCGTTTCAATTTTAAAAAATTAAATTGTATATTTTTTAAAAATATGTTATCCAACATTATTTGTATTAATACAAATTATGGTATCATAGTTAATATTTGGAGTCTCTTTTTAACATTATTATATTAATTTAAAGTAACGAGAAAAAAGGATAATATGAGATATTAAAAAATATGTTTTAATTTTATTCAACCTCTTAGACTAAAAGAATTAAATTTATTAAAAAAATTTGATAACCAAGGTAAATATGATTGGAACCAAACAATAATATATAAAAAGGCATATAAAGAAATATAATATAAGAGAATAGAAAAAAAATAAAAATTTATAATATTTAAAATAAAAAAATTATTTATATTTTTTTTTTGCTAATTATGCTCATATATGTAGTGTGTCTTCTAATTAATATCTTATCCAAATAACTTTGATATCAAAGTCTAAATAAGGAGAAAGTAATTCTAACATGGATTTTGAAATTATTTTATTTTAATTTAAGGTAGAATTTATTTTAATAGTTTTATAGGTTGATCAACCCAGATAGTAGTTTTAACTGTATACTTAGAATATAATCTGTTGGTCAATTAGGGTGGTCCTATTTCAAGAGATTATATTAGAATTAACAGTAAATTTACTTAAAACTTTAAATAATATGAACTTAAAAAAAATAATTTAATAATATTAAGAATAAATTATGAAAAAGTTTCTTCTAGTAACAACATCTTATTTGAACTTAAGACAGAAAAAGTAAAAAAAAATTATATAATTAATTTATACTAATCATTAAAAAATAAAATATATAAAAGTTAACATTTTTTATTCTAAAATAAAGAAGAAATATATATATATATATTTAAATATAGTTATTCAAGAACTGATAATAACAACATTATTAATGTATTAGAAGTAGAAAAAATAAAATAAAAGAACATATAAAAAAAAATTATAATTTTATACACATAAGATTTATACAGGTTTGCAGTAAAATCAAACTTCATGTTAGAAATTAATATATCCATATTAATAATATTAAGAGATGTAAGATTTAAAAAATTTAAGAATTTATTAATAACTAAAGTATAAAGTAATTGCATGACAGGTTAGTATCCAAATTTTTCAATGAATTTGAAGAATGAATATACTTTCGAAACCTTAAACTATATATAAAAATTTTAGATAATATAATAGAAGAAAATGCAACTTCTATCAAGTAATTTTTACAAAATTTATTATAAAGTTACATAAATAGACTATAATTTTAGAGCCTTATAAAAATTTTTTAGGAGTAAAACAATTCTAATAGATGCAAATCTTAAGAAAATCAAGGTATAAGTTTCTTTTAAATTAACATATGAAAAAATAATAACAAGAATTCTTCCAAAATAATTACTAAAAGATGTAATAAAATACTCAAAAGTTAACAATACACAAATTAGGAAAATAATTCAAGAAAGAAATGATATCAAAATAAGGATGAATAGGTCTTCACCAATAAAGATAAGGGAGTCACAACAATATAAGGTAGAAAATTCAAGACACTCTATAGATAATTCCTTAATTAATATAGACATTATAGGAATCAATAATTGAATGCCTAAAGTAGTAGTTTCTATATACAAGGATAGATCAGATTACTCACCAATAGCCTCACTATTACTAAATACCATTATGAGAAGAAGCTTTCGAAATAGATAAGGATAGGATAAGAAAGGATTTTGAAGCATACTATAATAAACAATTAAGAGAATAATTTTTTAAAAAAAATTTAGAAAAAGAAACTAAGAAAATTAAAAAATTATTCTATAAATATATTGTAAAGAATCAAATTAACTTATATTTATTTTGACTAGTTTTGGAGTTATTATGAAAAAAGAAACATCTTAGAAATATGTTCCTTAAACGAAACCTATATAACATGGAAAATACTAACAAGGAACAATAATTGAAGCAAAAAATTCCCTAAAGAGAATATTAAATTATAATTATTAGAAAATACAATAATAGAAGTAGAATCTTATAAAAATACAAGTCTTAAAGAAAATATAGAAAAAACAGATATTTAAAAGATATACGAACAATTAAATTATTCTAAAACTATGAGTAAATAATTAGTATGAATAGAAAATAAAAATAAAGTTACCAGTTCTAATAGTATAAAAAACTACATGTTATCAAATACAATAAATAAACTTATATATAAAATCAACAGTACACCTGAATTATTAAAACTTAAAAGTACATTAGAATTAGACATTAATGAAATAAAATAAAAAATAAAAAAAATTAGGTTTAGAAAAACAAACCTTCACTCTAATAGAATTAGAAATAAAAAAATTAAATTTAAAAATAATAACTACTCAAAAACTAGAAACTATTATCTAAGAGCAACACCATCGAATGTAAGCTTTGAAGAAAGAGCACAATTTAAAAATAGGTTCTCAAGTACTGATATAAAAAAAATAGAATTAAGTGAACAAACTATGTTAGATATTTTATGTCGAATGATCATGACAGCAACTGCTTATAAAACTAAAGAATTATTGGATAAAAATATTTTTCAATCCATTGTACAAGGATTTATAGGACAATTGAAAGGATGGTGGGATAATGTCTTGTCTGCCCAAGAAAAAGAATTAATAATTAATAGTATGAAGATAAAATTACAAGAAGATGTAACTATTACACTAATATTTATGATTATTAAAAACTTTCTTGGATATCTAAGCATATTTAGAGAAAAAATAGGAGCACAACTAGCCAATTTAAGATGTCAAACAATGTTTAATTATAGATGGGGTAAATATGTATTTATATCAAAGGTTATGATAAGGGAAGATGCATTGACACCCTATTGGAAGGAAAGATTTGTTGTAGCATTACGAAGACTATTTGCTAAGAATGTAATTCAAAAATTACAGTCATATTCCGAGTCCTAAGTCCCTAACGTCCAATTAATATTTGGACAACTCCAAAGTACTATAATAGAAACAAAAATACAAATATGTACAGATGCTAAAATACGAGAGAGTATAAGGAAAGAAAAATTAAACAATAAAAAAGAATTAGGAAAATTCTTCCAACAATATGGGTTGGACCATTAAGAACTCATAGTAAACAACATAAGAAACAAGTAAATAAGCAAAGCAGCAAGTCTTAAAAAACATAAAACTCCTAGCTAAAATAATCAAAATAATAACTATAGAAAAGTGAAACCTAAAAGACAAACAAGAAAAGATAACGTATACTAGAGATGTAGAAAACTAAGAGATTACTTCAAAAATTGTAAAGTACAACAAAAAAATTAATAAACTAAAAAATGAACACCTAAAGGAAGCATTACTAATAATAATGATAAATTTTGACTCTGAATTAGAAATAGAGGAAGATACCAACTTAGAAGAAAAAACTCAGGATAATGAAATATACCGATTAAATAATGATTCATCAAGAGAATAAGAGAACATGGAAGAAGAAAATTATTCCTTAAGATTGGGATTATGTGAATGCGAAAATTATGTAGAAAAAATAGTAAACATATTAACAAGAGGTCAAATGATAACCTTAATTTCAATAATAGATAAACCAAAAGATTTCCCACTACTTATTTTTCTGGCTAATACTACTAATTCGTTGTTCTTTATGATTTTTATAAATTTTTTTAGATGTTATATATGTTGATTAATTCCTTTTGAAAATACTAGTACATCATCAAGATATACAATGATGAAATCCATATATGAATAGAAAATATTATTCATAATTTTTTGAAATTTACTTGAGACATTTTTTAATCCTTGAGGCATTATGTTCCCTTCATAATGTCCAAATGGAACTACAAAAATTGTCTTATATCTATCTTCTTCTTTTATTGAGATTTGGTAGTAGCTAAATTTCATATCAAATTTAGAAAATATCAAGGCATGTATTAATCTTTTAATTAAATCACTCTTATTTGGTAAAGGATATCTGTAAACACTCAATTATGTCCGAGACCCATTTTAAGGTGATTAATGTATTAAAGAAATTCAAAATGAATTAGAATTATAATTAAAGAAAAGATTTAAATTCAAAACCAATACAAAATTAAAATCTGAAAGAAAAAAAAACAGACAAACAGAAAACAAACAAATATAAACAGAAAACAAACAATTAAACAGACAAACAGAAAACAGACAAACAATTAAACAGACAAACATTTAAACAGACAATAAATTTCCGAGGAATAAAAATAAAACCTGTTTTTAATTCTAGACTTAGATCAAAAATCAAAATAAAATCTGAAAAAGAAAAATATAAGAAATCAAAATCTGAAAAGAAAATTAAAACGAAAAATAATAACAAAAAGTTTAAAATTAGGAAAAAGTAAGAAAAAGATTAAAGTCAGGAAAAACTAAAAAAAAAAGGGAGAAAAAATCAGAAAACCGAAGAGTAAAACAAAATCGAAAAGGCGGGAAAAGCTTTTAAAAAGTTACTATAAATTAGAGAAAAAGATTGGCATGAGGGGGTTTTTTCATTTTTTCAAAAATCTTGGTGGGGGATTTTCTTCATCTTTTCCAGATCAAGGGGAGGATCGGGGAGCCCTTTCAGAATAGCGATTTCCAAATTCCATCATTAGTTTTGGGAACTCTACGGCATGGTAGAAGAAGAAGATCCTTGGCTGGGCGTTTTCCAGTGATTCCCTCTGGATCCAGATGATGGTAGTCACAGGGAGAAACTAGATTAGCATGGTTTGATAGTGTCTGGATCCTCAAGAAGAACTTTGATCAAAGCGCACTGCTTAAGGTCGTCAACATCCAGGTAAATGCATTCATCTCAAGAAATCCCCATACGCTTCCAATCGAATCCATATTCGTGAATCTTGATCTAGTTTAATCTCATTTCAATATCAACGAATCCTATCAATCAAACCTTGAGGCCTGTTAATCTGAGGAGATGAGAATGAGAGTTATATTCCCATATTTGTTTATGGCAAGTTCTTGAAATTGCATGAAACCCTTGACCTAAGCTAGGCCTTCCGCCATTCTGTTAATATTCCTTCCAAAAGGATGCTTTAATATCCAGTGACTGTTGGGAACGGCGATATCTTTTCCAACATGTCTGTTATAGGGGTAGCCTTGCACTCAGTATCAACACTGGCTCAAGCCATCGGCTTAATGGAGTTGTTTGTTAGTAAGAGGTCAAGGTCTCTGTTAAGTTAGCTCTGGGAAATAAATCTTCAAAATGCAGGGCTAGAGGGCGGGGGCAGGGGAAAGCCAAATAGCCTAAAACTCCTGGATTCACCCTAGAATCCTTCGACTCTTTTAGACTCCGAGATATAGTCGGTGCGCTGATCCGCATGTATTCTAAGGTCAAGGCGTCCTCCCATTGCATGATTCATCCTGCAATTTTGTTCTGGATGCTGTTATGGTGGTATGAACCTGAACAGAGTGCCTGCGACGAGCCAGACCATGGCCTCATGGATAAGTCGAGCATGCAGTGCTGTTGCGCAGTGATCTCCTGCACTGATCCCTCATCAAATAGTGCAGCAGTGGTCACCCTGGAGGATTAGTCATTATCCAGAGACGTTGCCAAAGCCATTATTGATATGGGAAAGGTGTTAGAAATGCCTACATCCCAAGATCACTCAAGCTATGCCAATGTCAAAAGGTTCAGAAAGAGAGTTGGATTCCTTCTCTGAGACTACTGCAAAACCAAGAAAATCTTAATGTACTCACCACTTGTCAAATATACTGCTCCCCTGGTCCCTTTTAGCTGGGTTTCCATGGATTGCAATAGAAGAAATCGGGAGTGGAGTGCAGCCTCTGATATACCGGAGCCATATGCTCACATCAAAGGAGGCAATTTCATTATCCACGAAGACATAGACTCAAATATTTTCAAAGTGTTAAAAAGTCTAAGACCAAGGGTTGGTCAGGTGGTTGAGAGGCGCTCTTGGACTCTCCAAGACGTGGGTTTGAACCCCGCCTGCACCCATTCCACCATTTTATTTCATCCTGCACACCCTTTTTGCCACGTCAGCACCGAGCCATGAAGAGTCATGTGAGCTAGCCGTCAAGCCACGTGGGCCTCCTCCAAGCCGCATTCAAGCCACCCAAGCTACCAGCCTTTCAAACTCCCCTCAAAGCCAGGCCATCCTCACCTTCATCCTGAGCCCATGCAAATCATGTACTCACCAGTGTCTTTTCTTAAAAGATATGAGTATAAAACCTTAACTGGGCACCTGACTTGGTGGATGGAGCGTTCATTTGCAAGTCTTTGGTCCCGCCTTCGAGCCCCAGATGCTTGATTTTGAGGTTGTTCCCCATTTTTTAGCAGCCCACAAATTACCAAATGACCCTTACCCTTGATCATTCTACAAAATGCCTATTCTGTCCCTACTGTGGCCAAATTACTCTAATGCCCCTGATCATTCATTTAATCCCTATTCTATCCCCAAATTAATAAAAAATTCATAAAAATTAATAAAATTTCCAGAAATTAAGAAAATCAATAAAATTCCAGAAAATTACATAAAAAAAATAAAAATCACAGAAAATTACATAAATTTTTTTTTTCCAAGAAATGCATAAAAATTAATAGAAATTCTGAAAATATAGAAAAATAATAAAAGGAGTAAAAATTTTGAAAATCAAAATATTCCGAAATAAATCATGAGACACTTCAAATTCCTAAGTGCCTCCAAAAGTCAAAAATGGAGAATCTTTTATTATATTCAAGCTTTCTTTTATTCAAAAATCGATATCCTTTACAAATTATTTCTATCTCAAAAATTCAAAGAATCTTTTTTGATATTTTGGGATTTTTAAGTCTCACGCAATGGGCTCTAAATGGGGAACTGGCGGTTTACCTGCTGTTCAACGTTTAGTAGTTCGTATAGGTCCTTGTGCCGCCTTAGCCGCCTCGGGCCTTGTGCATGAGTGGACTTGAGGTCCTTTTCAAATTAAAAAATATATATCTTTTCCTAAATGTTTTGGGATTCTAGGTCTCACGCAATGGGCTCTAAATGGGGAACTGGCGGTTTACCTGCTGTTCAACATTTAGTAGTTCATATAGGTCCTTGTGCTGCCTTAGCCGCCTCGGGCCTTGTGCATGAGTGTGCCAAAGACCCCTCCTAAAAATAAAACTTCTTTTCGAATAGCAAAATATTCAAACATTCTTTCAAAACACTCTTCGAAGGTCAAGCCTTCACAAACTAGAACTACGTAAGCCTTGAGTTTCCCATTGCACCGGGAAATACGTAGGAGCAGGATCAAGTCCTGTCAGGCTAACCACCATCAAATATTTATTTCCACTCTAATAAAAGGGATCAAATCATTTTCAAATAATCACACACTCAGTTTAAGGGTACTGTTTTTCGGAACAGGCGAGTGGGGTGCCTAACACCTTCCCCACTCGTAACCTACTCCCGAACCTAAATCTCTTCCTTGAGTCAAGGTTTTTCCAAATCTTTTCCCTTAAATAAAAATTTGGTGGCGACTCCACATTATCAGTAAAATTCATTTTTTAAAATTTTAGCGAGTTCGTCGTCTCGTCGGAATTACAGTTGCGACAGTATCTGATCCATTTAAGTACCTTGGTCAAGGGTTTATAGTTGATTACTAGTCTTAGAGCCCCATTTTCTAATTTTGATGCCTTTATGACATAGAATCCTAAACAACTCTAGGAGGATTTTGAGGACCTATTTAGTCCTTTGTCCAAATATTCTTGGATTTCTTGTTTACAATATGTTAAGTATTCTTGGTTCATTTGTATTGGTTTAGCCTTTGTTGTTATATTTTTTTTTTTGTTAAATCCTTCATCATATGGTAATGTTACTTCGTAAGTTTTTTTTCTACGGTGAAAGCCTATTAGGTTGGTATCACAAATCTCCTTTTGAATTTGCTCTTGTAAGAATTTTATTTTTTCTTAAATTTTTAGGACTTGTAATTGTTCCTCTATTATTTTGTACTGAATTTATTTATTTAATAATTTGATTTGGTTCTATTTTTTATTAATTAAGTTTATCTTGGTTATTAAGGCTTTTTGAAAAATATTTAGTTCTTTTATCCTAGGTGGTTATTAGAATTAAAAAATATACAATTTTTTAGTATTACATTGGTAATTATTCATTTTTCTATTGTTTCTAATGGATAGAATAATGATAGAAAGGGGGTTCCGAGTATTATCTGGTTGGATATATTTTTACTAGTACAACGGGAGGTTGTGAAACATATTTTATTTTTATAAATTTTTGTATTAGTTAATTTCTAATTTATTAACATTTTTGAGTTGTTCACACTAGTAGGGATTAGTCCATCTTGTATGCAATTTACATTGGCTCTGAAATATTTTAATGCTGCCATATTAAATTTTTTCCCTTTTATTACTTAGCAGATTTCGCACCACCATTGGTATCCTTTTGTACTTTTCTTTGTTCTTTGATAATTTGTTCGCCTTCTAATTTAAGTAGTTTGTATTCTAATAAAATAGTCCATTGTTTTATCTCTATTATTTCTTATTTTTATGTTTTTATTTCATTCTATAATTATTTTATGAACACTTCTTCTTTAGGTTGTTTGAACCTTACATTTACTTAGTTTATTTCTACTAGTTTAATTTCTCTTACATTTGGTCTTCTTTTTTAAATAACTCGTTTAATTGTTGGATAAATTCTTCTTTAAGGGGGAAATATTCTAATTTATCTATTATGAAAATTAAAGTTGTTGTTTGGTCTTAGGTTAATACATTTATTTTTTTTAGTACAATTTTCACAATTGCATAATTAAAGTCCTAAACAAATAATGGGTTGGTAGTATCAACTATAAAAATGAGTATATTCTAGACAAAGGTAAGGTTTTTAGGATATGAAAATACCAAGGAAAAATTACTCTAATTAAAAGATCATTAGAATTTTTAAAGAAATTCCCAAATAAAATTAAAGATAAAACCTAGTTACAACGATTTCTAGGACACCTTAACTATGTTGCAAACTTTATTCCTAAAATTAGAACTATATGCACTCAATTGTATAAACAATAGGGGAAAATCCTTCTTTGTGGACCGAAGAGATGACCCAGATAATAATAAAAATAAAAAAACATAGTCAAAAGTCTTCAATGTCTTGGAATTCTAGGCTTAGTAGCATCATTGATAGTAGAGACAGATGCCTCTGATTTTGGATACGAAGGTATTCTTAAACAAATCCTTTCCTAATCCATAGAAGAACAGATTATTAAACACCATCCGAGCACATGGCATCCTACCTAAAAAAAATTCAACAATTAAAAAAGAAATTTTATTGATAGTATTATGAATCACTAAATATCTTCTAGAATGATGTTAAGAAATTAGTTTCAAAACATATTTTTGCAAGATTGAATGCTATTTTATCATATTTTGATTTTGATATTATACATATAAAAGGAGAAAAAAAATGCTCTACCTAACTTCCTTACTTAAGAATTTTTGCAAGAAACTTCTCAATATGAGCAAAAATCTCATTATTGGTGAGTATGCTCTTCCAATAAACCACATAAAAGGAGGACCTTCTGTAAAAGCCTCCTCATCAACATCCAAGCCTCTTACTATATCCTAAATGATTCAAAGAAAACCAACAAACAATACAAACAACCCAATAAAGTCAATTATACCAACTCAAAACAAGTTTGCAGCTTTACAACCATTAAAACCATCAGATTTATTTACAAGCGCATCTCTAAAATAGGGCAATAAGTACCATGAAAAGACTAAATCGTGACCAATATATGCTAGAGATAAAGAATGGTTCAACATTGACAGAAAAATAATGTATAAAAAGATATTTCCAAAACCCTTCCATTATATTCCAATACACCCACAAAAAACTTGAATTTTTTATGAATTTGTATTAGTTGATACTGAATCCATAGAACTCCATCATCATGAAGACCCAATCACCAACCAAATATCATTTTCCAAAATCAAAATTAAGAAAGTTATTACCCTCAAAGAATGGAACCAAAACCTGTAAGAGGATAAGCCCTTTAGTAGATAATTTCTACACCGAAATTATAATTACTATGACTATATAGATGCATGACATCACGTACTATCCCTATCTCCAAGTCCATACTCATGGTTTTTCTGGTTTCGTCATGAAATTTCGCTATAATGTCCAAAATGGTTTATAAAATGGTTTATGGATGTCTAGATAATACTCAATATCCTTCCAAAACAAGTCTTCCTAACTTTTTAACATTTTAAAATCAAGACAATATTTCTAAAATAATATCGGTTTATGAAATATATAGCAACCATGAACATTTGCTGGATTATGTCATGAGATTATGATTTAGCAAAACTAGCTGAAAATACAATCATACAATTTTTACTAAGAGTCACAAAAGTAAAATGGTGGAATAATTTTGACTTTAATAAAATCAATAAGAAAAAAAATAAACGAATGGATATAATACTCATAGACAAAGAAAATCATCCCACCAACAAGTTGTACTTCTACTAGACGAAAAGAAGTAGAATGAGAATTACAATTCCTAGCCGAAAAAAGATAAATAATAGCAACCCTTGCAACAGTGACATCAGAAGAAGAATTTCAATAACAAATAAAAGAAATTTCAAGAAAATTCGAAGAAGATGAAGAAGTGGAGTCTAACCTTGGAAATTACTATGAAGACTTAGAAGACCAGTATGAAAATATAGACTAAAATAATAATCTACAAAAAAAGAAAGGGAGGGAGAGAAACGAAAAAATGTGACAAAAGAGCACTGCCTTATTTAAATATTGTCTCCAACATTTATGTTTTACTTTTTCAAAAATAGAAACAACCACCCAACACTTGTATATATGCAGACACCTGTTAAACAGAAACATTTTCACATCAATAAAATCAGACATCATAATTTCAACCGACGAAGAAAATTCAGACCTCAATACTTACACCACCATTATGAAGTATCATAGCCAAACATACACAAGAGGCATCATCCATTATAAAAAGAAGAAGGGAAACTATTAGGGTGCATAAAAAAATTGAAAGCAAAAAAAAAAAACTTCTCTCTACATTAAAAACTTAATCGTTTGTAAACCTCTAGTATCTGGGCTGGCCATAGGCTTACAGGATCAAGTTATGATGGGAAAAATAATTCAACAAGCTATGTAATAAAGTACATAATACAAGCAGAAGCAAAATGATAAAGTATAACAATTGAACAATATAAGAAAATATGAATATAAGGCAGCAAAAACCAAAATAATGAATATAATTCATAACATGTATCTCATATTATTGATGAAAGATATATAAAGCTGATAACTTATAAAGATTTCTTCATAGGGTACTGGTAAAGGTTTGCGTGATAGATGATAGACTTCTTAAATTATTACAAACAAAATGGAAAACTAGTATAAGGTAGGCACAAAGTGTTTTACAAAGAGAAATGTAGAAAGACGTTTTTCTTTACTTCCAATTTTTTTCGATGCCCCCTAATGGTTTTCCTTCTTTTATGATGGATGATGCAAGATTTTGAAAAAGAAAAAGACATATGTTGGAGACAACATTCAAATAGGGCAGTGGTCTTCTGTCGTCTGTCTTTTGTCTATTTTTTTCATTTTCTCTCCCCTCCCCCCCTTTTTTTAACATATTTTTATTTTAGTCTACTTTTCATACTAGTCTTCTAAGTCTACATAGTAATTTCTAGGGCTGGATCCCATTTCTTTATCTTCTTTTATTTTGCTTGAAATTACTTTTATTTGTTATTGAAATTAGTCTTCTAATGTCGTTGTTGCAAGGTCTGTTATTATCTGTCTTTTTCTGCTAGGAATTTTGATTTTTATTCTACTTTTTTTCATGTAGTAGAAGTACAACTTTCTGGTGGACTGATGTTCTTTGTTTGTGAGTATTTTATCCATTCGTCTATTACTTTCTTATTGATTTTGTTGAGGTTGAAATTATTTCATCATTTTACTTTTATGACTCTTACTAAAATTTTACGCTTGTATTTTGAGCTAATTTTGTTGAATCATAGTCTCATGACATAATCATTAAATGTCCATGGTTGTATATATGCCATAAACTGATATTTTTTTAGAAATATTGTCCTGCTTTTAAAATATTCAAAACTCAAGGAGGCTTGTTTTGGGAGGATATCGAGTATTAGCCTAACATCCATAAACCATTTTATAAACCACTCTGGGAATTGTAGTGAAATCTCACAGCAGAACCAGAAAAACCACGAGTATGAACGGGGAGATAAGTATAATATGTGATGTCATGCATCTATATAATCATAGTAATTATAATTTTGGGGTAGAAATTGTCTACTAAAAGGCTTGGTTTCACACAAGTTTTGGTTCCATTCTTTGAGGGTAATAACTTTCATAATTTTTATTTTGGAAAATGATATTTGGTAGGTGATTGGATCTTCCTGATGATCGAGTTCTATGGATTTGGTATTAATTAATATAAATTTATAAAAAATTCAGGTTTTTTTGGGTGTATTGGAATATAATGGAAGAGTTTTGGAAATATCTTCTTGTACATAATTTTTCTATCAATGTTAAATCATTCTTTATCTATAGCACATATTGGCCATGATTCATTTTTTTCATGGTACTTGTTGTCTTCTTTTAGAGATGTGCTTGTAAACAAATCTGATGGTTTTAATGGTTGTAAAGTTGCAAACTTGTATTGAGTTGATTTAATTGATTTTGATGGATCATTTGTTTTGGTTGTTGGTTTGCTTTGAATCATCTGTAACATAGTAAAAGGCTTGGGTGTTGATAGGGAGACTTTTACAGAAGGTTCCACTTTTATGTGGTCTATTAAAAGACCATAATACTCACTCGTAATTGGATTTTTGCTCAAATTGAGTAGTTCCCTGCAAATATTCTTGAGTAAGGAAGTTAGGTAGAACATTTTTATTTCTTTTATATGTATAATATCAAAATCAAACCAAGATAAAATAACTTATCATCTTGCAAAAATATGCTTTGAAGCTAAATTCTTAACATCATTTTAGAAGACATTTAGAATTTCCTTACAACTAGTTCTTACTAAGTTTTTTGTTGAATAAATCATCTTGAAATTTAGTGATGCATGATACTATTGATAAAATTTATTTTTTAATTGTTGAGTAATTTTTTTTTTTGGCAAAATGTCATGTGCTCGAATGGTATTTTACAATATGTTCTCTTGTGGATTGAGGAAGGATTTGTTTAAGCATTCCTTTGTATCCAAGATTAGAGACATCTGTCTCTATTATCAATGATGCTGTTAGGTTTAGAATTTCAAGACATGGAAGACTTTTGACTATGGTTTTGACTTTTATTATTATTTAGGTTATCTCTTCAGTCCCCGGAGAAGGATTTTTCCCTCAATTGTTTATACAATGGAGTACATATTATTCTAATATTAGGGATAAAGTCTGCAACATTGTTCAGGCATTCTAGAAATTGTTGTAACTGAGTTTTATCTCTAATTTCATTTGAGAATTTCTTTGTAACTTCTAATAATCTTTTAATTGAAGTAATTTTTTCCTTGTATATTTCATATCTTAAAAATCTTACCTTTTTTATGGAATATACTTATTTTTCTAGTTGATGCTACCAATCCATTATTTTTTTATAATTTTTATTTTTTTTTAGATGTAGTATATGTTGATTGATTTCTCTTAAAAATACTAACACATCATCAAGGTATTTGATGGTAAAATTAATATATGGATAGAAAATATTGTTCATAATTTCTTGAAATTTATTAGGACCATTTTTTAATCCTTATGGTATCATGTTCTACTCATAGTGTCTAAAGAGGACTACAAAAGTCGTCTTATATCTATTCTCTTCTTTTATTGATAGTTGGTAGTACCTAAATTTCATTTCAAACTTGGAGAATGTTATGGTATGTATTAGTCTTTTAATCAAATGACTTTTTTTGGTAAGGGATATTGAATTCATTTAAGTACCTTATTTAGTGGTTTGTATATTAATTTATCCATTTAGCACCTTATTTATTATAATTTCTTTTTCATGTCCTGATAAAAGTTATCTCATCATCATTTTAATTGTCCTCTAAATCCTTGTATAATGGCTTGAGTAACACTTCTATTAGACAGTCCTTTTGTCTTGTAAGCAATTGCTGTCATAGTCATCTGACAAGTTATGTCTAATATGGTTTGCTCACTTAATCCATCTATGTTCCATTCTTCTATGTAAGTTTCTGAGAATCTGTTTTAAACAAGTTGTGTTCTTTCTTCTAAACTTGCATCAGCTGGAATGGGTCTTGAATAATAATTTCTAGATTTTGAGTAGTTTGTTGTTTCTAAAGTTTATTTTATTTATTTGAGTCTATTACGTTGAAGGTTTTTTTCTTCTAGTCCTAACTTTTTTATTCTTTCTTTTATCTTATCGATGTCTAAGTCTAAGGTACTTTTTAGTTTAAATGATTTTAGGGGTACTATTGACTTTGTATATGGATTTATCTATTGTAGGGACTAATATGTAGTTTCTGATGCTATTAAAATTTCTTGCTTCAATTTTATTTTCCATTCTTACTAACCGTTTGCTCATAGTTTTTATCATAATATTAGAGTAGTTTAATTATTCATGTCTTTTTTTTCTGCCTTTCCTTTTATTCTTGTATCTTTATAGGTCCTACTTCTACTGATGTATTTTCTAATAATTATATTTTAATATTTTCTTGGAGAGGATATTCGGCTTATACTATTTTTCTTATTAAGATTTTCCATATCATAGTAGTTTTATTTATAAACATATTTCTATAGTGGTTCTTTTTTTAAAATAATTTCTAAGCTAGTCAAAGAAATAGATGTTGACTTTGTTTTCTTCCATGTATCAATAGAATAATTTTATAATTTGTATAGCTTCTTTTCTTGAAAAGGTTTTAAAAAATTCTTCTCTTTCTTTCTTATTGTATTATGCTTCAAAGTCACATCTTATCCATTCTTTTTCTGTTCTGAATAGTTCATCTTTGGTAATAGTATTTAATACTTGTGAAGTTGTGAGGAAGTAGTCTAATCTGTCTCCATATATTGGGAGTGCTACTTTAGATGTCTGGTTATTTATTTATGTTATATCTACTTTGATTGAAGAATTATCTACTAAATGGTGTGAACTTTCTATTTTGTATTGTTGTGGTTCTGTTATTCTTATGGATGAAGATCTATTCATCCTTATCCTTACATCATTTCCTTCTTGAATTATCTCTTTGATTTGGCTATTGTTGACTTTTGATTGTTCTATCACATCATATAATAGCCATTTTAGGGAAACTCTTATTATTACTTCCTCTTGTCTTGGTTTATGTGGGACTTGGACTTTAGTTTTCTTAAGTTTTTCTTCTATTAAAATCGTCTCATCTTTGGATGATTTTTTTAGAGCTCTAAAGTTGTAGTCTAATTTTCTAACCTTATAATAAATCTTATAGATTACTCGATATGAGTCACAATTTTCTTCTAATATGTCTTCTAGGGGTTTTTATATACAATTTTAGGGCTTTAGGAGTATATTCATTTTTAAGTTCATTGGAAAGTTTGGATAGTAGTTGAAAAATACAAGTCCATCATGATAATTACTTTCTAGGATGGCTATAAGTGGATCTTTAAATTGTTTAAATCTTATATCTCTTAAAACTATTAATATAGGAGTACTAATTCCTAGCATAAAATTCAATTTTTACTACAATTTGTATAAGTCCTATATGTATAAAATTAAACCCCTTCCTTGTATGTTCTTTTATTTTGTCTATTTTTAGTTTAGATGATGAATTGTTGCTAGTGGAAGCTTCTTCATTTTTTTTTCTTAGTATTATTGAATTATTTTTTTCTAGATTTAGGCTGCCTAAAGTCCTAAGAAGATTGGCCATTATTTCCTAATGGAGTCTTGTGCTATAGGACCATCCTAGCTGACTAATGGTTATACGGATTTTTCTTCGTTACCTGGACCATTATTCGAGCTGACCAACATATGAACAACTTAGGTTGTTGCACCATAGGTTTACAAAGTCGAGTTATGATGGGAAAATAATTCAAAAATTACAAGCGCATTTTGGATCACAAATCTCATATGAATAGCTAACTTTGAAGCAACTCCACAATACCATAATAGAAACAGGAATACAAATATGTTCGGATGCAAAAATATAAAATAGTATAAGAAAAGAAAACTTAAATAATAGAAAGGAATTAGGAACATTATGCCAACAATATGGCATGGAACCATTAAAAGTCCCAAGTAGGCAACATAAAAAACAAATAAAAAGACACAAGGGTAGACCGCAAAAACCATCTAACTTTCAAAAGACATCTAATTTTAAGATAAAAAAAGGCTTCTTAATGGCTAGGACCACCATCTGGGCTGATCAACATATTAACAGTTTGCACTGCTATAATAGACTTCTTTCGAGAGTAAGTGCTCAACCTAAACCTAGAACCTAAGTTAGGATCCAGTTTTAAGAAAAATAAAACATTTAATCAAAACAGCAACTATAAAAAAACTAAACCTAAGAAAAATATTAAGAAAGACAATGTATGCTAGAGGGGAAGTCTGGGTATTACTCTAGAAACTACAAAATGCAACAAAAAGTCAATGAAATAAAAGACCAATATCTAAAACAAACATTATTAAGCATAATGATAAACTTTAACCCTAAATCAAAGACAAAAGATAATGAAAAGTCAAAAAATTACACAACATATTGAGATATATCAATAGATAATGACTCAACAAAAGAGTTTAAAAATATTGAACAAGATGAAAACTATTGTTTAGGATCCGGATTATGCAATTGTAAAAATTATACCAAAAAATAATAAATGTATTAATTCGAGACCAAATAAGAACTTAATTTTTATAATAGAAACTAGAAGATTTTTTTCTTAGAGAAGAATTTCTCCAACAATTAAATGAATTGTTTAAAAGAGAAGACCAAATGTAAGAGAAATTAAACCAGTAAAAATAAAAAAAATATATGCAAGATTCAAACAACCTAAAGAAGAAATATCCATAAAAAATTATAAAATAAAATAAAAATATTAAAATAAGAAATAATAGAGATAAAATAACATAATATTTTATTAGAATGAAGACTATTTAAATTAAAAGAGGAATAGAATTAGAATCATTTATTAATCTACTTAGGCTAATAAACGTTCAGAAATGGTGGTACGAAATTATCCTAGTAATAAAAGAGAAAAAATTTAAAATTATGGCATTAATAGATTTTGGAACTAACTTATATTACATACAAAAAGAAATAGTTCCATTATATATTATAAAAAAATGACAGAAAGATTCACTAGTACAAACGACTTAAATATAATAATAAATTATAAATTAACAAATATAAAAATAAAATATATTTCACAATTTTTTTATATTAATAAAAAAATATATCGAACTAGATAATATTAAATCCTTTCAATTAAAATTGTCAACTAACGTAGTCAATGTTGAATCATATGATATAATTTTTAGGTTTATGTGTCAGAGCTCCCAAATTACTTATATTCTTTTAACATTATTCGTATGTCATCCTTTACGCATGTGTACTGGTTCTGAATAATTGTACGATCATGATGTACTTGATAGACGTATATCTGAACATACCAACTCCTAGTAATAAAATACATATATGTACATCCTCATTTGAAACTACATTAGTTCAACAATTCCAAAATATAAGTAATCTAGGGTTCTATGACTAGGGGATAGGATAAGAGCATACAACATATATGATTATATCTAAGTAAAAACTATAGGGATTCGTTTCTCTTCTTCAAATTGATACTCTTACTTTATAGTCGTTGTCCTTGTCTACGAAGTAAGAATCCCTTATCTCCTTTCTATGTCGAAGATCACCTCAACGTCGAAAGGAGGGTGATCCACCTTGCCGGTTCACTAGGAAGTGGTGGTTGTACATACAGAATATTGTAGAAGGGAGTGAGACACTTCATTCAAGTAAAAGTAAAAATAGGAGTAGTGCATTAATATAAATAAAAAATACGTTGTTTAACCTTATCAACGTACTATTAAAAATTATTTGTCCTAAGTAATGCATGAGTGAGATTATTCTACTTTCTCCATCACAAGTGGCTACGATGATAGACTTAAGAATAAGTTCAGATTATTGTGTCATATATCACAATAATTTTCACTAATCTAAAGTTGGTCATCTCTACGATATGCAGATGCCTGTGACCCCAAACCTCTTCACAACTTTAGCAGAATAATATGGATAGCAGAATCTAATTTAAAATCACAGTGTGCCCTTGGCAACACTAAAATTATCATCATTCTCATTCCACAATATTCTGAAATTGCTTGACTGATAATGATAATTGTTAAGCTCTTGTCGAGGCGGCTAAGTATGATCAGAGCAGTGCCGGCTACAAGGAGCAACCCCAGGTCATTTGGAGGCTCAAACTCAACTCACGTACCCTTAGACTCGGAAGTTCCTACTACCATGAACTTCAATCTACTTCCATGTGAACTGACCCTTAGATTTTCCATCTCCCTTTCACAGAAGGGCTTGCAAATTATCCCCATTATAATTCATAAAACAATTTTATGCAAATGATGCATGCCAACTAATTGCTCCAAGTCCTATTTCTATCTCACTTTGAAGGCATTGTCTTATTCCCAAGGGGCAGGACCTTTAGTTCTCAATTGATTATTTGATTTGTTCAACATTATGCGTATATATATATATATATATATATATATATATATATATATATATATATGTTTAATTATATTTTCTACCAGCTTAAATGAAGTTCCCAACCTTCGATAAATATCCCTTAAAACTTAAGCTAATAGTTTTATATAAATTAACTACTAATACAATCTCCTCCGATAGTTTTATATTTTATTTCTTTATACTAAGATTTAAACATAATGGTTTATATATGGACAAAACCAATTAACTGTTAATTATATTTTTATATAACATACGAATATATTAGAGGGGAAAATAATACCTATTATAGGGTATTAGATTTTAAATTTTTTTATAAAATACCAGGTGGTTTCCTTTTCCCTTCAAATTTATTAGTTGGATACCTCTCCTATATTTATTACGTCGGAATATATGTGTAGAACTTAAAATTATTAAGTAAGACCCAATTTTAAAATCATCCTCTACAGCTCTACGTGTAAATATTATAACCCCTATAGTTTATATTAATTTATATAAGAGTATTTAAGTTTATATTTCGTACAAAATTTATTAATGTAATTTATAAATAAATTTTTATATATTTTTTGGGCACCTAAAATTTTATATCACATTCCCCTCCCCCTAAATTACTCAATTTAAATCCTAACTAGTCCAATTCCCAATTTATAATTATATAATATTTTACTTGCATTCAAATTTAAATATTTGACATATAAATTTTATACTATCACATAATTGATAAGAATTTATTCTAGAGTAAGGGGCTCTAGAACCCCTATAAGTAGTTAAATTGTGCCCAAAATTAAATTAAGACATAATTAAATTCAATCCCTAAATTTATCATACAATTAATAAATTTCATTATAGAGCAAGGGGCTCTAGAACTACTCCTATATTCAACTTAAGTCTCCTCCCTTACCTGGAATTTGAAGACCGATGTAATCTTCTTTATTTTATTCCGATGAACTCTTGACGGTAGCTTTGTCCACAAATGCACATACCCTCAATTTTTTTCTCCTTCACGTCGCGACCTTTTCTCACTCTCGTTTGCCCCCTTTAATTTTCAATTTGCCTTGTACCTGCTGAACCCCCTTGTAATTTTAATTGCCTTCTGAACCTTCCCTTTCCCTTATATATATATATATATATATATATATATATATATATATATATATATATATATATATATATATATATATATACACACACAATGTGTTGGAAAGCGGTGACCGCTTACCTCTTACTTTACTCTTTTTTTTAATGTTATATTTTTTCCCTCCAAAAATAAAATTTCGTCCTCGAAACTCTCTTAGTGGAATAAGTCTGGATATAATTCTCTCATGTTTTCGTCAATATCCCAAGTGGTATCTCCTTCTTTATTCTACATAACTTTTACTAACTTCAATGTTGTTCCCCGTAATTGTTTAGTATCTTCTTTAAGGATTCGTATAGGTAATGCTTTGTAAGTGAGATTCTCTTTTAACTGTATAGTATCAGTTTCTATGATGTGTGAAGGATCGGGGATATATTTTCTAAGTTGGGACACATGGAAAACATCATGAAGATTTGATTGAAAGGGGGGTAAGGCTATTTGGTAGGCTACTGTACCAATTCTCTTTAAAATTTAGTATGGACCGATATATCTGGGGCTAAGTTTTCGAGATTTCATGGCTCTACCAACTCTAATTAGTGGTGTAACTCTCAAAAATACGTGATCGCCTTCTTGAAATTCAAGAGGTCTTCGTCGCTTATCAAAATAGTTTTTCTGTCTATCTTGTGATACCTTCATCTTTTCCCGAATCATCTTGATTTGCTCCGTCATTTGTTGTATCATCTCAGGTCCTACTATTAAATTTTCTCCTATCTCATACCAACACAATGGTGTCCTGCATCTTCTTCCATACAGAGCTTCATATGGAGTCATTCCTATACTTGAGTGAAGCTATTATTATAGGTGAATTCTACTAGTGGTAAAAATTGATCCCAATTCCCTTTATATTCCATCACACAAGATCTCAACAAATCTTCCAGAGTTTGGATTGTTCTTTCTGTTTGTCCATCTGTCTGAGAATGATATGCAGAACTAAGTCGAAGCTGAGATCCCAAGGCTTGATGTAAGCTACCCCAGAATCACGAGGTAAATCTTGGATCTCTATCGGATACGATGGAGAAAGGTACTCCATGCAGACGAACTATTTCCTTAACATACATCTGTGCCAATTTTTCCAATGAACTTTTGATGTCGATGGCTAGAAAATGGGCAGATTTGTAAGTCTATCCACAATTACCCATATCGCATCATGTTTTTGAAGTGTGCAAGGTAATCCAGTCACGAAGTTCATGGATATACTGTCCCACTTCTATTAAGGAATTTCCAAGGATTGTAATTCTCCGAATAGTTTTTGATGTTCAATCTTTACTTTTTAACATACGAGACAAGTTGATATGTACTTAGCTATTTCCTTCTTCATTCCAGGCCACCAGAAAAGTTTCCTCAGATCTTGATACATCTTAGTCGCACCTGGGTGAATGCTTAATTTGCTTTTGTGAGCGTCCTCAAGAATCGTCCTGCGCAATTCTTCATTTTTTGGAACACAAATTCTACCTCTAAATCGAGCGATCCCATTTTTTCCAGTTTGAAAATCCTCTTCTTTGTGGAACGAGTTGGATTGATCTTGATCCTTGGATTGTTCCTCTTGAATCACTCTCAAGAAATCATTGGTAATAGTCAGTCTCCCAAGTATGATACCAGTTGGTTGAACTGTTGCTGCAAGGTTGAGATCTCGAAATTGTTCGATGAGTTCCATTTCCTTGATGATCATCGTGGTGGTGTGAATCGATTTGCGACTTAAAGCATCGGCTACCATGTTTGCTTTTCCTGGATGGTATAAAATTTAAAAATCGTAATCTTTCAAAAATTCCAACCATTTTCACTGCCTCATGTTCAATTCTTTTTTATCAAAAAGATATTTCAAACTTTTATGATCACTAAAGATCTTGAACCTTGCACCATATAGAAAGTGTCTCCAAATATTTAAGGCAAAGACTATTGCAGCCAATTCTAAGTCGTGTGTGGGATAATTTTTCTCATGTGGTCGTAGTTTCCTTGAAGCATAAGCTACCACTCGTCCTTGTTGCATCGGTATGCAACCTAAACCTTGTTTTGATATATCACAATATAATTAGAAATCTTCCTCCAGATTGGGCAGAATAAGAACAAGGGAAGAGGTGAGTCGATTCTTTAATTCTTGAAAACATGATTCACAGTTGGCAGTCCACACAAATGGTTGTCCTTTCCGCATCAATCGAGTGAGTGACAAAGCTATACACGAGAATCCTTCTATAAATCTTCTATAGTATCAAGCTAGACCAAGAAAACTTCTTATCTCAACGACTGATCTCGGTCGCTACCATTGAAGTACGGTCTCAACTTTTGCAGGGTTTACAGAAATTCCTTCCTTAGTGATTACATGTCCAAGAAATTTTACCTCCTCCAACCAAAACTCGCACTTAGCTGCCCTTGCATATAGTTTCTTATCCTTCAACACTTGTAGTATACTATGTAAATGCTCTTTATGTTCTTCATGACTCTTAGAATAATAAGATATCATCTATAAAGATGATCACAAACTTATCCAAGTAATCATGAAATGTTCGATTCATGTAATCCATGAACATTGCGGGTGCATTGGTCACACCAAAAGACATAACCAAATACTCGTAGTGTCCATAACGTGTTTGAAAAGCAGTTTTAGGGATATCTTCAGACCTAACTCTTATTTGATGGTACCCTGACTTCAGATCTATTTTAGAAAATATTATTGCTCCTCTTAATTGATCCATTAGGTCGTCTATCCTAGGTAATGAATGCTTATTCTTGATAGTTACCTTGTTAAGTTGTCGATAGTCTACACACAATCTCATATTGCCATCTTTCTTCTTCACCAACAGCATAGGAGCGCCCCACGAAGATATGCTTGGACAAATCCATTGCTTTTCTATTAGCTCCTCTAGTTGTTTCTTCAATTCTGCAAGTTCTAACGGAGACATTCTATAAGGAGATTTTGAGATAGATCTAGTTCTTGGGATCAAGTCTAGAGAATTCCACTTCTCTCTCTAGAAGTAAACCAAACAGATCATCGAAAAATATTTCGATCAAATCTTCATGATGTTTTTCATGTGAATATATCCCCGATCCTTCACACATCATAGAAACTGATACTATAAAGTTAAAAGAGAATCTCACTTACAAAATATTACCTATATGGATCCTTGAAGAAGATACTAAACAATTGCGGGGAAAAACATTAAAGTTAGTAAAAGTTATGTGGAATAAAGAAGAAGATACCACTTGAGAGATTGAAAAAAACATGAAAAAATTATATCCAGACTTATTCCATTAAGAGAATTTCGAGGATGAAATTTTATTTTTAGGGAAGAAATATAACATTAAAAAAAAGAGTAAAGTAAGCAACAAGCGGCCATCGCTTGCCAACACATTATATATATATATATATATATATATATATATATATATATATATAAAAGGGAAGGAGAATGTTCAGAAGGTAGTTGAAATTATAAGAGGTTCAGAAGGTACAAGGCAAATTGAAAATTAAAGGGAACAAACGAAAGTAAGAGAAGGTCGCGACGTGAAGGAGAAAAAAATCGAGGATACATGCGTTCGCTCGCGTACAAAGCTACCCTCAAGAGTTTATCGGAAGAAAATAAGAAAATTACTATATATATATATATATATATATATAATGTGTTGACAAGCTGTAACCGCTTGCCCGTTTACTTTATTTTTTATTTTTAAATGTTATACTATGTATATCATTTTATTTATTATTTGAACATTCGTATGATTATTGTTTAATTATGGATACTTATATTTTAAATAACAGATTATATATTAATTAAAAATATTATGATAAAATATTAATTATTTTTTTATTCAGTATTTAGATATCTAAATCTGTATTTTAAACAATTATCAAATAATATAAAATTATAAATCTGCCAATTGATGTAAATTAATCTTATCCATCTGTATGTATGTATAATTATTTATATATCTTAAAGTTAATTAACTTTTTAATAATCAAGGACGTTTGTGTTATTTATATTTTGTGTTTTATTTTTAATATTTCACGTACTTACAATTATATTTATTCGTTTATTTCCTTTATGCTTTCTTTTCATCCTGATTCAATCTGATACCTTGAAACTGATTTGGGGTCTGGCGGGTTTGGTCCATATCAATTTTGATACATTGAAACTTGAATTAGGGTTAGGAGGGTTGGCTCTATGGTTGGAGTTGATTTAGACCTTTTATAGACATTTTTTCTTTATCATAATTATTAGAGTCTTTGAATTTTCAATTTGAATTATATGATTGTTTAATTTAACAACTCGTGTTATATGTGATAACTTGTAGATCACATTGAATCTTTAGATGCATGCATAAAATGATGTGCTTGTATTGCCATATTAATAACAGGATTCAACAATTTATTTACTTTTTATTTTTCTTTTATCATTTCCTATCAAAGTAATTGAAAGTTATATAAGTTAGATTGTTAAGTGAAAATGAATTAAGAAATCACTACTATCCTATTTAACTATTCAAATGCTCTATTTTATTAATTTTAAAATAGATTTCATATCGTCTTTCACTTATTTTAGCACTATAATTGACTAATCCATAGTTCAATTTTAATGTTTTAAAATAGAGGCTTTACGAAAATTATGACTTACAATTTTGTTTGAGACTCATGATCAATTTCTAGTTTAAAATTATTATATTGACGATCATATATCATTTATATGGTATATTCCAAACTACTTTTTATTTCGAATCTTTCGCTTATACATGATTTATAATTTACTATTAAAAAATTAGTTGTACGATTCAATTTGAACTGCAATTTGAAACATCCTTTTTTTCTTACAATTATCGCTAAAAAAAATTCTGGCTAAATAAAACTATAATGGATTTTGGCCAAGGCACGTTTATTGATGAAGTTGATGTGTCAAGCAAAACAAGAGATCCTTGGAGATTATATTCGGTGACTCAAATTGAAGTGAAGCTTGTCGCTATACTCGAGTACACACCTTTATCAAGCAAGGTAGCAAATTGGTCCATTGGGCCATTGGCTAGAAAATCCACATGCCACCCCATTGGCACAACAATGTTGCAAAGGATTGGAATTGGTCCATTTTTATCCGTATTCAACATGATTGTGTCAACTCTTGCGGAGGCCAAAAGGGTTGGTGTTGTTAGTGACCATGGTCTAATAGATGATCCCAGTGATTCCAATAAGCATGAGGGTACTCCCTTAGTACATGATCATCATTGAAGTTTGATGCATTCACAATTTTTGGGCTTCAAGAGTTGCTCTATGATCAAATGCTAGAGGCATTGAGAAGCTTGGGAGCTGAGGGATATATAAGCTAATAGGAACCTGAAGTTTTGTTAGTTATAATGCTATTATAATTATGGGAAGAGTTTCCATACATAGAATTAATGTAAGCTATTGAATCTTTATTATTATTATTTTTTGAAAAATTCTGAGCTGTCTGATCTTGAATGTAATGGGTATTGTGGTTATGTAGGATAATCACCGTTCTATAACTATTGTGGAGGCAATCACCTTAAGAGCTAGTGGGAAATGGTTGGGAAATAACTTAGGAACACCTTGATTATTTTTACACGGTTTTGGTTGTGTGATGTGTTGTTAGTTTGTGTTTTATCCGTGCTTTGTAAAGGTTTATGCATATAAAAAGGTAATTAGGGGTTAAATAAGTCATCAACATGGTTTTAACTTCAATAATTTCTAACCTGTAAAAGAATATCTCAGATATTTATTGTTTGGAGCATGCAAAATCTTAATGCACCTACAATATTTTATGCCCAATTGTCTAAAGTATGCAAGTTTCAATTAAAACAACTTTTTATTGAAAGAAAGCATGCCTAAATAAAAAAAAAATGGGCAGTTATACCTTTTGTAGAAAAAAAAGTTCATACTAAAAAGAATTTATCCTTTAAAATATGTGCTTGTATGAAAAGAAAAAAGATCTTTGTTATGGGTATGACTTTCAAAGCATAGTAGTAGACAAAATACAAAAATCATTCCACAAAAGTATAACTACACTTTGCAATCGAGGACATGAATCTAAATGGAGATAGAAGATTTTGCAAATCCTAACCAATCTTCCAACGTTTTATATTGTCTATACCTATATAACGGAGCTATTTAAGAATAAGATAACAACAAACTTAGTTCTGCATTCATTAAGATTAAACAAAAGTTTTAAAGCGTTTTATGTTTTTATTTTTTTATATATTTTGAAGTCTTTATTTAAAAATTATTTGTAATTTCAATTTTATCTTTGGTAGTAATTCTTTTAGTCTTTCTTTAGTTTGAGCCTAAAAATGCTTGTTTAAAAGTATACTTAAGTTTAAATCTGGAAAGATTTATGTAAGAATATTTGGAAAATGATTTTTTATTTGTTTTAGAGTTCTTTTCTAGTGAATTTTTTTTTATGTTGAAGCCTTATAAGAAAGTAAAAAAACTTTCTAACCATATGCCTTCATTTTGTTTATATTGTGAAAAATCTGAACATGTGTCATCCAAGTATTTCTATAAACATAAAGCTTCTATAACTAAAAAAAAAATCCAAAAAAATATGAGTATCTAAATATTCATGTTGCATACATTTCTAATGGAAGAAAGCATAGATCACAAATGGTACCTAAAAATGGCTGCTCACAATATATGGAAAAAATGCCTATGTTCCTATACATCTAGCTATATAAAGGTGGGAAGCTTGTATTTGGAGGTAACTAGTGTGCTCTCCTAGTTAGCATAAGGTTGGTAAGCTACCTAGCCATCTATAAGTAATATGAAGGTTTTAAAATACAATACATTTAGCATAAGTCAATTTTGTAATATAGATATGATGTTTCCTTCAAAGGATAAGTACATAGTAAAAAATACTAATGGATCAATATTGTTTTCTACCAAAAGATATCACAATCTTTATAAAATTTATTTAGATTAAAGATTTATTTAGATGATTTAAATACTCAAATATAACATGTTTCTTTTTAGAAGAGGATGAAAAATAGATTTGATACAAAATAACTTGAGCATATCAACATGAAGCATATTTTAGAACTTTGCAAAAATGGTATTGTTAAATGTTTGTTCAATGTTCCCTTCAAAAAGGACATCCTCTGTGAAGTATGTTAGAAGAAAAATAAGTTAAAATCTTTTTAAAAGCAAAAAATCTTGTTTTTACTTCTAAAATCTTGAAACTGTTACACATGAATCTATTTGATCCAATAAGTATTCAAATTTTGGGTGAACAAGATATGGTTTAGTCATTGTTGATGATTATACTACTATCAAGTTTACAAGGATGAGTTTTATAAGATATTCAAGATATCCTATAATAAGGTACAAAACAAGAAAGGTTTTATATCTCTACTATAAGAAGTGACCATGGAAAAGTTTAAAAATAAAAGATTCAACAAGTTTTGTAAAAAATATGACATCACTTACAATTTCTCCACTTCTAGATACCACAATGGAATGATGTGATAGAAAGGAAAAATATAAATTTACAAGAGATGACAGGAACAATACTTTGTGATACCACAATTTCTCCACTTCTAGATACCACAATTTACAATTTCTCCACTTCTAGATACCACAATTCCTTCCTAAGTGCTTCTAGGTAAAAATAGTTAAAATTGCATACTACTTGCATAATAGTATATTGATAGGCCTGAGCTAAATAACACTTCATATACATTATAAAAAAGTACAAAATCCAACATATCATACTTTCATTTTTGAGGTGAGAGTATTTTATCCTAAATACTAAAGATCAAATTGAAAAAATTTACTTAAAAATGGATAAGAGTATCTTTCTTGAATGCTCAAACATTTCTAAAATCTATCATATTATTAATATAGAAACTTTGGTGTGGAAGAATCTATTTATGTAAAGTCTAATGATTCACTAAAGACCAAGGACTAAGCTATCATATCTTAAAAATTATTTTATAGGTATGGACTTGAATAAAGACCAAGGATAACTCTTTGTTGGAACCTAAGAAAAATTTGTTTGAAGATAAACTAGCATTCCTATATAAAGGAATATCTGAGGTTCAAACAAATATTAAAGAAACTAGAAATTTAATATCTATCATCAAAATAATCTAATCATTTGAACACTATATAAATGAATTATAACTCATTCAAGCTTCAAACAAAATGAGAGGTTGCCTTTATCTTTTGAAGTAGAACCTAAAATCATAGATGGGTCAATTTAGGACAAAGGATGGATCATTGTAATGCAAAAAGAATTGAACCAATTCACTAGAAATGATGGGGGCTCTTGCACCCAAACCTTATAGGAAATACTTCAATGAAATCAGTAGTAGATTGAGCATACCTAAAACAATTTGCATAACAAATTGCAAAGGCTTAATCGTTAAGTGGATTACCTAGTTGAAGAAGGATTAAAGCTTCTTATGGAAGAACTTTTTTAGGACCTAACTCATAATTTTAGCTAGTTTTCTTCTATTTTATTTTTGTATATTTTTTTATGATGTTAAAATTTATACACATTTTTGTAACTTGTATAGCTCGATAATTATATAGTTCCTGTTGATGATGTTAAAAAGAAAAATATAATATAATAATAATATTTTTTTTATAAGCATAAGTGTCACCCATATGCATATATAAAATATTTGTATATTATTATTACCTATCTTACATAAAACTTTACAAATAATTAAAGGTTTATAGAGAAAAATTGTTGAAACCTAAAAATGTACAAGGTTCCTATACTCCAAAAATTTTAATGATAACATAAACCTTAATTACATGCATATAGTTTTGCATATAATTTTTTACTTGTTTAACTTGTAGGATTTATTAAATTTCTTACTATTAAATACTAAAGTGATTTTCTTGAAAAAATGTATTCAAATTTCATCTTAAATACCTGTTGTATGAAGCTTTCAAATGCACCTATAGAATAATGTCTCAAACACCTATTGTCAAAAGTATGCAAAAGCTTAATATACTTGCAACATTTTAGACACCTGTTATCTAAAATATGCAAGCCTTCACTACAACTTTTTATTGAAAGAAAACATGCCTAAGTTAGAAAAAAAAATGGACAACTATGCAGTTATCTTTCACAAAATTAAGTCCATACAAAAAACGAACTTTTAGTACCCTTTATAACACATGCTTGCATAAAAGAGAAAAGTTCCTTACTATGAATATAACATTCAAAGCATAGTAACAGACAAAGAATAAAAAAATCATTTAATAAAAGCATAGCTACATTCTATAATCGAGGACATGCATCTCATACAAGATAGAAGGTACTACAAACTTTGCTTATTTTTCAACATCTCTCTTATCTATACTTATATAAAAAAAAAAAGTCATTGAAGAGTAAGATAACAAGTCGCCTAACTCTATTTATTAAGATAAAAAAAAGCTTTAAACTATTTTATTCTTTCATTATTTTTTTATGTACTCCAAACTCTTTGTTTAGATGTTATTCTATCCTTCTTTATTAGGCTTAAAGATTTTTTTAAAAAAAAAAAATACTAGGATTTAAGTTTGGAGAGATTTTTGTACAAATATTTGGTCAATAACTTTTTTTTGTATAAGAGTTCTTTCAAAACGAAATTTTTATTCTATTGAATAGAAACTGGATACAACTTTTAAATTATAAAAATAAATTAGAATACAATATGATGTTTCTAATTTTTTTATATTTTTTACTATTTAACTAATTAAGTTAATTTTTATATCTATTTTTAAAATATTTTTCAAAAAACCATTTGAAGTATTTCAAACACCTATCTTAAATGAAGCTTAGTCTAAGTTTTTTGTTAAAATCCTTTTTAACAAAAAGTATTTACAAAAATCTCTAATAATTTTGAACAAAAAGCATTTAAAAAATCTCTAACATAAGTTAATCCTTCTTTTTTTTTTTCATTTTAATTCAATTACTTAGTGCATATAATTACTAAAAAAATTAATAATAAATTTAAAAAATAAATAATAATTTTAATCTTCATCGATATTTTTTAACAAATTTTAATTTATTATAAATTATTTATTAAAAAATATTTTAATAACAATTTAAATAATATAATCGTCAAAATTTATATAAATTTTTATCAATGTAATATATTTTTTAACAATTTATACAACTACTAAAAAATAATTATCAATAAAAATTATTTTTTTAATGAATAATATAGACACGACAACTTTAACAAGTATTGCTAAGTCTCGTCCCTCTCGGGGCTAAGAAGTCTTTAAAATTTTTACATTTTTTTTTAATCTATCCCTATGAAGTATAGGATGGACTCTTTTAAAATAAAAAACATAGAGATATAACTATTGATTTAAATTGTAGGTATCTTTTATAAAATATAATCTTACTCAAATTAAAAAATATTTATATTATGATAAAATTAACTTAAATAAATATTTAAATAAAAATTAAATCTAAAATTTTATTTAAAAATATTTTTATTTATATTACTTAAACTAACTACCCTCTAATAACCATAGATATTGATTTGAAAATCAATCATTAATATTATGAACAAACACATCTACATATGATTTGTTTAAATATTTTTTTTTGTCAACTCCATATAGATTTTTTTTTCTAGAATTAATATAAGATTCAAATTGTTAAGTTGGAATATATTTATTTTAAGGTGGTCAAATTTCTCAATAGCTTCCATCTAGTAAAAGATATAGCATACATATCTCATTTATTTTATTTATTCATAAAAAACAGCAAGTTGCACTGAAATAACATAACAATATTAGAATGGAAAATCATTTTAGAAAACAGATTTTCCTATTGTTTGCTGTCAGATGATTTGCAACGAAAGATCAGTGTATGAGTTATGAAATATCTCTGCAATTGTTTAATTAGTCTCATGCTGATCATATTTCAGTTATGTATTTTCAGATTATAGTTGACCCTTATAAAAATTAAAAATGTGAATAGAGAGTTTGGAAAGTCAATGACATTCTAACGAAAGAACCGTGCTGACTTTAGCTCATATAAAACTGGGTGAAGCATAGTTTAAAATTTAAATTATAATAACTGGGTGAAGTTAATATTTAATTAAATTTCTTCATATTTAGTTCGTTATTCTCACTATGATATTTAAACTGACGGAGCCAAGCAACCACAGAAAGAATAATATAAAAAGTATTGAAAAATAATAAGATTAAATTTCATATTAATTACATCTGATTACATTTTAATTATTAATCGATTAACCGATTTTTTTATATTATTAACCATATAGATAATCAAATAACAAAATTTTATAATTGGTCAACCCTTTTGTTAACGGACGACCAATTAATTTTTTATTCACTATTTATATTAAACCATTAACCATATTTTTTTACGCAGAAATCGATGTAATCAAATACACAACTTTTATAATCGATTGTCAAAGTATGTTTTATCATATGTAATGAGGTGGGTTACCGTACGAATATACATTTAGTTTTTTTTCCTTAAATTATTAATTTAGCTCATATATTAAACACTGCTTATCACTACAGTCCCTACGCTAAAAAATTACATTTTAACCCCTACTTTACAAATTGATCTGACTGTTCTTCGAATATTTTTCATGTATGGAACAAGAAAAAATGATTTTTCAAGTGTTGAGATAAAATATAGTCTTTCTTTTCATGTAAGAGCCATATAAAAACTTTTTTATGTAAGGATTGAAACGGAAATTAGTGTTATGTATAGAATCAAATCTAATATCGTTATACACTAAAATATCTAATATGGTTATAACTTCACTACACAACAAATTCCTAACAGTTTCTTCATGTAGGGGTCAATTATTTTTTTTGGTGAGTGTAGGGATTAAAATGAAAAACAATGAAGTGTAGAAACCCAATTTTTAATTTAACCAAATAATAACACACGGGAATAAGAAATCATATAAATTAAAACTAAATACAATTTTAAAAAAAAATAAAATAAAATAAAGGTATGTTTGGAGGAGAGAAACAGCAGGATTGGTCAAAGTTGTCTTTGAAATTTGTCAAAGGACAAACAAATCAATAAAAATGCAATAAAATTATATAGTTGCTGGTACTACCAGTGGTAGGTGGGGTTAAGTGCAATGCACTAAGCAGGTCATGCACATGCATGAATGGAATAGAGATTTTTTTTGTCCCTAAACAATGCCCCTTAGGTTTCATGAAAAGGCATATTGGGGTGAGAAGAGCAGTATTATAATAGGTTCTTATCATTAGCAAAAGGGTCAAATAAAATAATAATGAACAAAGTCCAATTTTAAATTTGGTAAAACAACACCACCTTCTTTGCTTACCCTTCAATTCAAAAATCAACCTAGAAGATCCTTGAGATTCTGGATGAAATCTGTGGGATATCACTTTCCAAACTGTCAGATTTCCTATGAGGATTATGTATCTTGCTGGCCTTGATAAGTTCCCATTTAAAATGTCACATTCTGATTCATTACATTCTTCATCTCTTCCTAAAACATTCTATTCCTCTTCCTTGTTCTCTTTTTTCATCCATTTTTTTCCTTCTGTTGAGGCCTCCACATATTTTATTCCAAGTTATGGGTATGGCTACAGAGGCCCAGTTCCATGTTTTGGCTGTTGATGACAGTCTTATTGATAGAATGCTGATTGAGAGGCTCCTAAAAACCTCTTCCTTTCATGGTAATTTTCTTGTCCACTTTTTTTTTTTTTTGTTTATCTCTTTCAATATGAATTTTTATTGTACTATTGCCACATAATGGAAGAAAAATATGAGCATGTGTTTGTGTAACCATTATGTTACTTTTCCAAAGGTGGGGTTTGAGTTACAAAATTTGATACCTGATATTTGGTTCTTGTGGATATGTTTGATCACAGTTACTGCAGTGGACTCTGCCAGTAAGGCTTTAAAATTTCTTGGTTTGGTTGAAGATGAGTTGAGGGCTTTTGACTCTCCTGTTGCTTCAGAAATTCATCAGGTCCAATTTTCTCACTGAATTACTCATGCATAGGGCTTAGAAGTCAGAGCATTTTGATGGACTAGTTTTTATTAATCTTGATAATTCAATTATTCATGCAGGATGTGGAAGTAAACCTGATCATAACAGATTACTGTATGCCAGGAATGACTGGATATGATCTGCTAAGAAAAATCAAGGTAGGCTCTTGGGATATTTTTTTTTTTCCAAGACTTTTTTTTAGGCTTGTGTCAATTCATTATTTGGTTAATCTAGCTTCAATTTCATTAAAATCTTTCAAAATTTGAAATTTTCACTGAATTTGGTCAAATTATGCACTTAGGATTTGATTTTTGTTTCGTCATATTAGGAAACAATTTGAAAAGATAGGATCTTATTTCTTAAATGCAGGTGATGTGAATTTTCAAACAACTTTTTAAAAAAAAATAAAGAATCACTTCTGACATCTGAGTAGGGATATTTCCCAAATTTCCAATATAACAAATCTCAAATCAAATTTGTTCCTGGTAAAATAGTATATCTTTGAGAGTTTGTATATTCTTTTGCTTGATTTTTAAAAATAATAAAAGTTTATTGATTTTGCAGGAATCTAAATCTTTTAAAGACATACCAGTAGTCATTATGTCCTCAGAGAATGTACCATCAAGAATCAACAGGTGAGAGAACTGAATCCTATAACCCCAATCCAATACAACCTAATTTTTTTAAATTTTCAAAATCATTTTATTCAAATTTGACTAACAAGACTTTTGTTTGTATCAGATGCTTGGAAGAGGGAGCTGAAGAATTCTTTTTGAAACCAGTTCAACAATCAGATGTAAACAAGCTCAAGCCCCATTTGTTGAAATCAAAAGTTAAGGAAGAACAAGATCAATCCATCAACAACAAAAGGAAGGACATGGAAGAAAGTCATTCCCCAAATAAAACTAGAATAAAATATAGCAGTTAAGATTGGTTCCAAATTAAAATTGATTTCATAGAATAGTGCCTAAAACATATTCCTCTTCTTTGTCTCACTAATCATGCAAAAGGGATAAATAGTACAATTCCCTGAATGTAAATACCTGAGAAAGAATTTCATTCAATTTTGGTTACAAATACTAATTCATTTGGACATTTTTTTTTCTTTAACTTCCATTGTGTCCCAAGCTCTGAAATGGGCGCCAATTTTTTTTCCCAGTTTCACCTGTATGTTTAAACGGTCAAAAAGCTATAAATGCAAATCTATCAGCAACGATATACAGTATTTTCTTGTTTTGGTAACTAATAATTTGTACTATATTTTTATCATATAATTTTTATATGATTCTCTTTATTCACATAACAAAATAAGAAAAAATTACATATTCCGCAATATCTTCTATCTTTTCTCCTCAAGTGTAACAAATGGATAATGTGGTGTGCAAATAACATAATCCTCATATCTCTATGGTGAATGCAAAATGTGATGAGATCCAAGAAATATCAATTTTATGTAGTGCCGCATTTACATGAAGATATATTAAAATATGATTTTGGGTATAAATTAATAAATAGAATATGTTAGTGATAACTTTGCTGAAATTCTGAAGCGGTTTCAGCAGGGTGCGCACGTAAAATTTTCTGAACGGAAATTAAGCAAAAGATAAGAGGATCCGAGAGTACTATTGCGAAACCATATCAGAAAACAAATTCTACTCTTTCCCTTAGAACCTAATATTATGTTTACCAAGATAATAATCACATTATCATTCAGAAATGCTAAAAAGCTCGAAAATTATGTTTGGTTGGATACAAAGAGGGGTTTGATTGGAGTTGAGCCGTTAACGTAAAGTTATCTGGTAAGAAAGCACCAGTTCTCTAACACGTTCCTTTATCTTTGTTTTTTTTCCCTTTTAATTGAATTTTTTTTATATAAATTGAAATTAATGTTATTTTTAAAATAATTTATCAAAATATGTTAATTTTTGTTTAAGCCGCCTTCCTGAAACAAAAAAAAAAGGTGGGGGCGTCTTCTATCCTAGGTAGTCTTTAGTAGGGGAAATTTCAAACATTAAAAAAAAAAAGGTTGAAGTTTTTTATTATTTTCATGAATGATAACTTTTTTAAAATATGAAAACATTTAGTATGAAATAGTGTTGAAAATAAATCAAGTTAAACTTGAAACAGTTTTATTCAAGCCAAGTTTGATATTAATTATTTTTTTAAGCTTGAACTTAATTCAATTTAAGCTCTCAAATAGTTTAGTTTAAATCGAATTGCATGATCCAGTAACCAAAATAAAATAGATTAGAACACTTTAAATTCATCATTCAGTAACAGTTTTTAGATAAAAAAGATACTACTAAAATTCAAATTTTATTAAAATTAAAACATTATGATTTTAGATACTTTGTATTTTTATTTATTTCAATAAAATAAATATTTATAATAATACCATAATAAAATCATGTGAGTTTAAATATAAACTAAATAATATAAATTCAAAAAAAAATAAAGAAATATATTATTTAGTTTGAAATTTTATGTATATAAAATTTTGTCATTATATTATGTGTTTGTATATTAAATTAGTTCATAAATTAAATAAGTTGAATTATTCATAGGTTAAGATCATTTGTGCCTATTCAATAACATTAATTTAAAAATAATGTACCAACCTACATGTGTTTCATTATTATTATTATTATTAAACAAACTTGAATCTGAAACTTAAGGATAATAATCAAACATGTTCCATCTGTTGTATTTTATTCATTGTATTTCTCGACATCAGACCCCTATCCATCACATGATCCCAGAAGATCTGTGACACTTTGTTGTCACTAGCATCAGATGGGCTAAAGCATCTATAAAGTTTGACTGTGATCATCAACCTCCTCCTAGTCATCTCTTCTAACATATTTGAGGAATCACTTACCTTCCCTGCTTTCCAATAAGCATAAGCGAGGCTGGTGTATATAACACTGTCACCAGATATACCTTTTCCTTCCATATGAGTCAATAACTTTTCAGCACATTCAATCCTTTCTACCTTGCATGATCTTCTTATCAATGCCCTGTATACTGAAACATCAAGACAAAGACCTCTGCTCAGGAATTCATCTGGCAGAGTTAAAACTGCATCCATATTGTCTTTCTTGCAGTAGCCATCAACAACCCATGAGTATGAGGAATAACTTGGGGTAAATCCAGCATCAAGCATGCTAAACATTTGCTCCTTAGCACTTTCCAGCTCACCCGTTTTGCAGAATCCATGAATCAGTGCCTTAAATGTATGTGGATCAGGCTTTAGTCCAGCTTCTAACATCTTGTTCTTAAATTTCATAGCAGATTTCAAATCTCCTATCTTGCAGTAAGCATTAATAAGTGTGTTACACGTGATATTGTCCGCTTGAACTTTTCTTTCACTCATCTCATTCAACAGTTTGTTTGCCTCCCTTATCCTACCATCTTCACACAGCTTGCGCAAAATTGAATTATACGTAACAACTCCAGGGTACAATCCCTTCGCCTCCATCAGTTCACGTGTTTTCAGAGCTTGCTCTAGTTCATTTGTTCTACAATAACCATCAATCAGCGTAGTATATGTCACGTGATTGGGAGTCGCACTTTTGATTTCACTAAACATCCTCATAGCTTCTCTCATTCTACCTTCTTTGCAAAATCCATAAATAAGAGAATTATAACTAACAATATCAAGATTTATTCCCTCTCTTTCCATTTTGTCCTGGATGGATAAAGCCTCATAGTGCATACCTTTTTTGCAATATAATGATATCAAAGTATTGTATGTGAAGATATCAGGAAGCACGCCTTTTACTTCCATCTCACCTAATAACTGTTCTGCCCTTTCCACATCTCCTGATTTCGAACAAGCATGCATTAAACAATTGTAGATGTACGTATTAGGAACAACCCCATCTCGAACCATTCTCTTGTAAATTTTCCACACCAGGTGAGTAACCCCATCCTTCAACAAGGAACTCAAAAGCACAGTACAAGCATGCAGATGAGGTTTGACATTATATAACCTCATCTGCTCAAAAACTTGAATTGCATCCTGGTTCATCTTTGACTTTGCATAATGTATGACAAGCCAGCTCAACACTTGTGAATTAACTTCTGGGTCATTGTGAGTCCTCACCAGACTGCTCAAAACTGAAGGTGATGAAAGAAAATCCTTCTGGGCAATTTTTTCAAGCATATGGTGAGCAGTTTTGAAATGCTTATGTTTAGCCAGGATTTGAATCATGGCCCATGAACATTGCAAGGAGTGGCTATAACGTGGGATGGTGTCAAGCCATTTGTAAAACGGGAAGGAATGAGAAGGCCCATAACCATAGAGTGAGAGCTGCAAAAGTACCTGCTGAATGATAGTGGAAGTGAGAGCAGTGGCATTCTTCTTTGCCTTCAACAGATTGCCCCAGTGACCCTTGACAACAACTGCGCACACACTATCAATAAATTGGCTATGACTCTCAATGAAAACCATGTCTACTACTATGATCAATATGGCCCACCAACTTCATTTCACAATCATACTTTCCACTCCTATGGTTGGTTTCTTGCTCATGCATTTGGTTACATCCTTTAGTCCTGAAGAAGTGGAATGTCTCATTAAAACATTATAAAATAAAATATAAATGAAAAGGAATTAAATTAGTGAGCATGTGTTTATAATTCATACGAATTTTTAAATAGGTTGTTAAAAGCTTTCAAGTTTCAAGAGACTCTCACCCCTTGTAAAAACTTTTAAAAATATCTTCCCTAGTTGATGATTATTTTTGTGAACTGAGATGAAACTTCTAGATGTTTGACAAAGCTTGTACATATTTTAGCTTTCCAACTTCAGGCCAATAAATGTGTTAAATCTTAAATACTTTCTCAGTTGCCAACAAGCTAAAAGATCAACTGTGGTTGCTTCAACCCTATCTTCAGCTATCTTAATCATGTCTCTTGTTTGAAAAAAAAACATAGTATGTGTTATCAATGTAGAACAACAACAATTTAGGAGGCATTTGAAAGAGCTTATAGGAAACATAAAAAAAAATAGCATATGACTCTGAAAAGCTTGTTTGTAGGTAATTTCAACAAGTTTCTTGGCTTAGTTTCATCAAAATAAGCTCTACTTAACTTATTCCAATAAATTTTGTAGTCAAATTATGAAATAAACGCTCATGTAATAAGAGCTTATTGAATAAGTACTTGACTCAAATGCATCCTAAATACACAACACCCTCTTTCAATTCATAAATATTAATATAAATTTTAATTAAGGAAAAAAATACCCCTAAAATTGCTTAGTGTAGGTAGCACACAGATTTAAAAGAGAGTATATTGGAATAAAAAACTAATAATAATGCTGGGAAGGATAGTGAACGAGAGAAACAGAGACGCTCAACAATGACAACAGAGAAAAAAAATCCCAAACCCTGTATCCACAGACAGAGTATACACACTACGCACCAAACGTCATCTCATATATCTCAGAACATTAATCAAACACATGACATGCATCTTATTCCAAATTCAAATCGCGACACAACACAGGGAACAATGCTTGTCCATTCTTACATTACATAGCCTAAGAAATCATGCAAACAAGGCACGAACCAGCTATTAACCAAGCAAACAGCAAAACAGCGACATTTGAAGATTACTGAACAATTCAACGCTGAAACAAGAGCTAAGGATTCAACGCAAAGAGAAAATTTGAAGCACAGATAAAGAAATAATGAAGACTCGAATTCAAAAAGACACAAAGGACACAAACCTGAAGGAAGATTTCTCAAACTCTTGACTAAAGTCAACTATGAAAGAAAAAGGCATCGCAAGCCACAGCTTGTATCATCATAGTTTATTTTGAATGTTAAACAAACCAAATAAATAATAGAATAAATTACTCTCCCTTGTTAAAGCATGTTTAAATTCAACTTTTCTTTTTCTTTTCTTTTAAAATATACATTTTTATTTTTCAATAAATAAATATAATAAGCTTTAAAATTTTAATTTAAATAATTTTTTAAAATAAATCATTAACAACATATTTTTTATTTTAATATTTAATCTTTTTTATAATTATTGATATTATCAACAACTAATTTTAAATTTTTTATTTTATTTTCTAAGATTACAAAATTAATGGTCTATTACTTATATCAAGAATTGCTATCATAGAAATTTTTTTCAAAAAAATTTATATGATAAAAAAATTTAAATATAATATATATATATATATATTTTTTAAAAGAGGAAAGTGTATGTGTTAAAATAAAAAAATATAATATAAATATTTTTAAGCAATAAAATGCAATGTACTTTAAATAATATCGATTAAAAAAATAAATCGATTACAAGGTTTATTTGTTCAAAAATATAAGTTATTGTAGTATGAAAAATAACATATTAGTCTTTAGTAAAAATTTATTAAATTAATCTATAATTAGGATTAATTTGATTGTAACTTTAAAATTGTAATAATTAATATGATATAATCTTTTGCATATATTAGATACTAATATATTTTTTATACCATAAAATTTGTATGATTAAATAAATAAACGCTGAAGATAAAAATAGAAATTTACAATAAAAAAAAAAGCAAGGCAAATAACAGGTCAATTTATCACCTGTTTAATTCTTGAAGTTATAGGTCTCTAATTTTCTTAAGATATTATTAATTATTTTTATGGTATAAAATATAATTAAAAATAAAATAATACTATTATGATAACAATTTTTTAAAAATTAAAGTAAATGAAAAACTTGTAATGTTAGGAATCAGAACAAAGAATTGTTGTATTTTATGGATTTTAGGAGCCACTCTATCTATTTGGTTTATTTGGTAATTTTAAAAGATAACATATAATGTTAAAAATAATATTAATATTCTTATTTATATAAAAGTATGACATGATTAATTTTTTTCTTTAAAAAATTACACTTTTTTATTTTTTTATCAAAACAAATCTTTTATAAAAAATTTTTTTTACTAAAAAGCTTCTTTATAATTTTTATTTTATTTTTGTCCCTAATAAATTTTTATTTGGATTCATTCCTCTAAATGGTATGAATTTTATTTTTAAATGTTACAAGTTTTTTATTTGATTGAAAGGATAAAAAAAATGAAAAAAAGACTTGATAAAAAAAATATTTTAAAAAAATTTTATTTGCAAAAAAATTAAAATAAAAAATTAAATAAAAATAAATAATTTTATGATTTTTTTATTTTATGTTTGAATGAAACATTTTAATATTTTAAAAAATTTAAAATATTTAAAAATCTAAATATTTTTAATTTAAATATTTTTATTTAAAAAATATTTTATTTAGATAAAAAAAATTTAATTTTTTATATTTAAAATTTTTTATTTAGATGATGAATTTTAAATTTATTGAATTTTAAATTTTTTTTTAATTTAATTTTTAATATATAAATTTTTTTATTTGATCTATTTAATCTATATGTTAAGTGAATTAGACCTACAAATTAATAGGATAATCCATATATTATTTTTTTAAAAATAAAAGGTTAAATTTTTATATATATTTTTAATTATTTTAATAATTAAATAAATTAAAGGAGTTGATCCTTTAATTTAAGAATCAAAATGGACTAAATACGGATTAGCAATTTTTTTTACCCATTTTATTTTGTGAAGCAAATCTGGTTACTTCATTTATGATCAGTCTATGTAATTGAGTTTAAACCGGTTGAGTTGATCAATTTATCAATAAGAATGAGTTGAAAGATTTTGAGAAATTTTAAATTTTATTAATTTTAAAAAATTTTAAATTTTTTATTTTAATTTAATGAAAATATTTTTTTAAAATTAAAAAAATTTAAAATTTCTTACAAACAAATATCTAAACAAAATTATTCAATTTCTAAATTATAATTTTTTTAAAAATTATTTTTTCCTATTATAAATCAACAAACATACTTATAACATTTCTTTTCCGGTCACTATGATTTCTATGAAACATGATTCTTGAGATGAAAAAATTTTCTTTATACTAAATGCCGTCTAAGGATGTTTGATATACCAAATTTTTTTTATTTATAAAAATTATGCTTCTTTAAAATTATAATTACTAGAAATTTTATTAATATATTTAGTATAAGACTGAAAAAATTCATCAAAATATTAAATAAGTTTAGTTAGAACTTTTTTTTACTTTTATAAAAATCTTAAATTTTATGTTTTAGATGGAAATATAATTAAAAAATATTCATAAAAATGATAATTTTCTAAAACTATTTTTAAAATATTTATACCAAAATTACGAAACTAACATTCTTGGGTTAAATGGACAAATTTTACAAGCTTTGAACGTTATTATATAAATATTTTACCTATAATAATTAAAAAAAATTCTTTTAATTTTATAAAAATGTTAATTTTTTATATTTGGTACAAAGTTTTAAAAGAGATTTCCAAAAAACTAATATTCTTAGAAATATTTTTTCTTAACTATGTTTCCAACTAAAATATTCTAATAAGAGGGATAAAAATTCAAGATTTTCATGAAGATGTGAAAGTTTTAATCTTATTCCTTATAACATTTTTTTTAATCTTTTAAATATATCAAACATCTAAGAAAAATAATTCTTAAAAATGAAAAAAGATTCTTTGTATCTAACATTACCTAAGATGCTTGGCATACAAAATCTTTTTTGGCTCATAGGAGTTATATTTCTTTGATATCATAATTACTGAAAATGTTATCAATGTATTTGGTATAATATTAAAAGATTCATAAAAATATTAATATAATTAAAACTTTTTCATTTTCATAAAAATCATAGATTTTCACCCTTTGTATATAAATACTTTAGATAAAAATATAGTTAAAAATTATTCATAAAAATATTAATTTTTTAAACTATTTATACCAAAAAAAATAACATTTTTAAATTAATATTCCTAAAAATTTCAAAAAAAAAATCCTTTACCAAAGATCCTCTTAATTATTTCTTTCTCTAACTTTAACTTTATAGTCTTAATATATTTTTAATTATTTGATTCATCATTCACCTTACTCTTATTTTTAGTAATTACTCTTCTTTACTACTAATAATTTTCTAATGGATGTGAGATTAAATCTTGTAATTTATTAGAGGAAAGTTCCAAGATCAATAAATCAATAGAAGTTAATAATTCAATTTGCAAAATAGTTGCATATTATACATAGCCTAATAATCTATGATAAATTCAAAATGAAAGCATTAAAAGTCAGTATCTTTTACATTTAATTCTAGCAAAATACTATGGAGAATTTTTTTCTTAAATTGACATATGTAGTTAATATAAAGCTATTTAATATATGACCTCATTTACAATATCGTACTCTGTATTTTTTCAAAATTCAATATCTTTAACATTTTTATTATGCTTTTAATGTCAAAGGATACTTAAATACAATAATGAACATTAAAAAAAATATGAATGAAGCTCATGATAATTAGGTAGGAAACTATAATATTATTTTATGCAAATATAATAATAAAACGTTAATGAACTTAATTATAATTTTTCTATAATCTTCATCTCGTTGATTTATTGTTACTTGTTTCAATAAAATATCACTAAATAATTTTTTTCATATTAAAAATTTACTCTACAAGTTTATGATATTTCTATATTAATAATCTGATAAAGAGAATGGTAACAGTTAATGATTTTTTCATTTAATTCTAAAAAAATCCTGTTAATTATTTTTCTCATATTGTTATATTTGATAAAATAAGTATATTAGGATTTAATGTCTCCATTTATCAAATGTTTCTTTTCATCCTTTTTCTAAATCTAATATATTTAAAAGTTAAATATATTTTTAATTTTTTTTAAAATTTAAATTTTGATTTTTATTCTGTAATTTTAAAATATTTAATTTAGATTCTTCATTTTTTAAATATCATGATTATGATTCTTTATATTAACTCAAATTATATTAAATTAAAATATATTAATCTTAATTAAAAAATTATGATCAAGATATTTTATAAAATAATTAAAAAAATTTAATAATAATTAATTTAACTTAATTGAATTTTACTTAAATTAACATCAAAAACTAAAAAATAAAAAATTTAAACAAAAAATTTAAAAATTGAAAGACTAAAATCATAATTTAATTATTTTAAAAAAACTAAAAATATATTTAAACTATGTTCAATCTAAATTTTTTTCTACACTTATAATATCAAATTACACTTAGAATATAATAACGAATATAATAAAAAATATAATAAAATTTATATCAAATAAAATATAATATTATTTTATGCAAAAGTAATAGCAACACATTAGTATGTTCTATAGGATCATGACCTGTAAATAGAAAAGAAGACTTACAACATATTGAAAGAAGAATGTGAAGGAAATGGTAGAATACACTAAATGCAAGTGTTACACTTGAAAAGATAATTTGAATTTTGTATATGTATAAAGATGAAATAATTGGTAAATATTTTAATCAAATCTCCTTAATCATTAATAATATTAGACTATTTGGTGAAAACTTTGTAAACAAAAGGATTGTGAAAAAAGTTCTTATAACTCTTCTTAAGAGATTTTAATTCAAGGTTTTCTCTTCTGAAAAGTCCAAGAACCTTAGCAAAATCTTATTAAATGAACTAATGAGTGATATTTAACCATAAGAGCAAATAGAGACCTTGAAACAAGATAGGTTTGTTGAAGGAGCTTTTTTTTTTTGTACAAAATCAAAATTCTTGTAAGGGAAAATAGCAACTCAACCAGAAGAATAATGGTAAACATAATGGTGGAAGTAGCAGTAATTCAAAACAGAGGTTGTTTTCTCCTTACAAGCATTGTAAAAGACAACACATATGAAGAAGTACTACCGGTGGAAGCCAAATATATATGAAAAATGAAAATAGTTGGGCCACATAACCAAGGTTTGAAAATCTAAAAACAAAGTCACAAACCTTTATGAGAACAACTAGAAGAAGCAATTGATGCACAAAAGGAGTAACTCTTTACAGTTTTTTACTTCTCAACAAATGACTTATTTGATACTTAGATTCTTGATAGAAGTTGTACACACCACTTGTGCAATAATGTTGAGATATTCAAGTTCTTTAATGATACTTACAAGTACAAAGTAAAGGTAAAAAATGAAGAATTTTTGGAAGTCAAATGAAAAGGATTAGTAGTTGTTTCAATGATTTCAAGTATCAAAACTATTCCTGATGTTTTATACATACCTAATATTAGCCAAAATTCGTTAAGTGTTAGACAAATGCTTGCAAATAATTACTCAATTTATTTTCAAGATTACAGGTACATTATTTTTTATCCCTTTATTATAGAATTATTTTGGATCAAGATGGACCAAAGAATTTGTGCAGTAGATTTTCAGAAAGTATCTAAACATGCCTATACCAATGCTTCACAGACAATTACAAATTTATGACACAAAACTCGGTCATTCAATCATAGAACTATTACAAAAATGAAAAAGAAGGAATTGGTGGTAAATATGCCTAAAACCTCATATGATGCTCAAGTTTGTGAAATCTGTCAATAAGGTAAGAAAACAAAACTACCATTTCAAGCAAATCAAGCATGAAGAGCTAAGCACAAACTTCAACTCATCCACACTAATGTATATAGCTTAATGAAAACTGAATCCATAAATGGTGATAAATATTTTCTCCTCTACATTGACGATTATACCAAAATATGTTAAGTTTATTTCATTAAAATCACGAATGAAAATCTTTAATATTTTTAAAGTTTTATGTTTTGTTTAGATGATATGAAAAATAGGGAAGACAGAGAAGAGAAAGAAATATGAGGGTAATAAATAAAATGGAAATAAGAAAGAAAGTGAGTTATTTGGATGGATAGAAATAGGAAGAAAAAAAAATAAAAAAAAATTCTTCTCTTATTTGGATGGATGGAAAAGAGAGAAGAAGGAAATATATTAGTAGTATAAATTTTATTTTATACAAATTTTAAAAATTGATTTTTTACTATTTTTTTGCTTATATATTTTTTTAAAAAAATATATAAAAATTTTAACAATTTTAAATAAAAAAATCTCCTCCCATTTTCATGCTTATTTAGGGGATTACTTTAGTGTAAGGCATGTAATAAATGTTTCATTCTTTCTTATTTTCATACGCAAACAAACAACGAAAAATATTTTCATACTTCTATTTCCTTCCCTCGTATCTTTTATCAAACAAACAAAGTATTAGTAGAAAATCAATGTCTTTTGAAAATTAAAGCTTTAAGATCTAATAATGGTGGAGAATATACTTCTACTTAGTTTGTAGAGTTTTGTAATAGTGCAGACATTAAATATCAACTGACATTACCATACACATCATAGGAAAATGGTGTATCTAAAAGAAAGAAGAAGACAATAATAGACATGAATAGGTATCTTTTGATTGAAAAATAGATGTCAAATCTATTTTGGGTGTAGATAGTCAATACCTCTATTTATTTACTAAGTAAACTCCCCACATAGGTCTTACAGGATAAGACTCCATACGATGCCTAGTGTCGCAACAAACCTTCAGTGTACCATCTTAGAATATTTGGGTATGTATGTTATTATCAAGTGTCAGAACCTAAAAGAACTAAGCTAGACAATAAAGGCTCAGAAAGGTATTTTCATGGGCTATAATTCATCAACCAAGGGCTACAAAATTTTCTATTTAAAAATAGAAAAAATAATCTAGAGCAGAGAAGTAAAATTTGTTAAGGAAGTCATATAGGATTAGAAAAATTAGAAGAATGAACATTCTAAATTGTTTCCAAATAAACAACCTCAACTTACAATAGATGAATTAGTGGAAGACCTACTAGTGAGAGGAACCAAAACTTTGGAAGAAGTTTATTAGAGTTATAACTTGATTATCTTTGAACCAACAAGCTATGTTGAAGCATAAGATTCTCAAGATTAAAGAAGAGATATGCAAGATGAATTAGACATGATCAACAAAAATTCAACTTAGCAAATTGTTGATAGGCCCATGAATTGCAAAGTGATAAGTGTAAAATGGATTTTCAAGGTAAAACTTAATCATGATGGGTGAATTTGAAAATATAAGAGCATGGTATAGACTAGCAAGAAACATTTGCATCAGTATCAAAGTATTACACAATCAAGCTTCTTCTTGAATTTGCAGCTTACAATTTATGGTAGATTCATCAACTTGATGTCAAATCATCCTTCCTGAATGGTTTGCTTGTAGAAGAGATCTATGCAGAGTAGCCAAATGGTTTCTTAACATCTATTAAAAAAGATTAAGTCTATCTTTTAAAGAAAGTATAGCATGGACTAAAATTAACCCTCAAGAGCATGGTATGAAAGAATGGACAATTATCTCATCCAACTTGGTTTGATAGAAGTCAAAATAAAGTCACTTTGTATGTTAAAGTAAACGATGGTGAGTCTTTAATTGTTTCAATTTATGTTGATGGCATTATTATGATAGGAAGCAAAATTGAACTAATTCAAAATTTCAAAGATGAAATTGAGAAAGTTTTTGAAATGACTGATCTTAGGGTCATGAAGTGTTTCCTTGACATGAAAGTAATGCACTAGAATAATGATATTTTTATATGTTAAAATAAATACATTTATTACATGCTACACAAGTTCAAAAATGTAAGATTGAAAACCTGTAAGCACTTCAATTATTGTAGGTTTAACGTTTGAAAAAGATAAGTATTCTAAAAAAATGGATAACAGTATGTAAAGAAGCTTGATTGGTAACCTTTATATCTCACCACAAGCAGGCCTAACATTCTATTTGTAAGTTTGCTCTCTATATTTATGTATTCACCAAGAAAAACACACTTTACAACTACTAAAAAAGTGTTTAAATATGTTAAAGAAATCAAGATACTGGAGATTTTTTAAAAAATAAATATGATAAAAAAACTATAAAGTTGGTGGGTTACTCAAACAAAGATTGGGATGATTGCATTAATGATTCCAAAAGAACTTCCAGATGCTTATTTTTCTTGAAAACAAGTTTTTTTCTATTGAAGATTAAGGAAACAGAAAACTACAACTCAATCAATAGCAGAAGCAAAGTATATTATTGTTGCCTCTGTTGTGAACCATGCTACATGGTTAAGGAAGATGCTTAAGGACTTGGAAAATGAACAAATAAAATCTATTAGGATAATGTGCGATAAAATTTCAGCGGTGTAATTTTAAAAATCTAATGTTTCATAGATGAATCAAACATATCAAAGTTAAGTTTAATCTTATTAGAGAAGTTCAACAATTTAATGAAGTACTGCTTGTTCATTGCTTATCAAAGAATTAGCTAACTAACATTTTTATCAAATCATCAGGATATAAAAAAAAATGTTAGACAAATTTTTTAGAGGAGTTGACATTTTAATTTTAACTTATTGTCCATTTTTTTGTTTCTATTTTTTTATTCAAATTTAATTGTTTAATTTTTTAAAACTTATTTGTGTTTGTAGCTATTAATGGCATACATTTTTTTCTTTCAATTTTTATCCATTTTTTACTAAATAAAAAATTTGATTATTTTTCTTTTATTTAAATTTTAATATTTATACAATTAATAATATAATTGAAGTTTCACTTATTCTCTAATTTATTGTTCCTTAATTCAATTTCTCACATTTCTGTTTATAACAACCACAACGTATGCAGGTGATTAGTAAAATAACTGGTCATTTAATATATACACCAACTAGAACATGTTTTCATTGCACACTTCCAAAAACTAAAGTAGAAGTCAGAAAGAAAAAAAAAATCATTTACCGAAGGTTAGTTGTACACATTGAATCAAGTATACACCCTCCATTGTCAGAAGCACCTTGATTGATTTTATGATCACGAATGCAATGGCATCACAAGTTATGTAATCTTGATTTTATACTAACCGATCAAGATGACATCTCTTTTAAATTATTGATTTTGGAATAAATTAAGTTTAAATTAATAAGTTGACCTAGTAGCTCCCCATCTCATACTTTGATAAATAGATAGACCCTCACATTTGGCTTAGTGAATTAGGTCTTGCCACATTTGAAGTAAGTAATATAATTAAAGTGATGGAGAGTGGTGAAAAGATGTTTCTTTGACAAAATATTATTTGGTTCTAACTCAATTTAAAAGTTAATTTATAAAATAAAAATTATCTTATTTTATATATATAGTTAATTATATATAGTGAAAGCATGAATTGGGGTAGAAATGGAAGCAATGATTAAGGGAGAAAAATTGATACACATTGGCGAGAGGGGAATGGGATGAGTACATGAGAGGTGTGATTCTTACATAGGGGATTCATTAAAGGATAAAAAATATTGTACCCATCAACCCCAAAATGGATTTGTGTTCGGAAGCCATAAAAGCTATGAGAACACTAATAAAAAAATTCCTAATTTAAAGCTAACATATATAACCTTTTACCCTTCACTAAACTGTGTCATTGCAATTATTGAACCAATCATAACCTCATACATTTCCAAAAGCAAGGCTTTCCCCCTTTCCTTCACTCTTCTTTGTCCAGTTGAAGTATGCTTATTATTTAAACGTTAGTATTTATAGATTATTAAATGGGCATGTTACTTATTCAACTTTGGGCAATTAAATTAGTGAATAAGTTAGTTAAAATTAAATTAAAAATTAATTAAAATTAAAAAATTAATTGAAAGGTAAAAATTATATTGATTAAATTAAAAATTTTAATGAAATTAATTGTTAAACTAACTAATAAAGGTAAAATAATAAATAAGATCATAACCATTGGACCAAAATTTAAATATTATAACTTTTTTTTTAATTATAAGTTTTAATATTTTATTTTATTTAAATTAAAATATTATATTAACATTAGGATAATAAATTTTGTAAAATTATTTTTATTTATATGTTTTTTTATGAAAAGAAAATAAGATAATATAAACAAATTTATAGTTATATTGATAATTGTATATTTTAAAAAATTAATTTTTTATTTATAATATTTTTTTTGCAAAAAATTATATTATTAAGTATTAAGAAAATTTTTCTATCCAAATTTTGATGTTTTAAACCTTCAAGAGGCATTTGTTTCAAGGTATGTATTCTTATTTAGAATCCCATGGATACTATGATTAGGAATGTTACGTTAAATTCAAAAATACGCTTACATTGGTGGAGAATTTCAAGAGTTCAAAAAATTTAAAATATTTGAGAATTTAAATATTTTTATTTTAAAATATTTTATTTAGATAAAAGAATTTAAATTTATATTTAAAATTTTTTATTTGGATATGAATTTTAAATTCATTAAATTTTAAATTTTTGTATTTTAAATTTTTTATTTAGATTAAATAATTTAATTTTAATTATATAAAAAAATTTATATTTAAATATTTATAAGTTTTCCTTAATTTTATTTTTACTTTTTCTGTTTTATGAAAAATTTAGATATATAATATTTTTATTATGCAACCTATTTAAATAAAATAATAACCTAACAAATGTACATAAAACAATAACCAAATATAATTATATCATTTGATATTTAAAATATTATATTTAGAAATAAGAGAGAAAGATGTAAAAGAACAATAAAAGAGAATAATAAAAAAGAAAATAGCACGAAAAGATAATAATACAAAAAAAATTGTTTATAAAAATAAATTGAAAAATTTTAAATTTAATATCAAAAGAATTTTAAAATTTTTCGTTTTAGTTTGTTAAAATATTTTTTAAAATTTAAAATTTGTTTAAAAAAATATTTAAACAAAATATTTCAATTCTTAAAATTTTAAATTTTTTAAACACTTAATTAAAATTTAATATTCATAAAAATATTATTTTTTTAATTTAAATAATAAGAGAACATGAAAATGAATATATTTATTTTGTTGGGTTTACCAAATATTTTTCAATATTCCCATGGAAAAGCAACGCCCATCCTTTATCAAGGAAATGACAATCGAGCACATATGAAATGTCCTGAAATAATTTATGAAACATGCATGGGAATGTCACGTATAACATACCCTAGTTCACTTTTCCATGTAAATGTTGAAGCCAACACATCTTAAGATCTGTTTGTTTGGATGTAGGGGAATAGAGAGAAAAGATTAAAGAAAAAAAGTAATTTTTATGTTTGATACGTTTTGTCTTTAGGAAGAAAAACTTTTTTTTTTCAGGAACACTTCATTTTAATCCCCTCTTCAGCTGTGAAAAGTGAAGGGGAAGTTTTTTTTGTTTTTCTTTGATTTATTTTAAATTATTAAAATTATTATTTATTTTTTAAAAAATAAAAAATTAATAAATTATATTTATAAAATAGATACTGTAAAAAAAATATTTTATAATTTTATATAAAATAAAATTTATACTATTAATATATATTTTTTCTTCTTTTTTTCATTCATTCAAACGAAAAAAGAAAATTTTTTCCTTTTCTTTCCCTCTTATTTCTATTCATCCAAACAACTCACTCTTCCTTTCCATTTCTACTCTTTCTTTTCTTTCTCTTTTTTTTTTTTTCTTTTGTTTCTATTTTCTACGTAATCCAAATATAGCATAAATATTTTTTGCATGCAAAAGACTGTGAGATGCATTTGCGGAGAGATTGTAAGATGCGAGAAAAATATAAAAATTATATAAAAATTAGTTTCAATTGGTAGGTAAAGTAAAAACGCTATAAGAAGTAGCATTTTATAAAAATGTTAGTTATTTTATTTGTCTACTTGTTAAATAAATATAATTAAAATACTCAAAAAAACTTTAATTATTTCATCTTTTAATAAGCTGAAAAATACACCCAAACACACTTTCTATACAGGCATTTTAATCTCATGTTCCATATGAAAAGATCCTTTTTTATTATTTTTATTTTAGACAATCAATTTTCCAGCCCAGAGGAGCATACTTGTTATGTAGTTGTCACACAAAATACATATTTTTAAAAACTAAATTAAGCATGATCATGAGAGTAATTTGGCACATTATATATTGGTAAAACTAAAAAGAAATTTTTGCTCTAAATTTAAAATTCTTAAAACTGATATCAAGAATAGAAATAAATATATCATATAATTAAATAACATTGATGTGCTCAGAGTACAGGCAATGGTGTGTGTGGTGGATCTAGAAATATATATATATATATATATATATATATATATATATATATATATATATATATATATATAAAACTTTGTTGGATTCTTTACTTGTCATTATCTACTTGTATAATTTGATGCCAATGTTGAACCAACAAGATATACCCTTCTTTCATCATTTTCCAAAGCATAAAAAAATATTAATTATACTCCTTAATCCTTAATTACTTCATAAAAGGTTAAAATATTAAGAGTTGCATTAAACTCCACGTATGGAATAGTATAAAAGCTTTCTCACTTTATTCCATGCAACGATGAAGATCATTTAATGCCATAGTTTTATATATATACACACACAGTTTCTTTCATCAATTTTTCATCAAGTCACAAAATCCCCCACCATTCTTTCATCAATCTTGTTAAAAAAAATGTCTATTCGAACAAATCCCATAAAAGCAGTTCCTTCGTTGTTGAAGCGGCTAAGGGCCATAGAAGAATATGAGAATATGAACAATTTGAATTCTGTGTTGAATAACATAAAGGACTTATTTTCCAAAGTGAAGAAAAATGAAGAGGAACTCCTTGACACATTAACACTTGTGGATGGCTATCTTCGCAACTTCAACACACACAAGTTGATTGAAGAGAAGGAAAAGATTTGCGAAAGAATAAGAAATTCAATGCAAAAATTGCTACCATTTGATGCTACTCAAAGTATTAAAGAAGATGCTGAGTCATCAAGCAAAACAATTCATGATATGGAGGCTGACAAGAATGGAAGAGTGAAGGAAGCACCCTATTTTACACAACTTGAAGAGTTTGAAGAGTTTCAGGTTCATCACATCCTTGGTATTTATCCAAAACATTGCTTGTTGTCTCTCTTACATTTTCCTAAAAATGTTGTTATGAAGAAAAGACACATAATTTATTGGTGGATTGGATTGGGTTCTATGGAAAACACATGGCCACAAACAGAGAAGGAAGGTGAGGACATGTTTAATTACCTTTTTTATCGTAAATTAATTCTACCACATGGAAGTGATAAATCTTCTGTTGTGAATAAATTTAAAATTAATCATTGGATCCATCATGAACAAGTGAGGCCATTGTTACAAAATGAAGAGCAATTTTGTGGAATTTATTCATTTCAGTATGATACTAGCCATGGTTGTTTAGCACTTGATGAACAAAGAGTTAAACTAAGTGATGAGTTTGATTTTGAATTTGACCATTGGAGAGCTATTTTTAATGTGAATGCTAGTTATCTCAGTTTTGGAGTTCAATGGATGGCCAAAATGAAGAATTTGGGAGTGCTTCATCTTGGTCGGTGGCAGGATTCAGTTTCACATCACATTGAAGTGGAAAGTGAAGAATTCCTAGAGGAGTTGAGGGATCAAAAAAATTTGAAGTATCTTAGCCTTTGTGGGATATCAAGAATATCAAAATTGCCACTCTCCATTCTGGAACTTGAGAGTCTAGAAATTCTTGATCTCAAGGCTTGTCACAACCTAGAAACACTACCTAATGATATTTCAGCAATGAAAATGCTGAAACATTTGGATGTGTCTGAGTGCTACTTGTTGGAGAGCATGCCAAAAGGGATTGAGAAGTTGATTGAGCTTCAAGTACTTAAGGGATTTGTAATAGGTAATTCTAGGAAGACTTCTTGTAGAATATCAGATGTTGCAAAATTGAAAAAACTTAAAAAACTTAGCATATATATAGGAAGTAAGGCTGTAATCCAAGATAAGGAGTTTGAAAGCTTGAAACACTTGTTAGCACTCAAACATCTCAAAATATCATGGGCTGTGTCTGATCCAAGGTATGGTGAAATTCAGATGAATTTTCCTTCAGGATTGGAAAAGTTGCATCTTGAAGGCTTCCCTGGAGAGAAAATTCCAGAATGGTTGAAGCCTAGCAAACTACCCAAAGAATTCAAAAAGGAATATACAATTTCAGGATGGTTGTTGAAGCCTATAAAACATTCTAGAGGTTTGAAAGAGTTAAATATAACAGGAGGAAAACTTAGAAGTCTAGATCATGGAGAAGATAGCCACTGGTATGTGGAGATCATGCATCTCAAGTACCTGAAGCATTTGAAAGTTGAATTAACAAAGTTGCAAGAGTTGTTTCCTTTCCTAAGGTATGTAGAAATAAAACAAATCCAAAACTATGTATACTTTGAAGAGGTATTTGAAGAAAGGAAAAAGTAAGTCCATGTCATAAAATGTTTCCATATTTTTTTTTAATTTATCTTAAGAGCAATGTTATTCATAGCATAGATAGGAAATGTCTTTCTATATCTAAATTGAGTGTGCCTCTAAATAAGAGTGAAGTGAAGTTGAAAAAAGAATAAAGAAATATGGCTGATTATTATAACTAATGTTTAATGTAGATGTGCTACTTTATTTATTTCTTTTATCTTGCAATTAATTTTTATAAATAACTAGATATACTTCTGCCGCGTGTCATGTGCAGATTACATGTAAAACTCAATTAATAAAGATGTTAGATTTCTTAAGTTATGCCACATGAACATTTTTTACTTATATTTGCATCACTATTTTAAATTTGTTACTAATAAATGAGATCTCTATATGGATTCCGTCATAGTAAGCGTACACATGTGAATACAATAATTTGAAAAAGAAGAAAAAATGTCAAAGGTTTGCAAAATTTATTTATTTTTCAATTTTGTTTGGATAATGACTATTAAAAATAGAAAGAAAAAACTTTACCATTATTATTATATATTACTTCATTTTTAAATTTTTATTGTTGACACTAGTTTAATATAACTTGCTGCACCTTTATTTTATTATTATTATTATTATTATTATTATTATTATTATTATTATTATTATTATAAGCATGATATGCTTGTACTTTTTTTCCATTTTTTTTTACTTCATGTTTCATTTTAGTTATTAAATATCTGTTTTTAACCAATCATTTATCTGAATATTGGTTATGTTGATTAAATATCTTTAGAATCTGAAAATGTCTACATGTGACGTTATACAACTAATAATTGCATGCTACTTTAATTTTTATAATTTTATATAATTTTCATTCATTTTATTTTTATATGAACTAATATCCGTGTCCGTGTTATGTATGGAAATTTTTTGCATTTATTGTAAAAAAAATATATTAAAATTAATATTTTTTTATAATGTTCAAATTATAAAAAATAAGGATAGAATAAATAAGATAAAATTATGTAATTAATATAAAGAATAATAATTATATAAAATTATTCTTACCAGTGTAAGTAATTAAAATATATTTAAAAAAGTTTATTGTGTCATATAATAAAGTGCAGAAGAAGAGAATCTTATGCTACTGAATTATATTTATAAAATGTCTCTTTATATAAAAACTCCTTTGCACTTTAAGGGTGGATAATGCAAAGACAAATCAATCTTTTTTTTTTTAAGTTATGAACTAATTAATGATGCTAAAAGTTTAGGTTGAAAGTAGGTGAATTATTTTTATAGTACATATTAATTTGTTTATTCTATTATGGTATTGAAGAAAAGATGCAGCAAAGTGGTATATTATTTCCACTTTTGCAATGAAATTTCTAAATCAACAATTGACACTTTTCCCCATTTTATCATACTATTACAGTATTATTATAATCAATCACAAGCCAAATTAAGTAAACAACTCCAGAAAATTTATGCAAAAGATCATCAACTATACAAAAAGAAAAAAGAAATAGTTTGCTAATAAAAAAGAATACAGAAACATCCACAATATGACATATTTGTGTGATGTAAAAATTTAACTACTGTAAAATTAAAATATTAATAAATTTTTATGCAAATTTCTCATGCCCATATAATATAATTATCTAATTCTACGTACTCTTATAAAATGACGCATATCACTTATCTATATAATTTAAATAGTACCATAAACATTTGCAAAAAAAAAAAAACATAATGAAGTAATAATGTATAAAAAGGATAAAAAAGCAGGCAAGTCTATTATCCTCGTATAATTAAAGGATATCAAAATAAATCAAATTAAAAAACTACTACTGTATTGTAATATTTTTTTGCGAATTAGACATTAATTGATTTTATAAAAGTTTTCATTTTCGTATAATGTAAATATCTAGCTACTTAAAAATTTAAATATTAATAAGTTTTCATGGAAGCTTTTCATCCTTATATAATGTAAATAATTAATCTTGTATACTCTACTAGAATTATATATATATATATATATATATATATATATATAATTTGTACATTTACAAAAAATATAATACAATAATAATATAAAAAGGAATGGAAACATCCCATATGAAAAGAGAAGTATATATAAAAAGGAATGAATAAAATTAAAAAACAAATCCTGCCATATGGATAAAAATATTTTTTATTTGATATTAATATATTTTTATTCCTATAATTTAGATATTAACACAGTTCTAATTGTGATGTAAATATTCTTTCATGTAAATAAATATCCACACTTAACATTTAAATATTAACATATTTTTATATTAACAAAAATTTTATCATCAACTTAATATATATTTTATAAAATGTATTAGTTGTACAAACATTTCTTTTTATTTCTTCTATCAAATTATCTATCATTTATTATATAAAGTAGAAGTTTCTATTTACAGTGTTCATGTCTAAATACATCTTTCACTATCTTCCAATTAATGTTTGACACTTGTCTTTCACATTAAGTGTGAGTATTTTGGTCTATAAAATAAATGAAACAACCCAACATTAGGGTTTGTTTCTATTCTTTCTGCTTCGGTTTCTGTTCTCCGCTCTTCGTTCTCTCTATTTTCCTCTTTCCACTTTTTGTTCTTCGTTTTCTACTGTTTTTGCTCTTCGCTTTTCGCTTTCTGTTCTCCAGTTTCCACTGTTTCCACTCTCCGCTATCTCTGCTCTCTACTCTTTATCTTCCTTTATCTTTGATTGAAGTTTTGGTCTATGAAATAAATGAAACAACCAACATTAGAGTTTGTTTCTATTCTATCTGTTTTGCTCTCTGCTCTCTGCTCTTCGCTCTCTGCACTCTGTTCTCCGTTCTCCATTGTCTTTTCTCTCCGCTCTCCGTTCTTTGTCTTCCTTTATCTTTGATTGAAGATTATTGAACTCAGGTATTGTTCTCTTTGTTACTTTCTTCACATTCCATTTCTTAATCAACTTCGTTTACCAACTATTTAATGGTTATATTTTTAGGTTATATTTGCCGATGATTTTTCTTCTTTTTTCCTTCAAATCTCTCTAATTTGTCTAAGTATAAATGTGTTGGAAGCATTCTTTGAACTTGAAGAGAAATAAGATGTGTCTTTTTCAAGAATTTTGTGCTCATTGTTAGTATGATTTCTACCACTTTTATCTTTTCTAGACTTCAAGAGGAAGGAAGACAAAGGTGTTAGGGTCTTTTCCTCTTATCCTTTCCTTTTTTTTCCTTTACCATTTATTTGATGGTTCTATTTTTAGGTTATATTTGCTAATGATTTTTCTTGTTCTTTCCTTCACATGTATCTAATTTGTCTCATCACAAGCATGTCAAAAACATTGTCTAAACTTGAAGACTTGAAGAGAAATAAAAAAGTGTCTTTTTCTTTCCTTTCATGTTGCAATGTCTGTATAATGTCTTTACTACTTTCTACCTTCCCTAGACTTGAAGTCTCTGGACTTGAAGATGAAGACAAAGATATTACTATCTTTTTCTCCTGTTCTTTCTAGCTTTGTAGATAAGTTCTCCACCACTATTTTTTTATATAATAATTTCATTGTGTATTTTCTATGCACTTACCATGTTTGTGAAAAAGTCTTATAGGTCTTACATAGGTTTTTTTTTGTTATATATGTTTTGGAAGATATTGTTTATGATATTTATATTTATATAATATTACTGCATTTCGTATGTGAGAAAAAGGTCTTAAATTTTATTATACTTTTCTTTCTTTTCCCTATATTTTTTTCATATTTTTTCATAGTTCACTTTCTTAGGTAGCTATGAAGGCAACAAGGTAAGCTAACAAGGTAATAGACCAATAACAAAAAAAAATTAAAAAGGTACAACCTTTTGGTATCAACTTGCAATATTTTCATGTATTCTATTTTCTATTGTTTAATTGTTTTAATACCTTTTATTGTTTTTTTTTCTTTCATGAATTCGTTGTGGGTTGATTGAAAATATTGCATATTAAAGTAATTTTACATAGATAGCTTTTTAACTTTCTCGGTAGTACCTACTTTGTTGTATGTAAGAGTGTTATTTTCTGTTTTCTTTGTTACTCTCTTCCTTTATTTACCATTAAAGTCTTTTTTTTTTTTGTCTGGACTTGAAGAGGAAGACAAATTAGTATCTTTTCTTTTTATTCTTTCTGTTTCTACTTTATCTTTTTCTCTTAATCTTTCTATTTCTACTTTCAAGATAAGTTCTCCACCACTATTTTTTTTTATATAATTTCATTCTTTTTTTCTTTCCATGTTAACATGCATTTTTTGTGCACATGTTTGTGAAGAAGTTTCATAGGTCTTGCATACGTTTTTTTCTATTATCTTTACTTTGGAAGATATTGTTTGTGATAGTTATGTTCATATAGTATTATTTCATTTGGTATACAGTGAAAAAGTCTTAAATTTTATTATAAATTTTCTTCTTTTTCCTCTTTTTTAATTTTATTTTATTTTTTTGCAATTTACTTTCTCAGGCATAACAAACCAATAACAAAAATTTCTTAAAAATGTACCTTTTACTATCAACTTGGAATGTTTTCATGTATTTTGTATTTACATGTTTAATTGTTTGTACCTACTTTTTTTAGTGATTATTTTTTTTTTCTTTCCTAAATTTATTGTGGGTTGATTGGAAATGTTGCGGATTAAGATAATTTTACATAGGTAACTTTTTAGCTTTCTCAATAGTACTTACTATAGATTATAACTTTTTATCCTTGCATTTTTTGTTTTATTCCTTGGTTAGTGACTCTAACTTCATTCCATGTCTGAATTGAATTATGTTTTAGGTATGTTTAATAAATTTTGGGTACATTTACTAACTTTTAATAACTTTTAGGTACATTTTAATGAAAAACAAAGAAACTTGGTCACACCAAGTAGACTTCACTAGAATAAAAATGGTTCAATCATGACACTAATCTATGCTATAAAAAAATTATCACAATTTTATCTCAACTATTTATGGTTTACTTGGTACTATTGAGTAGCATATGTGTGAGCGTGTACTTGATACAAACAAGAATCAATGAGCACATGTGCCATTAGGTTAGATCACATCTGTTTTCTTTTAAAAAACTAGAGAAAGTAACTGTTATATTTTTTTTATGTTAATTTTTAAAATTCATGAGTTACCAAGTTTTAAGCTCTTTTGGGGTCTAAAGTTATGATTTTTAGGTTCTATTTGGAAACTTACCATCTGGGTCTTTCGTACTTCTATTCTCCACTATTTGTACCAAGTAATCAATGATGTTTAATTGTTTATACTATCATGTGTTTTTTACTTGATCTTTTTTCCTTCGCATATTTGTTGTGGATCAATTGAAAATGTTGCAGATTGAGATAATTTTCTTCTTACAATTTCTCATATAGTTGCTTTTTGTTTATCGTCCGCAGGTAACATCATCTCACTTCTCATATTTCTTTCTCCTGTCTCTTTTTTCCCATTTTGCTGATAATATGATGGATGATACTATGACAATTTTCCCTGTTACTGTGTTTTAAACTTTTGACTTACTATCGTATATTGAGCATTTTTTCTCAACATTGGCTAATTGTTTCTATTTGCCTAATTGCTACATGTTCACTGCTTCTGCCATTTATTTATTTCTCTTTCCATTCATTGGTTACTAACTTTAATCCTTTTCTATGTCTTTACTACGTCTAAATTGAACTATATTTTAAGAATATTTACTAATTTTTTTTTATTCCCTCTTTTATTCAATAAACCACATATTCCACTGATCATTTATTTGTTAAAAATAATATTTTTTGTATGAAAGTTATAATATTTTGTAATGGATTTTATGTAAATCAATTCAAATTTTTGGCTTACAGTAGTAGTTTGTTTAGTATTTTGAAGAAAACACAACTGTGACGTTGTACTACAAGAAAAGATATTGATTAATTTAATTGTTGAAAGAGACATACTTCTTTGACATTGTATAAACACCAATTGTATATTGAAGTTAGTTTATTTAATCACCAACTTCACCAATTATTTTTTATGCATGACTATGTCTAATTTTTTTACATATCTAACTTGAACTATATTTTAGAAATATTTAATAATTTTTTTCATCTTTTATTTTGTTCAACAAATCACATATCAACTGCATATTATATGAGTCAATTTATATAGTTTCTTTCTATACCATACATAAATATATTCTTTTGATATTTTCATTCTTATATTTTCTAAATAATTTTTATATTTATATATATGTATATATATATATATATTAATGTCAATTAGTTTTGTAATATTAATGTGCAATTTTCAATTCTATTATATGTTATCATTTTCTTAAACAAATTAATATTATATCAACAATTATCAAATATAAAAACAATCGTGCAACGCACGGATCAGACCATTAATTATATCATTAAAACTAGTAGATTTACCCTTATCCGTGCGTTGCATGGTTGTTTTTGTTTGAAGGAGAAATTTTTAGTATGAAAAATTATTTTTAAAAATTCGTAACATACGTTTCTATTGGAATATCGACCAAAAATGGTTAAAATTGTTTTGACATTGTTAAACATATATATGTTAGAAAACGGTTAGCAGGCTTTATTATTAGATCTTTTGAAGTTGTCATTTTGAATCCATTTGACACAGCCTAATATTTTTGTGGTCATGCCCTCAACTGCATGGAAGGATTATGAATCTGTAAGCACAAGAAGAAAAATGAAATGTAGGTATCAACACATGTTCACTCTCAGAATCGACAAAGTGCTTCCCCCGTTCAAGCACCCCAAAGTTTTCACAAGATTGTCTTTGCCTCCTGTATTATGAAAATCAGATGGACATATATCAACAGTGAATGATACAGGGTGTTCCTTATCTTGCTTATTGTAAAGCCTAAATTAAATTTTGAAATCACTATCACATCCAAAGGAAAATTATACAGATACTTAACAGGACAAGGGCATAAAGCAATTTCTTACCTTTGTCCATGACAAATCAGAGCATGGTACATAAGAAGGGGAAGAAACTAGAAAAGAAGGAATAGCAAAAGCCCATGAAACAAAGAAGGGAATTTCCTTTTTTTATTGAGGCATTTGAGAGTATGAATCATGATGCAGAACATGGTTGTGCTTTTGGAGGCAACCTGAATTGATTCCATGACTAAAGCAAGTTAAAAAATAAGAGTTAGTTTTATTTCAAAAGTGAAGCTTCCAGTAATAACTTAATTACTCGTTAAAAAAAATATCAAATCATTTAATGAAGTTTGTGTGACAAATCCCACAAATTCATGTATCTAATCATTCAATGTTTAAAATAACAACACGGCACCAATTAGGATAACTAGACACTATAGTGATTCCAATTTGATTTATAATCCAATATCTCTTTAGAAACTGGTAAAAGACGTCAACAGTCGGAGAAATATGACGGAAAAATTTTTGTAAGAGATGTCAAAGTCAGAATTATAATGCCTAAAAGTTGGAATTCTAGTTCTTTTTTCTCATTGGGAATGAGATTCCAATCCCTTTGGATTTGAAACAATGTCGCAATTTTTATAAAATGTATATATAAAACCTTATATGATATAATACAGCTGAACCAATTACTTTCACACCATCAGGATGATGAACAGCATTGACTAAGAAAGAACACGCTAAGGGATGTGGTTCCTAAAGATATTTGGAGGCAGTCAAACATGCAGGACCTTGATCCCTAAGTGAAGGGTATTCTTAACACCAAGAATCTTAGAGAGAATGGATTTGGAGTTGGTATTTTCTTATATCTAGGGAAAAGGCAAGAAAAATAATTAAATGAATAAATAATATGATAATAAAAAGCAGTTCTTTTTTTTGGGCTTTTTAATTATGCAACAAATGAAGTTCCATCTCGCTCTATATGCTACCAGTCACTTACAAGTGAAATTCAAGGATAAGTACAATGTTTAACTACCTTGAAACTTCGTAATACAAGATATATCAAACAACAATTTTCCCTTTAGAAGTCAACTCTTCAAAATTTTCAATAATATATTTGAAATTAAGGGCATAGTTAAGTCCTTCTAAAGGATTATAACTTAACAGTTAAACATCTTACCCAAGAAACAACTCAGACATATAGAACCATGAAAGAATTGTTTGATTAGAAATGATTTAATATTTTTTATAGCTCCAGAGAACCCTACCAGAAGCTTCATGACTATTGACTACGGAAAAAATCAAATTTGAAATTTTAGAAGCATAATAACAAGATATAGCCTCTGTACTCTCTGCGGTCAGAGAACTTTTTTGCTGCTCTACCATTACCATTTTCTTAGTATCCTAAACCCATGTAAATACAAACAATGTATCTGATTGGAATTCAACTTCAGCAGTGACATAATGAATAGAAATTGTTGCATGGAGAACAGAATATAAACAAAATGCAGATGTGTGAAGAAATTGGATGTAGGTACAAGCTAAAAGTAAATACTATTCTATTCTAATATGTTAATGTTTGAGTTGGTAATGGTATATAACAAATAAAATGCTGAACTACAAGGAATATTATTCAAGTCACCGCATCTGACCCATCCTCCCTTAACAAATACTAATCAATTTAGGTGCAACTTATGCTTCTATTGTTGACATAGGTTGTGAAATATTTCCAGTGAACAAGGTTGAATTTTAAAAGCTCCAGAGATGTTAGTTTTGAAACTCAAATATAATGAGTATGTGCACATGCCAATACAGGTGCCTGATGAAAAGTTAGACAATATGAGAATTGATGTATGGCTCCCCCGGAACTTGTAGTTTAAGTCATTATATCAAAATCAATCCGTACACATTGTATATGGCTAATCTTCCCCCAGTCTTCCCCATTAGGTTTCTGGCAATGTTGTTTGAGCAATGGGCAATCATCCCTAATTACAAGAGTTGAAATGGATTTGGGTAGACCCTCTTCTGGTAAGCCTTGGAGTTTGGGGCAATCATGAAGATACAATATTGTAAGAGTAGAGAGGTGGCAAAGACCCTTGTAGTCCAATTTTTAAGATTTGGACACTTTTCGATCCAGAGATTAGTAAGAGAGACAGGCAGCAACCCTTGATCAGGAAAAGACTCCACACCCACTTCTACAATACACAAGTGAGCTAGAGAACTGTTAGTTCTCAAAGCCCATTTCAATGAGATGACAAGTTTGGAGCAATTGCGGAGATACAGAATTTTAAGGTTGGATGGCAAACCTCCATTAGATAATGACTCTAGTTGTGGACAATCAATTATATTTAGCTGAGTAAGAGACGGAAGGAAGAAATGCATGCATTCAGGCAATGATTTTAACTTTTCCAAATTATCAATTTCAAACCACTCCAGTGAGGGAGCATAGAGTCCTCCTTCCGGAAATGATACAAATTTAGGGCAGTCCTTAACTACCAATCCTGTCAAAGTTGTGAGATTATGATCATGTCCCTGTAAAATCATTTCAAGATTGCTACACTTCTGTAATTCAAGCAAACGAAGTTTCGGAAAAAGATCCAATGGAAATATCCTTAGAGAGTCACAGCTACTGGTGATGTACAATGTTACAAGGAAATTATAGCAATGGTGTATGGCAATATTCATATTTGGGCAATCAACAATTTCCAATGTTTCAAGATAAGTATCAAATAACATGTGCCCAATCCTTTCAAGCAATGCTCTTTTCATGCATGATCCACCAATCTTGAGAATTTTCAGCATATAGGGATGATGATTAAATTCAACTTTCCACAATTATTTAGATCTAATTCAAGAATGGCAGGAGCCTTGGGAATCAAAGCCACAAGCTGCTGACAATTAGAAATAGCTAGTTTAGTTAAACAAGGAAGTTGCTCTGGCAAGTGTTTTTTTAACTTGTGACAATTCTTTACAGAAAGTTGTCCAAGACGTGGAAAAGCTCCTACTGCAGTTTTACATTCCCATTCTTCAAACCCTTCCATATCCTCAAAGGTTTAGGTTTCCAAGGATGGAAACGAAACAGCAGAACAGCTACTCCCACAAAACTTGGCACCAATAACTACTATCTCATGAAGCCCTATAATTGATAGATTTTTCAGAGATGGCAAAATTCCAAGTGGAGGCAACAAGACACAAAACTTGCAGTGGCTCAACTCTAGGGACACAATGTTGCATAATGAATTATCTCCAAACCAATCTGGAAATCGAGTACCACCATAATTCCTAATTGACAGCTGTTTCAGGTGTTCGGAAGGTTGCAGCTTCTCAAGGACTTCCCTTTTTTTCTCTCATTCATCATGGTTTGAACTCCATTCAAACTGTAGATTTACAAGGTGTATTTTACTTCTCAAATTCACAGCTTGTGCATCTAAAGGATTGGCAATATTCTGTAACTCATAGATTGATAGTGTTCCATGAGAGCAAGTTCTCCTAGCTGTTGAATATTGGACTCACTTCCTTTGCCCACACAGAATGAAGTCAACACTCGCAGATTCTTTAGTTTACCCAAATGCATTGGCATCTTTCTCAGCTTAGTTCCAACCAAATCAAGGTGACAAAGCTTTGTCAATTTATGCAAGTTCATAGGCAATTCTTCCAAATATTGACAGTTGTTCAACTTCAATATTTGTAAGTTATAAAGTAAACACACTGAATCAGGTAGCTTTTTGACTCCTGTATAAGAAAGGTCAAGACAACGAAGATGTTTTAGATTTCCTATAGAATTAGGCAACTTAACCACACTGCAATAAACAGACAAAGACAAGACATGCAAATGCTTAAATTGGGAGAGTATGTCATCTACCAATGTGCTTGATATCCATCGAGCCAAATGGTGTATATTAGGATCCCTACTCAGTGGTAGAAACGTACATAATCCACTAGCCTTTTTTAAGGTCTCAAACCTTTTAGAAGCTTCATTTCTATTTCTTAAATATGAAAATGACAAGTCAATTTTGATATATCCTGTGCTTCTTCAATCTCGAGCCTAAAGCAAAAAACTCCAGAGACATATTTTGCCAAATCATTTATAAGATCATGCATCACAAAGCACATTTTTTTCTCCACTGGATGCTTGAAAAAATGACCTCAGTAGTAGATCATTGAAGTATTGTTCTCCAACTTCTTCCATACACCTATTCGGATTAGGACATTGTAAAAAAATTTCAGCTATCCACAACATAATCAAATGTTCCTTTCCAAACTCATAACCTTTGGGGAATATGGAACAATAAGCAAAGCATCTCTTAAGATGAGGAGGAAGGAGATGATAGCTCAATCTTAAAGCTGGGATGATATTGCTCTCCTCTTCTGGAAAGTCCCATATTTCGCTTAACAATATACTTTTCCATTCTGAAAAAGATGATTTTATGCACAAAGACTTCCAATTGTTTTCAAGGCTAAAGGCAATCCTTGACACTTTTCAATTATCTTTGTCCCAATCTCCTTAAGCTCAGGATCTAATTGAGGCTTTTCATCTCAGAATGCATGTTTGGTGAACAATTGCCAGCAATATTCTTCTTGTAATTGCTTTAGGTCATGTATTTTATTTGACTGCATGGTTTAAGCAACTTTCTTACTATGTGTTGTGACAAGAATCTTGCTTCCTTGACCCCATAATTAAAAGGAGTTTGCAAGGCTTCCCATTTCATGTAGTTTTCATTCCAAACATCATCAAACACAAGAAGAAATCTCTTTCCTGATACTTTCTCCTTCAATTTTACTTGAAGCATATTTATGTCTTTGGTATTGGTATCATCGGAAGATCTGGTGATTGCCTCAAGTATTGCTCTTGTTACCATAAAAACATCAAAATCATTTGAAACACAGATCCAAGCTTTGATATCAAATTCACCATCAATCCTTGGGTCATTGTATAAATCTTGGGCAAGCATGGTCTTACCCATCCCGCCCATACCCTCGATAGAAATTATTGATAGCTGGATATCATGCTCAGTGTGTGATATCAGCCAATCAAAGATCTTTTCTTTGTCATCATCCCTACCATACATAATAGTTTCACCCGTTAGAGATGTTGTTCGTAACTTTTCCGATACTTTATCAACTAATCTAACATCACGACCATTATCTGCCCTCAAACCTAGTATATTCTTTTTGCTTGCAAGATATTCTAGGTTATCAAGTACTTCTTTCATCCTTGTTTCAATTTCCTTGTCAAATGAACTAACTGAAGCATTGAAGAAATTCCATACCTTGCTAGCCCGTGTTTGAGATTCAGCTTCCAGCTTGCATTTGGAGACTTCATAGTCAATTTCATCCAACAGATCCTCTGCATCCATCTCAGCATCTTTCACAGCATCAAGCCATGCTTTCACATTTGGGTTTCTAATCTGCTTTTGCTCTGCATCATCAACCTGTTGGGTACCACACAACCACAGCATTGATGGACAGCAGCATGATGTTGAACCTTTTCAGCAGTGCTTCATTGAGTTTTCTTCCACGAAAGTAGTCCAAAACTTCACGAGAAGCCAGCCTGTCAAATGCCACTCCAAGGAAAGAAGAAAGAAGAAAGAAGAGCACCCCCAACCAATTCTACTGCCATGGTACCAATCCAATCAATGACTCAAAACACAGAAAGAGAGTTAATGCTACTACTTAGATGCTAACATCTTTTTCTTTGTTTGCTGAATAAACAAAGAAAAAGAAAATCAACAAATAATAAATGCAAGTGGGAGGAATTCATAGAAGATTCGCTGAATAAGAAAAAAAAAAGAATGAATTTAGTAAAGGCTTGCTGAATCTATATAATATATGCAAGTGGATTTTATTTTATTTTATTTTATTATATTCACTAACACCATGCTTTGCTAACATAATAAATATAATAATGGGTAGTTAGAGCAAGTGCAGTTTATTTGGTCAATAATAGAGGCTAATTAACCAATAAATAAACACAATGATCCAAACATCATTCAAATCATGAATATGAAAATCTTTCTCGGTTGAATCTGGAGAATTTATTAAACCTACTATTTTCCTTGCTTTGCTCGCTCATTCATCAAATAATAGATTGTGATACAGAAGCAATCTACCTAGATGGTTTATGTGAATAAACTAATCATATATGAGAAACAAGATGAGTGTGATTAAAAGACAAATCATACAAGGCGTTTACAGAGAAAGAAAAGCGGTATTCATAGGAAGTAAAGGAGAGTTCGAGTGACTTGTTACACGATTCTGCAACTCCCATTGGTCGCAAAAACCTTGAGAATATAAAGACTTGATGCTAGTTTCTTCGTTTCAAAGATATCAAAACCTCACTTGCAAGAAACGAAATTAGTAGAAAACTCATCCAAAAGATTGAATAAATCGAGACATTGCTCGTAAATTGCTTTCGCTAGTAATAATTTCTGAAATAGATCATAATGAGATATCGCAAAACGATTGAGTTTACAATATAGGTGTTCTGATCCATACTATTTCTATTTATCCATTTATAATATTAAAACCTAAGAAATCATAGAAAAAATACCTATTGATAGTTTTTTTTGTCATATCAACAAATTATTTTATATGTCATATTTAATTTTTATCGTCTTTTTAGCTATTTCAGAGGAGATCAATTTTAAATAAAAATAAATTTATTTTTATATAATATTTAATTTGATAAATAACTATTCAATGAATCATTATAATAAGTAATGTGTCAAATATGAATTTACATTCAACGAATTTAATTTGATCAAGGCGCAAACTCAAAATAATTTTTAAGTTGTTTAAAAAAATTTATCTTTTATTTTTTAGAAAAAATATACTTTTTATATATTTTAAAAAAAATAAATCTACTTTATATAAAACAAGATTTCAGTTAGCAAATATAAACTCTTATAAAACAAATATAGCCAACAATGGAATGATTTAATTAACATAAATTAACCATTACAAGGATTAAAATAATTTTAAAGAATTCTAAATAAATTTAAAAAACTGGAACTTTGAGAATATTAACTATAATTTTATAAAAAAACATTTTTTTGATTTTTTAGAATTTAAAAAATAAATAAAAATCATTTAAATTGTGAGAAGAATTATTTTTTATATATTTTTTAAAATTCGTTAAGAAGGAGATAGTTTTAAAAATATTGAATTGAAACTTTGAACAGGAATATTATTATTTTTTATTTTTTGAAATAGAATATTTTTTTACTTATTTTAAAATATTAATTTAAAAGAAAATAAATATAATTTTGTATAGGATTTAGGTTAGAAAAAGAATTTTCAATAAATTACTAAAACTGATCTAATGTGTAGATATTGAAGATATTTATATAGGTCACGGGTTTAAATCTTGTTATTTTTATTTTTGTACAATGGAAATAATTTTTTAAAAGATTCTGATGATATACGCAACATTTAAAATGAATCAACAATTTAATTAATTTTATTTATTCATTGCATAAATATAAAAAATTTAAAATTTATTTTTAATTTTTGAAATATATATATATATATATATTTAAAATCTCACACTATTTAAATATATGATCAATCAAATATATATAATGTGAAAATAATTTTAAACTGAATTCAAAGCTTAATTTTTAACATAATATTAGAAGTTGTTCTAGATTTTTTAATAAAATATTACATATTTTTAATCATGTAGTTTCTACAATGTTATTATATACGCCTAAGATATTCAATTATGAGATTAGTTAAGTTTAAAATTTAATTTTTATCATGATATTAGAATCTATTATGTATCCATCATCGTTGATGTATCACAAATATGGATCTCCATATGTTCTATCACATATCTCTCTCATATATATATATATATATATATATATATATATATATATATATATATATATATATATATATATATATATAAAAGTCAGAATCCGTTGACATGTCAAACATTAATATTTAATAATCTTATATAAAATACAAGATTTATTAATCCAATCATTAAATCTTGTTATAATATATTTATGATTATGCATATCAAATTTTAAAGAATTTAAAAATATATAGATATGTTATTTAACTATTGATATTTACATATATTTAAATAATATATGAACTGTTAAATTAATATCATAAAATGAAATATCTATTAATTTTTACGTTGTATAAACATTTATATACATAATGTACTTGATAATAACTTTTAAATCAACGGTTGAATTGATAAATTTTATTTTTTATATAAAATTATTAAATTGATATAAGTATTAAAGTTTGATATCTCTTTAAAAAAAATTGAATATATATATATATATATTTATAAACGTCAAATTAAATTTTTTACTTATATTATATAAATTTACAAAGATACATTTGGATCATCTACCTAAGTGTAAAAATAAATCTTTAAATTGATAAAAATGGAAAAAAAATATTTTTTAAATAATAGAAAAGAAAGTATAAATAAATTAATTAATATTAAAAATTTTATTTTATATTAATTAAAAAATTTATTTTTAATTAATTTAAACATTAAAAGAGAAAAAATAAAGTAAATTGTTCTCTTAATTTCCTTCTATTGGGGAATTATTTTTATGTAATTTCTATAAAAAATAATTATTTTCTTTCCATTTTTATGCTCAAGTAAATATAATAAAATATTTTTTAATTCTATTTTTTTTTCTAATTTATTTCAAATAAACAAAATATTATTGAAAAAACAAATAAAAGTACCTGCTAAACATATTGAAGAAAAGGCAAGTTAACACTAAGAAAAAAACTTCTCACAATACAGGTAGAATAGATACATTTATTTATATCAGCTGTAAGTCGCTGGATGATACTAAACAATAAAAGCACAACAGTGGCTTATCTTTTTGACCTGACAATAACCTTTACCTTGGTGTTACCGCCAAGGAAGTCTCGAATAAACCAGGTTAAAATTTCTCTCATTTTTTTCTCTTTTCTCTTTTCTATCATTTTCTCTCCTTTACATACAAGGGGATTCACACTCCAAACAAGGATAGTTGGTGAATTATTTGTATTCCTTTTTATTTATTTTTACTTGTTTTATTCCATTCAAATCAAAAAGAGTGGACCTTGAAGATTTATATGCATGTGAAACTAACACTGCGGCAGTTTTTTTTTTTTAAATCAGATTTGTATGCTTCTAATAAAGACCATGATACACAGGATGTAATGCTTCGTATATAAACTCAATACAATATCATCTCAACATTTAGCATTCAAACGCACTTCGGATAATATGCAATAGAAAGAACGACGAAGAAGATTACTTGATTCTTGAAGTCAATTGTTAACACTACCTTCTCTCGAATCTTTCTCATTTTAGCTTTAACTTCGATTGTTCAGACATTTTTGTATTTGTTCTCCCTTGATCTTCCTTATTCATCATTTTCTATGCATTCAATTCAAATGTATGAATTTCTATTTGTTCTTTTTCTGATTTGAATCTTCAATGCTTTATTTCCCTTTCTCTTTTTTGTTCTTGATATATTTTGTAATATATATTAAGTGTGTTAAATATGTGTCATCTCCTTATGCATTTATGCTCTCTCCTTTTATTTTATTTAGGGCAACAAAATTGTTTTATCTTCTTATTAGAAATCACCCCTCTCATCCCTATTTTAATTTTTTAATTTTTGTTTGTTGTCACTTCTTTTTTTATTTATTATTATTCATATTTATTTTATTTCAATTTTTAATTTAAAATAATAAACTTTTATTTCATTTTTTAAGATAATATATTTTTTTAAATAAAATTAGGTATTCATAACTGTCTCTCTTTACACATTTTTTTAATAATGATATTTTTATATATTGTTATTTTAAGAAATTAGTAGAAAAGTGAATTAATAATATTAGGAAACCAACCTAACAAAAATTATAAGAGGTTAACGCTATAAACTCAAGCATCCAAAGCAAGTTCATAAATCCTTAAAAGGCAAAAGACATACAAATTCTTAAAAATGTAAAAGTAAGAGATATACATACTTTTGAGAATGCATAGGCAGATAGTACATCAACTTTTAAAATGCAAAGACAGATAATACATGAAACCGTAAAATGCATAAACGCGAGATACATAAACCCTTAAAACACATAAACAAAGGATATGTAAATCCTTAAGATGCATAAACAGATGGTGCGTGAATCTTTAAAATGCATAGACAAAAGATACATAAATCATTGAACGTAAAGACAAAGTACACGGACCTTTAAATGTATAGGTAAGGAATACATGAATCTTAAAATGCAAAGACAATACATGAACCTTTAAAATACACAAGTAGAGGATACATAAACCTTTAAAATGCATATGCAGAAAATAAATGAACCCTTAAATGTGTTAAGTATGTGTCCTCCATCGATTCCTTTATGCTCTCTCATTTTATTTGCACTTGAGACAACAAAACCATCTTATTTCTCAATAGAAACCACCCCTCTCATTCCTATTTTTCAAACATGTTCAGCAGCATGCATCAATAGGAAAAATATCAGCTTATCTTCTTTTTATTTCAACTTTTAAATTTTTTAAATTTTTGTTTACTCACTCTTTAAAAAAAATTTAGATTTATTATTCTTTTTTTATTTTTTAATTTAAAATAACAAATATCTATTTTATTTTCCAAGATAATAATTTTCTTTTTTTCAATTCTTTAAATGATTACACTCGAATAAAATATTGGATATTCACAAGTACAAATAATAAACAGCAAGAGAATACAATTTCTTTATATAAAACTTCTGCAGCCGATCAAAACAAGAATTTAATAGAAAGGGAACGAAATCAAAGAGATTGAACTACAACTAACAATTTCCCCTCCATTACTGCATTTGAGGGTGTGGTGCCCCTGATTGTGCGCTTGGCGGCATCCCAGATTGATTACCAGACTGCAATAAATAAAACATAAGAATTAATTTCCCTTAAAAATTGAACCTTCCACTTTATAAAACAAAATTGGGCTTAATTATACTTTTAATCTTCATATTTTAGTCTTCATGTAATCTTGGTCTCCTTAGTTTTAGTCCTCATAATTTTCCAATTGTTTAAATGAAATCCTTATCCTAAAATTTCATCCAACAATTGGCAGAAATATAAGTGTGATTATATCATTGATTTATATAGATTCACAAAGAAAATATATAAAAGAATATTCAAATAAAAATTAGAAAATGGCTTTTGTTACATTTTTACACATTTTATTTTTATTTTTATTTTACTTTATTAATTTATACAAAAATCAAAGATACATAACAACTCACCTCTTACATTTTTTCTAATTATTGGATCAAATTTGAAGCAAATGCCTTGATTTGCAGAATTGAGAAAGTATGGACTAACGTGAGCAATTAAAACTAGAGGGACTAAAATTATGCATTGACTAATGTATGAGGATCAAACACTCAATTAAACCTATTAATTAATCATCACTAGAAACAGGATCATATAACAGAGATCACATGACACATCCAAACAATTCATCCAACTATCTATTAAACAATGGCGCATCACCAGTTAGGATAACTAGATAATATTGCCTTACTTGGTAAAAATCAACATCACTTGAGAAACAATCTGGCAGTAAATTAAGATCTCATAACACGTCAACACTGAGAATGAGATAACAATGGTAAAATATATCAGGACCAGAGTAATTCCCAGAAGCTGCAATCGTAATCCTTTTCTTTGTGAATGAAACTTTTTCCAAGTTTCAATCCATGTGTTTATAAATTTCTTGATATTAGTGTCTATATATGAAACTTGGTAGTTGATATGATCCTGCTGAACCACAGTTGACTATCAAAGATATTGCATTTTATTATCAAGGATAACAGTTTTGGTCAACAGGCATTTCTTGGCAATTTTTTTATTATATGCAAATCTTTTAATCCAGGGACTTTTCACCATTGACAGATCTTGAATAAACTCTATGAGCAAGTGGGGTAGATAACAAATGCATGTACCTGTGCTGCTCAGCAATGCGCCAAGCAACATCTCTTATATGTGAAATTAAATAAATAAAGTAACAAATGGAAAGTGTGGGCAGGGAGAGGGAAGAGATTAATGTCAAGATGCAGACATAGAAATGACTTCTCCTTTGATGTGTGTGCTACTTAAAAAGACACTTCAGGAAATCATACAATTTATAATTAAGGAAGAGGATCAAAGCCAAAATAAGTTTCAACTTCCAAACAACTTACTAGCATGATGCAAAAATAAGTAGTTCATGAAGGAGAATACTATCTTACCTGGTAAGGATTATACCCTTGCATCAAAGGCATTTGGCCCCCTTGAGGTCTGTTGAATGAAGCACCTTGAGGATAGTTGGTATTTGACGGCCCTTGCATATTAGGCAAGTTGCTTGGAAAACCACCAAGAGGTGGCCCTCCACTTGTGGGCAAGGATCCTGAATGCATTTGATTCATTCCCACGTAAGGACCTTGTGGCATCGGATTACCCATCTGATTCATGGCCCCTTGCATCCCCTGAGGAAAAAAATATCAATTGGTTCTGTTAAATGTGCATTGAACTTAATTACAGAGATTTTATCCAACCCTAATCTATTAAATTAGAGTTCAATTACTAATATGGTTTGATTTCTTATTACACTCTTGCTCAAAGTATGATGTGTATTGGGCTAGCATCCATAAATATCATCCTCCCCAGATTAAATCATTTAATTATTTCCTTGTCAACATAAAGAACAGGTATCTGCTTCCCAGAATTGATGACCTTACGTAGTTGAGAGGTGCTTCTGTATTTTCTTTGGTACTGTGAAGAGGGGTAGAAGGAGGGCAAAATGGACTTGGGAAGAAATTATTATAAGAGACTTATGGTAAATAATATTTCAGAAATTTTAATTTTTAACGGAATCCAATGACACTGTGATCCATTAGCTAATCTCACCTAGTGAGATAAGGCTTATGCTGTTAATTAATTATTGCAGTGCACACACAGAACATTTGACAAGTACAGAAAGATGGCTACTATTTTCTACTTGTGCATAGAAGAACATGCATCTTTTCAATCCTAGTAAAATAAAACATTTCCATTCTATTTTATGGAAAGCTTGTGGTAAAATCATAGTGGGCTAAAGAAGGCAGGGAAACATTAGAGCATGTTTAGTTTAAGAAAATATTTTCTATTTTCATTTCTGTTTTCACAGAATAAACATAAAAATACCACATTCTTTTCATCTCTTTTTTTTTTGTTTCAAAGATTTGTACAAACAAAAAGTAAAAACAATACTCCTGTTTTCAATATTTCCAATCAAATCTTCAAAAATAGGAAACAAAGCAAAAGATGATACTTCTATAATTATTTATGAAAACAAAAAATGATTTCTCAAACCAAATAGGCCCCAAGAATCACCAAAGTAAGGGAAAGTGTGAACTTCTTTAAAAGTTTTCATTCTCCAACTACCTTCCCCAAGATTCCCAATCACATCTCTAGATATTATGAAAAGATAAATTTTATCATGCAAACCCTGTCAATACAGATCAACCAAAACATCAAACATTCAGTCCCCAACAGCCACCATTAATACAACACCCAAACAATCTACACCTGTAGGAAGAAGCTACATCCACATAATATCAAAGTCAGAAAAAGAGAAAAGCACAAAGGACCTCGTACCATTGGACCTGGCATTGGCATTGGATGTGATGTAGGCACTGATGAAATCCCTGGTAGAGATCCAGGCATTCCAATAGGCATTTGGGGCGGTGGGCGAGGTAAATGTTGGTGAGGAACCATGGGTGAATGAGAAGGGTGCTGTAGCTGTGGCATATTTGGATTTACAGACAAAGGACCCATCTGTTGTGGTAGAGCTTGGTGTTGATGTTGTGGGATCTGCTGAGGATTCTGCTGGTATGGTTGCTGTTGGTTGGCAGTAAGAAGAGAGGGATGTGGACCAGGGGGAAGAGGAGGAGCACCCATTGAAACAGGATGGGGCTGCTTCTGCTCCCCTTGAGGCATGTCAAGAGAAGGAATAGATAAGGGCATTGCAACTCCAACACCTGGAATGGTACCCTCATTTCGAGTCAACCCAGCGGCAAATGGTCCTGGAGTTGTTGGGCCTTCAGCAATCGGAAAATTACCACCCAGACGACCAGCAACAGGATTTTGGTCAGCATATCCTGACAGATGAACATATCAGTTGCTTTTCAAAATAGGCAGTGTTTCTAACTATAGGAATTACCATCGACAATTATCTTCAGCCTACAACACAGAGCCTTTAAATCTTGCTACCTATACCTCAAGTTTAAAACAAAAGCTTAAGACTAACAGTGCAATTATACAGATTTATATTATCATGAAATGTTGGAGAGGAAGACAATCTGAGCCCATCAAACCATACAGTTCAATAATTAGATGAGAATTGACATCAAAATTTTAAGATGCATTTCTGAAGACAGGAAATATTATGCTCCTTCATTTGCCTTTAGGGAATTGAACAAACCTTGCATGCCAGTGTTAAATCTATCACGAGCAGTGTCTCCTGGCCTATTTCTGCACCAAAACTTTGTTGTATGATCACTGCTGCCACTGTAAAAGAAAATGAGAAAGTTCAGTAATTTTAATTCAGCTATTACTTTCTTCAGATATGAACAGGTCAATTGGGGAATTACAAAATTTCCACCAAAAAAGATTTCAGGAAATAGTCTATAGCTGCAAAATATTATGTAAGAACTAAGATGTTGTTATGGATATTGATAGAGATTGTGTAACATTAAAACCAGAAATTGAAAAGGATGCTGAAACAATTTAACGAGTCCATCAGAGTTTCTTCCCAAAATCCTTCAGAATATAATGCTTTGCCATTTGGAAAACATTTGAAAAAAGAGAGCACCACGATTTAGTATTAACAGAAAAAACAGGTATGTGGAACAGTAGCTTAGAACAATGAGCATGCAAAGCTGAGAAGAGACAAAGAAATCCAATCAGTATCCAGATATACTATTGGAGAGAGTAAGATAAAGTTCACCTGCACAGAAGGTATCCAATAGGATGCCATGCAAGATCCCACACATTATTATCATGAGCATTGGAAATCTCAATTTGTGGAGTTTCATGCCTGCAAAATACATTAACAGCAATAATCAGAATAAGCAACAACAACTATCCAAATTTCAGGGAGGGAAAATTAAACAACAAAGTATAGACAAAAATTAAAGTAATTAATTTTATAGAGAAAATTTTTTTTTAAAAAAAATCCGAAGTGAGAACTAAGACATATCTACCTTACATGGAGTTTAGTATCAAAAAGGGTACAAACTGTTTTGTATTAGACCTACCAATTTAAGCATTCTCTTTCTATACAGACAGACAGACAGAAAATACCCAACTATTTCAGAAACTATTATCATAGTTATGAAAATTCACCACACTGGTGTGCTATAACTAAAAATTAAAATTAGCTGATATTTTTCACCTAATCCCAATCTGCCAAGCATTAGCAATTTAGCAGAGATTTTTTAATGGAGTAAAACGCAACATACTTTAATTCTAAGACAGTCATTGATAGTTTGTCCCTATAATTTAAAAGAATGAATATTAATTTGATTGAGTCTGAGGCTCTGAGCTGGTTCAAAATATAAGTTGGCACAACCAAAAGAAAGAAATTTTGTAAGAAAACTGATAGAAAAACAGGCAAGAAAAGAAAAAGAACATTGTATAAAATAATGTAAGAACAAAGACAGAAGACAAGTGAGAAAACGAATTTACCCAACAAGCCAATGGAAGATGGAACCATCATAACTCCCACTAACAAAGTACTCTTCATGAAATGGATGCCATGCCAAAGCTAACAAAAGCATCAAAGTCATAAAAATCATTCCATTCTATCAGTTGCAAAAGCATTAGAGAAAAAGCCCATTAGCCCTGTGGTCCTAGCAACACTACACTACCCAGTAGGTCAATGAAATATTCACTCTATAAGCAACAATTTAAGGAACTATGTGCATGTATCCATAGCATGCCCTTGTGCCAGTGCCATGGAGAATATTGCAAACACCATAATATGAAACTGCATGCATTGCTTGCCTAGGAATTCAAAAGGTAAGCATACTATGCATATTGCTATATGCAACAGCCAATACATTATGAAGTTGAGAAAAGCGGCTCAACTAATCTATATGAATACAGAGAACTGAATATTCAAATTGAGGGGTTGTTGCAAATAAAGTAGCACATATAAGCGAAAAGGCTCCAAAGATGGATAAAAATTGCTTCATCATCTAACAACATTTTGGCTCAAGTTCTCAAAAAGGTGGTTTGAATACAGCAATATAACCATGGCAACTGTCACATACAAGGTTAGGAATAGTCAAGGAATATAGGCAAAGGATGGTAGCAGATGAAATAGCTATGAAATTCAAGAGAATAATGTCAAAATCTTAGAACAAAAATAGAACATATAATACTGTAACTAAATAACTCAGCCATACATGTTCAGATGATTAACTATCCTAAAAATTCAGATCATACAATTAACACACTTAGCAGCACAATATCCAGATTTCACAAGGAATACCAATTCATAGCACTGTGGATTGAATTGGAGGACATTTTCTACCAGTTTAAATCAATCACTGTAACCAAACTTTAAATCCAAAACTTAAAGCAGTATCAAGTAAACTGTATGTCACACACCATTCAGTAACATCCTTGTGATGTCCACGCAACTGTCACACAACAATCATTCATCATATAATATTTATTGCATGATGTATTAATTTCAAGGAACTGTCCTTCCATTCCTATTCCTAGAAAAGGACAAGTCACTTACCAGTAACATCCTTACGATGACCACGGAATGATTCAAGCTCCTTCATTGCTCTTATGTCATAAAGCTGCAAATACAGGGTACTTATGACTATTAGTACTCCAGAATAGAGAATGTATAATAAGAAAAGGGGAAAAAAGATATAGAGCAGGATTAAGAAAAGGGAATAAAGCAGGGGTAATAATGAGCAAAAAACTGAAAGTGACGAAACAGGAATAAATCAAAGGGCAGAGTAACAGGGGAAAATGACCCAGATTGATTGGTATTTGGTAGATAAAATCCAACTCAAAACCCTCAAAGGTTTAGATAATAATCCAATTATCTAAAATAGAAAAGACAAGCAAATGCCTATTAAGGATCCATCAATTTAAATCATGAAGATATGTTTACCAACCTTTATAATCTGATCCTTTGAAGCTGTTAACACCCAGTTTCCATTTTGATTCCATTTTACACAAAGCACGGTATTTTTGTGGCCATGACTGCATGAGAGAATTGTGAATCTATAAACATAAATAGACAGATGACACAATAGAAATCAACACATCAGTTTACACTCACAATGAGCAAAGCTCTCTCCCTGTTTTAGCATCCCAAAGTTTAACGAGATTGTCCTTCCCACCTGTATTGTAAAAATTAAATGGGATATGTATTATAATTGAATTTCAGAATCTCAAGAAATTTTAAAAAAGAAATTTTTAAAACACCTGATACTAATAGGGATTTTGTAGGATGCCAGTCAACACTCTTCACATCCCAACCATGGCCTGGCTGAGTTCAAATGCCACAATGATAAATCCAAGGTTAGCTCTTAAAAACAGACAACAGAATAGTATAAAGTATAAACACATAACACAGATTCTATGACTTCAAAAATCTACGTCCAGGAACTAATTTCACACATAACCGAGTAATCACATCAAATTGAGTGGTTTTAAAATAAAAGTAACGAAAATATAAAAAACTACAGGAATAATTGGGTGTTCAGGAAAATTGAATGATGCGAACCTTTGCACAATAATCTAAGTAGACATAATAATAAGTAAAACAATAGATTGACCCCATTTCATTTTGTGCTTTAAAAGCTTTCCTAACATGGAACATCAATGACCATAGCGGTATTTCACATATGATGAAGAGTTTTTGAAACATATTACACAACAAAGTGTTCCTTTTCAGTGATCTGACCCACTGTGGCATTGAAAATGTTAAAAAATCAGTTATTGAGATTATTTAAAATTATCATTGTTCTGGTTTTATCCAAAACTGTAGCAAATTGAAATTTACTGCATAGTTACAAATACTTCCACTCCAAACATTTGTACAATGCAGCTTAAAAATGACAAAGGGGCCATAGTGCTAAAATATCAAACAAGGGGTTCATTCTTTAAATGCTTGACTCTATTAGAGATCATAGGATGATTCCAACCAAACAATAATTGATAACGATGCCAAATTTCAAGCTGTCATTACTATAGACATTAATGAAATTATAATCAAATATAAATTTGCACAATAGAATTAGTAAAATTGATGCTTTCTCAGCACATAGCAGCTCACTCTCATCTAATAACAGTTGCCCTCAACTCCCAATTGGAAAGAGAAAGTTCAATAGAATTAGTAAAATTGATGCTTTCTCAGTGCATAGCAGCTCACTCTCATCTAATAACAGTTGCCCTCAACTCCCAATTGGAAAGAGAAAGTTCACTAGAGACAGAGAAAACAAACATCAACTCAAATGGACAACAAGCCCTATCAATAGGTCAGCCACATGAACCAAGCAGGACCTCCAAATAAATCAACTAAATCATCAATGCCAACCTTAAAACAGGGGGAAAATAGCAAATTAGATGACATTCAACCCACAGCAGTAGACAAACCTCCCCACCAAAATATTCATCCATATAGGATTTATTCACAGCACAATGATAGAAAACTGGTTCAAAAATAGCTCTCCTTTATTGAAAAGCAATGGCTTTCTAGCCTTGATTCAGTCTAGGCAGACCAAGAAACACCAAGAATACAAGAACTGACTGAGTATTCAAGAGACCCAGCAACTCTCCTCAATTTCCCACCAAATAAGTGATCATCTTCTATTCTTCCTCTATCCCTATGTATAGCCTCTTCCCTTTCACTTTCTAAAAAACTCCTTTAACTAAATATCACACAACAATTAAGATGAAATTGGAATAATTTAGCAAAATGCCAGCATGAACTGATGGAGGCAACTGATGTGAATAACTTTCACAATTAAACACATCATCTGTTCCTAAAACTTATAAATTCTTTGACTATCAACAATTCAACATCTTAAACACAAAAGGTTACTTAACATAATGAGAATCCAATTTCAAGCACATATGTAACGCAACCTACGATTAGGAAGCCTAAAATAATGCAGAGACACTGTTAGTTAATTAGGGCCATCACATATCAGGAATTAGCAATATCGGTCTTAAGACCACCACCCAACAAATATATTAAACACAATACTATTATGATTTAGTTTCAGGACACCAACAAGATTAGAGGCAGATGGGAAACTAATTCTCAGATCTGGTCCATCCAAAGCACATTACCAGTTAAAGAGCATTCTTCTTGGCAGCGTGCAAAATCCCAAACTTTAACTGTGGTATCATCAGAACACGAACAGAACTTCAAATCTGTCCTACAGAAACTGTTTACAAGAGTTACAGAACCTTTCCTCTTCAGCATGCTACAATTTTCATGTCTAATTTTGAAAAAAAAAAAAACTATCTACCTTAAGTCACGGACTGATTCTTTATGAGCAGATTTGTTGGCTTTAACATTGTTCATGTTGTTCTGCCAATACCTAGAAAAATGGCACACATACAACTACAACTAATTAGATATGTTCTTTTTACCGCCAAAATCTACATATATACTTATGCAATATAAAGCTTATAAAAACCACACAATATATTAAAACATATATCTACTTTATTGCGCCTCCGTCATCACCAGAGACCATCCAGTTGTCATTGTGACTCCAAACCATGGATCTGATTGCTTGATCATGAGCCTGTATGTTTCAAAATTCACCTTTGACTTTTTATATTTTTCAATTACTGATTACTATAATAATAGCATCAGGACAATAGTTAAAGTTACATACCTGAAGAATCATTTCAAAATTAAAAGACTGTCCATTCCAAAGAGTGAATTCCCCAGTCTGTGAGCCAGTAATAAGACGCCGGCCTGTTGGAGTCCACTATTTTGAAAAATAAACAGGGTTCAGCATCACAAAGTAAGTCAAATGCAATTCAGGGCACATTCAAAAAGTTAAAAACATCATCCTAAACTAATTGAAAGGCCTTATAGAAACAAATGTGTCCAGCTGCAACTTAACAAAATACAGCATTGTGTACAAAAAATCACAATAAAAAGTTTCAATTAAACATCACCATGATATATCAGATTATATAGTGTCAAACAATTTGCTAAAAGAAGCAAGCAGGTAGCAATTTGTAAAAATAGCCTGTCATCCAATTGTAAAGGTAAACCATTCTTATTTAGCGATTGGGACAGTTTACATGAGATCATAGGTTCAAATCTCATTTCTTTCCTTGTACACAAAACAAAAAACCATTCTTATTTAATGAGACAGTCAAAGAACTGAAAGGCAGCACATCGGTGGTAACTACTGAATTTGAACAGGAACCACATTTAACATGTTATTGATTCGTTTTACTAACTGATAGGTACCAGAAGATAATAAAGAAAGGAGAAAGAGAAAGTATCTTGCATTATTAGTAACAGGCCTGAAATAAGCAAACGCAGGTCGTGGGTATGGAACAAAGTACAAGAAAATTGCTAAGAAAGATGAAAATATCTTAGGCCCTTCAAGAGGCCCAACTCTCCTAAGGTTCGAATTCTGGCATTCTCCCCAGCCCCACTTCAGACTCTTCTCCCTGTGCTTACAGTCTCTCTCATTATACGAACTCACACATCTCACCACCACTAATGCCAACTGGGCAGTTAGTTACATATTCTCCCTCCTAAACTTCATCAAGTGTATCACACCTTGTTTTCTGATCTGGTGCTTCACATTTCTTATCCCTCCTCACATATACATTTGTAATTTTGGGACCTGGGTCTGCATCACTAAGAGACATTAACCAAACAAAATTCTTTGTTATTCAGTCCTAGAATCATAAACACTAAAGTAATTGTGTTTCCTGTTTTGTTCAACAGATTATTAAAGACCATCCAGATGAACCACTTCCTTGGGGACAAATTCTGTCTAACTGCATTCACTCAGCACCAAAAGCTTTGTCTGCATAACAGTTGCAGACAACATGGAATTATATAGGCCAGTAAATTTGGCTTACAAGATGTTATGTAAACAGATTTGCAAATAGGCCTCTCACACTCATCTATACTTACAAGTTAACAAAGTAATATCTTCAGCAATTGTGTAATTATCTAAGCATCGGAACTGCATATAACAAAGCCAAGCCTTTTTAACACTAGGTGGAAATGGCTACATGGATCAAGCACACCATAATCTGTTATGAGACATGTATTAGACAAACCATTGACTTACAAATCCTTCTCAATTCCCCTCCAACTCTAACCATAAAGCTATCCTCCATCTGATCTACTCTCCTTACCAGGGCTTCTATAATTCTTTTCCACACATGCCCAAACCACCCAAGGGTGTGTTTGGAAGTTGGGTTTTGGAAGAGGAGGGGAGGACAAATTTTCTATTTTTAGATTAAGAGGTTATGTAATATTTATAAATATGAACAAAAGATTAAAAACTATGTTAATATATCATTTTTATTTTTTATTAAAAATTATCAAATTAGAGAACATTTATTGAAAAAAATGCCCTCCCCTCTCTTCCCCTCCAAAACCCAACTCCCCAAACACACCCTATGGGAAGATTCTACCATTTTTTCTACAATAGGGGCTATCCAACTTTAATGCATTCATTCCTAATCCCATCTTGTCAAGTATGTCCACTGTCCACTCATTCAATGCATCATTCTCCTCTTTGCATCATTCAGTTTATTCTCTTGTAGGCCTTTTATCATCCAACTCTCAATTCTGTTTCCATACAATCTCAAAAGTCTTATAACTGTGAGGTAAAATTTTCCATCAAGAACTAGAACTGTTTGGATTATAAAACACTCAAAATGCAGGAGTCCAATTTTCATGACAAGATACCAAATCAAGGAAATCGTCATAAAAAATGCCTTATAGAAGAACGTACAGTTTTAAATATATCCAATTTAGAATACACGTTAACTGGATACCTATTTTGTTTATATATATTGAACATCTGGACAGAATCAGCAGTAAATTTCACCATTGACATACATAGTTGAAAACATTGTAAATCATACTACTCCAGAATTTTTTTTCCCTAATAAAACAAAACCAATTCAAATAAGAAGCAGTTTCTGTTTAGAAATATTTGAATAAAGCAGACAAAATGTAACTGATAATCAAATAATCAGGCATAACATATGACATCACCCCAATCACAACATTTCAATCCAACTTACAAGAACACGATTGATAGGGCAACGATTTTTATTTAGAGATGTATGAACAAATTTAGCAGCAAAGCTTGTGGATGGATTGTCTGGATAGCCAACCGCTGGCAACATCTGCATGAGAATAGCATAAGGTTATTTATTTAAGGAAACAAGTTGATCGTTACAATAAAAATTTCTTAAAATTTATCAAGTTAATGTCATTAGACTAAAGGGAGCAGAGCATGTGAACTTGAAACAAATAAAAAAGTACAAAATCAAAACGAAGCTCACTGACATCAATTGCTGCTGCTGGGGTAGGTTGCAGTACTGTCCTATCCCTTGAATCCCGCTGCCACATGCGAATCTAAAAGAAGATTCAGATTACACATAAATTTCCAATAGAAATACACGGATGGAAATGAACAAGCCAAAAAGTTTTACAATGTAGCTATGAGTGAATTACAGAAAAAATGAGTAATTCCATCGGTTACCAGGCAGTGATCATTACCTGCATATAACGCACAACAGTGCTAGTATAATCAACTGCCTTCCTTTGAGTAAGCTTTCGTATTCTTTTTGCACCATGGCTGTCACCATGAACTGCAAAAACTTTTTGTTGAATTAGAATATAGTCACCAAAAGCCCAAACCCACACTTCCTTGAATTTTAAGATTATAGGCAATGAATAAGATATATAAATGTAACGCCAAGAATTAAAACAATGTGAGCCATCTCTTACTTGCAATAGAAAAAACAGTTCTCATTTAGAAAAGGAAAATTATTCATAAGGATTGGTAAAAGTGTAATTAATCCAATGACGACAAGACAAAACAAACATTCAAAAGAAAAGATTCAACAAATTAGCCTGTTATGTCCACTCAAGTACTCAACTGAATGCCTGAGGGAAAAAGATCCTCATAAGCATATATGGACAGAACCACAGAGACACAGATTATTTATTCTATCAAAAGAAAAAAGGCTATAAAGTCTGATTCCCATCAAACCACATAAACCAAAATTATGGCAAACATTCAATGAGCCACATCTCCAGAATCAGAAGATTCCAATGCGCTTTTAGAAGTAAAAACTTAAGCCTTAGCTGTCATCTCCTCACATGACCAGACCACCTTCTGCAAGTTTATATTATCTTTTCTAGTTCTCCTTAGCAGGTGCTATCCCAACTTTCTCCCTAACATATCTATCCTGATCTTATGTTTCCTTCCAATCATATCAATATAGGAGGCATTCTCATCACCACTACACTTGTATTTTGCACTTGCCATTACTTTACTGCCAAACATTTCATTCCCATCCCCAAACAGCATGCCCCAATAATATGCCCATTACAACTTTCTCCTGCGTTTGGTACACACATTGTTACCACAAATTCCACCTAAAGCATTTCTCTATTTCATTTACCCAGCTGGAATCATAAGCATTACATCCCCTTAATCATTCTCACCATTTTGCAAGGTATCTCCATAATACTCCAAACACAATGATGCCCAAATTTCACCACAGAAACATTGCGAACTCTCATCCTACATCCTCCATCTCACTCCTAGTTAACCAAAAACCCTACAATCTCGAAGTTCCTGTCCACAACCCAAATTTACAATTTACTTCTTCACACCACTCACCAACTAGGACAAGATCATCCAGAAAAGGAAAAAAGGAAGAACAATAAATGAGAGAGAAAGAAATAAAAAAAAAATAAGACACTAGTTATTGGACATAGCTAGTGCATGCATTATTTAACCAATCTAACATTGATTTAATTAAAAAGAAAAAAAAACACTCACTCTCACACATAATGGCACCATATAATAGGGTTCATATACCAATACAAGAACTCACCACAACCGACCTAGCCTCCTAAGAATCAATAGCAAACTAGTGTTCACATTCAACTATGTATCCGTTCGTTTGAGATTATTTCATGAAAAAAAAAAGTTTTTTTCATAAAAATCGCTTATCAATTTTTTTAGCAATTTGTTTAAGCTTTTGAAAAAAACAAAATATGAAAAAGATCAGATGTCTAATAGTTTAGCGAAGTTATTATGAATAGGTAGCTTTTAAAAAAATTGAAATTATAACTATCTTTTCAAATAAAAAATACTTTTCATAATTGTAAACAAGCAAAAATACAATTTTGGGGGGCATTTCCTGCTTTTACTATTATTTACAAAGATAATTCGTTTTCATTTTGATTTTTGGTTTATAGTAAAAAACAGACAGTTTTCTGTTTTCATTGTTTACATTAAAAAAAACTGAAAACTAAAAACAAAATGAAAAACAAGATAACGCCACCTTAATTTTTCCAAAATCCCTATAACACAAATCATTTTTTCTATTTTCTTCAAATCACCTCTATCCAAAGCTTTTAACAAGCACGCCCTAAACTCTCTTCGTTAATCGATAATCACAAGAAGACGGAAAACAAGCAATTGTAAGAAGAAAAACAGAACCATCGTAATGAGGAGGAGGGGGGCCTCCGGGACCGGAATGGTGAAACTCGGGAGCAAGATTCGTGGACGAAGCGGAAGGCTGGCGCATCACCGGCGGCGGCTGAGACGGCGGCGGCGGTCCACGGTGGAACTCCGGACCGGGTGGCTGATGGTGAAAATGCGGCTGCTGCTGTTGTTGCTGCTGGTACTGGTGTTGGTGCTGAGGGTTATGGGGATCATTGTACATCATTGTCACTGGGGTGTGCAGAGAGTGTGAACAGCGGGAGTAAGGGACGAAGAGAATTGGATAGCCGAGAAGGGAGAAAAACCCTAAACCCCAAATTCAGGTGGGAACTTTGGGATTGGGGATGAACAGCGGGGAGCGGGAAAGAGAAAGAGTGAGGGAACAAAACTAGAAACGACGACGGTTTTACATAAATGGCGTGCTGTCTCTGGCTTCGCTGAAAATATAAAAAAAAAATATTGTTTTCCTCTATAAAGTAGAATTAAATATTAAATATACAATTATATTTTGTTGGTTTGGAAGACAACAGAATAAAATGTTAAGAATAAAGTAAAATTAAAATAAAAATATATATTATTTAGATAAATAAAAAATAAAACAAATAAATAGATAAAATTGTAAAGAAAAATATTTAGAGTAACTTTAAAAGGTGAGAAATTTGTAAGTTACATTAAATATTACATTAACAATTTTATATATATAATTTTTATTGTTTGATATTATAATTATATTTTATTTTAGTTATTTATGTCAATTTCATCTAAATTTTAATCATTATATTAAAAAAATTATTTTTATATATTTTAAAAATATATATTACTATAATTTTGATATACTTTAATAATATTAAAAGTTAACATGATTTAAATGATATACAAATAATTATGTATCAAAATATTTTAGACCATTTTTAAAATTTAACATAATTAAAATTATATAAAAAAATTGTAATAACACAAATAACACATAAAAAAATTGAAAGATATGTTGAAAATTTATATCATTGTTTAACAATTATTACAAATCATTTATTAAAAAAAATAACTTTAACAATTGAAAATAAGAGAAAAAATAATCATGTAGATAATATATATTGGTTAAATCTTACCAACTAAAAGCTAGTTTTAGTCTTTATTTAAATACAAGTAAGAATTTCACTATATACATTTTTCTTACTTCAAAAATAAAAAAATTTCAAATATTTTTTACAATTTCTTTCGATCTTTAACCTATTATTCTTTAATATACAAATCTCTTCAAGCTCTTTCCTCTTTTTCAATACATACGAAAATAAATACAAGTATTAAATGAAGTTATGAACATTTAAAAAAATTGCATAAATCCAAGAATTCTTGTTTTTTTTTATACAAACGGTGAAGAGTTATCTTTTTATTTTACACATAAGTTGTTTCACTTATATAGAAGAAGATAAAAGAAACATTATGAAATAATTGAAAATTAAAATATTTTTTATTATCTTACTTAATACATGACTTCAAAGGTGAGAGATCTGCTTCATCATAAAAAAAAATGTACTTTAATATTTAAGACATGTTCATCGTCATACTTTGTAGTAGACATCATTTTTCTTTTTTTTTTGTATATTAAGTTTTATTCATATAAATTTTGATATTTCTTTTTATATAACACGAAACTTGTAATAAAATGGTGAAGTTTTCATAAAAAAGATGAGTGCTACAATTGAAGATTCATAGATAGGTAATGGTCAATATAATTGTTTGGCTACAACGTTGGATTGTCTTGAACGATATATCATTTAAGTGTCGTTGGAATAGTTTATTTTGATCTTATCAATTTCTTTATAAATAATGATTTATCTTCGCTTTTGAAAGATATTCTATTTATAATAATTTAGATATTGTAGATATTTTTATATGTATTACTATAAATAATATTTTTGTTACCATTAAAATTTATGTGTAAAAAGAATCTTATTAAACACTTAGGTTTCACCATTCTTTCCTTTTTCATGATGGTAAAATCATTATTAATCATATTGCCTGCATATGGTGTTAGACATATTAAGTGATAAATTTAATAATATGTATTTTAGATAGCAAGATTAAGTTAGACCAAAAAAGTCCAAAATATCCAAATTAAAATGCATATATATTGCAATTTGAAATATTTTTCTTTTATCTCTCTTTTTTTACATCATAAAAAATAAAAAATAGTGTAATATCTAGATTTGGTTATATATATATATATATATATATATATATATATATATATATATATATATATATATATTGCATAAGACAAGTGAGCTGGAGGTTTTTATGTTGTCCACCATGTATGATGTGTTTTGTTGATTTATCTTAAAAAATTTAGCTATAATTATTATGTGATTAATGATTATTCTATCGTAATTCTACCTAAATTCTCTTATATTTGCAGAAATAGGCATACTAGTAAAAAATTTGAAACTGGACAAATATTGGCTAAAAGGAGGATATAAATGACATAAAAAGATGAAGGAGAGATAGAAGGACAAAAATGTTCCTTGGAGGAAGCCAATATGGTTGTACTAGCTGAGCATGCTCTCACATCAAGCCGGGATTTTTGCCATGGTTATGCAAACGTAAGTACACTCTTGTAGCATTTTTATGTTTCCTACATGATCATACCTGAGCATGGTTATGTTAACCATGTGAGAAGTTAGAAATGTTTCAAGTTAATCCTAATAACACACGAAAGGATTCCAAACAACTTTGACATCAATACATGTGATTCAGAGCAATTGTGATGATTGAAGAGGCAACTTAGATCAACCTAATTCATAATAGAGGAAACTCTAATCCTCATCCATAAAGAGAAGGCTACACCTTGGAAGAAAGACATGCTCTACGCGTCTTGACACCCTCAACACTTCAAGAGGGTCCTCCAACGTAACTCTTTCTTCTCATTTCTCATTTCCATCTCCCCTAGTCTCATTTTATTTCTTCTTTTAGCATCCTTTGTGGGATCTTGGTGAAATGAATTCCTTCATGCTTTGTTTGGATGATTTGGAAAGTAGGAAGGAAAGAATCAGGAGGATAAGAATTAGAGTGGAAATAGAATGAAAAATAAGTTGTTTGAATAGAATAGAGAAGATAATGGAAAAAAAATATTAGTAATATAAATTCTAATTTACATATATTTAAAATATATAGTTTAACTTTAGAAAAATTTAATTTTTTACTATATTTTTTATTAATATTGTGAACATCAATTTCCGTCCGGGAAGTTTTAATTAAATCACCAAGGCTAAATTAATAGAAAAGAGAAGAGGGCCAATAATAAGAAATGCAAAATAATAATAATAATAATAATAATAATAACCATAATAAATAAAAAGGGGAAACAAAAGAAAATAGAAAGGGATTTGGTCCCCATCCTAATAGGCTAGGGTTAGTTAAGAATTAGTTAGGGTAGTTAGAAGTTAGTTAGGATGGGTATTTTGTTGGGTTAGTGAGAAACCAAGGCAGTTTATGTATTACCCTAGTTAAAGAGGGGTATAAAAGGGATTTTTGGGGGAGAATTTGGGGGACGGTTTTTAGCACCAAAAACTGAGAGAAACAGATTGAGGAGAGGAAGAGGAGAACAGAGGCATACGAGAATTGAAGAGGGTTTTGGCTCAGAGGATTCGGTTGCAGATTGGCAGATTGGCTTAGCATTGGAGGACTGTTTCTGTGCAGATCACCGAGGAAGAATCTCTCTGGAAATCGTAGCTCATTCGTGGAAGATTTTTGCTTACCTGTGGAAGCATTCAACAGTGAGTTCCTTCCGTTGTGTCTTGAGCTTCTCTGCGTTGAGGTTAGGTTCGTTCCTATCACCATTTTCTTATTTATGTTCGCTGCATTTAGCATGAGTAATTAGGCTGCCTGTGTTGGAATTCTTTGATAAATTGATGAAAACTTGATCTCAGTGTTTGATTATGGAATGAACTTGTGAATTTCTTGTAGTTGAACAATACTTGCTGAGTAAATGAAGATAAACAGTAGGAAATAAAGGCTTATGCTTCCTTAAACCTTAACCAAATTCCAGGCTTAACTCTCGGTTGCTCAACGGATCCTAGGATAGAATCAATTAACCTGTTAAGAATTCGTGTTCGTTGTTACAGAACACAAGTCTCTGAGTGAGTAAATTTCATAAAACTGATATACCTAAGGCATAGTTCAGATGAGCAAAGAACTAGCAGAGGAGGAGGTTCTAATCCTATCCTATGAGTTTATTCTGGAAGTTAGGGTCGGTAATTCAGTTTCGCAACTTGATGAGATAAGCTAGGAATTGAGTCTGTTAACCCAAATTCATTAGGGACTCATTAATGTATGGCAGTCGCATATTTGTCAGAAATCAGATTGAAACCTGCTAGGAAAGTCATTAACACTGATTATATACACTGGAAAAGGTTCTAATAAGTCATAAAGCAAAACTGAGAAAAGAAAGTCAAAAACTGATATAAAGGTTCTAGAGGCATTTAGCAAAAGAGGAGGCGTAGCTTAAAAATCAAAGGACTGGATCCATAAACTTGTGATATAGGAATAGGATTAATAGGAAGAAGAAAATTGAGGACTATGGAGACAAATGAAAATCACTTCTCATTAGACTTGAATGTGATGTCCATTAGTGCCTATCATGACAACAGGGTGAGCATTGGTGGATTGGCCTTAAAAAGTCTAAATTTGGGTATCCTGGTATTTACAGGGCATGCCTTTCAGTACCAGTGGTTGAATGTAGACACTAAACTAGTATCGTTCTAGAAGCAGAAATCTTGCAGGCATTGAGAGCCTGATAAACCAACTGTGTCTAGTTTATATGGTGCAGTAAAAGCAAGCAGAAAACCCTTTGGCTAGTCTAGATCTCAGGCTAGAGACTTGACCCAGTTAGCAGTAAGTGGGTAAAGGTGTCATGTTCTTTTGCCTGTAAAATTTGGAATCAGTAATAAACGTCTACGAATCTCCTTCTCTTGTTTGTCTGGGATCTAATATAGAGCCAAGAGCATCATGTGTCAATTTGTGACTAAAGGATGACCCTTGATAATAACTAAAACAGAAACTGAAATAGGGAAATAGCACTAGGTAATGGGAGATGCCTATTTGATCTTAGGATTATGTCCAGAACTAGCTACAGGATCACACGTAGGAGTTCCTAGATTATGTCAGGAGTCCATCATGCAGAATATTGTGGGAACAGGTTGGGATGAGTCTCAAAACAAGGTTGCTGAGGATGAGATAGAGACCTAGGCCTCAGGTCAGCCCTCACATGGCTAAAACCTGACTACATATTATAGCAGCAAAAATGAAACATTAGTTTGGATCACAGTAACTGTCAAGTTACACCACTGATGCTAACTGTTAAGGGTCTAGCCTTGGGGTTGTCAGGTTTATTCCAGTTTGGTTTTAGCCTAGCTGCATTGTTTTCATAAAAGGTTGTCCTAAGAGATAATGATCAGGCAATGATCAATCTGAGAATGCCAGCTCCTATGGCAGACATTCATTCTAGGCTTAACTGGTACTAATTTAGCTGGTATGATGAACCAAACTTTGCCTTGGTTCTTAGAATGAACAAACAGACAGATGATAAGGCCTTATCAAGCTCTTAGGCCTGGACTCAAGTTAATTACATATGCAGGAATAAAGAAATTTACCAAATTAGTAATCAGGACAATCATAAGTCTAGGGTAAGGCTAAAAATCACCAAAGCTACTGACCTGTTACCATAACTGACTCTGGCTCAGGACCAAGAGAGATGCATGCTAACCTGTAGTTGATGAGCAAGAGTGTGTTCGCTGAAGTTAGAAAGTGGGACTCTGCTCTCCTAATCCATGACTAGGATACAACTGTATCAGTTGGTAAGTGATGTGGCTACAGCTGATCAATTCCCCTTAGGACTGGTAGTCCTAGTTAACTTAGAGTCACTATCATAGGTTCTCTCCAAGACAACCTTGCAGGCCAAAACAGATTTAAGCCTAGGCAAGATTATAGGGTCATTAACAGCACACTAGGAGGACTAAAGATCATAGAATACCATAAGAAACCTTGTACTGCCCAGTATAGGTCTCGAATGATTAAGTTTTGACATTTATACGAAGATATGCCTCTAGGACGCCCATATCTCTCTGATTCAATTTGGTCCTACCCAATTTAAAGGTGAAGAGCAGGGTTAGGTATGTAAGTCAGGGTCATCAAGCCTGATAGACCAGGGAGAGACTAAAGGTTTTAGGAAAAATGAATCAATAGCTCAAGAATAGCACATCAAAGTGAACCAAATAAATTATGGACAATCTGTTCAGAATCTGTACCTTACCAAGCCAGTCCGCCGCTGAGATACCCATTTAACTAGAGAATGTTCACTGGCACAATGCATGGTTCAGTATGCAATATTTACACCCTTGGTATGGCCCTTGTTGATACGTTTTCTGTCTGGTAGAACCATCTGCCTGATTGATGAAAGTGTTAGAAAAACCCCCTCAAAACCTGAAACCAGCTCTAGTATGATCTCCCAGATCAAATCCCATGCTTCCCTTATTCTTCAAGTGAGCTCAGGGGCCACCCTAAGTCAGTATTATTGACAGAAACCAGTCGAGATCAGCAGACTTAGTCCGGGAGTCATTCTTGATATACAAATAAGTATGGCAGTGGGTGAATGGTCATCTCTATGCCTTAGCACAAGCTCAAATCTGTTAAGATGATTTAGGACTGAGAATAACAGTTTGGTGCATGCCTTAGGTACATTAAATAGATATGTCATGGCATTTAGCTTTTGCAGTTTGCTGCGTTCAAGGCTTGGTTACAGTCCCTACCAGATGTCATCCTTATTACCTAAGTAATTCCTGATACTAACTAGAGAATCTAGATACTGAAAGCAGGCTTCGCACAAGAATATTCCAGTCTTTATTTGCAGAGGTTTAACCTAGCAGCAGAATGAGCTAACTGTTAGTTTTCAAATTCTGCTACCCCTTTAAATCTAAATTCAAGGCGTTGGTAGATATCAATTAGAAAATTAGGAGTGTTGTAGGGTGAGTGTTGAGTCCTATAGGCCAAGTCAATAAAGACATGTCCAGGTAAGAGCTAGATCGCAGCTAAGGAAGGCACACCAGATACCAGGATTACAGTGTCATTACTGCCTCGTGACAGATACATCCAAGGGACAAAATACCCCCGTAGACCCTGGTTCCATAGTAAGCATATGAACCTCTAAGACCCAAAATCCACCATGATAATTGGACCAATTATAGCTTTTGCAACCCCCTGATTCAGTGTCTAAGCAAGAACCAATAAATGAAAAAGGAATTGTATCAAGAAGGCTAAGATTGGGTGGGGACTGTGTAAGTATCAGGGTATGATTAAGAACCAGTTACAACCAGTAGATGATTTTATGCATTCCACGGATGCCCAATTCATATTAGTCTTACTAAAAAAAATGTTTAGGAGATTCTTGCAACAAGCACAAACCAATCTAGCTCGTGTCCTTGTCGTAGGGTTAACCTGTACTAGTAAGCAAAAGAAAAGGCTCATACTTCCTTCCATATGATTAACAGTATCTTAATATGTATACATTTAAAGAGTCAGGAATTAAGACTAGGGATTTTATCTAAATCAGTCTTATAGACGAACCAGAAATGGAGAAATATCTAGGAATCACTACTATGTATATGAGTCAAGAGAAATGGTTAATAAATACTGACTTTACAACCAGGCTATCTCAGCCGGGGTTTGATCGTCAATACAACATGCAAATTTCATAAATTCTTACCTTTAACACGATGAAAAAAGATTTCCGAGTCTGGATTCCAATTAAGGGTGTAAATCATAAACTCCTTTCACACTTAGAGAAAATTAATTTCATCTTATCCTAAAAATATCATATCTATCAAAGCGCTTCTACAAATTCTCTAAAACCTTAGTTCTCACGCAATGAGCTCTAGGTGCGAACTGGTAGCATACCCTACTGTTTAACATCTAGAGAGTCATACGAGTCTAAGTGCAACCCTCGTTTGTCTTAGACTCTGTGCACATGTGGAATTGAGAGCATATTTAAAAACAAAATCGTTCAAAGCTCTTCTAAAAATTCTCTAAAACCTTGGTTCTCACGCAATGAGCTCTAGGTGCGAACTGGTAGCATACCCTACTGTTTGATATCTAGAGAGTCATATGAGTCTAAGTGCAACCCTCGTTTGTCTTAGACTCTGTGCACATGTGCAACTGAGAGCATATTTAAAAACAAAATCGTTCAAAGCTCTTCTAAAAATTCTCTAAAACCTTGGTTCTCACGCAATGAACTCTAGGTGCGAACTGGTAGCATACCCTACTGTTGACATCTAGAGAGTCATATGAGTCTAAATGCAACCCTTGTTTGTCTTAGACTCTGTGCACATGTGCAACTGAAAGCATATTTAAAAACAAAATCGTTCAAAGCTCTTCTAAAAATTCTCTAAAACCTTGGTTCTCACGCAATGAACTCTAGGTGCGAACTGGTAGCATACCCTACTGTTTGACATCTAGAGAGTCATATGAGTCTAAATGCAACCCTCGTTTGTCTTAGACTCTGTGCACATGTGGAACTGAGAGCATATTTAAAAACAAAATCGTTCAAAGCTCTTCTAAAAATTCTCTAAAACCTTGGTTCTCACGCAATGAACTCTAGGTGTGAACTGGTAGCATACCCTGCTGTTTAACATTTAGAGAGTCATATGAGTTTAAGTGCAACCCTCGTTTGTCTTAGACTTTGTGCACGTGTGGAACTGAGGGCATATTTGAAAACCAAATAGCTCAAAATTCTTCTAAAACCTCTTCCAAAAAACAGAACTATGTAGCCTTGAATTTCCCATTGCACCGGGGAATACGTAGGAGCAGGATCAAGTCCTGTCAGGCTATTTTCATACAAACCTATTTATTTTTATTATATTTAAGGGATCAAACAAATTGCAAAGAAAATCACACACTCAGTTTAAGGGTACCGTTCTTCGGAACGGACAAATAGGGTGCCTAACACCTTCCCTATTTGTAACCGACTCCCGAACCTAGAATTTCATCCTCAAGTTAGGGTTTTTCCAAATGTTTTCCCTTAAAATAAAATTTGGTGGCGGCTCCACATACAATTAAATACATTTTCAAAATTCTAGCGAGTTCGTCATCTCGTCGAAATTACGGTTGCAACAATATAATTTTTATTTTATTTTTAAAAAAATTATTTAATAATTTTAATAATTTAAAATAAATAAAAACAAAAAAAATTGGTTCCTTTGTTTTCTGTCCTCTTGAAGGGAGAAAATATTTTTGTAGGTCTTATGAAAATTAACTCTTTCCTTCTATATAAGACAAATGCAAACAAACAAAGGAAGAAAAATAAAATCCATCCAACTCCAGGAAATGAATTCTTTCCACCCTACTTTCCTTCAATCCAAACAATGTATTACAATGTAAGTTACAAAGTCTTTAACCAGTTTTGCTGGTATATAGTTTTATTTTTATTTGTCATGTTTGATATGTGTAACTAACCTTTAAATCACGAGACTGTGATGAGCCTTATGATGTAACTATTTGAATCTCATTTTTTTTATGAATGATTGCATGGTTCTTTATCTAATTGTGTTATTTTATCACACTTAATCCATTAATGAGAATCAACTATTCTTCTTGAACTCTAAGTTGGTTAAGGGTAGGTAATTGTACCATCTCCTAATTGACAAAACTATAAGGTAAAAAAATCTAAGAATTTTGAAGGATCAATTAAAATTCTAAACTTCTAACTGATTATTAATTTAACAAACTCGATGTGCTTTATGTTTCTCTTAACTATTTTGTTTGTATAATCATTGGGATGGTACTTACAAGAAAAAAATTATTATTATTACATGATCCTTAGGTAGTAATAACATTAGGATAAGTGGTGAACAATTAATGTTTAAATCGTTTGTAAGGGAATTATGGTAAAAATAAGTAAAGTCATATGGGGATCCAAGGTCCCATGCTTATCCATAATCTTGTATTTGTGTTCTTCACTTTTTATTTTTTTTAAACATGCTTCATTGCTCTCATTTCTTTCACTTGTACTCAATCTCTCTTTTGGTGGGTTCAAAAGTTAAAATTTAATTTTCTAACATATATTATTGATCTAGTCTGTATGTGATTGATAGTGAAGGCTAAAACACCTTTTCTGCATTGATAGGTGTGTTTGCTCGTTGGTAAAACTTAACATACATTTTTATACTCACGTTTTGCATGCATGAAGTTTTTTATGTTGTTGTCGAGGGTTATTCTCCCATTCTCCAATAGTCTTTGAACTTCAACTTTTGATTGCTTAAGACTTGTATATGCATATAAAAGAATAAGAAAAGTAAATTTTAAAAATTTCTATGATATCCTTGTATAGTTATTTTTTTTATGTATGCTAACTCATGTTCAACCTTCTAATTTACAATTTAATTCAAAGATAGAAAGAATAACTCATACATTGAGGTAAGAAACAAAAATAAATAAGATGATAACATAAGGGCGTAGGATATTACTAGATTACATGGTTAATGAGGGTTTATGGAGAAGCATATTTGTATAAACATTGGAAGGTTGATGTGAACTTGAGCTTCACATTAAGCAAAAGAGATCATTTAAAAGATTTTTTTATAAGAAATGGAAAGTCTTATGACGAGAAATAAGACTAAATGTATGGAATAAGCACTTCAAGGTCTCATCAAGGACGTTCAAGAAAAGGATTACATGGATCCAAACTCATTTCCAACATGGGTTAATTTATGTAGTTATATTATTGAAAATCTTAAGTGATAAGGTTTATAATTTGTTGTAGATTGCATTATGATTTGATATCTATTTACAAGTTATTTGTTTTAAATTAATTGCAAATCAAATTGCAATCTAATTAGGATTTCATATTTGTTATCTTTTTAACAGATTGCAAATCAAATTGTAATCTAATTAGGATTTTATATTTGTTATTTTTTTACTAGATTAGGTTATTTATATAATAGGAGTTTTGGATTCAGTGAAAAGACAGATTTCGATGAGTAATAATATTTCTTTTTAAGAGTTTTTATTTATGTATGAGTTGATTCCCTTGGTTCTTGGGTAAAAAACTACCCTTTATAACATTGATTTTTCCAGAAGGTCACGGTAAGGATCACGTTCCTCTTGATAGCTTCGGTGCTCTCTAGAAAATCACGATTTATGTCGGGTTCCTTTATCTTATCATATCCCGATTCTCGAGATGTTTCATTATTGTTCGCGCATTTTGATTCATTCACGTAAGATGAATCATATCATTTGGTATAAGAGTTTTGACTCTTGGAATCAGGTATCATCAATCCCTTATTTTACTTTATTCATGTCTCTCTTATTTCTCATTATCCTTCTTATTTCCGTTAATCTTTTAGTTTAGCATTCTTTTTCTTATCACCTACCCCATTAATTCTCTAAAAAAAATAACTATATATTTGTTTCTTGCAACATCAAAGTTCTTGTCTACCAAATATTTCATAGACAAATGAAAAAAGAAGAAGAAAAAAATAAATAAAGAAGTTGTGATAGAAATTAAAGAAAAAGAATTCAAGATAATTTGATAAAAAAAATCAGTCTTCGTTCAATATAATATTTGAGTTCTTATTTCTTTGGCCAGTATTCCTTACCTTATTCATCTTGTGTATCCGTGACTTTTTGGTTATGTGTTGGAAAACCGACTTGTGAAATTGTTGGTTCAAGGGCTTATAAGAAGAATTGAGAGGTAAAAGGTAAGAGTTAGTGAGAGAATTATAGAAAAAGTCAATTCGAGGGTAAACACGAGCGAAGAACGTCAATATTGAGGGTAAACACTAAGGGAGTGATTGGTGATATTTTATTATACTAATTTATTTATTTTGTTTAATTTTTAGCATTGCCAACATGAGTGATGAACTCCATCAAAATGAAACGGATCTAAAAATATGCATAAAATCAATTCAAGATCAATTCCAACAGTTGAATAGAAGGTTGGAGGATATAAAGGGTTGGTCGAGGAAGAGGTCTCGGGTTTCTCGTCGAAGTAGTTCCCAAAGATTACTTCATCATGATGAAGAAGTGGATTGAGATAGGAACTTAGAATTAGACGACGAACGTTTTAGAGAAAAAAAAACGTTATCAAGAAGAAAAGGATAACAACTTGGGGAGTGTTAAATTATCTCTTGCACCATTCCAAGGAAAGAATAAATTTGGAACTTATATTGAGTAAGAGAGAAAAGTATAACATATGTTTGATTGTGATAATTACTTGGAAGAGAAAAAGATAAAACTAGTCACTATATCTTTTAACGATTATGCTAATATTTGGTGGGATTAGTTTGTGCTTAATAGGAGAAGGTATGGAGAAAGACCTATCCAAATGTGGGAAGAGATGAAAGTAACTATGAGAAGAAGATTTGTACCGAGTTACTATCATAAGGACTTGCATCGAAAACTACAAAGTTACTCAAGGTGCCATGGGTGTTGAAGATTATTATAAGGAGATGGAAATTGCCATGATAAGAGCCAATGTGGAGGAGGACAAAGAATCCACTATGACAAGATTCATTGGAGGACTAAAAAGAGAGATAATTGATGTGGTGGAACTACAACATTTTGTGGAAATGGAGGAATTGCTTCATAAAGCTATTTAGGTGAAAAGACAACTCAAATTTATGAGTACTCACAAATATACTTCTAGTTCATCATGGAAGTCTAATTGGTCCAACAAGAAGGAAGATCCTAAACCAAAGAAGGAATCTCAAGAAAAGTCAGCAGTATCCATTTCCAAAGATAAATTTGAAACTAAATTCGCTTATAAGTCAAGTCACATTCATTGCTTTAAGTGTCAAGGTCTAGGACATATTGCTTCTTAATATCCAAACTAGAGGACCATGATCATTCTTAACAACAACGAAATGAAGAGTGTAAGCTTAAAGGAAGAAAAAATGCCAAAGTTGAAGGACTGTAGTGATGTGGATGTAGCAGAACTTGTGCATGGAAACATCTTGGTCACAAGACATGCATTAAGCATTCAACCAAAGGATGAAGAAAATTCAAAGTAAAAGGAACATATCTTTTATACTCGTTGTCATGTGAACAACAAGGTATGTAGTATGATTATAGACAATGACAATTGCACCAACGTTGCTAGTACCTTGTTAGTGGAGAAATTAAACTTTCCTAAAAAGAAGTATCCTAATCCTTGTAGGCTGCAATAGATGAATGATTGTGGGGATATAAGGGTTAGTAAGCAAGTCTTGGTGTACTTTTTTATAGACAATTATAAGGATACAGTGTTGTGTGACGTTGTCTCTTTGCATGTTGGACACTTATTGTTAAGACATCCTTGATAATACGATAAGAAAGTTACACATGATGGATTTAAAAATAAATATTCTCTTGTAGTAGATAATCGAACAATTGTATTGATCCTATTAAGGCCTATTGAGGCTTATTCCGACCAAATAAAAATTTCAAAAGAATGTAAAATGAGAAAAAAAAAGAATTAGAAAATTAAGAAAGAGAAAAGAGAGAAAGAGAGAGAGAATTGAGAATGAATAAAAAAGAGAAAGTAAAAAAAAAGTAAGAGTGAAAAGAAAGAAAAAGAAAAAAAATAAAGAAACAGAAAAAAGTTTGTGTATTTGCTCACAAAGGAGAGGTCGAGAGTGTTTTGAGGGAAAATGAGCAAGTTCATCATGTACTCATGTATAACGATATTTATTTTACTAACAAACATAACTCTTCTTTCTCATTATGGTTGAATCTTTGTTGCAAGAATTTGATGATATATTTTCTAAAGAACCACAAAAAAGTTTTCCTACTATAAGAGGTATTGAACACTAAATTGATTTTATTCCCAGCCCTGCGATTCCAAATCGACCAGCCTATAGAACTAGTTCTGAAGAAGCTAAGGAGATTCTAAGGCAAGCAGAGGAGTTGATGCAAAAACACTATGTGAGGGAAAGTCTTAGCACATGTGCATGGGTTATAGAGTCGTCAACAAGATTACAGTAAAATATCGATATCCTATTCCGATGTTAGATGATTTATTAGATGAACTGTATGACTCTTGTTTGTTCTCGAAAATTGATTTAAAAAGTGGATATCACCAAAGTTGTATGAAGGAGGGTGATGAGTGAAAGATTACTTTTAAAACAAAATATGGAGTATATGAGTGAGTTGCCATGTCATTTGGTCTTTCTAATACACTGAGTACCTTTATGAGATTAATGCATCATGTCTTGCGAACTTTTATTGGAAATTTATTGTTGTCTATTTTGATGATATTTTAATATATAGTAAGACAATGCATGAACACTTATATCACTTACATGTTGTGTGTACTGCCTTACGAAACCATGAATTGCATGCTAATATTGAAAAGTATATTTTTTGTATGGAATCGGTTGTCTTCTTAGGATTTATTGTAAGTTATTAGGAAATTAGTGTTGATAAAGAAAAAGTTAAGACAATTTGAGAATGACTCACACCTACAAATGCTAATGAGCTTAAGAGCTTTCATGGTTTAACAAGTTTTTATAGGAGGTTTGTGCAAAATTTTAGTTCTATAGTTGTCCCTTTAAATGAACTTGTTAAAAAGAATGTTAATTTTAAATGGGACAAGAAACATGAACAAGCTTTTAATTTGCTAAAGGATAAGTTAACCAATGCTCCTGTATTAAATATACCTAATTTTGATAAAGTTTTTTAGATTGAATGTGATGCCTCTAGGGTGGATATAAGAGCTATTTTAATGCAGGATTCCAAACTTGTGGTATATTTTAGTGAAAAACTTAGTGGAACGATGCTCAACTATCCAACATACGAGAAAGAGCTCTATGTCTTACTAAGGGCCTTACAAACTTGCCACATGTCAAGTGGTTATAATTTATTGAGATGTTTCTTTATGCTATCAAGTATAAAAAGGGAAAGGAAAACATTGTAGCTGATGTTATATCACGAATGTATGTATTATTTACGACTCTATAAACCAAATTACTTGGGTTTGAATATTAAAAACCATGTATGCTAATGATGTTGAATTTGGACAATTATAGAAAGCATGTTTTGACCATGGTTTTGAAGATTATTTTAGGAAAAATGGATATTTATTTAAGAAAAATAAATTATGTGTACCTAAGTATAATGTAACGGAAATGTTTATTAGAGAGTCTCATAGGAGAGGATTAATGGGACACTTTGACATTCAAAAATCTTAGGATGTTTTACATGAACATTTTTTTTGGCAAAAAATGAAGCATAATGTTAAACTTATTTATGAAAAATGTATTACTTGCTTACAAGCAAAATCTAAAGTAATGCATCATGACTTGTATACACCCTTACTTATTCCTGAATATCCCTAAACTAATATTTTTATGGATTTTGTGCTGGCGCTACCTAAGACCTCAAAAGGAAAAGATAGTATTTTTTTTGGTTGTAGATAGGTTTAGTGAAATGACACATTTTATTATTTGTTCTAAAACTAATGATGTCACTTATATTGTTGATTTATTTTTCAAAGAGATTGTATGTTTGCATGGCTTACCTAAAACTGTTGTAAGTGATCGAAACGTTAAATTTCTTACTTACTTTTAGAGAACCTTATAGGGTAAGTTGGGTACTAAATTTTTATTCTCTATTGTGGTCATCCATAAATAGGTGGACAAATTAAAGTTATGAATAGAACTTTAACCACCTTATTACATACTATAATTCAAAAGAATTGTAAAGATTAGGAGAATTGTTTGCCTTATGTTGAATTTGTATATAATATGGTTGTTCATACATCTACTTCCTTTTCACTTTTTGAGATTGTATACGGATTTAATCTTTTATTTCCTTTAGATGTTTTCATTTCCTACTAATGACTCTTTTAATTTAGATGGAAAGTAAAAGGTTGAATTTGTACGAAAATTACATGCCAAGTTTGCGCTAATATTGAGAAGAAGAGCGAACATTATGTTTAGCAGACAAATAAATGATGCACCAAAGTGGTCTTTGAATCTAGTAATTGGGTATGAGTTCATTTGCAAAAGGAGCAGTTTCCAAGTCAAAGAAGTTCCAAACTACATCCCATAGGAGATGGTCCATTTCAAGTAATTGAAAGAATCAGCGATAATGCATATAAAATCAACCTTCAGAGTAGCTACAGTAATGTGAGTGTCACTTTCAATATTTCTGATTTATTTTTATTTGATGTAGGTGACCTTCAAGATTTGAGGACAAATCCTTTCGGAGAAAGAGCGAATGATGTGAATGTGAGCATTGCATTAAGCAAAAGAGATCATCTAAAAGATTCTCTATAAGGAATGGAAGGTCGTATGACGAGAAATATGATTAAACGTATGAAACAAGCACTCCAAGGTCTCATCAAATACATTCAAAAAAAGGACTACATGGATCCAAACTTAATTCCAACATAGGTTAATTTGTATAGTCATATTATTAAACATCTTAAGTGATACGATTTATGTTTTGTTATAGATCACATTAAGATTTAATATTTATTTACAAGTTATTTTTTTTAAATTAATTGAAAATCAAATTATGATCTAATTAGGATTTCATATTTGTTATATTTTTAACAAATTGCAAATCAAATTGCAATTTAATTAGGATTTCATATTTGTTATTTTTTTTAATAGATTAAGTTATCTATATAATAAGAGTTAGAAATTCAGTGAAAAAATATATTTTGATGAATAATAATATTTCTCTTTGAGAGTTTTTATGTGAATTGATTTCCTTGGTTCTTGGGCAAAAAACTACCCTTGATAACGTTGGTTCTTCCGACAGGTCGCGATTTATGTCGAGTTCCTTTATCTTATCATATCCTAATTCTCAATATGTTTCATTATCATTTCTATATTTTGATTCGTTCACATAGGGTAAATCATATCAAAGATGTTACTAACTTTGAATTGAAACTTGACCTTATAAATATGATTCAGAACTTGCTTCGATTTGGAGGGACAATCTTAGAAGAACCACATCTTCACACCAAAAAGTTTTTAAGTTTAGAACCTTAGGATCGATTTCAGAACTTTCTTGAGGTACCCACATCATGGGTACAAAATATCATATCTTATGCAAATCTTCTACGACAACCTTTCTTATTCCAACAGTGTCTTTGATGAACTTTTGGAGAGGGGTATCTTGCATAGCCTCCAAAGGACACATGGTAATCATAAACTTGGTTACTAATAGCAACCAATGACGATCTATATATAGAAATGTAAAGAAGAATGACTCTTAACCGGTAGGAATGTACCAAGTGGATCACACTTCAATGATATCTAGTTAGATAGAGGCCTTGAACAAAAAAATGGAGGTACTCATGCCGGCAAAGACACAACCTGCCCCTCCAATCCAAACTCCAGTTGCACTTGAACATAGGTCGTGTAACATTTGTTGCTCCAAAAGCGAGAGTGATAAATGATGTGTTGTTGAAGCGCATATAGCTCAACAAAATTAGGAGGTTAACTTCGCGAGAAATACATATAAATCCATTTGAAAGAATCTCCATAACCTCTCTTGGAGAGAGCATCAAGGTAATAATTTTTCTAAGGATACTCAAAATGTTTACAAACTCCTTTATATGCAGAATTATGAGGTTAAGGTAAGAAAGGAAGGAGCCAACCTCTATGGAATCATGATTCCAAAATGTAGAGGCGCAACTCCAGAATATAGAGACACAAATATCTTGAGTTTAGAAAATGGTAAACCAAGTAGGATAGATCCTTAACCTTTAGTCATAAAGAGTGTATGATATCTTATCCAACTAGCTTGAGATAAACCTAAAGAAGGAGACCAACATAATAATTTTGAGAAGTAGAAAGGAGTTTGAGGTGTCCATGATGAAGGAGAAGGAGAAAAAAGACATGATTACTGATGGTTACTTAGAGGTTATGGATAACCTCTCAATTCCTGCTAAGAGTAGTTCAAAAGAAGAAAGGAAGGAGGTTGATAAGATAATAGAAAGGACTCTAAAGAGACCTCATGTTGAGCCTTATCAAGCAAACACACTTTTCCTCAAAGATTAAAGAAAAATAAAAATCACTCTCAATTTGCCAAAGTTTTAGACATCTTAAAGCAACTAAGAATCAATCTCCCTTTTGTGGAGGTTATTTCCCAAATGTTCAAGTGTTGGAAAATTTAAATATCATCTCTTAGGCTAAGATGTGCAACAACATTGTCCTAAAGGATTTGTACGCTTATTGCATGATCCCCAAGATTCAACAGCCCCTTCTACAATAAAACAGGAAACACAACTAGTAAGAATAATAATTTAGGAAACCTAACAATATTAATGATTTTCGAGTATATCGATTTTGGAGAAATAAAAAGAGTAATCTTCTTTATACATAAATGAGACTTTCCAAAATTTAATTTTTGGATAAATATAATTAAATATTATTTAAAACTTTTAATTAAATTGATTTAAATTTCAAAGTTAAAAAAATTAAATAAATATTTAAAATTGATAATTAATCAGATTCAACGTATGTAGTTAGATTTAAAAGGAATAAGAATTAAAAATGGTAAGAAAAAAGTGGTTATAAAACCTATAATGAAAAGTTTAATTGTTACAATTTAAACGGATAATCAGTAACTCACATTTAGATTTTAAATAATAATTTATTTTAAATTTTTAAGTCTTTTGAAATATTCATTTTTGCAATACCAAGTACATAAAATTCTTAAAGAAGATTTTGAAAAATAAAAGGAAGCTTCAGGAATATATGACCGACAAGCTTAACAAGGAATGTTCTATCATCCTTCTATAGGAACTACCACCAAAGCTTAAGGATCAAAAAAGTTTCACTATATCTTACATTATTGGCGAATCTTATTTTGGTAAAGCTTTGTATGAATTAGATGTTAATATTAATCTAATTTTTTTATCTATTTTTGGAAGGTTTTTTATGAATGAGCTCAAATCTACCATTATCTTTTTGGTCTGTCATGTATTCAAGAGGAATAGTGGAGGATATTTTAGTAAAAATGGATAAGTTTATCTTCTCTATTGACTTTATTTTGCTTGATATGAAGAAAGATGTGGAGATTCTACTAATCTTAGAAAGACCTTTCTTGGCCACTAGGAAAACCATTATTAATGTGTAGCAAAGGAAACTTAATTGAAGGCTTGATGATGAGTAAGTAATATTCAGCGTTGCAAACTTGTTAAAACATATACTTTTGTCCCTCTTAATTTTGTTAATTTCCTAGAATCCTATCTAAATCCGTTTTCTACGTAGGAACAACCCAGAATAAAGGTATACAAGAGCTTAATGTTATCTAAGATAAAGACAAAAAAAGGGAACTCCAAACACATTCGAAAGCATAAGTTTCGGATATATAAGAGATTATTAATTTATAACTTATAATCTCGGATGTTAGGGAATGACCATTATAAAGTAAGTAAAGTATTCCCCTATGGTGTAATGGAACCCAAAAAAAAAAAAACAAAAAGATGTTCAAGATAAAAATGTAAAGGACTATGCATTATAAGAAAGGTGTATGTGAAAAACATACCATTATATCAATGAAAGAATCACAACTAACGGCTTATGACTCTTCTTAACCACTGGAGCAAGAATGTTAGGGTCGTGATGTAAAACAAGTGCTTATAGTAGACAACCTGCTTATTGATGTGCATACAACTATTTTTTAACTAACAAAATAAAATGGATCCATACATTAAAAAAAGCAACAACAATGTACATGGTCGTACATGGTGATAAGCACAATGATGAGCACAGCCATGCTAACTTTCAAGTAGCTTTAAATAAAAAAGGAAGGTAACTTTACATGTCACTTGGTTAAAATGATTTTCACTTTGACTTCTGTTTACCTTTCTTTATCTTTTCTCTAACTTGACTCTCTCTCCTATTTAAGTATGTTATGTGCCTTGAATCTAACAATTTTTACTATTGAATTTTTGCACGGATATGCTTAATTTTTAGCACACCCAATATGATTTTATCCAACCACTGACTAGATGACGAATTGAAATTTGTTAATTAAGTACACATAACCTAATTAGCATAATCATGTTCCTGTTTAGCACGACCATGCATATTTATATTGTTTTGATAGAACATGAGTTTAACATGACCAATTTTGGGTTTAAGGACTTCATGTTCAACACAATCATGTCCTAGGTTAGTACAATTATGCATATTTATAAGTGTATGAATTTGATAATCTAATATAGCTATGCCAATATTTATTAAACTAATTTTACCTATTTTATTTTTATAGAAAATACATTCGTGTGTCAAAAAAATGTATGGTAATTTTTCAAGAAAAGCTAAAATATTGCGTTGACCTTACCAGTAAACATGTGTCTTCATCTTTTATCTTGATAATCTTTTTTTAAACTTCTATCACAATTCTAAAGTGATTAAGTTGTAAAAAATAATAATGTTGTTATTAATTGAAAATTGTTCAATTCATTAGTTTTTATGTGAATAAAAGTAATTCTAAAAATTTTAATTACTTATCTTTCGATATAAAAATCATTATCTTATGCCCTAAAGAGTGACTTACATCCAAATATATTTAGGTGTAAGCTTTTAATTTGTTTTTTTTTTTTTACAAAATGACAACTAAGAGATGGAATCTCTTATTTGAATGTTAGAGTTTTAGGATCATATCTTGATATTATAATATTTTTTAAAATATAAAAAATTATTATTCATTTATTTATTATTATTATTTAAAATAATAATTTTTATAATTTATTTTAATTATATATTTTTTAATATAAATTTTTAATGTTAATTTTTATTTTAAAAATTATACTTACTAGCATATTATCATGAAATTTTTAAAATTTGAATAAAATTTATAAATAAAATAAATTTAAAAATAATATTAAATATTTATTATTAATAATAAATATAAATATTATATTATATTAATAAAAAGTTATGTTATAAAACTCTTAAAATTAAGAATAAAATTATTAAATTAAGAAAATAGATATTACAAGCATGAAATATAATATTTATTGATATGATATATTAAAATTTAAAATTCAAAATAATTAAAATTATAATAATTTCAAGATTTAATTTTTTAAAAACATCTTATCTTTTTTAGTATATTAATTTTTAATAATTAAATTAAATAAATATTTTTATGAGTAAATTAAATTAATATTAAGTAAAATAAAAATAATGAAAAAATTTAAATTTACACTTTAAAACAAGTCACATAATGTATGGAAAAATGTTTCTTCAAAATAAATAAATATATAAAGGAAAGATATCTTTATCGTCAATTTCAAATTAATTATAAGTGTAAGTATACTGTAAGATAGTGTAATAAAAATTAATTTGTGATTCATAATATTTTTAATTGAATAAAAAATATTTTAAAATTTAAAAGTTTAAAAATAAAAAATTATTTTTATATTATTTATTGTATTATAAAACTTATTTTAAAAAGTCAATTTTTTGGTCCAAACAATTTTTGGTCTTAACATTGGTTAATGCCGTTTTACTTTTTTGGGAATTCGGGTTAAAGATTTAAACGGGTAAACCCGCAACCTGACCCGTAAAAGCTAATGAAACCAAATTAAAAGCGGATAGGGTTTCCGATTTACAGGTTTTTGGGTTTTTCTCTCCTGCTTCTGAATCCACCACCGCCACCGTGAGTCGTAGGCAAAAGGCACGGCGTGGACGGTGCAAGAGTGTGAACATAGCAACAATCTTGTAAGTGCAAAGTTATCATAAAACTCTGACATTTTAATTCCATTGGATCAATCTATTTTGGTGAGGGAGTTGGGTGGGTCCACAGTGCACCCTCCCAGATTCCTCTGCGGAAACAGTAGCATAGGGAAAAGAGAAACTAACGAAAGGAAAAAATAGATTATTACAACACCATGGTGCGCTGGTTGATGCCTTAGCTTCAAAATTATAGTCAGGACTTGGGAGGTAGCATAAATGGCGTTTGGAAATTTAAATATGTAGAATAAGGTTATATTAATTTACTTAGATGCTATAGTGTCGTAGTAATAAAAATGGTATGTGTTATTGTTGTTTTGTAGCAGCAGAATCTTAATCAATATAGAATCCTTAGGCTCTGTTTTGTTTCTCTTTTCAGCTAAGAAAATTTTGTTACACTTTTTTTTTTTAAGTTAATAATTGAATGGCAAGTCATGGAATGGTGGTGGTGGATAATATTGTATGTTTATATATAAATGGGAAGGTGTTGAGGCTGAGAACATCTGAGACAGTGTATAATATACTTAGATTGAAGGCAGTAGAAAAAAAGATGCGCACTTACCATTTGCAATGGTTCCTTAATGCTTGACAAACCGCCTATAATGTCCTGTCAATCTAAGGAACCCTCTCAAGCTTTTCAAGTCTCTTGGAATCAGCCAAGATTCCATTGCTTCAATCTTTTTCAGATCTGTTGCTGCCCAAAAATTACATGCCCAAAGTACTGCATATTAAGTTTTGCAAACTACATTTCTCCTTATTTGCAAATAATGAATGCTACTGCAAAACTTTCAATTCACATCTGAGATGTTCTTTATGTGACTCTAAATCTCTGCTGTAAACCAGGATGTTGTAAAAAAATACCAAACAAATCGTCTCAAAAATGGCCTTAGCACCTCATTCATTAAGACTTGAAAGGTTGAGGGAGCATTACTCAGCCCAAATGGGCAGTACCAAAATCTCATAATGCCCCTTGTGTGTTCTAAAAGCAGTCTTTTCCACATCCCTCTTTTTGATGCTATGTGATAACCACACTTGAGGTTTAGTTTTGAAAATATTTGTGCACCCTCTATCTCATCTAATAGCTCATCAATCATTGGAATATGGAACTTATGTAGAATTGTGATCTTATTTAAAGCTCTATAATCAACGCAAAATCTCCATCCACCATCTTTCTTTTGACCAAAATAATAGGACTAGCTTTAGGACTCTTACCACGCTTGATAATACTTGTCTTAAGCATCTCCTTCACTGACTTTTCAATCTCTCTTCTCTGATTATGCAGATAATGGTAGGGCCTTAAATTTGAAATATCAATTCCCTCCTTCAGATGAATGGCATGATTTGGCATTGCACTCTGAAGTTTTGAGAAATATTTTTATCAGAAAAAAATCAGGACTTGTTGTCTCTGAATGGAAGCTTCCACAAATTCTCTTCCAGCCACTAGTTGCACTTCAAATGGAGACTGGACTGTTGTTTTACCCCGTCGTGGCAGACAAAGAAGAAAAGCAACCAAGGTTAGAAATTTGGAAGAGAAACAAGAAGCATGGATTCCTACAGATTCTCAGACAGACCCTTTAAGAGAAACAAAATTGATGCAAAAATTGGAAAAATGTATAACTAAGCTTGGGAGCTCTAAGTTCTATTGTACTCTCCGAGATCAAATTGAATCATCTATTTTGGATTACTTCCATAGGGTTTTGGTTTCAGAGGTAAATATGCAAATGGTAATTTATGGTATTGGCAGTATTGAATTGTATGAGCCCCCTCGCTTGCAACTTAGTCTTGCAATATTGATAAAAAGAGATTTTAGTTGGATTGGAAACATAGAGGTATTCGATCCTATTCTTTCTATGACCGAGTCTCGAGTTTTGGAAGCTCTTGGTTGTTCTGTTATATCAATAAACGAGCATGGGAGGCGAGAGGCCATAAAGCCAACTATGTTCTTCATGCCTCACTGTGAGGCAGAGTTATATAACAACCTGTTGCATGCAAATTGGAAACCAAATCTCTTAAGTAACATGGTGATATTTGGGAACAGCTTTGAAACATATGAGCAGCATGGGTCATTTTGTAAGAACTCGCCTATTCTTAACTCAATGGAGCATATTTTAGCTGCTCGAAGATTCACAAATGAATTTAGAATCGAAACAATTTCAAATGATTACTATAATGCTTTTCATGATACAAGTTGGCATTTTTTCAGCACTATCCATGAGGCAGAGCTACAAATTATCAATTCTTGATATGGGTTATCAGACAAGTCTAGATTCATTTAAAAAGGGTGTGTTCCTGTATCAATATAATCTGGTTTTACACCTATTTTGGCTTATTATTGGTTAGAAAGTATTCAATGTTTCCGGCCTTTGCCTTCCCTTTCTTGTTCCAAATATCTAGCATAATTATACCTTATTGAGATTTGCTTTGTGCCTTATTTTAGTAAACAAGGTCAGAAGCATTGACAATAAACTGGGTAGAGGAGTTATGGGGACATTTGTTATTGAGAATAGAGGTTTTTACTCTGATGTTCTTTTTTTGCCCCCTTGCCTGATTACAATACACCAACATTGTGACATTGGTGGGGTGGGATGATTCTTCCCTTTATTAATAGATTTCAGACGGAAAAAGGGCAAATAGCCCCAGACAAAGATGAACAAAATTAAATTACCATAGTCATAGAACAATCAACAAAGCAGGACCTTCTTCGGCTATGATACGAGACACCACACTGAAATGGCTGGATGGTGTTTCTAAACTGAAAGGTACCCCAAGGTATTGCAAGACTGAATGTGAAAAGATGGTTTCATCAGATGTGGCTCTTAGAGATTGTCTCCAAGCTGCAGGATGCGGCTTTCCTGTGACTTTTTTAGGGTGTGTATGGATAAGCTGTTTACTTAAATATTTATTTAATAAATTTTTATCACATGAAGGTTTATGATATAAATTTGATAATAAAATTTATAAGAATAACTTAAAAGAGTTTATTTTAATAAATAATTTCAACTTCATTAACATAAGCTAAAGAGAAGTTATTGAAGTTTCTTATTAGCCTTTTCAAATGCCTCCATTTCTAAAGTTTATGTCACATGACTGTGTATTGGCCCTACAAAATGCTTTCCACAAGTTCCTATGATGTGTTACCGTTTATGGTCTGAAATTTCCTGTTATAGCTTCCCTTTTACTATTTGGGATGAATTGAAAGCTCCATGATCATAATTTCTTTAAACACAACTCATTTCACCAAAGAATATCTTGTGTAGTACAACTGGCATCAACTTACAGGATACTTTAGTCAACCTCATAATGTCTGTCCAATAAAACAGAACCAGAAAGAAATAAAGTTGAAATCATAAATTAAACTAATAATGGTTCTAAAGCAAATTCTTTTGAGATTGATTCTCCATTAAGAAATTTCGAGATAAAAAAGAAATTAATGTCTCGTATCTCTTGTTGTCATAAGATAAGCCCCTTTTCCAATATGAATCCTTGTGTATTATGTGAGTATTACTTTTATGTTGTGTTTTGAAAGATTGGTTTTAAATTACTAAATTACATGTATTTGGATAATAAGATAAGAATTTTAAAAATATTGTTTGGATAATTTTTAATCAGATAGAAAAAAATTCAAATGATACATTTTTAGAATCTTTTGTTATTTTCTGTCTTTGAATTATCATCCTCAATTTTTATCATAATCTTTTTTGAATCATCACACATTATTAATTTTACAATTTCCAAAATTTTAAAATTTTTTATCCAACCATAGAGCCTACTGAATACTTAACACATCAACAACATAATAAACACACGTCATTAGATAAAAAAAAAAGAAATAGTATAAAATAAAATTTAGATTAAATTCTAAACATTAATAGCACCACTCTCAGTATGACGTTATTGATGTGCCTCTGAATGTTCACAGGAAGCAGTTTTGTATCCAGATTAGTAGAATGGATTCCATCTGACCCGATGGGAATTTTGCAAATGATCTTTTCACACATGTGTATTTATTTTAATAGATAGATTAATAAATTTTTTTTATAACATAAAAAATGATAAAGTTTAAATCAAAATTTCACGTAAAATTATTCTAATCTTCAATCCTTCATCTATGATTAATTTTATTCTAATCTTCAACCTGGTTAATTTTAATGGTGTAGATAGATTAATAAGTTAAAAACAAGTTCTAAAAATATATGGAGTATCTTCCTCAAATCATTTTGACCAAGCTTGAAACAATAAGGCTCTATTTAATTTTCAGTTGGTTGAATATAAGGCACTTTATGGTGAGCAACGAAAGGTTAGGATTTGTTGATGTACAAATTCCACCTACGTCTAATGAAAGGTTTTTTGTTTTTGTTTTTTTTTTTAACTTTTATTAAATGAAAATTACAGTTATAAATAAATAGCTACTAAAAAATATAAAAAAAGTTATATTTGATCTAAGTGATTTTGGTCTAATCTATTTGCATTTCTTTATTTTTTTTTCCTATTTTCACCCTTCTATCTTTTTTAAAAAAATTGATTTTTCATTTAACCTCTTGAAAACTGTTCTACCTATAATTTGTTACCTTCTCCTTCTTCTGGATCTCATTCTTTATCTCTTATCCTCTCTGCTATTCTTCACTTTGTTTGTGGCCATTGTTGTCACTTTTGGTTTGCACTTTGATCATTGTCCTTATCACTGAAGAGAGGTGAGTGACTCTCCATCGTCAATTTTTTATCTGAATACTTCTTTGGTTTCTTCTGCAATTTAAATTGTAGAATACAATTTTATGTATTCAGAAATTTAAATTCTGTAGTTGATATATTAATAACTTTTCATATTTTTATTTCTGGAAGTGATTGTATTAAACTAAAATATATTTATTTTAGAATCTAAATTCTAGAAGTAAGTGATAATATACTTTGGAATTGGTTATTAAATGAATATGCATTCAATTGTCACACTCACTTCTAGAATTAAGATTTTGGAAGCATATTCATTTTGACAAATGAACTATGAAATTTAAATTTTGAAAGAGAAGGAAATATGTTTCGGAATCTTATTTCCTGATTTAATTTTAACTCTTAAACTTGAAGATTTTAATTTTTGGGACCAAGTTTGTATTAAAATACCTATTCATACTTGTTTATAATGAAACTCACTAACATTCATGCTTGGTTGAACTAAGATTCAGTAACATTGATCCTTGTTTTGATCTTGTGTGTAGATATAACAAGAATTAAAGAAGGACTATTACCCTATTTTAAATATAATACTTCTATTTTGAATGAACCTAGTAATGCAATATAAAAGTTAGCAAAAACAATGATAATAAAAGACTATTATATTATAGTATCTATATTAAGTTCATTGCAGAGTATAATCAATCATTCAATCCTGTACACAAGGCTCTGCCAGTGTAGCTGAAAAAAACTGAGAAAACAAGCTTATCCCTCAGTAGCTACATATCATTAATTTAGAATTTAAATTTTAGCATGTTAAACAAACCTATCTATCAAATTTTAGATTTTAAAAAAGAAAATATAAATGCATTTCAAATTAAAATTTCATAAGAGCTTTAAATTTTTTTCTTTCCAAATTTTAAATTTTAAAATAATAAAAATATATTTTTAAAATTTAAATTTTAAAAGTAACATTTATAAAATCTCATGAAAATATAATATGATGAGAAAAAAATGGTATGAAAAAGAAAGAAAAAAAGATACATTAGGAAGAATAAATTAAAGAAAAGAGGATATAAATAGAAAAAATTCTGTTAAAAGAAATTGCAAAAAATATTTAATAAAGGACCCTTTCTTTTTTTCTTTACTTTTAACATTTAACTTATTAAAAAGATGTTAATATATCTATGAAATAGATTTGCTCTAAAGCAGATGGAGGGGAGTAGCACGTGTCATGGTTCCCCTCTCAAGTTTTCAATTATTTCCTTAATATTATATAGTTACCACATATTTGGTTTTAATAAAATTTATGCATAAATTGCGTTCGATCTCTCTCTTAGTTATAAAATTTTATTTTTTATATTTTATTTTAAACAAAAATTTATCAATTATAAAGCATAAAATAATATGATTTAATAGTGAGAAGAATATTGTTTAAAAGATGAATACAACATAAGAAAAGAAAATACATATATAATATATATACATAATAGGATTAAGATTAAATGATATTACATAATAAATTTGATAAAATAATATTTTTAATAATTTTATATCAAATATAAATATTATTAATCTAATTATTTATTTATGTAATTCAATAATACTTATTTATTCAAATTTTAAATAATTTATCATTTTTAAAATAAGATAGAATGATAAAATATTAAATAATTTTTAAAAATTTATAAAATTTTATACATTTAATTTATTATTAAAAATTTTAAATTTAATAATTATATGGATAAAATTTATTTTTAGTATAATACTATTGAAAATATTATTTTATTAAATTTGATACTAATTAAATAAATATATATAATAGATAAAAAATATTTATTTATTTTAAAAAAATTCATGCTAAATTTATTATATTTTATAATTATTTTATAATTAATTTTATTTAATAAATTTTATTAATTCAATTATTAAATTAATAAATTATATTATATAAACTATTTAAAAAAAATTATATAAATAAAATTAATTCTAAAATAATTTAATCCTTTATATGTATATAAAATAAAAAAGTCTTCACGTCAAAATTCCACAGCTCCTATGTACATTGAAAATACAACAAGAATTGAAGTTTATATTTTTCTATTTAAAAATATTTAATATTTGTAGAAGCACAACTTATTTAAAGAGAATACTACGACGAAGAAAGAAAAATAAAATAAGGAGCATGCTTGTTTAAGTGGTTGTATGTATTATCGCACTCAAATTGTTCTAAAACTCTAAAAAAATAAAAAAAAAACCAAAAAACATGAATTTATATAATATTGACAATTTGAAAGGCCAATTTTTTTATTAACCAAAATTTTGCTCCATCGTTTTCTTTTTCTAAATAATCGAGGTCTTAGGCCAGAATTTACCTTTTGATATAGCTTTATTAACAGAAGAAGAAACCTTAAGGTATGTTTTCTCCGAGAAAATAATTTCATTTATACTAATAATAATAATAATAATAATAAAAATGTAATGTTTTTATTTTTATATCAAAATTTAAAAATGAAAATAAAAGCAAGATAATATTTCTATAACTTAAAATCATAACAAAAAATAAAAATAAAAAATATTTTCTCAAACGTAATAGACCTTTATTTTCGTAGACATAAAAAAACAGACCTATTTTTTTGGTAGCTTGAATTTCATTTTCATCTTAATCTTTTTGAAAACTAAAATTAATGTAATACTTTAGTTTGGTGTAAAATAATGAATATTAAAGTCTCTATGCACCTAAATGAAAATGATTAAGATAATATATTAGTATAAAACAAAAAATTAGGTTTGGTCATCATTTTATCATACTTAACATGAGTGTTCACATCATGATTACATCTTTATTTTGGTACTCATTAAAAATTAAACTAATACAAAAAAAAAATTGAAATTATGAAGAAGAGCTAAACTACCTCTTTAAATTTGAAAGTTTATATTACAACATGTTTTAAAACTTTGTGATATCATATTAGTGTAAAACAACAAATTATGCTTGGCCATCGTTTTATCATACTTAAAACCGTGTGTGTTCACGTCATGATTATATTTATTTATTGGGTACTCAATAAAAGGAACATGTTTCAAAACCTTGTGATATCATATATATTAGTATAAAATACCAAATTAGTCTTGGTCATTATTTTATCATACCTGATATTTCGTGTGTGTTCACGCTATGATTATATTTATTGTGCATTTAATAAAAGTAAACTTAGCCAACAAAAATAAAATCATGAACAAGCTAAACCACCCCTTTAAATTGGATTAATATTACAACATGTACCAAAACTTCGGGGGACGCTGCGTGGAGGGGGCGTTATGCTTTTGAAATTTTTAATCTCAACAATTTTATGTTAATAGTTTTTTTTTTACAATAAAAAATCGATGAGATTTAAATTTAAAATTTTTATGTAAAATTATTTTAATTTCTAATCTTTTATCATTGGATAATCTTAATAATTTTTATGTTAATATTTTAATTACATATACTGTATGATATATATATATATATATATATATATAAGCTAGAAAAGCTTATATATTTAAAAATAGTTAAAAACGATATATATTTATATTATTTTAAAAATATAAATAACCACTTAAATTTGTAACATGTTATATGTAACAATTTAACTTATTCTATTAAACCACCTCTTTAAGAATATATTGAAAGTTTATGATTTTTTTTTCATTTTTTTATTTAGTTATGTTTTTAATCTCTATAATATGTTATTGAACATTGGATGAAATGCTTCATGCATCTAGTTTGCTTGACCAATGAGACGAGTGATGATCTTCTAACTTTTTTAAGAAAAGTCGAAATCTCAATGCATCCTTTTGATATACCCTTAAGATAAAAAATTTCATTGACTAGCAAGGGGTTGTTTAGAGAAGTGAATTGAATAATTGATTTGAAATCACAAGCTACAGGATAATAGAAAAATATATAATGACTTTAGACTTCTATCGAGGCATATGAGATTTTAGATTAAGCTTTTTGAGGTGTAGTTTATAATGTTTATTTCCTTGAAAACATAATAAAAAGATATGTAACCTTTTTTTTTAAGAGTTGATAATCTTTTTATGTAATTTACTTGATGAAGTGTTTTATGAATTTTTTTATAAAATGTTTAATATTTTTTTTTTAATTTATAACTATTAGGTAATCTTAAATCCATGTAAGAAATAGTAGATTTTAAATTTAAGTGAAATCAAAACTAAATGAAATCAATCATCTAGAAATAGAATTATTTAGGAATAGAACATTCTTAAATTCAAATTAAATTCTTAAATATTAAATACTTAGCAAAAATTTAAATGAAGTATAATTTTTTATTTTAAAAAAATTTTAATTTACTCAAAACTTAAATTAACATTTTCATTTTAAATTAAGATTTGTCATAAATATGTAATCATTTAAAAAATTTTAAAATATAAAATAATTACAGGATGTAAATATGATAAACATGATTCTATACATAGATTTTTAAACATTATTTTTAATGAATATAGAAATACTTTCTTTTTGCTTAACTATTTTTTTTTATATTTTCTTTTGGAAAGATGCTATGGAGATTAAGTTTTTTATCAATCTAAGAAATTCAGCAATATAAGTTAAACTATAAAATTTAATTTTTAATGATTGTTTAATGATTATATTTTTTTTAATTTTATATACTTTTATAAAATAAGATCTTACTTAACTTAAAATTGATCAAACATAGAATTTATTATCATAATTATAATAATAGATTGAAAGATTGATTAATTTAAATTTTATCCAACTTAATGATGGCAGTTTTATAATTCTATGTTAATTAAATTTAATTTAAAAATAATATTGATCAATTGATCAATTGAAAATTATAATTTTAATTTTTTATTATCTTATATTAATTAAATTTTAAGTGATTTTGAGTTTAAGTTTTCGATTTGATAAAGTTGTTGTATTGAACATAATCTTTTAAAATCAATGATGAATTATACAATATTTATTCGAATTCTTAGATTGATGCTTTCTTTAATAAATTTTCTTTATTTATATTGTGTGAATTGCTAGATCAAATTTTTTTTTTAAATTTGTTAATTTGTTTAAAAATTTTAAATGATACATGATTAATAATCTAGCTTATATATTCTATATAATTCTTTCATTAGAACTTATAATTATTTTTGACATGTTTTTGCAACAACTAAGTTAGATATACTTATCAATAATATCAATCATTTAAAGGTTTATTAATTTAATTTTTTTATTTCTTTTTACCTATTTAATATTTATTGATCTTTTAAAAATAGAAAAGGATGTAAACAAAGATTATAAAAAGACAATTTCTTTAACACCTTTATAAGATGCACTCCCAATCTAGGATTATGCATGAGCTTGAACAATATAATGAGAGTTAAGGAACATGGTCAAATCATTGTAGGATCAAATGACTAGGATTCTAGAACCATTAAAATATATGGAAATGAAAAATGCTAAGGAGACCCCTTCAACCTAAGATTTGGTATCCACACCTACTTATCCATCCAACTTTACCCTGGAACAAGTCAGATATCATAACTTGAAACCTTAAGGGATGATATCATTGACACTATGTGCAAATAGATCACTATAAGAGATTAAAAATTTTGAGGGTTAATACATATATGGTCTTCCATCATATTTCACTCCATAAATCCTAATTAGCAAAATTGAAGGGAGTTCATCTATATTTCAACCTCACCAATATTAACCACAAGACTTACCTCTAAACACTATTGAAATCCCATAAACTATTCTTATCTTTAATCTTCTTATTTCTTATAGCCTCATCCTAAAATATGCGTTAAGAAATCATAATATTTAGGAGATTTACACACTAGCTATGATTCCTACGCTTATACTAGAAAATTTTAACCAATCTTAAAATATTTATTTGGAAATCTTAAAAGTTTCCAAAATAACCACTTAATATACAAGACACCATCCATCACCAACAAGTTATAAGAGGATACTAGGCGAATCTTTTTCTTGAGGATCTTTAGTCTCTAGGAAAATTACAAGTTTTGAAAGAGAGGTTGTAGGCCATCGAAGGAGGCAAATTTGGCATTGAAGAGACCCTAAACTTGTGCTTCACACCTAATATTATTATCGCTTCCAAATTTCATCCCAAAATTTGACAAATATGAATGGATCACCTATCCACAAAACTATTTGATCATGTACTAAGAAGATGGCTTTGTATGCACATGACGATAAGTTGCTAATCTATTTTTTTCAAGATAATTTTATAAGAGAATCTTCCATATTGCATATGAAACTTAAGTATATGCATATCCATTATTGGAAGGACTTGAGTGATATATTTTTAAAGCAATATAAGTACAATATTGATATGTTTTTAAGTAGAATGTAGTTTCAGAGTATGATGAAAAAAGAAGGAGAAACTTTCAAGGAGTATGCCCTACATTAGAGAATTGAATTCACCACTATAACCCTCAATCATTGAAAAAGAGTTGGTCACCATGCTCATTGATACATTGCAATCTCTCTTCTACGACAAGATGGTTAGTAATATGTTAGCCAATTTTTATGATGTTGTGGTCATTAGGGTTGGGAGAGGTTTGAAGGAGGAATAATTAGTGGGAAAATCATGCATAACTCAAAGCTATCAATGTAAGAAGATCACTTGCAAATCTAGAACAAAAAAATGAGAGGCTCATTATTTAACATTTGATTAAGGCCTAACTGCATCATAAACACCAAACCACAAACACAAACTTCCAACATCAATTCCAATTCCCTTATATGACCTATCTATACATTATAACAGCTTCAAAGGTTCTATATCCCCAACCCTACAATCCTTTATGTCATTTTGACACCTCCATATCTAACCTCAACCATAACCATCATTATGACGCTGCTCTAATTAAACCAACCATAGAATCAAAATCCAAACTAAAACCCAAATCATATAAATTTAAATACCAAAAAATTGAAATAAATTCAATTTTACCCTATCACTATGTCTTATATTGATCTATTGTCATTTGCATCAAAACTAATTGGTCATGCCCTACCAAATGAAACCCTAAACCTATCATACCTTACAGATATGAAACAAATGCAAAATATGATTATCATGCTAGCATTGTTGGTTATTTCACATAAAATTGTAGAGAGTTAAAGTATAAAGTATATGATTTGATTAACACTAGGTGATTAAACTTCAAGAAGGATAACCTTAATGTTGGAAATAATCCTTTGCTAACCTTTGGAAGATTTCCAATTAATGTAATTAAATAAGGTAGGGAGAAGGCTTTAAAAAGGAATGTAGATGTTAATACCCCATTGGGGAGTGATTTTCAAGGAATTGTGCCACTTTGGCCTAATAAAGAGAAATACAAATGAAGAAAACATGTTATTTGCATTTCAATGTAAATCATTTAATAAATGATTGTAATGAATTCAAACATCTCTTTCAAGACTTAATGGATAAACAAGTGGTGAAAATGGGGTTTGTGTGAGTGATAATGCAATGTATTAATTGATGATACAACTTTTCCAAAACCCCTAACCATCTCCTATACTGAAAGAACATTTATTAAGTTCTTGGTGGACCAATGCACATAACTATTCAAGTACCAACAAATTTTCCTTACAAGAATAATAAGGTAGTTCCTTTGAAATATAATATAGAGGTTTTATAATGGAAGTGTTGAAAATAATCATCCAAAAGATAACTCTTGGACTTTAAATGTCACAAATATTCTTGGAATCGATAGCATGACCAGAAATGACCGCATCTATATTTTGAGGGAACTTAAACAAGAAAAAATAAAAGAAATGATGAAAGAATTTAAGAACAAAGGAAAAGAAAAGGAATATTTATAAAGTCAAGAGCATGTTGTTGAAGAGATGATATGAGAAAAGGAGCAAAATAGGACAATTTGTGAGTTTCTAAAACTTATAAGGCAAAATGAGTACATGGTGATAGATAAGCTAAATTAAATCCATGCTAACATATTTCTTTCATTGTTGATGGTGAATTTAGAGCAAGATAAGAGAGTGTTGTTGAAGATTCTAAATGAATCTCATGTCAATGTCGTCCATTATATGTTTTGGATAAATTTGAAGAAATTATAGGTGACAATAATGTTAATAGTATCATCACATTTACTGACCATGAAATATTTATGGAAGAACAATAGAATAACAAGATTTTTTATATATTTTTTAAATGTATGGATTAAATTTTAGTAAGAGTTTAGGTTGATAATAACTCCTCGTTGAATGTATAAACTACATTTTAGCAAGAGTTCAAGTTGATAATGGCTCATCATTCAATGTGATACTATAAACAATTCTAAAAAAGTTGTTATCTAAATGGATGCATGTAACCGAGCTCAAAATGGTGAGAGCTTTGACGAGGCTTAAAGAGAAGTGATTTAAGACATAAACCTATTGGTTGAAATCGGTCTCATTACTTTTGAGGTGACTTTCCAAGTGATGAATATCATGCTATCCTATAGTTGTGCATGGGGAGACCATGAATTCATTGTGTTAGGTCTTATCCATATTTTAACAAAAATTGAAGTTTATCATTGATGCAAGTTGGTCATTTTATTTGCTAAAGATGACCTATTGATGAGTAAACATATGTTGATACCATATGTTGAAGTCACTAAAGAGGCTCTTGAAACTTTTGTTTCAAACTCTTGAAATTTCCAACACAAATTACAAGAAAGAAGGAAAACTTACTTCTAAGCTACTACCATATGATACCTGGTGGTTATGGTTATGGTTAAGGGTGGATACCTATGAGGATAGGGTTTAGAAAGAATGAGTAAGGTTTGCTTGAGCTACTAGATCTATTTAAAAATGAAGACAAATTTTGGTTGGAGCCTAAGACCTTAAACAAAGATAGAAAGAGGAAGAAAGTGAGGAGAAATGGCTAGGCTTAAGAACAAAGAGCCAAGAATTGAAGGGGTCTCATTTTTCAATCTCCAAATGAGATTTCAAAATATTATGTTTGAATTCTTAGATTTCGTAGTTATTGTTTACGAGGAAAGTTCTCAAATTGACTTGATTTGTGTCTGCCCATCAACTTTTATGTTATTTTTTAAATGATTTATCTTTAATTTTTTGTTAGATTTTTTTTTAAAAAATGATAAAGTAAAAATAAAAATTTAAATTGAACCAAACTAATAAATATTGGTTTGATTTTTATAATATATTTTAATCAAACTCGATCATATTATAAATATTTTTTATAATAAGTTTAGATAGTTTTTATTTCTTTAAAACCAAACTAAACCACACCAGGAACACTCTTACTTTTGAATCTAGTGTTCACCATCAACATCAACACATGCACACACAACATCTTTTGAATCCAATGTTTATCATCAACATCAACATATGCATAATTCAATAATAAGTATACATATGCTTGTTTTCTTGGCATATTTATAATTTTTATATAATAATAATAATAATAATAAACACAACAATGAATGATAAGATAATTATAAAAAAGGGTAGATGTTATTTGTTTATGCAAAAAGACTTTGAATTGAGAATGTTAGAAATCATTTTTCCACACTAAGTCCATGAGATCCACTACTATCATCATTATGTTATTGTTGTCAATTTCGCCATGCTATCAAATCCATGATCATGGTAGTCATGATTACAAAATCAACAACACCTTTTGATGGAGACAATGATGCTTCCTCTTTTGTCTCACCATTGCATTAGTATTGATGCCTTAGTTTTTGCCACATCCTACCTCTATTTCTTTGCCTAAATTACATGATTTTGACGTTCTATTTGCCACCTTACTTTACCTTTTTTTTCATTCATCATCTAGTTCTTCTGCCCAAGTTATTATGGCCATTGCCTAGTCATTATTGTTATTGTTCTCAAAGTTACTTCTTATCATTACAATACCTCTATTCTTGTATTGTCAACCATCCACCATGGTGCTCAAGCAACAAAGGCTAGAACTATGCACATTTCTTTGATTGATCAAAGAGAGGTGCCCAAAGTCCTTACTACTTCAATAAGCTTGCATCTTTACGAGTCAAAGGGTAGAACTATTCTTTCCATTAAACTTCTTGATTTTTATACTCTAATACATCTTGTTGATGAAACTCAAACATCTCCCAAACTCTTCAATATTTTGCTTCTTCTCTATCCTCGATCAAACTTAATAATATCTTCAAAACTTGATTATTCTTGATATCGATTATTGATGGTAGAAAATATAAAATAGATTAATATGTATAGAACAAAGAAAGAAGATAAGTAAAATAACAAGACAAAATATACATGATTCATCTATGATGACATACATTCACGGATAATAATAAAATTTTCACTCTATTTAAATGAGAATTACAAAGATTTGAGTATCAACCATATTTTCTTAAAATTATTTATTTAATAAAAAAAATTTTAAAAATAAAAGAAAATATTTACTTTTAAAAACCTACTTTAATATTTATCAAAAATATCTTACTTTTATATCTGATTTCTCACTCTTAATTATAAAATTTTAAATAATAACAAAAAATAAAAAAATAAATTTTAAATAAATCTTTAAAAATAAAAAAATCAGATCCACTATCTGGATCTAATAACAAGTTTCATTTTTCTAATACAAATAAAGGTTAAGTTGATTACATAAGCTCATGTCTAATTTTTTTTAATATAAATAAAAGATTCAAATTATTAAAATATATTTAATAATTTTTTTATAATACACAACGATTCAATTCATTAAAATATATTCATACTTAATTATAATATTAAATTTTTTTATAATATAAAAAATAATAATATTCAAATTTAGAAATTTTATATAAAATTATTATAATTCTAAATTTCTCATCATTAAACTAATCCCAATAACTTTAAAACTTACAACTTTGTGATTATTAATAAAATTTAAATCACTTTTTTTTCTAATAACTAATATATAATATAATATAATATAAAATCATTTATGTTATATAAACTACATTATCTTAATCTTTCTCAACAAAAATAATATTAATATGTAATATTTAAATTCACTTTAACAATATTAATCATATGAAAGTAAATCAAAGCTAAACTACATTAACTTTATTTAGAATTTGGTAAAGAATCCTTCCAAACCATCCATAGCGTATGGCTTATGGTGACAAAAAAAAAGCCTAACCGCGTGCTTTTATTCAAAAAGGAAGGTGGGTGGTATCCTCACAGTCCCCAATATTCCGTGATACAAACGGGTCACTCAAAAGGTCGGTTGCACTCTCATGCTGCCTTGTCTGCCACCCAAAAAGAAATCCTAAAAGTCCAATATTATCGTCTATGCCTATGTCTCTATATATCTATTAACCTATAATTTCTTTTTTAAATTTATATAAAAAAATAACTCAACGCTCAAATATATCCGTTTGTTTTAATTTTATCTCATCACAACTTTACTTAAAGTCTTTGAAAAGTCGGTTATTATTTTTTATTTAATAATAAAAATTTAACTAATTTTTTAACTCTTTATTAGTCTAACTTTAATATATTATTAATATAATTTTTTTATATTAATTAATTAAAAATTGGCACACAGTATTTCAATTAAATATTCTATATATAAATTTTATTTAAATTTAAAAATACTAATAAAATATAAAATATTAATATTCCTAAAAATGTCATTTTCTAGAATGAAAAAAATGAAAAAAAAATGAAAAAAAACCTCTTTTCAAATATTAACTACCTTTTAAAATATCAACGGGTTTTTAATATATATTTGAAAATATATGAGTAATTAATGATAATATTAACAATTATAATATTTATTATTATAATTTATTGAATCCTATCATTTTTAATAAAAGTTATTATATATAAATTTTTATTGTGTATATACACATTAAAAAAGCCAAACATTTAAGGACGTGTTATTATATCAATTTCTTTGTTTTTTATTAAATATTATATTAAATACTCTTTAATTAGTTTTCTAATTTGGATTGCCTGCAATTAAAGAGAAGTTTAATCTTTATCCTTTATTTTATTTTTCAAATTTTATAAAATAAAAAAGTTAAAAAAACTTTTGGACCTTTACATCTTAATTGCAAGAGTGAGTACATGAAAATTAAACTACAACGAATTCAGGTCGAATCCATGAAAATTAGTTTTCTTGCAACACCAAACACAGCAGATAAATTAAACACCATACCAACTCACCTACCCATTTCTTGATTAATCCAAAAGCACTCGTGAATTTTCTCCCTATCCAAAAGGAAAAGTCGAGAAGAATAAAAAATGTTTCTATTTTTCAGTTAATTTCTCTTCTACACAGCTACAAATTCTTGCCTTCAAGCTTCGACTCTCTCTCTCTCTCTCTCTCTCTCTCTCTCTCTCTCTAAAGTTCAAACAAAGCAAAAGCAACGAAAACGGAAAGCCAGCTCCTTCTCTCTCCTCATCCTCCAAAAAAAAACCAAAGCAAAATCTCTTTCTCTCTCTGTAAAACCAAAACGCAGAAAACAAAACAGCTCCAACGACACACAACAAACAACTAGACAACAACAAAACACTATCTCCAAAACGACAACCAACGCAAAACAACACAACCACCGCCCATCATCCTCCGCCGCCCCAGCGTATCATCTTCCCCCACCGCCCCTTTCCTCTTTCTCTCGAGGTAACCTAAAAATATTCATAAATATTAATTCAATAAAAATACTGATTTATTTATTTTATTCTTATTTATCTTTTTAAAAAAATTCCAATCATGCTTTAAATTTGAACCGTTTGCGTTCTGTGTTGTAAACAGGGTCGATGGCAGAACTGGGAAACGATATAAACAACAGCACCAACACGGCGTCGTCTAGGTTTGCGTTCTTCAATCGCTCTTTCACCACGGTTCATTCAAACAAGGAAAAACCGTCGCAAAAACCGCACCAATTGGAACGCTCGGGTTCGTTCACGAAATTCGTCGAATCCGCGCGCGGCAACGTCGTCAAGAAGCTCTGCAATTTCTTTGAGTCCGCGAAACCGTCTTCTCCACAACAATCGCCTCTCCTAAACAAGCAAAAACCCTCAAAATCGATAGAAAACTCAGATTATTCGGGTGAATTGTTCCCAAACAAGCTAAAATCTTTGAAGTCGGTCGATAATTTCTCAGATTATTCCGCGAAATTGCTCGATTCTTCGTCGGGGATCCGATTACCCGGAACTGAAGATCGGATCGTGTTGTATTTCACGAGTTTGCGAGGGATTCGGAGAACCTACGAGGATTGCTACGCGGTTCGGATGATATTTCGGGGGTTTAGGGTTTGGGTTGATGAGAGAGATATATCGATGGATTCGAATTACAAGAAGGAGTTGATGAGTGTATTGGGAGAGAAGAAGATGAAGAACGGACACGTGGCGCTTCCTCAGGTGTTTATAAGGGGGAGATACGTTGGGGGTGCTGACATCATCAAGCATTGGTGTGAGGTTGGTGAGTTGGGGAAGGTTCTAGAAGGGCTCCCAAGGATGAAGGCTGGGTTCGTGTGTGAGAGTTGTGGGGATGTGAGGTTTGTACCTTGTGGGAATTGTAGTGGGAGTAGGAAGGTGTTTGATGAGGATGAAGGGTTGTTGAAGAGATGTTTGGAGTGCAATGAGAACGGGTTGATTCGCTGCCCTAATTGTTGCTCTTCTTAACATTCGAAAATTATAGCAAATAAGGTTTTCAATTGGGGTTGTGGTCGCGGTCACGGTCGCAGAGACTTTCAAAACTTCCATATTGTGAAAAATTGTAAGTAAATGTGACTGATGCAGCTACAGTTGCGGTATTGTGGTTGCACGGCGTCAATGTGTAGTTTATGTTTTTGCATTTACAGCATGCACAATTTTAGGTGTTGGCGTGTGATTTGATGAAGGTGAAGATGTTTGGATGGTTAAGGTTATATGGTGATTCAAAGTACTCTTTGAATTTTATTATGGGTGGTGTGTTTTTGATTTGTGTTATGAGCTGATGGTGCGATTCAGCTCCTCGAAGAAGGCTTGAACTGCATTTTGTTCAAGAGTGTGATTTTTATTCTCCACGAAAAAAAAAATGCTGAATGGGATTGAGTATGGCTGTTGTAGTTTATTCACAGTAATGAGAGGACTGTTTCTTCTCAAGACAATGTAAATATTTAGTGTCATGATCAAAGGGATTTGCAGATATTAACCATTGAACTTTATATTGAGAGTGAATTGTTTGTTAGTAATTTCAATTGGTTTTCTCACATGTCTCTTTGTGAATTATTCTGTGATAGCACAGAGGTGTTGGATTGCTTCCATTTAGATTGTCAAAATGTAAAGATGATTTATGCCAATAAGAAACGTGTTTTTCAAGGGGATACGGTTTCTCTTCCTGGCAATTGAAATATTTAGTCATGCCTATTAGCAAACAATGGACATTGACTTTATAATGATATCAGGTTATTTTAATGCTTGTTTTTGTTTGGGAAAAGAAAATCTTTTCATCACAAATTGAACCTGATTTGTTTTGGGTGGAAAACTACAAAGTAGACAGGAGAATTATTCCATGAGAGTATACTTGATATTGTGTTTTGCGGTAAGCAATGAAACTGGCCCAAGTTGACAACTTTCAGTCGTAGCAAATTAGAATGAAAAGCATAGTTTCAAAACATGGATGTTATCTTGGTGGGTTTGGATCCATTCTGTGAAATGTTTTCCAATTCAGGCAGTGCTGTTCGTTTTTTGTGGGGGTGGAAAGAGGACGATGGGTGTGTCCACCTCATTTTGATAATGCTAGATGTTTTAAATTGTTTGAAAAGCTTGTGCTCAAAATTTCTGTTTCTTACCTCATTAATTTGATTGGATTGATTAATGTCTGGTCTCATTTTGTTTTATATAATTTTATCCAAATTGGTGAGATAGGTGTCTTCGAAATGGATACAGCGTCTATGATTATGATGTGGATTACGCCTTCATCTTCTTAAGAAACGTTTTTATTTACTTGATATATTTTTTTGTTGGTGAGATTTCGTTTTATAGGTTTCTTTGTTGGTTGTGTTGTATCTATGGATTGCTTTTTATTGGTGATCCTGTATATATTATATTTCTAATGGTGTCTTATTTCCATGCTTTTGGTTTTCAAAGGGTTCTTCAGTTCTTTGCAACATCCCTTTGTATTTAATTTTATTATATCTCAAGTATCAACTTTAAAATGATTTTTGTTCGAAAAATGTGTTTGTCCCTAAGAAGTTCTGGTATATGACGTCCATTCAGGTTTGTGCATTGTGGTCAGGCCCAGGACGACACATTTTTCCATCATTCGTTCATCCATTGAATGCTTTTTTGGTTGATTAGTTTTGCACCATATATTTTTAGATAAATTATATTGATTTTTTTTAGAATTATTGAAAATTTATATGATATTTATTTATTTTTTATATCATTTTAATTATATATATATTATATTATAAGAAATTTAAAAAATTGTATAAAATTGTATAATAATAAATATATAAATTAAGAAAGGTTAAGTGTAGAGTAAAATATAAAATGTGTATTGTGTGTTTTTTTTTATGAATCTCAAGAGAAGAGATATTAATGTAATTATTTTTATATTATTTTGTTATTACATTTAATTATCAAAAGTTGAGCTTTACATGTACACTTAGAGTGTTCTGGAAACACTAATCTCAATCATATATTTTGTTTTAAAGGTTATAAAGAGTTTTAATAAGTATTTTTTTTAATTTATTTTAAATAAATAAAATAAAACAAATTAGGATAAATTTTAAATATTTAAATTTAATTTATTTAAAAATTTTAAAAGCTGAATTTGGACATGTTATATATTATAAGTCATATATTTTCTATTATCAAAGTTTGATATTTTTATATTTATAAATTTATTTATAATTTTTTATAAAATATAAAATTTATCAATTTAACTATTAAATTTAATTTACAAATCTAATTATAAATTTATATAAAATAATTTTTTAATTTAATCATTTAATTAAATTATAATATTTTTATGATTATATATAAAATTATATAATACAATATTTATTAATTTTATTTTTATATAAATATTAATAAACATAATTTATTTAATTAAAATTTTTAAGTAAACAGTTGAACAGATGAATCTTAAAAATTTTATAAAAAAAATTGTTAAATTAATATAAATATTAAATTTAATATTTAATATTAATAGATTCTCATTCATATATTTTAAAATACATACAGATATATATAATTAAAAAATTTATAAATTTAATATACTAAAATAAGTAATATATATTTATATCTTATATATTAATGTTTATATATTGTATTATATAAATATATATTATATATTTCATGTATATTATATATTATACTATATTATATATTTTATATAATATATCTTTTATATTAATATTATACTTCTAAACCGACCTGTGGTCTGCATAAGTTTTACTTACAAATGTTAATTTGAGTTATTAATTTTTATAATCTTATCAAAAAAATTGTTGATTTATATACTAAAACATTAAGAGTAATATCTCTTTTAAAAAATATTTAACATTGTTAATATATAAATAATGCAGTTATAATATTAAATATTAAAAATAAATATTAAGTAAATATATTTAAAATATAAAATAATTAAAATAAAAAATATTATTCAATTCTTATTAACAGCTATGCAAAACATCAAATCTTATTGCATATGATAAAAAGGTAACGTTATTTTTAATTTTAAAATTATAAAATTGCAGTATTATAATCATCCATCAGTTGAGTGATCAATGTAATATGTAGATTCTGAAATTCTAGTTTAGATAATTTTTATTATTATATATTCCAAAGAATTTGAAGAAGATATATGAGTTAATGTTGTGTATGATACATGTATTATCTTTTAATATAAATTATGTTAATGTGTAATTAAATATGTATGTTTTAGTAATAAAATAATTTTTAACACTATTATAAACTGATTAATCATTAATTATTGAGTTAGAGTTTTATGAAATATAAAGTCATAAAATTTTGGAGAAAGATTGCATTTATAATACATTAATTTATTTTGAAATTTTTTCATTAATTTTTAAAATTTTATACCATTGGTAAATACTTTTTTTTAGGAGGATAATTAACTTTATTGTTTTAGATCATAAATTTTAATATTAAAGTTTACTCGGTCTGCATATTTCATTAGTAGCCAATCTTATTTTTCAATTTTAAATATAATTTTTTCATTCTTTAAATATGAAGATCGATTTTGTTATCTTGTTGATATCCAAGGATATTTCAACAAGTGAAGGATCTTAAATTGTAATGATAAATGAAATATTATTTATATAACTTTTTACAAACAGGGAAGACAACACTTGAAAGATTGGAAGAATGTGAATCAAAATATTTTATTGGTTTTGGTCATTATTGTTGTATATATAACATTAACAAAAAGTGAAGATCATCCATGTAGCATCTAACAAAAAAATAAGGAAAACCTGTAAGAACCAATATATATATATATATATATATATATATATTATATTAATGTTAACTATCATTACATAAGTTAGGATCATATTGTATCTTAAATGTGTTACATTTTAAAACATTTTGATAGCTATCTTAACCTGCTTATACATTTTGAAAAATACATTTTATTATAGCAATCCTTAAGTTGTATAACATACTTATAAATTCTCACTTATTTTAGCAATATCATAAAAGGAACAACTTATATGTATTGTTGGTTACAATATAACCTATGAATAATATCAGACCTTGTTGATACATAACATCCTTGTTGCTACATAATATCCCAGTTTTACAATAACAATTTATGGGATGTCAATTAAATTATTCCTCCAACTTGCTCTTTATTTTTTCCTAATTTATGTTGATACATGAGAGGTGTAATGTAAGCACCTAAATTGGTGTCAACTACTTCTATTTTCAAGAGGGTAAACGTTTATTTGAGTACATAATCAGTTCATATTTCACAGTCAATTCAATAATTGAGTTGGGATCTTTCCACTAACCATTTTGATGGTTGTCTTCTTTTCAAAGGCACCTCGAGCTACAAGTCCAACGCCATCATTTTGAATACGACCTAAACTTTCGGTAACAAGGAAATGGGAATGGATTATCATGTTTACATGCAATTAATTTTTTTCAGGTCAAACTTTGCATTCCTTTTTATGGCTTTTGCTAATTTTTACTATTGATTTTAAATATTTAAAAGGGATAAATTTTATTGGAAAAAGCATTTATTATATATTTATACTTTTATGTCATAAATATTTTTCAATAAAAAATTATTATTTTTAAAATTTAAAATCAATTTCAAATATTGAAGTTAATATTTTTTTATTAATTTATAAGATTATATGTATTCTTTATGAAGTATAATTTTACTTAAATTTATCATCATAGATGATAAATTTTTTTCTTTAAGTGTTTAATGTAGTTGTATAGATAGATTTTAAATTTGAAATCATTACTAAGTTGGATGATTAAGTAATTTTTAAACTAGTAAAAACTTTCATGTTTGATATAAAGAAAAAGAGGAAATTCTTTGTTAAATTTTAAAGTTACAATGGTTATCATGCAAGTTTTTAAATTTTTTTGGTTATTAAATTATAATTTTTTTTTAAAATATTTTTTGCTACTATTTTAGTCTATTAAAATTTTATTTTCAAGATTGTCTTTTAAAAACTACTTTTATCATCATTTTAGGTTTTTAATTTAGATGCAGGTATTAATTATAAATATTTTTTAAATAATTAAAATGATAACGTTTTAAAACTTTAAGAAATTGAAATGATGAAATGTAGTTTTAAATAACTAAATTGAAAGTTTATTTAATAAAAAACACAAAAAAATATAGTGGACGTACATTCCACAAAAAAGTAAAGGGAATTATTTTTTTTTGCACATTTTTTCTTGCACTTCCATTCCTATTCATTATACTTTTATAATAAAGTCCGAAATTTTCTTTTATTTTTTTGATAGGTACCTTTCCGAAAATAAAAATTCGGAAGTAAAAATATGATTTTTGAATTTTTATTTTCGAAATGTATATTTTATTTTTTAAATTTTTATTTTTATAAATTAAATATAAAAATGAAATAATAAAATTTTAAATTTATAAAAATTATAAAAAATAAAAAAAGTATTGCATGAATAACATTTTAAATGCATCCTTAAATAATAGAAGATATTACATATAAAAAATATTAAAAAAATTAAAAATTAAAATATTAAAATCTTATTATTATATATTTATATTTAATTTTTGAAAGTAAAAATTTAAAAATCAAAATATGACTTCTAAATTTTTATTTTTAAAATTTACATTTTAATTTAAAAAAAACCAAAATTTTCATATGAGCAGGTGCCAAAAAAAAAAAAAAATACCACCCAAAAGTCAACATAAGACTGCAAACATTATCCATCCACAAAGAGAACAACAGAGGCAAAGGGAAAGATCCAAAGTTGGTTGCTGAAAGAACTGCACACATCAACACATATTAATTTTCACATTTAATGTATGATGATGCACTGCGGTTTATAAATTTAAGCAACATTTATTATTTTATCAAGTAAATTGTAATTTATTCCTTTAAAATTTTCTGAAACCACAATAAATTCTAAATTTTATCATAAAGTACGGTGCACTTCACTCTTCTTAATCTTTGACACACTACTAATTTAACACCGTTAAGTATTTTTAAAATAAATAATAGATTTAAATAAATTTTTAGTACGAACGAAAATTAACAATTTTCATAAAATAAAAAAATTTAAAAATAGTAGAAATTAATTCTAAATGATATCTTAAATATATGTTTTTACTAATTATACATTAAATAAATCATTTTCTTTTTTTATAAAATTTAAAGTGTTTTAAGTTAATTACATTTTTATTTATCATTAATAAATTACAAACAATAAACAAAATATAAAGTTAAAAGAAGTAGAAAATAACTTATTTCATTTTTTTATTTTCTTAGTGATAATATTTAGATTAGTATTATGAATTTCATCTTTACTATATTTTATTTAATATTTTCGTAAAATGTTTTTTCAAATAAAGTATCAAGAGAAATAATGTAACAGTGTTTTTTCTTATTTCTTCTTTTTCTTCGTTGTTTTTTTTTTGACGAAGAAATAATCCACAATTAAACAATTTCAATCTTGGGAAGCCTTAACTAAGGATAATTAGTGATCCATGGCTAAAGATTAATTCATTCTAGGTATAAGAATTATTAAAATAAATTCTTTTATTTAATATAGTATTTTCATTTTTCAATGTTTTTTCTATACCCATAATTACGATTTAAATATCTTATCAATATACTGAAATACATTTATTTACCATCTCATGTCGATATAATTTTCTTAAACATAATAACTTGACAATACTCGCTGCCGAAAAAAGAAAAATTTTAATATTAGGTATTAAGTAACTAAAATAAACAGAAAAAGATAACATTTTGTAACATTTATAAATTAAACTTTTCAATTAATTATTAATTAAATAAGATAAAAATGATAATATTTTAAAATTAATAAATTAAATTTTTGTATCAATTAACAATTAAACAATGTCCATTAAAATTTTAACCAAAACAAAAAATATTTTTTTAATATGTTAAAAATTAAGGAATGTCTAAATATCATAATAGCTTAATCCTCTTCCTTCCCTAGAAGCGCGATTTGTCTTCTTCGTCTTCTCTCTCCATCGACGTTACCAGTGCTCATTGCTCTTGCAGGTCTTGAAGGACAAGAATGTAGTTCTATGGTTCCAATGCACCTAATATGCTGCTTCAGAAGGAGGAAGAGGAGGAAGAGGAGAAGCAATCCGAAGAGGTTGTGAATCGAGAAAAAGAGGTTCGACCGATGCAGGTTCGATTTTCCATTTCTCTTGCTATTTTTCAAGTTCGCCTAATATGCTGCCTATTTGTTGTTGTAATAGTAGGTATGGTAAGCTTTTACGAAGCTTGATTCTCCTTCAACATTCGGTATATTAAATAATTTCTTTCCTTTTTTCTGGTGAAAATTTTCGTAGTTTCAGCGTCAGGATTTTGCGCAATTTTGACTGGAAATACAATTTTCTGCATCGAGGTATTTTTTTCACTAGTGACTGAAGCTCCCATGCATAGTAAAGTTCATGATGAAATGTATATTAAGATAACCTCACTATGTGTTGAAGAGCATAAACTTAACAAGAGGAAAAAAGTGTGGAAACTAATAGATAAACCTTTTCTAAAATTCTATTTCCAATAGTTCATAATTCCTTAATTCTTCATTGTAATTGTTACAATACTGTTGTGTTTTTTCCTAATTACTGGTATACTTAATGAGTTGTCAATGTTGTCCCAATCAATCTTTGGAGTCTAGCAAGCATAATTAGCAGTTGAAGTAACTTCTTAACATACCAGTACCTCGGGAAAAAAACTTGGACCGTAGAATAATCCCACCGAGTGAGAACCTTATATTCACATATTCCAATGATATGAAACAGGACAATCTACATTTACATATTCTTATGATATGTGCTCCAAAATATGTTTAGTTGAGTTCTGACCCTTAACTTTTATCCAGTTATTGAGTAAGAGGAACACACTCAAGCTCAATCTCCAATACACCTCTCTCAACATTTTGTAGCCTCACTGATATTTCTTGTTTGATCTTGCCATCATGAAGGGATATGATACCATCTCTAACAAGAGTGTTGTCCTTGCTCGCTACAAATTTCCCAAGCTGCATGGACTCATTGATTGTAGATTTCTCATAGGCCTTTGCAGCTAAAACTAGAGGTTGAATGTCTATTTCAGCCTCACCCATGAAATCATCAGTTGAAAATTTATCCTTATCATACACAAGCTGCACATAAACACCCCAAATAAATCTAATCAATCAAACATGATTGGCATAGAAAATGATATGCAAGCAATATTATCAACAATTGAAGTAAAATGGCAGCGGTTTTTGATGAAAATGAATAAGCAATCAAAAAATGCATAGATGAAGACATCAAAGTACAATGCTAAACATTAACAACACTTTAAGAAAAAAGGAAGTCATGTTAGAATTTTCAAAGAGAAAACAGGAGCTGGTGTCTTGGTACCCAAGTTATTTACCCTTTTAAGAATGTTAAAAGAGAAAACGAGAATTACCAAGAAGAAATATATAGCTATTTTTTCTTTAATATAAATTGCAGCATAGAATAGATGAAGAGAGAATAAAGAAAGCATGATAAATAGGGAAGAAAAAGATAAAAACCTCAAAATATGTTGCGTGACACACAAGAAGGAAGTTAGTTACAGAAGCATGTCACAAATTAAAATATGAACAATTTTAATATGAATTAACCAAAATCATGAATCTTATGATAAAATTGACAATGATACTTTTGACTTTTGGTCTAATAGAGTTGTAATAAGTTCATTCTAGATAGGTGACAAAGAACTAATCATTTAATTTGGATGTCGTAATATGCTTAATTGTCTTTGTTTCAAGTGTAGGATTATTGCCAACCATTTTCAACATTTTCCCCCTATTCCTCTTTCTAGCTTGAACGTTAATATGGTGATATTAGCTGCCAATTAGTCAAAATAAAAAACTTCTTTTCCCTTTTTTTTTTTGAAATTCACATAATGGACATCTCTAATTGGAATTGGGCCTACAACTCTTTGGGCCTTTTTAAATTTGTTTTATCAATATAAATCAAACAATGTATAAACAGCGGCTCTAGTGACACTTGAAACCCAACATTGCAGCTTCTGATGTTAATCATAAATGTGGCTTTGGTATTTAAAAAAATTAAGCTTAGTTACACAAATAAAAAGTTTAACTGTGCAAAGTATGCCATTTTGATTTCTACTTTTGAGCTGTTGACAAGGATTTGTCTTTTTCTTTCTAAAAGACTAATTTAACTTCAAAATAAGTTCTTGTCCAAAGTCCAAGAACATAATATTCTCAACTTCATCTGCTTTCTTAATGTTTCTTTTAGATGATATAAAAGATGGTAAGAAAATAATTAGGAAGGAATGAAATATAAGGATAAAGATTGAAGTGAAAATAGAATGGATAAATAAGTTATTTGAATAGAGTGAAAAAGAAAGTAAAAAGAAATCTTAGTAGTATAATTTTTTATTTATATAATTTTAAAAAAAATTAAATTTAACTTTAATAAAATTTATTTTTGTTACTATATTTTTTATTGACATAGTATCTATTTTTATATTTTTAAATTTTTTTAATAATTTAAAATAAATAAAAACAAAAAATATTAACCTCTCCTCACTTTCTCTCCTCTTGAAGAGGGAAATAATTTCTGTCCATAGAATTTAATTTCTTCCTCAACAAATGCAAATAAATAGAATTAAAGAAATAAAATTTATGCAAATTCTGAAAATAAATTCTTTCCCCCATAAATTCTTCCAAACAAACAAAGCATAAATAAATCATTTTAAGTGCAACGTATTTTCTACATAATATTATAGTTTAGCAAGTTAATCTTATAAATCTAAAGCTTGATTTCAAGTTCAAGGGGAAGTGACAAAGAATAGATATTAGTTTGCAGCAATTGAAATGATCCATTACAAAAATAATTGAATATAAAGTTTCAAAATATTTTCCACATTCATGAAATAGTCATTCTCTCATTGATAAAAAAAATTGAATCAAGTGCAAGTATGACTGTGGTACCGGAACACCCATACAAACAATTTATGATTAACAGAAACTGAATAACAATTGAACTTGGTCAACTTACCACTTTAAGAGGAGGAATGTTCTCTGGAATTGAGAGCATTAAGCTTTCATTCCAAACTGGATTCAAGTTGTTCTTTATGACACGTGTTTTTACCGACTGCAAGAATAAAAAATTTTCCATTGTAAATGTTACATTTTTTTCCAATTCCATCTATATCTAAAAATAGTTCAAAGATGAAAATGCTCACTTGATGACCCAAAGAAAGGATGACATAAGGGTCACTGGTCCTTACATCTCGAACAGCCAGGTGAGTGCCTTTAACGACATTAACCTTAATCAACCCAACAAATTCAACCATACCTGCCTATAACAGTAAATGGGAGTAACAAGATTAAATAAATTGTAGTCTCTATAAATATGAATAAAGTATATTTTAAATTTTAATAAACATGACTAAATTTAATTTTAGTCTTTCAATTTTTTGTTAGTTTTAATATATATAAATTTTAAAATAGTCTCAGTTATCAGGTATATTGCTTGTCACTTTAAAATGATTACTCACATATCATAATTAAATGTATGCCATATCATTACAAAGTGATAATATGAAGTATTTATTTTAAATTTTTTTAGAATTAAATGTCAAAAAATATTTCATGGAAGATTAAAATAAAATTTAATCATATTTATAGGGATTAAAAACTTAGTTAAGCAAAAAAAAAGTTTTAACATTTCAGTAACTGCTATTTTCTCATTTTCTATTCAAAATAAGGTATTAAATAATATGGACCACACTACAATAATGTTCTATTCTTAGCTGCTTCGTTATAAGACCCAATGATAAAAAATGACATGAAAAATATATGATAAGAAAAACCCAATATAGTAATTTCTAAAAACTGAAACGTTAGGCGTTTTGTCATGTCACCCGCTAACAAAGATAAAATTCTAAGGAAATAAATGAAAAAAAGTGTTCTGTCATATTAATACATCATGTATATGATTATAGCCTATTCTAAAAAACATTAATAATACCAAACAAATTTAGATTCTTCTTTTTCAGGTAAACATGTCACTGTTCAATTTATCTTTCTTCCTTCTTTTTTTTCATGCTCGCTTTAGTGAACCTAATAAATGGTGAATTATCCCTGTCCCTAACATTTCCTTTTTCTGTTTCTTTGTTCTCATAACATCCAAAGTTTTATCATCTTACAAACCTACATTAAGAATTGTGGAAAGATACAGAATTATTTTATTGCTAGATATAACTTTTCTACTATGCTCATTTTTATCTAGCTTCTTATTAATTCATCTGATTGAAATATAGTATGGAAAGGGCCCTACAAGATTTATAAATATTGTCCAAAATGTGGAGCATGAAACTCATTAAAGAATAATTTCTAGTAAGTAAACCAAAGCCTTTTCCCTCACCCCTTCGGTTAAAAAAAGAGAAGAAAGGGTGAAAAGCAGTACTTGAGTTTACTCCTTCATGTCTTTCTTACAAAATTCTTTCAAGAAATTTTTTGTGACCCTTTAAACAGGACTCTTTGATTTTTTTTTTTTAAAAATATCTATTTTTTTTACATATTTCTCCCTCATAACTTCAATAACTTTAAAGTTACATATTTAATATAATTTTTTTTTCTTTAGATAGAATAACTTTACTAATTTTTAAAAATTAACATATTAATTATTATTATATATTTTAATATGTATAGTTTAGTGAGGAAAAACTTATAAAAAGGATATGAAGTACCATATAACATCATTTGTTGCATTAAATGATTCCAATAGGAGTCTCTCAGTTCATTAACGGATGGTTGATAGAATGACATTAATCAAAGGAAAAGTTACCAATGAGGTACTCTTCTTTGGTGCCTTGTGCTCAGAATCTTTTCTTCCCCAGCTATTTCGGAACGCGTGCCCAATTCCATGTTTGCTTAAGTGTTTTTCAGATTGTTTCTTATCTGTAGGAGAAACGTTGCATGCAGAACTGGTATGATCTAATGCTAAAATTCTTCCTGGAGATGGTATAATGGCGCATGACAAATTATCATTACATCCCAAAAATTGTTGCAACTCGTATTTTCTCCTGAAAAAAAAATCAAATAGTACATTTCTGAATCAAAATGGTGCACTTCCTCCACAAAAAAGAAAAAAAAATCTGTTTACTTTTAGTTACCTAATAAAATCTGAGCGCTCTTCAATGGAGGAATGTGGTTTTGGTTTTTTAATATTAGTTGGGAGGCAAGCTTCATACTTCTTATTTAACAATGCATTTCCACCCAACTTTTCTAATGCATCAACTTGTTCATCTGTCCATTCATCTAGCTTCAATGATAGAACCTATAACAGCTTCAAATTATGTTAGAACTTCTTTTGGCTGTGTGGCAATGAATGTGCATCTCACATGCTTTTTGACAAATATTTCCAAATTTGCTGAAATTAATGATTAGAGGATATAGGAAGGTGTGCCACTAGTTATATTTTGAGATGGTCTAAAACAGAAGATATATAAAGTACTTTGTGAAAAAGGTCTTAGGTGTTACATAATAGAAGAGTATAATTGAGCTTACACGGATATGTGTGTGAGTGCACGTGTTTTTAAGTGAATTAAAAATAGTGAATATGTATTCTTAACGTAATTTTTCTAATGCCAGCTTAAATATATTTCCTGTACATATGTATGTACTTGTGGTTATGAATTTCAAAAAGAAATATAACCTCGGAAAGATAGATGAATTTGATACAAAGACAATGTCACTCATAAGTTCCTTTACAAGCTTGGTTAGAAGCATACCTTTGATATGTGAACTCCTAAACTTCTATGTATGCCAGAACACTTGATACAAATAAATACTCCAAGACTTGAAGATCTGATGTTCAACAAATTTAACAAATCAAAACAAGTATGAAAAGTTTTTTTTTCCCCCTTTTTTGCCGGAAAGATAGTGAAACAACACTTAGTTCATGATCAAAGACTATGTTATGTAAGTAACATGATAGATGAACAAACCAAGCAGACCAAATTCCTACGAAAATGAGGCAAATACTTACACCCATTTTGGCTCTGGAGTTCCACAATCAGCGCAAAACCTGTTCCCATCTTGTTGCATGAGATTTCTTAGTTTTTTTTGTGGACCTAATATTTGGTAAATAGAAGGAAAATGAATAAGATATTGGATGAAACTAATAAAGTAAAAAGGCTTCTTCTGGGGGTTAAGTTTCTTTTCAAGAGAATATAATTAATAACTAAGACTGAATCCTATAGATGGAGCAAACTATCCAGAAATACTGCACCTATAATCTTCATTCAGTATTATACACAATAAAGTCACATAGTCAACGAACTTCGATCCTCTACTCAGTACTCTCTCATCATATTACGTAGGTCATGGGTGTGCATTTTATAAGGAATCTAAATTTATTCAATACATAATGTTGAATGCAGTTGTTAGTGCAAATTATTTGACTGGAAATTTTCAACAAGTCAAGAATTATGAGAAATCATTAATTAAAAGTTCATAGAATAATTTTGTTATTTATCATGTTTGCAAATAATGTATCATGTCAGTACTATAGACCTAAGAAGTGAGTGTAAATTGATAGTAAGATGGAAGGCATTGAATTATTAATTTCCTTTAGGTAAAAATTACACTAGTAGTTGCCTTTTCATGTAGTTATATCCTAAACTGGTTTTTTAAAACTATTACAGCATAGATAATGACTCTTGATGAAGTTACCCAAGCACGTGTATGAAACTTTCTCATGCTATCCTTCTTTTAATTCATTGCAAAATTGCAAATCACTGCTCAAATGAAGACACACAAATTTGATTGTAAAGACAATGTCGCCACTCCTGAGATGCTTTAGGACTCTTAAATAGAAAAACAAAAGATATAAAAAAAAGATAGACCCCTTGTTTCCTATAGAAAAATCAAAACAAAAAAGAATTTTGACTTGATGGCCACTCATTTTTATTATGAAGTTTTAAATCTGAACTGTCATCTTGCACCATTTTTTGATAGTCCTAGTATAAAGTGTGAGCTTTTACATATCATGTTTTTATGCCTTCCTAAAGATGAAAAGCTATGTATATTTTTGAGAACTGACTCTTTTTGCCGTTCTTTACTAAAGCCAAAGAACATTTAATCATCATTACTGTTTCACCTTTGATGTTATGACATGGTACAAAAAGCACAATTTCTTGAGTACCTATTATATCCAAATAAATCAGAATATAAGAAAATAACCAATTCTATCAACATTTCCAGCAAAAGAATTGTCAAAATAATCTTTAAACAACTTAACAGAATTCTCGTAATTTCTTCCCTAGTTATTTAAAATTATATATAGTCATTTTCCAATACATTAAAAGAAAGGCATTTGCATTATCTCTTCTCACTCATCAAGTTCTCTATCATTTAAGTTTTTTCACATAATGGGAGGGTGGAAAATGAATGAAACCATTTGTTATACCAATGAATCTTTTCTTCTTGTGTACAATATCAATCATTCTGTTATTTTGTGTGTAATGCAGGGGGGAGGGAGGAAAAGAGATAAAAAAAAGCTCTAACCTGAATCATCTTTTGTATCAGAATTTTCATGTTGTGTAGACATCTCTGGCCTCCAATATTTGTAACCCAAATGAAAAAATGGTGCTACAATATGTGACCAGCCATATGTCAGTTGCTTCTCGCTCCCTCTCTACATGCAGATAAAGGTATTACACATTAAATCTGATCGGCTTGCACATGACATGTAGAAACCAAAATGAATAAACAAAAGTGATGACCAAAACGTTACAAATTGCATTGGCATAGCCATTTAAGGTATAAAATGAAACATTTTTGAATAAATATTCTTACAAATCATAATAGATCATTTTCCTCTTAAATCTTGAGCATTCAAGGAGAAGCCAATGACAACTTTTGCACTGCAACAAACAAAAAAAGGTGTTAAAAGCAAAAGGCCAAATCATATCCAATTAATGAATTGTGAATAATTGAAATAACATACCCATGACATGAGTCTGCAGATATTCAAACGCGTCTTTGAGAAAATTGGCTCTCGACAACCATTGAAGGTGAAAGCTTCAAATTTTGGGAAAAATGCATTGAAGAGAAAAGGAAAAACAAACTTGGAAAATTCAATTGTGAAGCCAAACGTGATGAGAGTTTGGGAGTGGCAACAAATCAAAGGCTTCAGGGAAACGAGACAAATCAGAATTTGTTTTCTTTTCCAACAAACATCGTAATTCTCAAAAATATGTATAAAGACCAACGCGGAATTTGCTAGATTTTCGGGAATGAAACTTTGTTTTTATTTTATTTTATTAGTGAACAAACTGGTTTGACACAATGTGTAATGAACATTATACCCATGCACACGTGTAGAGCACGAAAGTTATGGACGCATTTAAGAAACACACACTGGCAAGGCTACACACATTCAATGTAAATTTTAGAAAAAACAAAACTGTTTTATTTTTTATCTTAAACTAATAAATTTGAGTCCACCAAAAAAGCTTTACTTTTGTTTTAAGACATCGACTTTCTCTTTCAGCCACTGAAAATGCATTGAAAAGCGTATAAAAATAATTTTAACCATCTGATTGATTTTAGAAATTGATTCCAGCTGCGTAAACGTAAAAACAAAAATCATTAAGTAAATTTAAATGCTACTCTTTCCGTTTATTTTATCTTTCCAGAAACATAACAAAGGTTAACAAATATAATTAATTTTTTTAATTTATTTATTATAATTTTTATTTTTATATAAAAATAATGAAAATATTAGATGTAATAAATAATTATTTTTATTTAACATCAATAAATATATTTAATTCATCAACGCTTTAATTAATATTTATATATTAAATTTAAATTTTCAGAAATTATTCTCATCCTCATTAATTTATATATTTTTTATTATATTAAACGTTTAGTTTTATTTTTTATTTGTACTTTTTAATTTTTGAAAATTTTTAATTTAATTTAAATTTTGAATGTTGATACACTGATAAATTTCAAAAGATAAAATAAATATTAAGAATATCATAATCTTAACTAATTTTAAGTTATAAATTTTAATATATTATATAAATAAATATTACATTTTAAAATTTTATTTATTTAAATTTATTTTTATTTTTATTTTTAATTTTTTTTTTGTTATAATGTAAAAATTGATGAGGATTGAACTTCATACTCTTATATTAAATTACTTTAATTTTCAATCTTTTATCATTAAACTAATTTTAGTGACTTTTTAAGAGTTTATTTTAATTTTTATTAATATATATACATAATTTAATTTTATATATTAAATCTTAATTTTCATTCTTGAATAAAGCATTTTTAAGAGATTTAGTAATTTTCAATATGCTACAATTATTTTTTTTTATATTTTTGTATAAATTTTAGTCTGTTCAAATATTAATTTGATTTAAATTTTGAATGTTGATATACTATCAAATTTTAGGATATTTATGTTTAGATAAACTAAATCTTAAGGTTATTATCATCTTGATTATTTTTAATTTATATTTAATTTTTAAATTTAGATATATTATATAAATAAAAATTATATGTTGTAATTTTAATGATTTATTTTTAAATTTTATTTTAAATATTAATAATTTTTTATTATAAAAATAATAAATTATCATTTTAATTTTTTATTAATGTAATGTAATATAATATAATAAATAGGTGAGAATTAATTTACTCCAAAAAGATAATAACTTTTTAAACATGTTAAATTTTATCCATTTAATTTTGAAATTAAAAATATTTATTGTATAATTTAAGTTCAATAAATTTCTTATAGTTTAAACATGATTTAATGGCACATTAAATAACATGAAGTTAACGTATAGTATATATTTTTAATATATGTTATATGAGGAGGTTATTTAATGGACTATCAAATTTTCTTTTAAATTTATGTAAGAATTTTTTTATTTTGATGGTTGAATTAATAAAATTTAATATTTCTTCTAAGTTATTAAAAAAAATAATTTTAGTAAGAATTTTTCTTGATGTAAATTGATCTCCAGCTTTATATAATATAACATAATTATTAATTGTAAAAAATATTACTGTTCTCTTTTATTTTTTAATTTAGAAAAATTTTTTAAATTGAAAATACTTATACAACTTTCTTTTATAGAAGGTTAACTTTTTTTTTATTTTGTTTTACATGAAAAGAGTCACTTTTAACTTTATAGTGAGAAATAATTGTTTTATATAAATGTGTCTTTTGGTATATAATATTTATTATATTTACTTATATGCAAGGATATAATTTGACCTCAAAGCCTCATATGCATTAGTTTATGCAATGTTATCATGAAAATTATCACAAAATGTATTGTTTACTGGCTGAAGCTTGTGCTTACTGATGTGATGGGCATAAGCTAAGGTGCTTTTGTTCTAGGTAGACTAATAATTAACAATATGTTAGTTAGATTTGAAGTCTTCCATCATCTGCAACATATTAAGAAAGGTAAAAAAGGTTATATGTCATTAAAGTTGGATATGTCTAAAGCATATGAAAGAGTGGAATGGAATTTTCTTCAATCAATCATGACTTTTGTGGGCTTTCCTTCTAGTTTTGTGGCTCTTGTCATGAGGTGTGTTTCATGAGAATCCTAGAGAGGTCTCAAATAAGGAGATCCTATTTCTCCTTTATCCCTGATGTGCATGTTTCTTACAGAACTATGATCCAAGAATGGTTGAGATTTAAGATAGTGGAATCTCATCATAAATATCTAGAACTTCCTATGATAATTGGAAAATTGAAGGAGATTATATTGCTGGATTACTAGAAAGAGTGTGGAAAAAACTGAAAGGATTGAAATGAGAGGTTTCTCTCTAGTTACCTCCAAAAGATGCCACGGTTAGCTTCCTCCTGTTAACAGAATTCACACATGTGGAACAAAAATTTATTTGATGTTGTGTTTCATCAAACTAAAACTGCAAGGATGTTGAAAATTCCAATTTCATGGAGTAAAACTGTGAGGATTCTCTTATCTGGGGATGGTAAAAAAGTAGGATCTATTCAGTAAAATTGGCCTATTATTCTTTGATGCAGCAAAAATTTAATCAGATGGTTGGAGGATCTTTGGTAAATCTGATAAAGCGGAAGAATTTATGGCATGCTCAGGTTCCCCCAAAGTTAAACATTTTTTCTTCAGGTTGATTCATAATGCATTGCTTGCTAGTTCTAATTTGCTAATAAGGAATATAATAATAGATCATCAATGTGTATTATGTAATCACAATTTGCTGGAAAATTGGAATCATTTTTAACTTAGTTGTTCCTAGTGTGCAATTATTTTTTCCTCTTTAGCTGAATCAGGGAGATTGCAATGCTCTACATATTCTGAGAATCCAAAATGTTTTGAGTTATAGGACTAGCTGCTAGTGTTCATAGGTTCTAAACTAATTTTTGGTGGAACTTTCTTCTCAACCATATTTTAGTGTAAGATGTATTTTGGATGTTGTTTTTAATAAATCAGATTTAGTATTAAAAAAAGGATAGAATTTGGTTTTTTCAAAATAAGGTAATGTGTAAAATAAGAAAGTGATAATGTATTTAATGTTGATTTAAGTTAGATATAATTATAAAATATTCTCAATATATTACAATTTACTTATCCTCAATATGTTACAATTTATTTATTTTAAAGTAATTAAATCCAACAGGAGAAGACATAGACTAGAGACATAACAAATACAATCCTTACTAGTGAACCTTATATCAATTTTTAATTCGTCTTCAGATTCATATCAAATATTTTAGTTTTGATTATATTCTATAATAAAAATATTTCAAAATTTAATTGTAAATAAAAAATTGCAAACAATAAAAATAAAAACATTTTTAATATTAATTTTTATATTTAAAAATATTTTATTCTATTATTATTTATTCATCTTAAATATTAAATTAAATAAAATAATATTATTTAGTTTATTATCTATCCTATATGCATTGACCATAAGAGAGAATAAAATTTATTTTATTTTTATCTTATTATTATTATTTATTTTTCATATCTTATCTTTTTTATTTTATTTAGGCAGTTAAATAAATTTTTAATAAATTTTATTATATAATAATTATTTACATAATTAAAATATATTTAATGGATTGATTTGTTTAAAATTATAAACTAATACATATACATATTTTATATAATAAATTAAGTTTATAAATTTTATAAAAATTAAAATATTTATCATTTATTTATTTATTTTAATATATATTATTTACAAATTTAAAATATAAATAAATAATTATTATTAAATTACATATTTATATAATTTGAAATTATATAAATTTGTATATGCATAATTATAATATGGTGTAATCAATCATTTTGAAAAGGTTCTCGAAATTATTAACATTTATCTAAAAATGTGAAGTTAGGGATTATAATAGTTTATATAAAATTTTAAATTTAAATTTGATCATTTTTAACATTATATAAAAAAATTTATCAAAATTATTGATATCTTGAAGATAAAGATAGCAACTACTTATTCATGTCTAAAAAAAATTATATGTTAAAATATTGACTATGTTGTGAAATATTTGCAGAAATTTTTTATCAATCATACTTCGTTTTTTACATACAAATAAATAACCTATTTATCTATCTTATTCAATACCTCACACATTATTTTAAAAAATAAAATAAATAAAATAAATTTAATAGTTTACATCTAAATGTAAATAAATTTATACTACTATTTATTTGTGTGATTTTTTAATTCATATAAAAAATAATAAAATTTAAATTTAAAATTCTATAGAAATTTTTTAATTAAATTAATTTCATGATTTAAATATCTATAGAAGTTTAAATACATATATTCACTAAAAAAATAAATATATTTATTTAAATAAAATCATTTTTAAACTATATGTGTGGATGATAATTCTTTAAATTAATTTTATATTATAATTTTAAAATTTTTCATGATATTTTACAAATGTTTACTAAATTAAATATTTGAAAATATTTATATATATAAATTAAATAAAATGTTATATGATTAAGGTGTCCTTTATTTTTAAAAGAAAAATTATATATTAGTTAATTATAATATAAAAAATATCTAAATAATTTTAGAAATAGTTGTGAGTTTTTAGTTTTAAAACAAATTTTAAAAACAAAATTTATTTGATAAAATAATTTTTAATATAATTTTAAAACAGTTTTAATTTAAATTTTAAAACTAAAATAAGATATTAATTAAATGCTATTTTTAATTTTTAAATATTTTCATTCTTAGATCTATCAAACTCTACCATCATTAAAAGATACTACCACCATAATTAGATCACTTTCAAATAATTACTTTTAACAACACGAGCACTACCTTTATTATCATTATCTTATTATAATCTATTATTATGATTATTAATATAATTGTCATAATTGTTATATTTATTATTATTACTGTTATAATAATAATAATAATTTATCTTTTATAATTTAAAAAAAATTAAATTTTTATTTATTAAATTTTTATATAAAAATAAAATAAATAATACTATTTAACATATATTATATTAATTTTATAATATTATAATATATATTATTTTATATAAAATAAATACTAAATAATATAAAAAAATTATAATAACATAAAATTATTTATCTTGAATATTAATAGTTAAATAATATATAAAATAAAAATTTATATAATTATATAATTTTTATATATTATAACTACTATTATTATTATCTTAATAATACTATTTTTACTTTTAGCTTTATCATTATTATCATTATCGTTATAATAATAATATTTCTTTTTTAAAATTTATTTTTATTATTTTAAAAAATTTTAAATATTTTTTTATAAATTCATCAATAAATAATGTTTTTTATATATAAAAATTATATTTAATTTATAGTATTATAATATAATTTTATGTTATATAAAATTTTTATAATATAATATATATAATTTTATGTAAAATAAATATTGAATAATATAAAATAATATAATAATATATAAATTATTTTTTATATACTAATTAGACTACCAACATTATCCTATAAACATAATTATTATCATTATAAGAATAATATTTATTTTTATTATTTTAAAATAAAATTTAAAATTTTAATTTATCTAATTTTTATATATTAAAAAAATAATTAATATTATTTGATATATAAATAATATAAAATTTATAACCATATAATATAATTTTATATTATATAAATATTTATAATATAATATTATAATATATATATTATTTTATATTAAATAAATATTAAATAATATAAAAATATTATAATTATAATATATAAAATTATTTATTTTAAATAGTGATAATCAAATAATATATAAAATATAAATTCAAATAATTATATAATATTTTTTATATTATAACTATCACATCACTATCATTATCATATAATTATTATTTTTATTTTTATCGTTATTACTATTATGATAATAATAATAATATTATTTAATTTTATTATTTTTAAAAATATTAAGTTTATATTATTTTAATTTTTTAAATAATATTTTTATTTATATATATTTTTTGAATTTATAATAAAATGATACAATAAAATAATTTAATTTAATTTTTTAACAATTTTTAAAAATTAAAAATTAAAATCTGGCTTTAATTTTTAAAATTTTTAAAATTAAAAACTAAAAATTTCTTTGAACAAAATCTTAAAAATTAATACTCGATATATTTTTCATAAATTTGTATACAAATAAAATTGATGAATGGTGCATATATCATCTTTTATCCCTGAAACAACACAATATAAAATAATGTGTAAAATAAGAAAATAATAATATATTTATGTTAATTTAAATTAGATATAATTATAAGATATTCTAATTAAATTTAACAATAAATGCATCTTTATTCTCAATATATTACAATTTACTTATCCTCAAAATGTTACAATTTACTTATTTTAAAGCAGTTAAATCCAATAGGTGAAGATAGACCAGAGACATAATAAATACAATCCTTAATAGTAAAACATCATATCAATTTTTAATTCGTCTTCATCAGATTCATATTAAGTATTTTAGTTTTGAATATATTTTATTATAAAAATATTTTAAAATTTAATTGTAAATAAAAAATTTCAAACAATAAAATAAAACATTTTTTAATTTTTATATTTAAAAATATTTTTTATATTTTATTCTATTATATAAATTTTCATGTGCATAATTATAATATGGTGTAATCAATTGTTTCAAAAAGATTGTTGAAATCACTAACATTCTAAAAATGTGAAGTTAGAGATTATAATAGTTTTATTTAAAATTTAAAATTTAAATTTTATCATTTTTAACATTATATAAAAAAACGTTGTCAAAATCATTGATATTTTGAAGAGAAAGTAAGATAGCAACTGCTTATTAACATCTAAGAAAAAATTATACATTAAAATATTGGTTATGTTGTGAAATATTTTTAGAAATTTTTTATCATTTATTATTTTTTACATACAAATAAATATATTATCTACACTTCTTATTTAATAACTAACAGATTTTTCAAAAAAAAAAAATAGAAATAGTAAAACAAATCTAAATATAAATAAATATATATTACTATTTATATGTGTAAAAAAAATTTTATGCATATAAAAAATAATATAATTTAAACTTAAAATTCCATAAAATTTATTTAAATATTTTATTAAATTAATTCTATGATTCAAATATCTATTAAAGTTTAAATACATATATTCAATAAAAAAATATAAATACATTTATTCAAATAAAATTATTCTTAAATTATGTGTGAATGATAATTCTTTAAATTAATTTCATATTATAATTTTAAAATTTTTCATGACATTTTATAGATATTTAATAAATTAAATATTTGAAAACATTTTTATATATACAAGTTAAAGTTAAAGAAAATCTTATATGATTGAGTTGTCCTCTATTTTTAAAAGAAAAATTATATCAGTTACTTATAATATAAAAAGTATTTCAATAGATAAAAAAATAATAGTAGATATATTTTTTATAAATAAAATTGATAAATGCATTAGTTATGCATATATCATTTTCTATCTATGAAATAATACAACAACACAATATATAAGGATCTCAATATATAAGTATTATTAAAATAAGTTTGATAATTTTTTTATCAATTGAAAGCTAAAATTATTATTTAAAATATTTATTAATATAAAATAACTTTTTTAAATAACATTTTTTAGTAGTTATCAATTTTTTCAAATGTTGCTCCATTCTTCATATTTTTAAAATTTATTTATTTATTTTTATAAATATTATATTCTTTTATTCTTTTAAGAAATATTATTAATTTATTATAAAGTGTTAGATAATATTTTTTATAGAATATTACTTTTTTACCATTAGTTTTAATATTATGTTGTTAGTTTTAATAATTACTCTATTTATTTAATTTTTTTAAATAAAATATTTGATCTTCATTAATAAAAATTTAAAAAATATATAAAATTAATTTATTAAAAATTTTATTTAAATAGATTCATAGAATAATTTTAAAAACATATTTTAAATATTTATTAAACAAAACCAAAGCTATCAAGAGTGATGTCTCGGCAAGGATTAAATGATTCCAGGACCTGCTGCTCCACAAAACAAACACTTATCCTTGATGTTTATACCTTTATTATTAAGATTACTACATGTTGGCAATCCATTGCAGAACAATCTATAAGTGGACTTTACTAAAAGAACTAACTTTCCAATTTTTATGTTGCAACTTTTAATTAATTTTTTATTTTTTTAGTTAACTTATGTGATAATTTTGTCAAGCATACTCTAAAGGTTTACAATAAGAAGATATAATTCCTAAACATAAAATAAAGGTAATCAAATAAAAAAGGCAACACATTAGCTAACCCTATATTAAAATAAAATTTCTAAATAATAGTTAACTAGATAAGTACCTAACTTGTTTCATTCTCTCGAATAAGAAGAAATCTTCTTTGGAAAGTCAAAAGATGAATAATGGTCTAAATGATTGAGGTCAAGCTAGCAAAAGTTTCTCTTATAAATGGTGGTGTCTAAAATAACATTAGTCAAATGAATAAAAGTAATTTAACACAAGTTTTCTCCTATAATCCAAATAGGTATTGAAATGGGAAAGATTATCCAAATGCAAAAGTGGCAATAATAGATTCAAGACGCAGAAGAGTCAACATACTCATTCATATCTAAAATAATCACAATCTTGTAAGGAAACCATAAAAGTATAGGCTGGCAGAAAAATCAAAAGGATCTAAAACTTGCAAAAATAGCTAAATACAAGGGAGATGTCTAATAAAGTGCTAAATTCTTTATATTAAAAATTATAATACTGATCACATCATTAAAGAAACTAATGAAATTATATAAGTATATATTAGATACATTGACAAACAAAATAGGAAAAAAATACTATAATTACATATAATTGAGTAAATAGGTATGGTAAAATTTAAGATAAATATCTATCATATCATAGTTATCCATATCAAAATTCAGAGTCTTATAATAATGCACATTTGCAACAAGTTTATAATTATTATTGCTCAAAATTAGCTCAAGTCACATGTAGATCATGAATATATATAGGTTTAAAAAACTTGAAAAATGGGGTAAGGTATGCGATCAATAAGCAGGTGAAGAAAAAAACCTTAAAAAACCCCATGTAAAGTCTCTTTTCCTTATTTTCTATTAATTATTAGAGATGTTATCATGTTGAATCTTCTCGAGCATAACATTCTAAGTGGTTTCAACTAAGTGACTTAATTTATGAACAAACTCTACAAGAAGAGGGATAAGGGGATTTACTTAAGCTTTTGAAAACATAGATAAAAATCATATTTGGCTCTAATTTTTCTATTTGAACTCTTTATTAAGTGTCAAGGTTATCATGGTGGAGATTGAGGATGTTGATCCAACCCTTGGTGAAAATTAAATACCTTGACTCTTAGTCAAATCATGTCATAACACAATGTTCTTATCTTAATGAGGAAAGGAATATGTATTCCTTTTTTCATGGGTAATGATATCTTGGTCATACAATTAGAGAAGACCTAATATAATAAGAGTAACATCCATAGATAAAATATTCTAATAAATATCTTCATTGTAACTTCCTAACTGAAACAGAACCTATATGATAATATTGAAAAAATAATTAAGATAATTATAAAACTAAATATTTTTATATCATAACTTTTCTATATAACTCATGAATATCTTTTATATAAATAGAGTATCATATCTTTTTTTTTTATATATTTATTTAGATTTCAGTTGATTTAATTGAATACACATTATAGAAAAAATATAACAATTTACATAAATAAACTTTAAAGCACATCTAACAATTTTTTTTTTCAATTTTTGAAGGCAAAATTGTTTTTGTTTTATGTAATCAAATTTTAATTTTCCGTTCTAAACTCTCTTTTTTATATTCAATTTTTATAAGATTTAGATAACTTTTGGTGCTTACATTCACTGTTTTCTTGTTTGATATTTTAATTTTGTTTGTTTCTTTTATTTTATGTAAATCAATGGTATTTTTCATTCAAAGCAATACTTCATGAGTCGGACAATATTACTATTCACAATAAATTTCTTTTTTCAAATTTTTAATATAAATATCTAGAACTTAAATTTTTTAGTTAAATTAGACCTACTGATTGTGATATATTTTTGTTTTACTTTATGAAAAATATAAATTATACTCACTTTATTTTTTTATCCATCATTATTTTTAAAAGAAATTGTTCTATTTTAATTATTATTTTTTTAAATTTTAAAATAATATTTATTATTTTAATATATTCTTATTTTTATAAAGACATTATATATAAAACATAAATTAATTAAAAAATAAAATATTATATAATAATTTTACCACAATATAATTAATTTTTTAACAATAAATAAAAAAAATTAAGGGAGTAGAAAAAGAAAATCATGACACATCGTTATAATTATTAATTAATCAACTACCCAAAATTGCATTAAAGAGCAATGAAAATTATGTGACAGTTTGTATTCTGATTCGTGCAAATTTTCCCTTACGTGGCCTCACATCACAGTATCAATTTCTGCAACAACACTCACCCAATGAAGGTGCAACCCAAAACCACACATCTCATAAGACCCTTCATTTTCAAACTACGCACCTTTCTCTTTCTCTTCTAGTTAGCTGAAGCTCTTGAACGATTAATTTCAATGTTTCATTTTACCTCATATGTTGTTCTCTGGCTTGCTGCATTTGACTGTCTTTTGATTTTGGTTGAATCAATTTTGTTGATGTAAAATAATAATAGAAATTTGGAAGAAGGAAGAAGCTGTTTTAGTGGTTTAAGGTCGCTGAATTTTAATGTCATTGATTGATTTTACATGGATTTTTGTTATCTGGATTGCTGCATTCTGGTTGATTGAATTGATTTTGTTGATCAAACAGTGAAGATGGTTAAATTGAGCTCTTCTTTTATCGGAGATTAAAATTCAGGGATTTGTGCTTGTGTATGATTGTGCCGGGATGATTTGGGGATTTTTTTTCTTTCAAATTTCTTTGAAATACTTAGGGTTTGTTTGTTTTTGTTTTCGAAAATAGTTTTCTTTCTTTGAAAACTGAAAAACCAAAAACTTCTTTGACAATTACTGTTTTAAAAAATAATATTTCTTTAGTTTTTGAAAAAAAAAAAACAGTTTTCTATTTTCAGCTGTTACTCATATCCTTTCATATATATATATATTTTTTCATTTACTCTCTTACTTTCATCTAAAAAATAGTTTCTGAAACTTATTTAATAAAATAATATTTAAAAAAGTAAAAGCACAATCAAGCATTCCCTTATTAGCTGTTTATTACTTTATTTTTCTTCCTTTTTTAGTTATTTTGTATTTAAAGTGTATTTTAAAGGCTGGTTGCATTTCTCAAATCTTAGTTTTAGTCCAGAACCAAATTTGGTGTCTTGAGATAAGTTGGATTTTGGGAGTATGAAATGGTGAAGGATAATCCGAATGGTGTTTTTCCCCCTCTTTCCTCATTGAAATATGGCTTGGCAGCTTTGTGTAGTCACTAGTAACGTGATTTCCTGTTTCTTTCACAAAAGTAGTTAAGTGAAATTTTCTGATTCATATGGACGCATATACAAGTTTGGCAAGGAGACGCATACTATTTGTGGTCCATATATATACAGCTTCTCCCAGAGTACATACTGTTTATCTGGTTCACATATAATTTGTCCTAACAACAATTGTACATACGAACTTTCTAACCGCCTGCATAGATAGCGGAATCGGAATCAAGTAACTTATATTCTGTGTGTGTAGGTGCACGAGAAGTGGATACATGCTCATCACTATCAGTGTAAGGTTGTCAAGCGCTAGTTGTCAAAATTCCATTCATATTTCTTGTGTTCCTCACTAACTGTTTTATGCAATTGGCATCTTGAGCGATACTGTGTTGTATATGCTGTGAGAATTGTCTGCTTCTGTGATGTAACCTATGATGTGAGCTGTGAGGAATATTATGATTAAATCTATGCTAGTGATTGAGCTAAAAGCTTCAGATCATGTGCTTATATGTCTTCAAAAATTGTAATTGTTGTTGTGTACTGATTAACAGAGGTTGTACCTAAGCTCTTAAATAATCCTTGAAGCACACTGAGAAAGGCCCATTAATGGAGTCTCTGGTTCTTCAACTTCATGAAATCTCAGCTGTCAAATTTGGAAACTTCAAGCTCAAATCTGGCATCTCCTCACCAATCTACATAGACCTCCGCCTTGTTATATCTTACCCTTCTATCCTCCGGAAAATTTCTCAAACCCTTGTTTCTTCTGTCTCTTCCACTTCATTTGACCTTGTCTGCGGAGTCCCTTACACTGCTCTCCCCATTGCCACATGTGTCTCTGTCACCCAGAACATCCCTATGGTCATGCGCCGCAAGGAAATCAAAGATTATGGCACTTCTAAAGTGATTGAAGGTGATTTCAAGAATGGCCAAAGTTGCTTGATAATTGAGGATCTAGTTACTAGTGGCACATCAGTTTTGGAAACTGCTGCACCCCTGCGTGCTGCAGGGTTGAAGGTCAGTGATGCTGTTGTTTTGATCGATAGAGAGCAAGGTGGGAGACAGAATTTGGAGAATAATGGAATCAGGCTGCATGCAATTCTTAAGTTGACTGAAATGGTGAACATTTTGAAGGAAAAAGGGAAGCTTGATGAGAAGATGCTAGGTGTTGTTATGAGATTCTTAGAAGAGAATCAGAAGGTTGCTGCTTTGGCAACTATGGCTAAGGTCAAGGCTTTGCCATTTTTGGAGAGGGTTAAGTTCTCCAAGAATCCATCAGGAAAGAGGTTGTTTGAGATAATGGCTGAGAAGGAGAGTAATCTGTGTTTGGCTGCCGATGTTGGAACTGCAGCTGAATTGCTTGAAATTGCCGAAAAGGTAAGAACTTGGTATTTATAGAAAGTGGAGAATTTTTATTTAGTCCAAGGCATTTTATTTGATCTCTTATTAGCAGTGAAAGTGTTGGAGAGGGTTCTTAATTTAAAACTGGGTTGTTGTTAATTGTAAGAGTCCTGTTCTCTATTATTATTATCATCAGTGAGATTGTAGACTTGTAGTTAGAGGTTTGGTCCTTATGAACAAATTATTGAAACTAATTTGGCTGTTCTTTCCTATCAGGTTGGGCCTGAAATATGCTTGCTGAAAACTCATGTGGATATTTTTCCAGATTTTACTCCTGATTTTGGTTCTAAGCTTCGCTCGGTAAAGTGCTTAAAGAAGCTCTTTCTTGCTTCTCAGTAGAGCAGAACAAATTTTTGCATCCTGATATTCTTAACATTTGTAGACTGGACTAAATTTGCTAGTATTTATTGAAAGTAGGACACCGTGTCAGACTTTAGCCTATTACAAGTGTGATGTGATTATGAGCAACATTTTTGCTGAGTTTTTAGGAATCTTACACATTTCTGGTCTAGTTGTTACTAACATGCTTTTTTCTTTGAAGATTGCAGAAAAACATAACTTCTTAATCTTTGAGGACCGTAAATTTGCTGACATTGGTAACACAGTGACCATGCAGTATGAAGGGTAGGACTTTGCCTACCTATTTTGGATTTCTTTTCAGCGTCCTTTCTTCTTTTTCTGCTTTTAATATGACATCTTTTTCTGTTCTGATATCTGCAGAGGGATCTTTCATATATTGGATTGGGCTGATATAGTAAATGCTCACATTATATCTGGTCCTGGAATTGTGGAAGGACTGAAATTGAAGGTCTGTGCTCTATAATACTAGTCATAACATTATCTTGACTGTAGCCAGACCAAAAATGCTAGCCTAACCTTTCGCGCAAATCATACTTAGGGTTTGCCTCGTGGAAAGGGTCTATTGCTGCTCGCTGAAATGAGTTCAGCTGGTAACCTTGCCAAGGGAGATTACACCACTGCTGCAGTGAAGATTGCTGAGAATCATTCTGACTTTGTTATTGGCTTCATCTCAGTCAATCCAGCATCATGGACTGGGGCACCCATAAATCCCGCTTTCATTCATGCTACTCCTGGAGTTCAAATGGTGACTGGTGGTGATGCTTTAGGACAGCAGTATAACACTCCATATTCTGTAAGTTTATGCATGCTGCACTGTGTATCTTTTAGTCATATGAATAAATTAACCGTATGCATTGTCAATCAGTAACTCCTAAGTTTAAGTTGATAGGTGAAGGATCATAAATGGTTTTATATCTAACACTCCCTTCCACACTAGAACCCTTTAGGAGAGGCAAGAATCATACTCTTGACCACTTGGTCATAGAGACTTTGATACCATGTCGATCACCAACTCTCCCAAAAGCTTAAGCTTTTTGGTGAAAACTTATGAAAGATTTTACATCTAAACTTGCATGAAGTACTTTACTTTTAACTGAGGGTGTAATGAAGTGAACTATTTGCAAATTATTCATGTTTGGCTCATTAAATATCTGTTCAAATTTGTTTAGTTAAAAAACAATTTAAAATTTAAAATTAGGCTCGATTATTTAATTGAGTCAAGTTCAAGTTTTGTAAGCTTGATATCAACAACTTATGAATAACTAGTAGGTGTTGGATTCATTTTCTTTGATCTAATTTGTATGTCTGCATTTCAAACTAAATGCGTTTTAAAATGATAGTTCACTTGCTATTTGTGTTATACTTTTACCTAGTTGATAACTCAGTCATGGTAGAGATGGTAGTTCTCCCACCCACCATTTAATATTCTTGTGTGAAAATACCCTAATGCAGTATTTCTTCCATTTCATTCTGCTCCTTTGTTCTGTTTTGCACCTGCATTCTTTACATTTGAGCTTACTGCTCTTGACAATTCACCAAATGGTTCTGCAGGTTGTCCATGATAGGGGTAGTGACATTATCATAGTAGGCCGCGGCATCATCAAGGCAGCAAATCCGGCTGAGGCAGCTCACCAATACCGTCTTCAAGGATGGAGTGCATATTTAGCCAAATGCAGCTGAAGCCTGTATTCTCAGAATAAATGGACGAGGCCAAGAGCTTACTTGGGAAGTGGCCAATGTTTGCGAGATATTTCATCTCACCATTTTATGATTTCCTTACCATGTAATAGGTGGAATAATGCAATTCACATAAATTTTTTACATCCTTTTCTGTCATAGGACAAACCCAATGCGTACCGTTCATTGCAATCTTATAGATTATTGATCAATGTGGGATCAATAACCAAATTTTTAACTGGTTGGGTGTGCTCTTGGAATATATTACGGGTATTGTATTTATTGAAATTGAATAAGCATTATGCCATATCACATATATAGTAATAGAATACCATAAACCATTGGGTAAATAACTCGGTACCAATTGATGACAATTATAGACTAGAAAGATGGCGAATTGCGCAGATAAGCTAGATATCATTTAGAATAGAAAAAAAACAAGCTAAATATCGATTAGGATAGAACAAAATGAATATATATATGTGGAACGTGTTAAGGTCCTACATCTCTACTTCGTAATTATCAGTGATAAGAGTTGCAACTTCCTGTTCATGTATTTGATGTAAGGATAAGCAAAGAGAGTTTGCCTCCTAAATTAAAAACACAATTACATGACCAGAAGAAGGTACATATCATCACAGGAAACGAGTTGCACTACAAACTATCAGCCTAAATATATTTGCCAGTTGAAGGACATAATCTGTTTCCATTCACTGTTCTTTCCAAATCCTACCAGTAACCCTTAGCTTTAATTCCTTCCTGTCACCCCCTGAAAAGAAGAGGGCCATATTCCTCTGAATTATCAGACCGTCAAAACTGTCACGAACCTTGCGGTGGCTGTCCCGGATGCTTCTAGGCACCCCTTGCCAAATCATCTTCCTCCCATTTCCACCTACCTCTAGACTATAGCTATAATTCTTAGCTTCATTATCATCACCCATAAACCGCAAAAAGGCTATGTAGACAGGCGCCATTCCTAGCTGAAAAGCTTCAAAATGTAGACAAAAATACTGACCAAAGCAGCTGAAAACCTAGAAACCAATGTGAAACACATAAATCAGCTAAAATTCAAATTTTGCCCAGAAATAAAAATTAAGTGAATATATAAGGCCCTTGTACAGAAACCTAAGGAGGCGAAGAGGCAATGTGGGAAAATTAATAGTTCTTCACAATGCAAAAAGGTTGCAGTTTCTGAGATATTTCAGTATTGTCAAAACATTGGATTTTTCCTAAGAAAATGAAGAAAGTTACAGGGTTAATTAGCTTGTTTAAAATTCTATATTCTCCGCAACTTATGAAGACAGACACTCATATATCCAAACATGCCACTCTGCCAACAGTCTAAGTTTTACTGTGGTTGGAAGACAGTGAGGAGGTTCAGCAAAACAATACCGTTAACATCCATGTGGCATTTTCAACTTCTTGTGGATTTGATTTGACGTAGCGATGATTAAATGTGCTACCACTGTGCATGTCCACTTTGTGGTCGTCTTTCAGGTGGGCCACAAGGCAGGGTATATCACCCATAATAGAGCATTCAGAACCAGCATATGGACAGTTATAAGGTCTATATGCACATTGTGATTCATGTTTTAGCTTGCTGTAATATGGATATATACCGATGCACCCAAAACCTTGATATTTACAGGGAAGTTCCAAAGATGCAGCCACCTTCTCCAATGCCAGACATCTGATATTGCCAAGCTCATGCCTACAAGTAGGGCATCGGTTATGGACCCTGGGTTTGCAACCTGAGCATATAGTGTGACCATTTGAACACTGCAACAACAGCACAGGAAAATAAGTTAGATAAATTAGCAAATAAAATTTCTTTTGTTATTAGACAATATTTAATAATCAAAATGAAAACCATCAATAATTACATAAACTCAAAAATTTACGTATAACAATTGTGATTGAGTTCCTACTAGAAAAAACCCCAACATCCTCATAATAGATCATCTAGATGAGACAGGGGAAACACTTTTGAATGAGGAAAACCAATATCCTCAATACTCAAATTTTGCTTATGGCATGCCTCAAAGAACATTGTTTTAGTTTGACTTCCAAGTTCCTATGACAAAGAGAATCCCACTTTTCTTGTTAATAAGCAGTTACACCAATCCATGAAATCAGTACTGGCAATTACACTTTGTCATACTATTTAATTTATCAACTTGCACTTTGAGCACCCCAGTATTTTATGTTACAATCACATGCTTTCTCTAGAATCCAAAAAATCAACAATAAACCATCATCAATGCATAAACAACCTGATGAATTGGAGGGTACATGGCATTCAGGCATACAGGGCACTCTAAAAGCTCACGAACACTGCTTGAAACAGTTCCATTAGGTTTAAGAGCAGTTTGTGCAGGATCATTTACTAATTCACTAACATCGGTAGACTCTTCATTTTGAGGAGGATCAACATCAGTTTTGCTCCGTATATCATCAAAGAAGGGATTACCAGAAGCCATGCTTTAAAAGCAATCACCAGCAGCCCTGTGAATGGGGAAACCTCTTTAGAATCAGCCAGGAATGAAGGTAGTAAATTCAACATAGTTTTTTTTTTTTTCTTTTTACTTACATCGGACAGTTAACAACATCAGAACTAGAAAGGTATTAATTTCATATCTCCAACTCATTTCTTCCACAAAAAACAATTACATAGATGGCAATCATATCATGAATTCTGTCATCCTATGACAAATCTATCATCCTCTGAAGTTCCATCAAGAAGATCAAAGATGCAACATGATGGTCATCAAATTTGGTTTTGAAACAAATTTACAAACTCTAGTGTGGCTTATGAAAGCAAACACAGCACATCAGCCATCCAAAAGTATAAGCATTCATTATTTCAAATACATTCTTACAGTTAATTAGTCCTCAAATCCACATTTATATTGGTCAATTGGGAATGCTTGTTCTTATACTACAAAGAGTAATCACCATAGAAATATGGAAAGTTTACCAATAAGATAACCACTTTTCAAATATGAATATTCCACCGATCATAGATAATTAATCATTAACACTTCAGTAGCTAAAAAGTTAAAATATCTCTTTCAGTCAAACAGATTCCTCTACTTAATCTTAATTTCTGGCCTCAGAGCCATTTTTATGCTACCTTTATGGAGTTCAAAAATATTACTACTAGGTGTTGGAGTCAGCTACAAGGATAAAACGATGTCATTGTGCTTTGTCAAAAATAAAAAATTTCAGAAAGGCCATTTAAATTAAGGTCTTTGGCTTAGTTATTAAAGAAAATTTTACGTAGTACTTCATTATTAGCTGAGATAAGTCATGATTAGGCATTAAATAAAAGTGCAGGAAAAGAAAGAACAAAAAGCGTAAAGAAAGTTTATTAACATGACAAAGTCACAGCTCGAATTTTGCAGGAATTGGTCATTGAACTGGTTCTTAAAGTCAAAAAAGGAAAGCATCAAATGACAAAAAGTAAATAACATATTAAAAGGAAAGCAAGCCAAGTTTTGTATATATCTTCTTGTACATTGATGAAGGAGATCACACGAAAAAGGTGCAAAGGAAGAACATCAAGGCTTCCAAACGTACTCAATTTCAGACACTGCAAACACCCACCCCTCTGAAAGAACCTGTCTACCTGGCATCAAAGTGTGATCTAAACAACCTAAAACACCGGAATCAAAACTATAAAAGCTATGTTTTAGCAGAGCCAATCAACATTCGACAGAAGGACTCAAAATAAAAGTGCAATGGGATGCAAAAAATCCAGTGTTGCTGCCGTGAAAAGGTAAACCAATAGGCGAAAAGTCACTTTAATTTGACAAAGGAATGAATGGCATGGTAGTACCTAACAACCATCAGAACCCACACCAATACCAAGCAAACTAAAATAACTTCGCTAAACACAACTAATAGGTAAATGTATGTTTTCCCATATAAACCAAACACACATCATGCTAAACACATTACAGAATAAAAAAAAATTAGTACTAAAACTAAACGACTAACCACACATGCATGAACACAAACAATCCTGATATACTTATTTTGAACATTGACAATTTCGCATACCACCTTAGAATCCAAGACAACCACAATTGACCAAGCAGGAAAAAAAAACACTCAGCAACCAGGAAAAAGCGGATCAAACACAAACCTTAAACAGCGCAAATTGTTCCATCCATTCACACAATTAAAACCCTAACCTCAAGCAACAAATTCATCGTGTTTCAAAACAAACTCCACCCCAGATCCAAAATAAACACAAACAAAAATCCCAAAATGAACACGTGGAAGAACAACACAAAAGTCAAACCTTAATCACCCCCCATAACTAATAATTCATGATAAAAAAGAAAAACAGAGAACCACAGAAACCAATAACTATATAAAATCAAGTTGAAAAGAAAGAAGAACCTGAAATGATGGATTGATCAAAAGGACATTAGTGAGAAGAAGAAAATGAAAAAACGAGAGAGATAGAGCTAGAGAGAGAGAGAGAGAGAGAGAGAGGTTTTGGTGGGTTTTATAACAAACTATACAATAAATGAAATGTGCGCGTCTACGAGTTGATCAAGAATTTCAAATTAAAGAGAGAGAGAAGAGCGTAGGTAGGTAGAAGGAGGAGAGAGAAAGTGAGAGAGAGAGAGTTGTCGGAAAAATAAGAAAATGGAAGGAAAAGGCTTAAAAAGGTGGGACCCTCACTCACTCCTTGATTTCCTCGTTTGCCTTTTTTCTTCTTCAAATGTCTTCGTTTAAACTTTAAAGTAGTAGTTGTGCCTTTGACTCCTCCTTTCACACCTTATTTTATTTTTCAATAAATAATATCTAATTTGATTTTTGTCTTAATTGAAATTCTTACTCTTCTAATTTAGAATATATAACTTTAATTTTTAATTAAATTTTTTATTTTTAAAATTTAATAAATTTAATTTTTTATTAAAATTTTAAATTATTAATTTTATCCAAATTTGTAGATGCTTCTAAAAGATAGAAAACATAAAATAAATTTTAAAGTTTAAAAATAAAAAAATTAGTAAAAACTTAATAAAATTTAAAATTTTGTATATAATTTAATATTAAAATATTAAAATTTGAAAAATAAAAATTTTAAAAATTTATTTAGAATAATTTTAGTTAAAGTTACTTTATTTAATAACTCTTATAAAAAATTAAATTTTATTAATTTAATTGTTAAATTAATAAATTATATTATACAGATCATCCTTACAAAATCTCATAAAATTTAAAAAGGATTTGATATTTTATTAAATAAATTCAAATTAACGGATATTATATGAGATATATTATCCGTTAATTTAAATTTATTTTTTCAAGTATCAAACATTTTTTAAATTTTATGAAATTTTGTAAAAATATCTATATAATATAATTTATTAATTTAAATATTGGATTGATAAAATTTAATTCTTTACAAGAATTATTAAACAGAATAACTTTAATGATATAAAACTCTTGAGATAACTTGATCCCTTCTCCATATATATATATATATATATATATATTAATGATACAAAACTCTTCATCTCCTAACAAAAATTATTAATCATTTTGATTTAACTTGAGTGTTAAGTGTGTAGGTTTTCTTTGAAAAATATCACATAAATTTTTTTATCATAAATATTATTAATTTCAATTTGAAGTCTTGTTCTTGAAGCATTTAAAGATGTTTGTTAAGAAAAAAAATTTATGCCAATTTTTTTTTTCAAAAAGATTTATTTTGTATTAAGCATACTTTTTAGAAAAATAAACATTACTTGAAAAAAAAATGATGACCACTTTTAAGTAGAATCTTTGCATAAGTTTTCTAAAATACATATATACTAAAAAGGTGATATGACACAAATTTAATGGACCAAAATCTTGTTTAAAAAAACTATAACTAAATGTTACTTAAGAAGTTCATGTAGAAAGATCACTCAAAAAGTTACCTTAAAGAAGATCACAACACATTATAAGATTCTTGGATCTCTTGAAGATAAATACTATCATGCTACATCTTAATCCTATTCTTAAAATATTCTATTACATAAAGGACTTTATTGCCTACGAGCTATTTAAAAAGATATATTCTTTAGAAAGATTTAATCAATAAAAATTTCTTAATTTTTGTTAACATAAAATGAAAAGTAGCAATCACATAGAACAATAAGAACGGTTCCATAATGATTAATTTACAACATCTCCTAAAAAAAATCTATAAAACATGATAAAAAATAAGAACATAGGTCTTAGAATGATTATTCTGTGAATATATTATCTTAAGCCATTTTCTAGTGTAAGCGATAATATTCAAGAAAAGAAATTGTGAACTTTTATGTTGTAATCTTTTGGGTAATCTAGTTAGTTTTTAAGTGAACCAATTCTAAAATAAAGTATAAAAAATCCACTCAATGAAATTCTTACTTGAAGGAAAAATTTAGTGTTATTGGTTGGTACATAACTTATGGAGATTACTATGTAATGAACATACTTTAGAGGTCTTAAAAGATTGCTATAAAAATATTTCATTATAATCTATTAGCAATTTTAGTAAAAATATTACTGTATAATGAGAACTAGATCCTTGTATATATATGAGATGAACCAATATAATTTTTTTTCTTTTTTAAAATATATTTTTAAACTTCTTTTAATATTTTTTTAAAAATTTATTTTAATGCAAAAGTTCTATATTATAAACAATCTTTATGAAAATAGAAGGTTTTAACAAAAAGGAAATTTTTATAAAATATCTGTATAGAAATTTGTTAGATACTTAAAGATCTTTGTTTTTAAACTTTTTTTAAAATCTAGCTTAAGATAAATTTAATGCTTTATTATTCTTTATAGATATTAAAGGTTAAAAATGTTTTAAGTGTCTTTCAATTTTTTTTATCCTTTACCAACTTCAACTAAGATAGTATAAGGTCAAATACTTACTTGATCCTTAAAGTTTAAGTATTTGACCATGCATTTATTATTTTTAATGTTTTCAACAGTGTAATTCACATGTTACCATCTCTTACAATCCCTTACCCTTTGCCCCATGAAAATGTTCTCTTTCATAACAACATTGTTAAAAGAATCAAATTAACATAAAAATCTCCACCATAGTAAAAATACAAAAAAAGAAGAAGAAGAAGAAGGTGACATTGCTTAAACTACCACTCCTAAAATTATAATAGAGTAACTAAATTTCAATTTATGTTTTTCACTTTGTGCCTTGATCCATAGTAGAATCATTCTCAAACTCTAATCATCAGAGCTCACCAATCATCATAGTCTTGTATAACCCCCAAAACATCTATGATTTTATTTCACATCACCATCATTAGCTCCGACAACAAGCCCAACAACAACCACTAACCCTTCACCATCAAACCAACATGTTGCTCCACTATGCACCAAATAAAATACTAAAATCTCTCTAAGACCAATAACCCCACAAATCTCACAATTACCATGATCTAATAATTCATCCTATCATAAACTTAAACACTATGAAATTTGTCAAAATCATCATCGTCATGACTCTACTTTCCGAGTGACTTGCATATTTTCCATGCTTTAGTGATAAAGTCTCTAAGATTAGAATAGGGAATGATGGTTATTTTCTCTGCAAAGGGAAAATTAACCATTGTAGTTTCAATAGATTCAGGTACAAAAACAATCTCAGATGTTCTTTATGTTCCTAATATTGATCAAAATTTGTTAAGTGTAGGTCAATTGATTGAGAAAAGATTTAAAATATCTTTTCAAATCAACACTTTTATTTATGGCATTGCTGGTTAAGAGATTCTAAAGATTAAAATAAGAGGTAAAAACTTCTCATTTGATCCAACAGAAGTGAAGCAAGCAGTCTATTATATTCAAGTTAGTCCCATAGAACTTTGACATAAGAAACTTAGTCATTATCATATTCGACTAATGCTAAACATGGAGAAGAAAAACATAGTAAAAGATCTACCAGTATTTTTGTATCATTTACCAAATTGTAATGCGTATCAATTTGGTAAGAAAAAGTCAAAAGTCATTTCCAAAATCATCTTGGAAAGCCTCTCAAAAACTGCAACTAGTTGACATAGATGTAACAAGACCTCAAGGAACACCATCCTTATAAGGTAGTCTATACTTTATTCTTTTCATAGGTGATTATACAAGAATGTGTTGGATTTTTTTTTTTTTGAAATTAAAGCATGAAATGACTGGAGTATTTATGAAGTTCAAGAAAATGGTGGAGACTTATAGTGACTACAATATTCAATTTCTAAGATCTAATAACGAGAAAGAGTATATCTCAGCAATTTAATCTATTTTGTGAAAATGTTAGCATTGAATATAAACTCATAGCTCCTTACACTCTGATGAAAAATAGGATTAGTGAAAAGAGAAATAGATCAGTGATGGAGATGACTAGATGTATGTTATCATTCTGTTGATTTATTTGCAGAAAATTAGTTATAATTATAATATAATTTATGATTATTTAATTGTAATTCTACCTAATTTTTCTTATTTTTGTAGGAATGGTCACGCAAGCAAAGAATCCGAAAATAGACAAGTTTTGGATTAAAAATAGGGTAAAAGAAGTATAAAAAGATAATACACATAATGCAACAATGACACATCAACCCTATGGTGCTGCAAGATTACGTAGAATGGTCGCGATGGCTAGGTCAAACCCGATCCACCATAATGAAACCTCAATCCACGCCTATAAAAAGAAGACTTTATCACACCATTCAAGACACCACTTTGGGTATCCCTCGATATCCTTCCGTATGATTTGGAGACAGAAGCTCTTCCACAGTACGAGTTGCAACGTCCTATTGTTAGCTTTACTGAAACTACAGTTTTGTCATTCTTTTTCTAGAAGTAGGGTTTAGGGTTTACTTTGTTGGATTAGTATGTTTTTGGTTGTCTTATCTCTCGATGTGTAACTAATCTTCAAATCATGGGACTGTGGTGAAACTTATGATGTAACCAATTGAACCTCTTTTCCTTTTTATGAATGATTTGGTATTTCTATTAAATTATGTTTTCCTTATTATGCATAATTAATTAATGAGAATTAATTTCTAAGTTAATTAGGGGATAGGTGATTGTACCATTGCTTAATTAACAGAACGATAAGGTAAACTGAATCTAAGGGTTTTGGAGAATTAATCAGAATCCTTGATTTCTAATCAGTTATTAATTTAACAAGTCCGCATGTTCTTTATGCTTCTCTTAATTATATACCTTGCATGATCATTGAGAGTAGTAACTTGAGAGAGAATATTGCTATTGCATGATCATTAGGTAGTAATAGAATGAAAATGGATGATTAGCATAGCAGTTGACTCAAATCATTTATAAAGGAGTTTGAGTGAAATTGGGTAAAGTTATAAGGGAAACCAAAGTCCCATGTCTCCATGTCTCTCTCTTCATAATTAAACTTGTATTTGTGCCTTTTTGTTTTTAAATCGCTTGCTCTCGTTTTGTTTCATTATTCCATTCACTCTAAATATTTCTAAACAAATCATTTTCTAGTGAGGTAAAAAATTAGGATTTAATTATTATTTAAGATTGTTGAAATAGTATATGTGGAAACGATATTAAGGGTTTTAATTACCTCTTTCTACACCGACAGGTGCACTTGCCCGTAGGTAAAACTTTGTACACACAGTAAACGCACAACGTTAAAACATGAAATGATCTATGAAGTTCAAGAAAATGGTGGAGACTTATAGTGACTACAACATTCAATTTCTAAGATCTAATAATGAGAAAGAGTATATCTCAACAATTTAATCTATTTTGTAAAAATGTTAGCATTGAACGTAAACACATAGCTCTTTACACTCTGACAAAAAATAGGATTAGTTAAAAGAGAAATAGAGTGATGAGAGATAACTAAATGTATGTAACATATGAAAGAGTTGCCTAGAATGTTTTGGACAGAGGCTGAATTCGTAACAGTAAGATCAGTTGTAAATCAAGCATTATGGTTAAAGAACATCTTATATGTTTTACAAATGTAGTAAAAAAATGAAATTGATATTTTTGTTAACAACCAAATAACAAATTACAATTGCAAATCATCCAGTGTTATGAAAAGACTAAACATTTCAACATAAAACTCTATATTTTCTTACGTTAAATGGGCTCTTAACATTAATGATTACAAAATGGTAAATTTATCTTTTCATTGAGATTATAATTTTTGAATTTTCAATAAAAATTTTAAAACATTTTTTAAAATATAAATTATTAAAAATAATAAAATTTATTTTTACAAAATAATATTGGAATTTTTTATTAAAATCATAAATTAATTTTTTTAAAAATTTCATTTTAAAATAAAATCTAAAAGAGATTTTGATATAAAATAATTAAAAATAAAATAAAATATAAAATTTTAAACTTTATCCTAAAAATAATTAAAATTTAAATATACATATTTTTATAAAATATGTTATATATATTTGATAAAAGATATTTTTTACTAAAAATATTTTCATAAAATATTAAAATTATATTTAAAAAAATAATTAAATTATTTCTATTAATTTAAAAGGATATAAAGCAAGGGTTAGAAAAAAAAATGTTATCTTAATTTTTTAAGTATCTAACACAGCATCACCTTTTGGTGAAAACTATAACTATCAATTTACGAAAAATATTTTATAAAAATAATTTTTATATTTATGTAAAAAAATATAAAAGTATAATACAAAAACTACTTTTAATACAGTTTTTTTAAAATATTTCACTTATTTTATAAATTTCAATTTTAAAATTTTTATATTTAATTTTTGTTTTAATTATATAATTGACTATACAAAGTATTTTAAATTATAACTATAAAAACCAAAGTTTAAAAATATATTTATAATTTTAATGTGGATTTTCCATATTATTTATAGACAAAAATAATTTTTAAAATTTTTTATTTTAATAAATTATTATATTTTTAATATTTTTATTTATTTCAATTGTATAGTTAAAATTATATTAATTTCGATGATGAAAGATAATTATTTGTTTTTAATATAATATAAATTTTATTTTATATTTATTTGTTCATCTCAAATGTGGTACAGGATAATGTAATTCAATCATTTTCACCATCTTAATATGTATCATAGAATAAGATTATAGTCTATCTTCTTTTATCTTTATTTATCTTTAAAATCATACATATTTTTTCACATTCAATCTTAATCTAAATGAGCTTAATGTCAAACGACACATCTAACTGAAACATTTTATCACACATATTGAATTCAGTTGTGAATAAGAATTGACACATATAAAAGAAAATTTTATAATTAATTCAACAAGATTAGTTTAGTAATGAATAAAAAGTTAAATCAAAATAATAATAATAATAATAATAATAATAATAATAATAATAATAATAATAATAATAACTGACATTTAATTTGTAAATCATGATTCCGTGCAAGTTGGTAGCTTTACAGAATAAATTGTGGCTGTCACACAGTTCTATTACAAATTAATAGAAGATCTAACAAAATATCTTCATCATTGTCTGCTTAGAGAAAATTGAGAATTTTTTTTTTTAAGTTAGATAGATTTTATTTTTATATTTGTCTTAGAAGAGATAGAATTAAATTTTGTAGAATCATCAAATTTTTTTCTTCCCATAAAAATTGAGAGATGAGACTTTCTGTTTATTTATTTAATATAAATTCTTAAATATTTTTTAAAATATAAAAAATAAAAAATATAGTAAAAATTAAAAGTTATAAAATTAAATTTTATTTTTAAAATTTATACTACTAATATTTCTTTTCATTCTCTTTTTCATCCATCTAAATAATAGAATATTTTTTTTTCTTTTCTTTCTCTATTATTTTCATCAATTCAAACTTATTTTACTATCTTATTACATTTTTTATTCTCCTATTTTCTTCCTTCCTGATCCTTATTCTTTCATTAACATACTACATTAAATAATATTTAATGGTGATATATTGATACACATCCTATGTAATTTTAGCGATGATGTTGATGGAACATGTACAATTGAAAAGGAAGGTTGAGTAAAGCAAACAAGCACAATTGATCACTGTTTGGTACAATCTGTAGGCTTAAAAGAGACAGTGTTCTTTTGGAGGTCATAGCCAACCAAGAGGTTCTGCTGTGCCAAGTTTCCGAAGATGGCACCATTTTCACTTGAAGTGAATGCGAAGCATAGAATCCCATCAGCAACTTCAACAAAGGTGTTGATAGCATTCAACTGAACATCTGCACCACTAAAGTGTGCAGTGATTACCGGTACATCTAGTTGATCAAATCTAACTTTGTAGCAAAGACTCAACCGTCTAGTTGGATCTTGAACAGGTTCTAAGTGAACTGCATCTGCCACTGCTGATTCCAACTTTGAATAAACATCATTTGGTAAAATAGTGAGTGTGGTACCTGAATCAATTATGATATTTCCCTCTCCACTAGATTCAGATGAGGAGCTTCCAAACTCTATTCTATTCTTTCCAACACTTAATGCTTCCAAGGTTAGGTAGTAAAATACTTGTTGATCTTGTGGGACTATAGGAGTTGAGACAGTTCCATGACCAGAAACCACAGCAGCATCTCCAAAATTGAGTTTGCTAGAGGAGTTAGATTCTGAAAATATTGGTTCCAAACAATAAGAGAACTTGCCACCTATTGAAGAATTCAATTGAGATATAAGGGACACAGGTCCACCTCCAAGGCCAACTACACCAGAACTTTTCCCTTGAAAAGACACAGTATTGTCAGTTCCACATCCAACCACAATTTTAGGAAATTTGACAGGAGAACCATCAGTGGAGCTTAAAGTGAGGGTCTCCTCACTAAGATCTCCTTGTGATTGTGACCCATCTCCATAATTAATAGTATATTCACAAGTTTGCTCACCATTGGAAGAGCAAGTAGTATCTTGGACAGATTGACATGTAGTAGAAAAGTAAGGAAGAGTTTTGTATGTGTGGGATTTTGAAGGATCAAATATAGGAGTGGTTTGGTTGAAACAAGTTTTACAAGGTTGGCATTGCAGCCAAATAATGTCACTACCTGTATCAACAATACCATAGAGTTGGAATGGTGGGGTTCCTACAAAATAACTCAAGAGGTATTCTCCATCACCTGGTGTTACTGCAGCCTCAGCTGTGTTTGGAGAAACAGAAGGCTTTTTCAAATGATTGGCACGATTGATGGAACGATGCACGGCATTCACAACTCGATGGAATTGAGTTTCTTTGAGATCATAGAATGGTGATCTTGATGAATCACGGTGGATGATTTCCACACTAAAACCACCATTCAGAGCCTCTAAGATAGATATGTTATAAAGACATAATAAAACTAGAGTGAGAGATGAATAATAATGTAGCATTGTTTTCATCACTAAGTTGTAGAAAAGTGAAGAACCAATCATAAAAAATATTCCAATATTTTAATATTACCACATTTTTAATGACATTTTATAAGACTCTTATGATGATTGAGTGAGGGGGTTTGTAAGACTATATGTGAAAAAATGAGTTGTACACTGAACTAAATGAATGAATATGGGTTGAAAAATAGCTTATTATCTCCCTTTTACATACAATTACCTATTTACCTTATTACATATAATTATGGTCTAATTTTTTTAGAATATACTTCTAATGTGTGACAGTGGTCATGTGGATAATTCTAAATAAAGTAAATTATATTTATTACATTTTAAGATTAATTTTTATAAATTATTTAAATGTATAAATTTATAAAATAAATAAATAAATATAATCAATATTTGAACATAATTAAAGTAAATTAAAATTATTAATTTTTAGAATAAATGTGAATCTATTAATATGTAAAAGTAATAAAATCAAGCCTAATCAATGTTGGTATTTTATCCCGATACTTTAGGAGATGTGAGGGTACAAATATTTATAATGATACGATTTAATATATTTATGTCATAAGTTATATCTGTAATTAATATTATGAAAATGTAATTAATAAAGTCAACATTTTATTTTTTAATATATTTGATTTTAAAAATTATAATTTTAAATTGACCTCTATTAATTTTTAATTAAATAATTTATAAAATTTAAATTATATTAACTTAAAAACTTTTTATTATTTTAATATCAAAATATTTTTTTAATTTAACATTAAAAACAAATCACCATTAGATGAGGTTAACATTCAAATATTTATTATTTTTTATTTGAATATTTTAACATAAAAATATAATTAATTTTAGGAATTTTAAAATTTTAATATTAAATTATGAATATAATAAATCTCAATTAATTGATAATAATTTTTATATAAAAACATGCATTGTATAAATTTTATTAATTTTAAATTAATTGATATTAAATTAAAGTTTATTAATAAAAATATATTTAATATTAAATTAAACTTATAAAAAAACCTAAACTATATTGAAAATTCAGATCAGTTGAAATTAACATAAATTATTAAATTTTTCTGTCAGTTTTAATATAAAATATAGCTGTTAAAATAATAAAAATAAATTATTATAAAATTAGATTAATATTTTAAATTATTTGTATCGCATACTCCAACTTTTTTTCGAATAAAATAAAATAAAACAAATGTTAAAATTTTTAAAATTTTTAATATTATACATAAAAATCAATTATATAACCTAAATTCAATTAGTTAGCAGTAATTTTTTATATAAAAATATTATTTTGTTTTTTAATTTTAGTAACTTAAGAAACTTTCTATTAAGTTAAATATTAAATAAATTTAAATGAGTTAATAAATATATATTTCACATTAATTTAAATTAATAAAAATTAAACTGTATTATACATCTAAATTAATTCACATTAAGTTATATTATTAAATTTTATCACAAATTTTAATATAAAATTTAAATATTAAAATAAAAAATAAATTATTATAAAATTATATCAATATTTAAAATTATATTTATTCTACAATTTAACTTTTTATGCATAAAAATAATAAAATAAAAAGTTTTTATTTTCAATTTTTATATTATATATCAAATTATATATATATATATATATATATATATATATCATAAATCTCAATTTGTTGGCAATAATTTTTTATATAAAAACATGATATGTTTTCTGAATTTGAATAATTTTAAATTAATATTACATAAAAAGTTAAACAAATTCAATTGTGTTAATAAAAATATATTTAAGACTAAATTAAATTTTAAAAAACAAATTGTACTGTGAATCTAAATTAGTTCACATTAACTTAAATTATTAAATTTTTAATGTCAATTTTAACTATTAAAATAAAAAATAATTATTACAAAGTTCTATCAATCTTTAAATTCATTTTATTACGTACTTTAAATTTTTACGGATAAAATATAATAAATGTTTGGATTTTTAATTTTTTATACTATATATCAAATTAAATTATATACTTAATAAATTTCAATTATTTTTTATATAAAAATATGATATGGTTTTGAATTTTAGTAATTTAAAACTATTTTATATTAAATAAAGTGTTAAAAAATTTAAGTACATTAATAAAAAATATATTTGACATTAAAATAAATTTAAAAAATTATATAATCTTATAAATCTTAATTAGGTTACATTAACTTAGACTATTAAATTTTACTATCAATTTTTAATGCAAAATTTACCTACTAAAATAATAAAAATAAATCATTATAAAATTATACCAATGTTTAAATAGATTGTATTTGTATAATTTAACTTTTTTAAATTAGTTCATATTAACTTAAATTATTAAATTTTATTATCAATTTTTGATATACATTTAACTATTAAAATAACCAAAATAAATTATTATAAAATTATCAATATTTTAAATTAATTATATTGTATAATTTAATTTTTTCCAATCAAACAACTTATAAATATTAAAAATTTTCAAAATTTTAATGATATATGTCAAATTAAATTTTATATATTATAAACACCTAATATTTAATTTGATCCTATAATATTGAAATATTGAAAAATTATAGTACAACTTTGTTTAAAAATTTTATTTATTGTCAGACATAATTTTATTAATGCACTTTTGTTTAATATTTTATTTAATATAAAAATAATTTAAAATTATTAAAATTAAAAAAACACATCATGTTTTTATATAAAATAAATTACTATCAATTAATTGAGATTTATGTTATATATAATTTAATTTTATATATAATATAAAAAATTAAAATATTTATTTAATAGTATCCGAAAAAGGAAAAAATTAAATTATACAATAAAATAAAGTTAAAACATTGATATAACTTTGTAATAATTATTTTTTATATTAATAGTTATATTTTATATTAAAAGTTGATAAAAAAAACTTAATAATTCAAGTTAACGTAAACTATTTTAGATTTATAACAAAATTTACTTTTTAAATTTAACTTAATATAAAATATATTTTTATTAACGTATTTGAATTTGTTTAACGTTTCACTTAGTATCAAGAAATTAAAAATTATTGAAATTCAAAAAATACATAATATTTTTATAAAAAAATTACTTCCAATTAATTAGGGTTTATGATAATATATATATATATATATATATATATATATATATATATATAACTTCATTTCACATATAATATAAAAATTAAAAATATTAAATATTTATTTTATTATGCTTAAAAGGATAAAAAGTTAAATTATGTAGAATTAATTTAAAATATTGATATAATTTTATAATAATTCATTTTTTTAGTTTAATACTTCAATTTATATTTAAAATGTATATAAAAATTTAATAATTTAATTAAATGTGAAATAATTTAAATTTATAATACAGTTTAATATTTATAAATTTAACTTAATATCAAATATATTTGTATTAGTACATTTGAATTTATTTTATATTTAACTTAATAAAAAGTAATTTCAAATTTATAAAATTTAAGAAACATTTAATATTTTATATAAAAATTATTGTCAATTAATTGATTTAGGTTATATAATTTAATTTGATTTATTATATTAATAATTAAAAAATTTAAGATTTATTGTTGAAAAGAGTTAGAATATACTATATAATTAATTTAAAAATAAAATATATTTTTAATCCTTTTATAAATTTTAATTTTTTTTCTTTAATTTTAAAATATTTGTTTTAAATCTTTTTAATTTGTTAAAAATATCTTAGTTTTAATTTTAATATTAATTTAAATTTTATTAAATTATAATTAAAATAATATAATATAGACATTTTATAAATAATTGAAAATTTAACCTAACGATAATTAATTTAATTTAAGTTAATGTTAGAAATTATAATTAAAATATTTTATAAAAAATAAGGGATGTAAACTAAAGGTTTTAGGATCTATAAATTGAAATTAAAATTTTAGTTTTTTTAATAAATTCATAAATTTTGTTGTATAAATTATATTTATTTTATTTTAACGAATAATATATATTAATTTAAGTTTATTTAATAAAATATTAAAAAATTGTAAAATTTTATAAACATTATTTATATAATAAAATTTATAAATTTAATAGTTAGATTGATAAATTCAATCATTAAAAAATATTAAATAAATTAATTTATAATCAATTTACTTTTTTAATTTAAAATATTAAAATAATTTTATATTATTATTTTTATTTTAATATCTAAGTTTTATATTAAAATTAACAGAAAATTTTATTAATTAAGTTAAGGTGAATTAATTTTTATTTACAATATAGTTTAATTTTTTATATATTCAAATAAATGTTAAATATATTTTTATTAATGCTCTTGATTTTTTAACGTTAATATAATATAAAGTAAGTTGAAAGTACTAAAACTTATAAAATTCATATTTTTTATATAAAAAATTACTATGGATTAATTGAGATTTATACATAATTTAATATTAAAAATTTAGAAATTCTTAAAATTAACTATATTATAATATTAAAATATTGAAAAAAATAGTAAATATTTAAAATTTCAACCTCATTTAAAAAGGATTATATATAACTTTTAAATTGAAGAAATATGAATAAATTTTTTTACTATAGTAATAAGAGAATTTTTCTAAAATTAATATAATTTAAAAATTGTAAATAATTGTGTAATTAATAATTATTAAAGGGGTAAACTTAAAAATTATATTTTAAAAGATATTTAAAAATAGATAAAATTGTTCACTATATTAATTATATTATGACATTATGAATTACAAATATGATATATGATAAAAATAGATTAAATCTTATCATCTCACATGACAAAAATACAATCAATTTTTGAACCTTTACTTCCAATCATTAAAATTTTAGATTCGGATATCATTATTAATAATGCTAATTTATTTTTTAAACATTAAAATGTTTGGTTTTGACTAAATGTTTGAATGATATTTAATGTTTCAAAATATTATAAATTAAAAATAATAATTTTGTTTTGGTGAAGTAAAGTAAAACTAATATAACAGTATGTAAAAATAATTTTATTTAAATATGATAGAAAATTTAATTGAAATATGTTAATAATATAAATTTTTTCTATAATATTATGTAATTATGAACTTTTATATTAATAAATATTATTATTTTTTAATATTCAATTTAAAAATCAGTAGTATAAAATAATTTCATAATTTGAATAATATATTTTTTTAATGAAATTTTAACTTTTGAGTACAAATTTAAAAATAATAAAAAGATATTCACTATAACAGTCTCCAAAGTAACCACAAAAACAAATTTGAATGATATCTTGTTCTTTTTTCTTAATAAATTTGATATTTTTTATGTTTCTAAATTTATTGAATGATACAGTAATATATCATTAAATAATAGTACATATTCTTTTAAAGTTATATTTTTCTATACTTAACATATAACCTAAATAATCCATTATTTATGAATAAGAATTTTTTAAAAGAAATAAAAAAAATATTGATTACAATAATCAATTGAAAACCATATATAACAAAACATAAAATGATAATATCTTGATGTATAGGCAATTCAGCTGTACTAGCTTAAAATTATAGACTAATACAGTTAAAATGAAACTTACTGAATTAACTTAAGTTTTCAAATTAGTAATCTAGTTTATCTGAATTATTTGTATGCTTGATTGCAATATGTAAATATTTTTAATAAATTATATTTTATGTTAAATTTTCAAACCTATAAATCTAAATAATATTATTTTTATATAAATATTTTATTTCTGTATATATTTTTATAAATTGATGCTACAATCACTTCTTTGAAAAAAAATTAAATACAGCCATAAATTTTCTTACACTGGTAAAAAATAGAATAAAAATATAAGCGATATCAATATATTTAATATTTAAAAATTAGTAACAGTTGATATTAAAATTTGTAGAAGATAAATCTCTTTTTATATATTGCACTTTCACAATTTGTTTCGTAATTAGAGAACTTCGAACGCTATTTTATCTATGTTAAAATTCTGTCAACATTGAATAAATGGTGATGATATAAGATTCTGATAATAAAAGAAATGTGCATACGTGTCAATCACAATCCCTACTGTCATTTTATTGGAATTATTATATTTAAATTTTTGGTTTAATTCTGTTTATATTCTCTAATTTAGTGTTAAGATAATTTTAATTTTATTTTTAATTTCTATTTATTATTTTAAAATAGAATAAATATGGTTCAACATAATGCTGTCATATTTTATTTTAGATCAAGTTCAACGGTTCTTAAATGTGCATGCAAAAATCCCACCAACTCCGGAACGTGAGATTTTTCTTCAACCGTCCTAAAAGTTTATAGACATCGATACTCCAAAGAATAATAATCATTGATTTACGAGTAAATTACTATTTTGTTTCTTCAAAACTATAAAATTAATAATTTTAATTTTTAAAATATAAAAATATCATTTTTATTTTAAAAAATGTATTATTTTAATACTTTTATTAACACTAAAATAAATAGGTGATAAAATTTAAAAAAAAATATTTTAAAATGATGAAAATGATAATTTTTATAATTTAAAAATAATGTAATTGAGTTAAAAATTTTAAAGATTTAATCTTTATTTGTTGGAAGTAGACGTTGAATTCTGATAAATGGGAATAAGGATTTACTCGAGGTGAATAGAGATTCAATCATTTGAAAAGTTTTTAAAGAGGGTTTAAAATGTGATAGTAGTAGAATACTTAACAAAGTTTGAATAACTGTGTAAATATTCTACTTTTTATCGAAGATATCTCGATAAGGCATGTGTGAAATACCAAAAAGATCTTTTAGCGATAATTGGTTCCATAAAAATTAGAGATTTTTCTCAATTAGTGAATAAAAGTTATTTGAGCAAAAAGTGTAATTAGAAGCTGGCAATTGCAAAGGCTAAGGCATATGAAGGAGATTAGCGCCTCAAGAAAAATGATTTAAACCAAAGTTTGTGAAGGGACCATTTCTCCTAAAACAAAATAAGGGAAAGAAGTCTCAAGGACAACATAGTGCTTAAAGGCAACACACCAACCCTCAATGTTAGAAGTGTGAGAAGAGTAATGGATACAAGCTCTGCTTATGGGGGCAAGATGTTTGTTACAACTGTGGCAAAGCTGGGTACTTTGCTAGAAACTGCTCAAAAAGGACATCAACCCCTCTGGATAGACCATAGCACCAGGGAAATGTCTTTATTCTAAACGCTAAGAGACAAATGTATTCCCTAGACAGTCTTTAGAACCCGTTATGGTCATTACAAATTCACAATCATGTCATTTGGACTGGCCAATGCCTTTGCCATTTTCATGAACTACATGAATTGGATTTTTAGATCCTACTTGGACAAGGTTTTTGTCATATTTATAGATGATATTTTTGTCTATTCTCAAACAAGGAAAGAACACAAGGAACACCTTAGGATTGTTCTAAATATCCTTAAGAGCAAGGAACTACATGCCAAATTATCTAAGTGTGGATTTTGTATGGAGAAAGTGGAGTTATTAGGACATGTGGTTTCACAAGTGGGAATGTCTGTAGATTATAGCAAAGTGGAGGTTGTGACCAAATGGGAGAGGCCTTCCTCAATAAAAAAGATAAGAAGTTTCCTAGGACTAGTAGGATACTACCATAGGTTTATTCAAGGATTTTCCCAGTTAACTCTACTCTTATTTAAGCTTATTAGGAAAAGTATTCCTTTTCTATGGATTCCTGAGTGTGAGCCAAGTTTTCAGGAATTGAAAAAGAGGCTAACTATAATATTAGTGTTGGTGTTGCCAAATCCTAATGGAACTTTTGAGGTTTATTGTGATGTTTCAAGCAGAGGTCTAGGTTGGGTACTAATGCAAGGAAGGAATGTAGTGGCCTATGCCCTTTAGGCCGTTGAAGACCCATGAAACCAGTAACCCAATCCATGATCTAGAATTAGCAACTGTAGTATTTTCCCTTTAGATATGGTGACACTACCTGTATGGGATAAGGTTTGAGGTATTTTGTAATCATAAAAGTTTGAAGTATTTATTTAATTAGAAAGACTTGAATATGAGATAGTGTAGGTGGATGGAGTTTTTAAAAGATTATGATTTTGGGTTGGACTACCACCTTGGAAAGGCCAACGTGGTAGCTAAAGCACTGAGTAAAAAGACATTGCATGTCTCTTGATGATGATGAAAGAGATGGATCTTAAAAAGAATTTTAGAGATATGAATATAAGAATAGCTGTAACGGAAAGGGATGTTAGACCGAGTCACCTTTAAGTGGCTAATGATTTTATGAGAAAGGTTAAAGAAACTCAGGAAGGGAATGGAAGATTCAAGAAATGGATTACCGCAATGAGAGAAGTAAGTTGGAAGAGTTAACCTTAGATTAGGATGAGTTGTGGAGGTATTAAGGATGCATCTGTGTACTTATAGTAGAAGACCCCTCTGTGGGGAAATTCTAAAGAAAGCCTATAAGATCCATTTCATTGTACATCCGAGATCTACCAATATGTATCAAGATTTGAAGAAGCAATTTTGATGGATAGGGATGAAAAAGGATTTAGCAAAGTTTGTAATAGATGCTTGGTATGTCGAAAAGTGAAAATTGAACACTAAAAATATGCTAGCTTACTGCAACCTTTACACGTACCTGAGTGAAAGTGGGAAGAAGTTTTCATGAATTTTGTAACAGGACTACCTAGAAAGTAAGGAGGGTTTGATGCAATATGGGTAATAGTGGATAAATTGACCAAATCTGCCCATTTCTTACCCATTAAATTTACTTGCTCCTTGAAACGATTGACACAACTACATGTTCGAGAGATAGTACGATTTCATGGAACATCATCATCAATAGTATTAGATAGAAATCTCAGGTTCACCTCTAGGTTTTGGGGAGCCTTGCAAAAATAATTTGGTACAAAGCTACGTTTAAGCATCGCTTATCATCCTCAAACTGATGAACAATTTGAAAGAACAATCCAAACACTAAAGGATATGTTTAGAGCATTTGTGTAAGACCAACCTTGAAGTTGGGATAAGAAGTTACCCTAATAGAATTTTCTTACAAAATAGCTACCATGCGAGCATAAGAATGACACCTTATAAAGTCTTGTATGGTAGGAAGTGTCAATCGCCATTGTGTTAACTCGAGTCAGGAGAGCAAATCCTATTAGGCCCTGATTTGGTTAGATAGACCATTGAACATATTAAAATAATTAGGGATACAATCCTTACATCTCAAAGTAGATAAAAGAGCTACACCAATAAAAGAAGGAAACCCTTAGAATTTTTCGAGGAAAAACATGTACTCTTGTGAATCTCACCTACCACTAGTATAGAAAGAGCCATGAAAGTCAAGAAACTAAGTCCTAGATTCATAGGTCTTTTCAAAATTCTAAAATGATTCAAGCCAGTTGCTTACCAGATGGTCCTTCTGCCAAATTTGACAAATCTTCATAATATCTTTCATGTGTTTCAATTGCAAAAATACAATCTTGATCCCAATTACTTTGTTGAACCAAATATAATACAATTAAAGTAAGACTTAATTGTAAGTCTTACACCAGTAAAAATATTAGGTGGAAAGGAAAAGAAGATAAGAAGTAAGACTATGCCTTTGGTGCAAGTGGTCTGGGGAAGAGATACCATGGAGGAACAAACATGGAAACTGGAGGTCGATATGAGGAGAGTTTATCCGCACTTGCTTACATGTAATGAATTTTGAGGAAAAAAAATTCTCTTAAAAGGATGAGAGTAATGCAACCACTAAAATTTTTTATGATAAATTCTATAACTCATGAGTTAATACATTCAAGAGGGAAAACAAAAATAAAATTGTAATTTAGAAAGATTAGAAATGTCTTTGATAAATGACAAAAATATCCTTAGGTTGAGATAACAACAAATAAAACATAAGTAGCTCTGAACCAAAGTGTAGAAAATCTTAAGAAACTTAGAACACATCAATAATTACTAAAATATCATTAGAGGAAATTAGTTATAAATAAAAGATGAAACTTGGTGGAAAACACTTAAGGTGATCATAAAGAATCTTAGTTTCTTGTAAGAACTAAACTGCCCTAGGAAACAAGTAAAAATAATTAAAATTAATCATAAAGGATTAATTAAGGAATATAATCGTTAGAAATGAGTTTTAGAAATTTTTCTAGAATTTTTTTAAAAAATAACCAAAATGTCCCTAGTAGCTTGGGTAGCTTGGGAAGGCCAAAAACTAGGATATTCTACCCTTAAATTTTTTTAAGTATTTTTGTTAAGTATTTTGCCCAATCTTCTTCATCTTTGTGGATCTTTTCTTTAAACTTCAAGATACAACATCTTTGAGTATTATTTGATTTAGAACTACCCCAGACTCTTTAAATAAACATTTATATGATTTTTAAGAATCCAAAATAAAACTTTTAATGGTTTAAAATTCTTATTGAAACTCCTTAAAAATTTTAATTAGTCAAATCTTCTTCAAAATGATTTTTAAAAAAATTGGACAGATTTGAGAATTTTTAACTAAGTCTTGAAATATTCTCAAGTAATGGTGAATTTGGATATTTGAGAAGATATTGAAAGTCTTGCCTTATTTGAGTTTAAACTATCTGTATTATCTTTTCCTCTTCCTAAAGTTCAAGTTTGTTATTTTCTTCATGCTAAGTTAAAAAATTGACCTTTAATACTTAAAAGTCTTAGATATGAATTTTTATGGACATAGACCTAAAGCTCTATAGATCAAGAAACATATTTAATTTATAAAGTTAAAGATTGGATCTTTATGACAAAAAGTTGAAGATAAGGACTTGTAGATTAAAAAGGTGGAAAAAAATTCTCTAAATTTTACCTAAGGACAAAGACATGGACTAAGAACAAAGACTTATGTATAAATATTTAAAAAGAATTATATCATATTTTCAATATTTTTATTTTATAAAAAGAGTTCTCATCATAAAGTAACAATTAATAGTGAATCCATGAAACAACTTAAGTATAGGATGAGTATCATTAATAAGATGTTACGCATTTCAACATATTACCTATTTTAATAGGTTTGCATATTACATATCTTAACATGTCATCATCTTTCTCGTCAACAACTGGATCTCTACACTTACCTGTCTTAACAGGTCTTACATCATTTATCCACAACAACACATTCATTACCTATCTAAATAGGTCTACATCATTTGTCAACAACACTTTTCTAGTTATTACCTATTATAACGAGTCTTTTTTTTTATGCATTCAAAAAGTCCAGCACTTGACTTGGCATTCTTTAATTGTCTCTCAAGCCCCGTACCTTCGAGCATGCTCAAGTTAAGTACCTTTCTTGCATTTTCAAATATTTTGCATAAAACTTTTATTCGTTGTTCCTCAAACTCTTCACTATATATTCGCGTGTCATGTTTTTTTTTTTTTACCTTGGACATAATAGGCTCAATATATATACTCATTTTTTTCATGATAATTGAGAAATCATTAACTATATTATTGGCAAATTGTGAAGACTAAATTAAGTCTGAAATTACTTTTTAAAATTAATTAATAAATAAATAATACTTAATTAAAATTTAATTTATTAAATATAAATATCATAAATAAAAATAAAAATATAATTTTTTTATTGATCCTAGTTGATAAAATTAAAAGAAAAATAAAAAATAACAAAATATAGCATTGGACCTAAAATCAGCAGAAATTTTTTTTATTCAAACAAAATTCACTAGTCTAGAAAAATAATAAGAAAAAAAAATACATGAACATCGTAGAGAATTGCTTTTCAACTCAGATTTAGTTAAATTTTGATAAAAGTAGTTCTATAAATTGGTGAAAACCATGCTTTAGGAGGATTTTTTAATTTTTTTGAAACTGGAATTCAGAGAGCTTTGATTCTCTCTAGGTTATTCTTCCACCTTTCTGAAACTTTTCAAAGTTTCTCTTGAAAATACTTTCTTAATTTCAGAAATTTTAGTTTCTGATTGAAATCCTTTCTCTCTCTCTGGATCTCTTACTCCGAAAGTTTTCTTATTGGAGATAAATTTAGTTTCCATTGCAAAAATTCAGAATTTAATTTCCAATTGCTTAAATTCTTAAACGTATTGCAGAAAACGAGTAAATTCTCCTAAATCTCATTCTCCAAATAATTATCATTATGAATTGCATTTGTTCTAGTCCATCGATATGCAATTGATTCCTTTCTTTTAGATTTTTTTTATTATTTTAAAATAATAATATTAATTCTAAGTTTTATGTAATGAAGTTTTATCATTGATGAGTAGCAGCATACCTATTTTATATTTTGAGAATAGTATAAATTTTAGTGTAATCCTCGTTTAACTTAAACCTTGTACATATATAGATTTAAAATATTATCTAAATATTTAATTAAATTAAATTAAAATTATAAAACAAAGATATCATTTAAATTTATTTTGATATTCAACATATAAAATTTTAATGTTTTAAAATTTTTAAATCTCACACAACAAACCCTTAATACAAACACATAACATACCCTACCATCTTCTATTTGAAGATTGTATAGATTTCAATGCAAATCTCGTTTAACTCGGCCTTTGCGCGTTTGTAAGTTTAAAAAATTGTTTAAATATTATAATTGATATAATTAAAAGTTAAAACAAATACTCATTTAAATTTACTTAAAAAATAAAATATAAATTTGAAATTTCATACAACGAACTCTTAATACGAACAGTAGTATACCCTACCATCTTATATTGTGAGAATCATACAAATCTCAGTACAAATCCTTACTTGACTTGAATTTTGTGCATATATGGATTTAAAACTTTGAAATATTTTCAAAAAAATTTCAACTCTCTAAAATTTTTTTCCCTAATGTTTTTCAAAGATCAAGTTTTTTACTAGAACTACATATCCTTAAATTTTCCATTACACCAAAAAATATGTAGGAGCTGGATCAAGTGCTGCCAAACTATTTTCAAATCTATCCATAATTTTTTAAAATACATAAATATTTTTATTCTACTTAGGGGATCAAATAATTTTTCAAAATATTAAAATTATACACTCAATTTAAGAGCACTGTTCTTCGAAATGAAAGTAGGATGCTAACACCTTTCCTACTCATAACTGACTTCTGAAACTAAATCCTTTGCTTTGTTAGGATTTTTCAAATATTTTTCCTTTTAAATAAAATTTGATGGTGGTTCCACAATTCTATTCTTATTTTTATTTTTAATTTTTGGATTCATCATTTCATCATAATTTTGGTTACAACAAAAGAAAACATAATTGAATAAAAACATATAATAATATATAAAGGAGATTAGGGGTTCAAATGGTTCCATCTTAAGTTTCACCAAAGTTTCATGATTTTGGGGTTATTTACAAATAATGGATAAAAACAAATAAAACATGCAAACCTAATAAAGCAATCCATAATCCTAATCTTAGGAGAGAGATGACAAAATCATAATGTCAACATGGCTAACAATTAGATGTTGTAACTTGCATAATGAAAGGTTCTTCTACCTCCAATATCTTATAGGATGATGCTGAAAAAGAAATGAAAATAAAAATAGAGAAATGGAAAATTGAGAAATGGAGTAGAAAGGTAGAGAGATGTGTCTTCAGGATCATGCGTTTTCTTTCGCGGCCCAACCTCTCTTTTTATTGACATTGAGTTAGGATTTTCCTTCAACTGACCGAGTTGAACTAAGTTATCTTTTGTGCCATTAGGGTTGCTCTAGGTCAATACGGTGTCATTAGAGCTAACCTAAGTTATCTTTCATCATTTAGGTTTGGCATGATTGTGCTCAAGTCTGCATGCTATGTTGAAGAATTCAAGACGTTGGGAGCTTGTGCTCTAGGTTAACATGGTCGTGCTCATGTCTGCATAGTCGTGTCAAAATCCCATGAACGCTCTAAGGGCATGATTAAGTCCAGCACGGTTGTGCTTGCTTCCTTCATAGGCATTCTAATTCTTTGATATCTCTTTTGTCCGTTTTATACCTTTCTGTCCCTTTTTATTTCAAAACACATCTAGTTTACGTGATTATTATTAAAAAAATAAAAAAAATTAGCTAGAATTATAGTTTAATAAGAATGAATAATACTATAATTATTACTATTTTTTTACAAATAAATAAATAGAATGGTAGTTTATCAATAATATATAAGATATAAATATAAATATATTATATTTATTTTAATATATTAAATTGGTAGATATTTTAATCATATATATATATATATATTATATCTATTAATACCTTTTTATATAATCAGTCTTTAGGTAATATCCTATCTTACCACATCATTAATAGACATTCTAACCTTGTAGGTAGGATCTACCATCATGGTTCTTTCCATACTTTAGGCAAAGGGTGATAACCAACGAATTTGGGGAACTTGTAGTTTCCTTCTAGGGCTTCTGATAAACCACCATTCTGTTGATTTATGTGTGGAAAATTAGTTATAATTATAATATGATTTATGATTATTTAATTGTAATTCTACCTAATTTTCCTTATATTTGTAGGAATGATCACGCAAGCTAAGAATCCAAAAATAGGCAAGTTTTGGACTAAAAATAGGGTAAAAGAAACATAAAAAGATAATACATTTAATGCGACAATGACACGTCAGCCCTACGGTGCTACAAGATTACGTAGATTGGTCGCGACGGCTAAGGAGGCGGCTAAGTCAAGCCCGGTCCACCACATTGAAACCCTAATCCATGCCTATAAAAGGGAGGCTCTACTGCATCATATGAAACGATCCTAGGCTCCAAAGGCCACACCACTCTCCGGGGCGTAAGCCTATCACTAACCCGGAGATACACCACTTTTAGTATCCCTCGATGTCCCTCCATAGGGTTTGGAGACACAAGCTCTTCCACAATACGAGTTGCAACGTACTGTTGTTAGCTTTGCTAACATTACGGTTTTGTTATTCTCTTTTTAAATTAGGATTATGGATTGTTTTGTTGGATTAGTATGTTTTTTTTTGTCTTATCTCTCGATGTGTAACTAATCCCCAAATCATGGGGCTTTGGTGAAACTTATAATGTAACCAATTGAACCCCTTTTCCTTTTTATTAATGATTGCGTATTTCTATTCAACTGTGTTTTCCTTATTATGCATAATTAATTGATGAGAATTAATTTCTAAGTTAATTAGGGGATAGGCGATCGTACCATTGCCTAATTAACGGAACTTCAAGGTAAACTGAATCTAAGGGTTTTGAAGGATCAATCGGAATCCTTGATTTTTAATCAGTTATTAATTTAACAAGTCCTTATGTTCTTTATGCTTCTCTTAATTATATACCTTGCATGATCATTGGGGGTAGTAACTTAAGGGAAAGAATATTGCTATTGCATGATCATTGGGTAGTAATAGAATTAGAACGGATGGTTAGCAATTGACTCAAATCATTCATAAGGGAATTAGGATGAAATTGGGTAAAGTTATAAGGGAAACCAAAGTATCATGTCTTTTCATAATTGAATTCGTATTTGTGCTCTTTTGTCTTTAAATTTCTTTCTCTCATTTTGTTTCTTTTTTGCATTCACTTTAAATAATTCTAAACAACTCTTCTCTGGTGAGCTCAAAAATTAGGATTTAATATTTTTTTTATTGTTAAAATAGTCTTTGTGGAAACGATATTAAGGGTTTTAAATACCCCTTTCTACACGACGGGTGCACTTGCCTGTGGGTAAAACTTTGTACGCACAGTAAACGCACAACAGCTTCCTTCCTCGATTCCGTTTATACTAAAATGGCTTCTTTCCATGTTGCGGCTTAAATTTTTTTTGTTGAGGAGTCAATCTTTTTTGGAATATCTCTGCCTTGGCAGCCACCATCCTTATTTTTTATTCTTTACTCTCTTAGCATTTACTCACCAAGCTACCAAAATTTTGTATCTCCATTGGGCTGATGATAGCTAGAAGGTCTTTTTTAAGATCTCCTAGATGTTGGTAAAATTTATATTTCAAAAGGCTTAAGTCCCACATTGCTTGGAATAAGGATAAACATAAACTTTATGTACTTGTCTACTCTTTGCGCTTGTAGAAGAGTTAGCAAGGGAAAAATCCGTGTGCACATAAGACTAGGCCGGTTAAGTTCAAATCGAAAAAATTATCCCTTGTGCGGGATAATGAAATTCACACATTTTTGCTATCAAATGTTAATAATTATTTTCGAAAACTAAAATTATTGCTTATTTGAAAATCCTTATATTTAAGGTTTTAATTTATGATTTAATTTTCATTACCTCAAGTGATTCATTGTAGATTATTACATAATTATTTGATTCCAAAACTATTTTGTCATTTATTATGATTAAACCAAATTATTAATATTATTTTATATTATTTCTTTGACATAATTATCCGATTTTAAACTACTCGTTATACTATTAATTTGAATTAATATTTTGAAATGTGTTTACATTAGGCGAACCTTGTTTAAATCTAATTACCGATGGTTTAAATACAAATTAATTTTTTGTTTAAATTTTAAATTTAAAATCAAATTTTAAACTGGTTTAATTATAGTTTTAAACGAGTTTTTTATTACCATTTATCGATCCTAGGGATAACGCAAGTAGGCTCAAATATTCTTGAGGACAATGCAACTATATGCCTCAACCTATTCCAACAATCTTATGGATAATTCCATGGCTACCAATACCGATCATGCTAATTCCTCAAACGACGTGCTTATTGTTGCTCATGCCAATTCACTTGCTCCTTCTGTTGTATATGCCAAAACCCTTCCAATGTATCCAAAATTCAAATATTTGTAGGACAAGCCTATCTTAGATGGTAGGAAAGGATCTACTACATTCTTGACATGCATAGGGTTGCATTTGCACTTATGGACAATAAGCTAATTGATCCAAAATTTGCTGAAAACTGGACTAACGCAAATAAGGTATGCTGACACACTATTATTGGTACATTATCTAACAAGCTCTTCGATTGTATTGTTTTTATAAGGAACCAAGGAAATATGGGAATCCATGAAAATAAAGTATACAATTGAAGATATCGAAACGTAGAAGTTCATAATAGGCAACTTCTATCGATAGGAAATGATAGATGATAAAGACATCAAAACTCATATTAGTGAGTACCAAAAACTCTTAGAAGACCTCAAATATAAAAATATAACCATACAATATCAACTAGTCACTAGCTTCCTCATCTAGAAGCGACCTAAAACCTGGAATGATTACAAACAACACCTGAAGCATAAGTACAAACAACTATCCCTTGTTGACCTAATAACACGCATAATAATTAAAGACACTAACTGAAAGGAAATCAAAATAATTGCAATATATATATATATATATATATATATATATATATAATAACTAAAACTTGATTTGACATTAGATTCCCATGATGTTGTCTTCCATAAAGTCCATTCATTCTCTTTCTTATTTTGTCTAAATAACAAGCCTGCAACCATGGATACTAAAGAGAACCATTGAACGTTACTCATCTTGTTGTACACCACTACTATGGTGCAAGGTATTGCTAGAATCTAAGATAAAGAATAAGGAGTAAGGAATGGAAAATCGTAATTTCTTAATAGAAATTTACCCTAAGGTTGATGATAACATTCTTAGTCCAACCACTTCAGCTTATTTGTGAACAGGTGACAAGTATACCAATTCAATTAATACTTTTTAAAACAATACTTATCTGAGGTGGATCCATTTTCATAGGTAGGAATTAAATCTAACACAAGCATACACCTCCTTCATTCTTTGAATCACTTTTTCATAGTATAATAGATATTATTTAACTCTTTTTGGTTCTATTCCATAATCATAATTATTTTCATTCTCTAGTCATCCTCTTAGTGACAACTTAATTTAAGAAATATCATTAACAATCTTAGTCAAATAATATCTCTCACTTCCTACATACTCTACCTTTGGTTGTATGATATGAGCTTATTCTGGATGGTTGTGACCATCTTAATTTCTTGAGACCTTATGACTTCTCTATGGAAATTCATGCGCCTTCCATGTGTGAACAAGTCCCAGACTTAATATGACAATAGTAGTGTCTTATGTTTTTCACATAGGATTCTCCTTAGTGATTTTTTGACTTATTAGGTTTCATTTTGAGTCTTTATAATTATATGCATGCTCAATATTCAGCCAATATAGTATGCACATGTAGCATTTAAATCATCCTATTCTCATATGATCCATCAACACATGGAACCATATATTCATACACAAGTCATTGCATCATTCACGAAAACACATAACATATTTACACATAAATAGACACTCTCAAGTATCATCATGATAAATATGACATTAATAACTATCCCTAACTATCCCAAAAAATCACTTTCTTAATAAGAATCTTTGTTTAAGTATGATCCTTAAATTTTAGACAACATGCATTATTTTTCAAATATTATCCAACTTGACCTTTCTCTTTATGTTTTATGATAAGTTTCTTTAGAAAAACTTACGTCACTCATCCTTTCTAAGTTTCTCTAAACCTTTCTTTTCTCAAAGTTTTGTTGAGGTTTTTTCTTTCTCATCTTTACTTTTATGATGGCCAAATGTCCTTTATGTCTCTCAAGTAGGCTTTTTGTCCAACTAAACCTCATGACCATTTTTATTTTTTAAAATCAATTTCTAAGAAAGATGAACATGCAGATTTTTGTTCATTAAATTTTATTTATCTAATTACAATCTCCCTTGGCCGAATGATCTCTTCTATCTCCATAAAGTTTGGTGTTCATCTTTTGGAGCCTTTATGGTCAATATTTTAAATCCAAATTCTAATGAGAAAAATTCTTTAGTCTATCTTTATCTAATTAACTTAATTTTCTAGCTTGGTTACTAATATATGTTAAATTGTTCATATCTTTGCTTAAAAAATTATGTCTACTTACTTGGGATCACCTTTGTATCCTAAAGCACCTAATGACTTTAATCTAGTAAATTGTTAACCACTTTTACCCATTTTCTCAATATTTGGTCGAATGGCCACATTGTCATTTTCAAGGATTTGTACCATATTTTTCTTACCCTTAAAAGTTATTCTTTGAAGGTCTTAGTTTAGGTGGATAAAGTAATCAATCTTGGTACTTTTTAAGCTTTTCTTCCTTAAACCAACGAGCTTGGTCGAATGGCTATCTTGTCCATCAATGTATCGTAATTTATCTTTTTCTATCTTCTTATTTATATTTCTTATGTTACCTTTTATGTAGGGAGTTGATTTTCATGACAGTGAATTTTAAGCACTTGTTTCACCATAATGTAGACCATGGCCGAAAGGTCTCCTTCACACTCAAGGTTTCATTTTTGCAAACTTTTCTCCTTTAACTCTTAGATCTAGGATCAAAACACTTAGTAATTATGTTTTATCTTAGATTCCACTAAGTTTTCACTAATTTTTTCATTTGTAGTCCATGCTCTTTGTCATTGGTGTAAAGTTTGAAATTTCTCTTTCACTTTCTAAGTCCATAAGTCCTTTACTTTGTCCTTTTTTTCTTAAAGATCCAACCTTTATAGTTTAGGTTTAACTTTTGTGACTTCCACTTAAATATTTTGGGACCATAACCATAGTTAAGATTTAATGTTTTCAAGTTTTAACATTCAAGATCTTGGCTTTTTATGAGGAGACAAACAAGCTTTCATCTTTAGAAGAAATATGACAGCACATAGTTATTTTAAACTCAAATAAGATAAAACTTTCAAGATCCTCTCTAATCTCTAAATTAATCATGACTTGAGAACCTTTCAAGACCTAGTTAAAAAACTTCTCAAATTTGTCCAAAAATTTTAAAAAATATTTAAATAAATTTTAACTGATTAAAATTCTTAAGGAGTTTTAATAAGCGTTTTAAACCATTAAAACTTTCTTTTGACCTTTTATAAATTATCTAAAATTAGAAATGATCATTGTAAAAATTTAGAGCAGTTTTAAATAACATAATACTGAAGAAAGTTGGATATTTGATATTAAAGAAGAGATCCACAAAGATGAGAAGAATAAGTAAAAGCACTTAAAAATTTTTACTGGAAGAACTAGTTGAAGCCTGAAAGAAAAACTTGAAGGATTTGTGATGGAGAAGTCACTCCCTTGATGACCTAGGAAAAAAACTTTCAGAAGAGGAGAGGATGAGTTTTCGTGGGTAATTTTGTGTTTGAGCTTCAAAGTTGGAAGCTTAAACTAGTAGTTTTTGGTTTATAGAAAGGTTAAAGATGAAGCACGCCTTGAAGTAAAGAATTTGGTAAGTGTATTGGGTGAATGTTTGTGAAGTAAAAAGATGGTTTTTACCTCATGTTAAAATTTGGCCACTTTGATTTATTAAGGATTAAATTTTGACTAAGGATAAAATAAAAATTTTACTTGTAATTTCACTTTTTATAAATAATTCTAAAATGGTGCAACATTATCTTCTAAGATTAATTATGATTAGTTATCTTAACCATGATTTATTTATCTCAATCATGATTAATGTAACCTAACTATAGTTAAAGTAACTTAACCATAGTTAATTCACTAGCTCATAATTAATATTCTCTTTTTTTATACATTATGACATGGTGAATCATGACTTCATTTATGGAAAGTGTTTTCACTTATCAAATCACCTGAAAATATGTTTAAAGATAAACATGGGTCACAGGTGTTTGCCAACAATATCTGTTTTGCCAAGGTTATCGAGAGCATTTTGTTCATTTTTGAAGGTTTTTTATAGAAGTCTCTAAACTTCCTTCTTAAAACTTCTACTCTTTTACTAGTTCTACCTGGTTCATTTTTAAGCGGCTCACTTAATTCTAAGGGCAATTTGGTACTTAACAGAACACTTGGATTCTTTTTTAGACCTCTAAATTTCTACTAAGGTATCTACTTTTTTTATATCATTGGTTTTTATCGCTATGACATTATTATAATTACTAGAAAGTTCTATATCCCTTGAAGATCTCTAAGGTTTCTATACTCTAGTTGTTGTTATTTTTAACATAGGATCATTCTTGTAATTTTGGAGAAATCCTAACTTTCTTAGAGATACGAAGGATATTTTTGTAATTATGATAAAATCTTAGTTGCCTTAAAGGTTTCAAGGGCCTTTTAATTATTATAGAAAAATCATACGTTCCTTAGAGATTTTAAAGGTGTTTTCATAATTTTCTCAAAAGGATTTTTAGTTTTCTAAAATCTTTAGATTTTGAAATTTCTAATAGTGGTTTCTATTTAGAATTATTAATTTCTAGATCACAAAATCAATAGAAAAATTTTAGGTGTTTCATATTTCACCTTTTTCTCCTTACATCTCTATGATAAAAAACTCAAAACTATGGTAAAACCTAATATATCCTATATCACATCAAGTCTTACTAATATGTAGTGGATCATTCCTACAATATGCATGTACATGTAAACCAAAATCATCATCATCATTTTATTCAAAGAACAGGAATATTGAGATCTAATTTCCAAAACAACAGTATGATCTTGTCAACACTAATATAATCATCATCAACATCGTTATCATTTCACATTCCTAAAACAACAAAATGGATCAACTGATAATGATAGTCTTCAGGATCTTGTTGAGGTGGTTAAGCTCAACTAAAGCAGCCCTAGCTACAAAAAGCAACCTTAAACCAAAGGCTCAAACCTAGCTCATAAACTCCCTAAGCTAAAAAATTCTCATTCTCATGAACTCTTGTCTATTTTAATCATAAGCCGACCCTTAGGTTTTTCAATTCACGGGTGGAAAATGTTCTTTTTACATCGGTTATTATGGAATTTTTACATCAATTATTTGGGTGGTATTGAAGTGGACGATATAGAAAATAAGACTTTTTAAATCGGTTCTGGAACCGATGTAAAAAGTACACTTTCTACATCGATTGTGGCCTTAACCGATTCTGCCCACAACCGATGTAAAAAGTGTACTTTTTACATAGGTTATAGGCTCAACCGATGTAGAAAGTGTACTTTTTACATTGGTTATAGGCTTAATCGATGTAGAAAGTTCATTTTTTTAAAATGTTCGTTTTGTTTAGGCATGCTACCGTATTATTTATTCACAATACCTGCATATACACAGAATCACCAAACAAACAATACAAAATTCACATAATCTATATATTTAAACTAAATACATCATTATTTATTATCAAATTTTAATTCACAAATTAAATAACTTAAAATTACATGAAGCAAGTGTTGAAAGTTGAAAAAAAGTGTAATAATCAGCCATGTACCTATTGAAAGTAGAGAAAAAATGGTTGAGCGATGGCAGAGCGGTGACCAAACGGTGTCCAAACAGTAGTCGAACGACGGTACGACATAGCGGTAGCCAAATAAAAAGTTTGACAATTATAGAATACAACTAAACGAATGTAAATTTCAACTATAATAACAGAATGAGATGCATAAATAACAACAAAGACGACTTTAAACTTTAGGGTGTGCGATAACGACTTCGAACGGATGAAATGGTTGCAACGACGACGACGACCACGAACGTAAGGATGGAGTGCAATGACGAACAACAGGGACAGCGACAATGACTAAGATGTAAATGAAAACAAAGAGAATAAGCCGAAACGAGAAACTGAGGTTTTGGAGAATGAGGTTAAAGACGACTAGCGTCGAAAAATAAGTGATAAGGGAAAACATTCTACATCGATTGTTTCTTAGAACTGATATAGAAAGTATTTTCTACCTCGGTTATTATGTAACCGATGTAGACAGTTTTAAAAAAACCCACTTTCTACATTGGTTGTTTTGTAACCGATGTAAAAAGTACTTTCTACATCGGTTCTTTTTTGAACCAATGTAGAAAGTTTACATTTATTTACAAAAATGCCACCGTATTTTATTTATATCGGTTTCTAAACAACCGATGTAAAATCCTGTTATAAAAACTTATTTTTACACTAGCGATTATCTGACTTAAAGGACCTTATAGATTATCCTGCACATTGATGATTTACCAAAACAACATTTTTTGTATATGGTGCGTGTGAACTAATTACTCAATATAGTTCTCATTTCTCGTACTTATCTCATATGAAGGCCTTGATCTTTTTTCCAACTCAGGATCTCATTGTCCCATTTCCCTTACTTTGTGGGTTTAACCTAAAAACACTCAGAATTTAGATATATAATCTTTTATATACCAACTAAGGTTTCAAACCTCCATTCATCAATACATTTTCGTCTAATAAAAATACACATTGATAGTATTTTGGACTTCCAATACATTCAATACAAACATATATACTCTTATTATCAAATAAGTTGCATGGTCGTACTTGTTATTTTGCACAATCATGCTAACATAACATTACATAACATTTCACATCCATGTAGATTCCTCTGCATGATCATGTCCTCCATGCTTTGCACACTTATATTGATCTTCAACACACTCGTGCCTTCTTGGCCTTTCATGCTCATTTCTCCCTTCATCTTGTCTTCATCTCTATCATCTAACATGACAATGTTTCAAGCGGGTATGGTTGTGTTTAAAATATTAACCTAAAATTTTACTAAATTTTTGACTTAACATGAGAAGGATCAATTCTTGTATGGTTATGCTTAAGTTAAGCACAACTGTGCTAATATTTAGCATAATCGTGCTACAAGAATAAACCAAAATTCATACAATTTATTTTAATACAGTCGTATTTACTTTTAAAATAATCATGTTTAAGTTCAACACAATCATATTAAAGTTTTAGCACACAAAAATAATAATAATTTTTAAATATATCAACACAATTGTATTCGATATCGCAAATACTAAAATAATACATTTGAGTGTTTAAACACATTTATTAATTTTTAAATTTAGTATAAAAATATTATAATATATCTATAATTAAATTTAAATATAATTAAATATTAATTTTAAATTTTTCAAAAATTAAATAATTTTTAAAAAGAATTAAAAAAAATTTAAAACTACTCTAACTTTCCTTATTTCTCATTTATTTAGTTGAAATTGAAAATTGATGTTAATATTTTAAAAAATGATGAACGAATTTCTAAAATTTGGATTGGCTTTCCCACTTCAGTTATTCATCTGATCACAATATGCAAGATGGTTCAAGGCCACATCGTTTGAAGTTGAACTTGAAATTTTCCAAGAATACTTAACAGAGTGTAGGAAACGAAGAAGACGAAGCTTCCGAAAATTATTTCCCTTTTCTTTCCATTTGTCAATTGCATCCTTTGCTATTCGGTGGCTTGATTTGGGAGTAAAGCCATATACTATGGAATGCACGTGTACGGCAAAAACGCTGTCAATTTGGCAGCTTCATGCATAGTTTTTTTTTTCAACAAAAATCCGGTCGTTACGTTCTAGTAGTCTTTTTCTTTTAGATAGATGGATTATAGTTATGTTATTGCTTTGGGTCCAAAAATAATTTCATCCAACATATTTTTAATTTTTTAAAAAATGTTTCTAACTAATTAATGTCACAAATATTTCAATTAATTGTACAAAAGTAAATGAAAATTTAAGTAGTATTTTATAGTCTATTTTATTCTTATAATTGAAGTTCATATCAATTGAGGTTCAAACCATGATTAGAATTCCCTTTTATTACATTTACTTATTTATAAAATTTAAATAATCTATAGGAATTAATTCTGAAATATTGATATTAATTTTTTCATATGTTCAAATCCCAGTTATACTTATTAATTATTATTTTTATATACTTATACAATTATATAATTTAAAAATTTATTTCTAAATTTAATATTTTTTAAAAAATTTTAAATTATATAAATCTATAAATATATAAAAGATAATAAATATTAAATTTAATCGAGATTTAAACTCATAATTATTCTCACTCATTAACATTTTACACTTGAAGTTTAAATCTCAATTATTATGATTTTATTATTTTTATATAGTTTTAGATTTATGTAATTTTGAAAAATTAATTATAATTTAATTTAATCTTTTTAAAGGATAATTTATTTTATTTATAGATTCAAATAAAATTTTGGACAAATATTATAATTGAATCACACAAAAATAAGTGAAAATTTAAATAAAATTTTTTATTTTTTTATTCTTATAATTTTATGTTCATATCAGCTCAGGTTTAAATTATTAAATTTACATACACAAAAAATTTGCCATATACATATGGACGTTTTTAGTGACATTTACTAAAACCATAGATATAAACATTATATATCTACAAAAATATATTTAATCTCTATTTATTTTTATGACAAATTTAAAACTGTAGAAAATTATATCTTTTACTTATGAATAAGTAATAAATTATAAATATAGATATCATTTATCAACATAAATATCATCTATTTATAAAATATAATAAGTTGTACTGACATGTAACAATCTTTTCATTTGATATAAAAATTATTTATTATAAATAATAAAATAAATTATTTCAAAATTTTATTTAATTTTAAAATATTTTAAATATTTGATATTTTAATAATAAATTTTTCTTTAGTTTCCATTACTTGTTTAAAAAATATTTTAAATAACATCAATTTATAATATTTTTAAAATTAATACATAAATAATTAATTTATTCTAAATTTAGTTTTTTCATCATTTAACATTTATATTTAACTTCAATTGTATCCTTTTCTTGAAATCAAACAAAATTTATAATAGCCTTCAATCCTTCAAATTAATAGTTCGAAAAGATACTTATATTGGCTTCCTTCCTTCGTTCTCACTCGATTCTGTCTCCTGGCAGCAACTTATATTTGTGTTCCCTCACCAATATGCCATGCGTACACATTTTCAAGGAAGCAGCTAGCACAATCACCTCTTCAACAAAAAGCTCGTTAGAACCTAATTCCGATTAAATTCAAAAGGTGATCTTATTTGGTTATACAATAAAAATTGATACAATTTGTTTGATTAGTCCCCATAAATTTCAGGTTTCGACATTCATTTAATTGAAAATTAAATCACGCATTAGCTTAAAAATTGATGCAATCACATTTGCATCGAGATTCTTTGCTAAAATCTAAAAATAAACTTCTAATTACCTTTGTATGATGAAATTATCACTTAGCTGGCTCAAGATTTTTATTTTTTTTCATTTAATTTTCCTATTTGATTTGAAGGAAAATGAAGAGACTAAAGCTAGCATGGGCTGTGAAAGCTATCATTGTTTGATTTTGTTTCTATGCATCTACAATGCAAATGTTCTTGGTGAGAATTACTCCTTTTCTCTTTATGCTTGTAAGGTATTTGATTATATGCATGAATCAATTTTGTTTCCTTGTGGTAATCATAGACTTTGTGATAAGATATTTTTGTTTATAAAAAAAATAAAAGTTGAAATATTACCAATTTCAATGGCTCTTTGACATGAGCCTTGCAATTTGGCATTTTTAGAATGCTAGTTGATGAGCATGTGCTGTATTCCTCCCACTACATGGCCATTATTTAGCTCTAGTAAATCACCACATTTTTGGACCAATTTCATGTAAGATAGCGGGGAAATGACTTGAAAATTGCTCAAACATTCCTTAATAATAGGGTGGAGACTATGTCTCCATGGACGTAGCCATGGTATGCAATATTTTAACATTGAGGTATTATAACATTAAATCATTTATTACATTATTTAATTTTTTTTATTACAAAGAATGCATCATACAAAACTAGTATTATTAATTATGATATGATGTTTGCTTTAGACAATTGGTATACTCAATTGCAGTTATAAATCCTCTTGTCCTACACCAAGATTATGATAAGAAACATAATTGTGAACATCTTCACTTAACACCACCCTCTTCTCAGTTTTCCCAACAACAGCACAAAAGCCACCAGCGGCATCGGCAGACATTTTCATTTCAAGTAGAAGGGTTTTGAAGAATCTTGAAATCAATAGAGGACAAAGAATCAATGCATGGGTCGAGTCCATGAGAACCTCTTCTCCAACCCATCTTAAATCCACACCTTCTCTGTTTCAAGAACATAGTTCTTGGATTGTGAGAACCACTCTAAGAAACTCCTCCTTTTTGTTTTAACTTGTTCAATTAAATTCCAAATAGTGGATCCGACTTTCCTAAATGTACATAATTATAATCAAATAGGTTCACCATCCATCGGCATTAGACATGTTTGACCAAATTATTGACGTGTCAAAGAAAAAACAAAATGTCATGTTTCTGACTATGATGGCATGCTGTCTCCTACAGTTGACGACCCTAACCATGCCTTCATGTTCGATTTAGTTAGTTTCTTTGCTTTAAATGTTAAGTTTTTAACCTTCTTTTAGTCATGTTTGATGTATATAAATACACCGCTATTTATTTCGTACATATGAGAAAAACAGTGGGTAAACTTGTAAGGTGTTTCTTACTGCTATAGTGACTGCCGAATGCAAAGACAAAGTACAATATTATTAATTTGGAAGTTGGTTCAATTTTTTGAACTTAATTTCATTTCTATTATATATTCTGTACTTAGTTTTCCTTCTTTTCTTTATTTTTTTTTTTAATTTGACGGATGCTTTTATAGGTATACAATTTTGTTTGTTTGGCAGAGCTATATTAGGTTGAAAGCCACAACATGGATACTAAAGGTGGCATTATGATAGCCTAACTTTTCTTAACAAAAATAAAACATAATTTTAATGGAATTTTGAAAAGGTATTCTTTCTTATTACCGTAACTTTGGTATTATAATGTTTATTGATACATAAATTAAAATATAAAATTAATTTTTTTATTTTTAAATGTTATTTAAAAATTTATTCATATAAAAGTTCAAAAATATTTTTACTTTTATAGATATAAAAATTTATTTATTTAAATTTTAATGTATATATATATATATGTATTAAAAATATATTATATTTATTTAATTCTAACCTAATAACTAACTATATTTTTATTTATTATCTTATATTAATTAATTAAATTAAAATTTTATTAAATATTTCAAGTCATTATAAGATATATCTTTTAATATATATTTAGGTAATTGTCTTGGAAATTTTTTTATTTGGTTAATATAATATTTTTTCTATTTTTAATCGATTTCCTTGTTTATTAGCAAATAAATTTTCCTTATAACTTTAAATTTTATCTTACTTAATTTTTGTTGTTTAATAATATTATGAACATTTCTTTAGGTTTTTAAATTTTTTAATAGATGATTATATATTTATTTGTAACGGAATAATAAGTTGAATGTAATGAAATTGAAGATTGGTAAGGAACGAAACTTGTTGAATTTTATATTTTTGTCATTTTTTTATTATACATTAATTAGAATATTTATAATTTTTATTGGTTATTTTCAGTGTTAATTTTGTTATTAAAATCTTTTAAGTGGATGTTCCATTCACATTAATCTTTTATATTAATCTTTTTTTATATATGTTTTTTAAATTATGAAAATTATATATATTTATATATATATATATATAAATTTATAAGTATTTTTTTTAAATATCTAGTCATTGTTAAAAGAATATTTTATTAAATAATTTTAAATTTTTTTAATAAACTCATATTTTTTCTAAATAATTATTGATGTATTAAAATTTGAGAATTTTAGTATAGAGAAAATTGAAATTCGTTTGCGGTGATATATATATATATATATATATATATAATTATATATATATATATAATTATTCCATTCAACAATTTAAAAAAAGTTATGATATATAATTTCGTACGTCTAAATTAAAGGTTGTTCAAGTTAATGCAAAAATTGAATCATTTAGTTTGTTTGAAAATCATTTAATAATAAATTCAATTTATGATTTGTTGCATAAATTTTTACTTATACATGTAAATATACTTTGCTTGGAAATCATTTAGTAATAAATTTAATTTATGATTTGTTGCATAAATTTTTACTTATACATGTAAATTTTATAGGTAAAATTTGATACATAAACCTTTGACCACGATAGTATAAAACTACAAGTAAAGACATGCAAAAAATGTGTATATACACATTTACCTATAGTCATACAAAATTGTAGGTAAAAATTTATTGTTTTTACCTACACGCACCCAAACCGTAGGTCAAAGTATAAAATTGTAACTATAATTTAATAATGATACTTAAATTTTTATGATTATTGGATACATAAAATGGATGGCTAATTGGTCTATATCTTTAAATTTATATCTATGCTTTTTTTTTTATATTTAATGAAAACAAAATCTATCATTACATGGACAATTTGTTGTAAAATTATAAAATTTACATAATAAAAAATTAAGGTTAAATTATTAAATTTATTTATTTTTTATTTTTGTTTAATTATTGATGAGACTTTTTATTTATCACTTTTATATATATAAATTTTTATAATTTAAATTTTTTTTATAAATATAATTTTTAAATTATATAAATTTATATGTATGTAAAAATAATAATAATAATTAAATTAATCAAGATTTCAACAGTTTTAATTATTCTTAATCAGTATAATTTTAGACTCATTAATTAAAGTTCAAACTTTTTTATTAATTTAACATATTCGTATATTCATATAAGTTAAAAATGTTTTAATTACAAGTTATGTTAATTTTTTAAAGGTTAATTTACTCTATTTAATTTATAAATTTACATAATCTAATAATTAATATTTGCTAATTATAATAAAGTTGTATTAAAATGAAAAGAAGTAAAAATTAGATTAGTATCTCAATTGAATCAAACAAAAATAACGGAAAATCAAATAATATCTTTTATTCTACTTTATTCTTATAATTCTAGGATCATATTCAAACCCCGGTTGCAATTATCTTTTATTACATTTATATACTTATAGAATTTTCGTAATCAATAAATTAATTTTATATTTATATTCAAATATCAATTAAAATTATCACTTATTATTTTTATATACTTGTAAATTAGACTTATTAAGTGAAGTTCAAACCTCAATTATTATGTTTTTTATTATTTATACATATTTGTATGTTCGTATAATTTAAAAAAAGTTTTAATTATAATTTTATTTTATTTTATTTTTTAAGGGATAATTTACCTCATTTATAGATTTACATATTCTAATAATCAATACTTGCTAATTATAAAAAATTATGTTGAAATGGGAAGAATCAAATTTCATTATATATTCCATTTGAATCACACGTGAAAAATTAAATAATATTTTTATTCTATTTTTATTTTATATTATTTTTTAAATACTAGGGGTATTTCTCAACGAGAAGTTTTAAATTATTTATTTAATTTATTTATTTATGTGCAAACATCGATGAGACTTGTCATATATTATTTTTAAAGTATTACAGATTATATAATTCAAAAAGTAGTTTATAAATATAATATATTTCTAAATTATTTTTTAAAATTTATAAGTATGTAAAAATAATATTAATTAAGTATAATCTAGATTTTAAAAATTATTATTAATCTCAATCATTAGAATTTTAGATTGATTAACCGAAGTTCAAATTTTAATTATTATTTTATTTATAATTATTTTTTCATATTTGTAGATTCAAATAATTTAAAAATATTTTAATTATAATATAAATCAATTTATTTGAAAAGATAATTTACTTAATTTATAAATTCCCATAGTATAATAATTAATGTTTTCTAATTATAAAACAAATATAGTAAAATGAAAAGAAGTCAAAATTAGATAAGTATCCAGAGGAATCACACACAAATAAGTGAAAAATAAATATTTTTTTTATTGTTATACTTTGAGGTTCAGGTTGAAACCTTGGTTAGAATTATCCTTTATTAAGTTTACATACTTATAGAATTTACATAATTTAAAAATTAGTTTCAAATCATTAGAATTTTAGACTCATTAATTGAAGTTCAAACCTAAATTTTTGTTCTCTTTAATTAGTTTAGTTATTTCATAAATTCATATAACTTAAAAAAATGTTTTAATTATAATTTAAATGATTTTGTAAAGGTTAATTTACTTTATTAAAAGATATAACATAGTCTAATAATCAATACTTTTTAATTATAAAAAATATTATATTAAAATAAAAATAAGTCAAATTTAGATAAGTCCGAATTTAATCACACAAAACTAAGAGAAAAATTAAATAGTAATTTTTATTACATTTAAATACCTATAGAAAATTTACATAATCTGTTAATTTATTTCATGCTATTGATTTTAAATTTTTTATTTATGTTCACAGTATGTTACCCTAGCCATTTATTATTTGTATACCGATAAATTCATATAATCTAAAAAGTAGTTTCTAAAATTAATAAAATTTAAATTTAATTTTAAATTATATAAGTATGTAAAAATAATCCGAATAAAGTTTAATCAAAGTTAAAATCTCAATATTTATTATTTTTACATATTTGTAGATTTATATATTCTATAATTTTTTAATCATAATTTAATTCAATTCTTAAAAGAATAATTTACTTTATTTATAAATTCATATAGTCTAATAATTCATACTATCTTTTTTTAAATGGGATGAAGTTTAAATTTAGAATTATATGTAACATTTCTTATCACTAAACCAAACAAAATAACTTAATAATTAATATTATCTAATTATAAAATATGTATATCAAAATGGGAAGAAGTGAAATTTAAATAAATATTCCAATTGAATCATACAAAACTAAGTAAAAAAATTAATTAGTATTTTTATTCGCATAATTTAAATTTGTATCAATTGAGGTTCAAATTCTTGTTAACATTTAAATTTATATTAATAAAAGGGTTAAGAATTAGAATAATTTACATAAAATTTTAGTTTGAATTTCATCTTTTTTTTTTTATAATTATTTTTTTGTAAAAATTATATTTTATTACTTATATATAAAATTTACACAATTCATAGATTAATTTCAAATTATTTATTTAATTTTTTTATATTCAAACACTGATGAGATTAGTCATATATTATTCTTATATAATTACAGATTTATATAACTCAAAAATTAGTTTATAAATATAAGTATCTTTTAAATTAATTTTTAGATTACATGGATATATAAGCATGTAAAAATATTAAAAATTAAGTTTAATCAAGTTTTCAACAACTATAATTATTGTCAATTATTAAAATTTTAGATTCATTAATTGAAGTTTAAACCTTAATTATTGTTGTCTTTATTATTTTTACATATTTGTTGATTCACATTAATTAAAAAAGTTTTAACTATAAATATTTTTTCGAAAGGATAATTTACCTTATTTATAAATTTACATAGTCTAATAATTAATGTTTGCTAAATATAGAAAATTATATTAAAATGAGAAGAAATCAAATTTAATTGTGTATTCCATTTGAATCACACAAAAATAAGTGAAAAATTAAATAGTATTTTTATTCTATTTTATAGATTATTTTTTAAATATTAGGAGTATTTCTCACGGAAAGGTTAAAAATTATTATTTTTTACACTTTTATATTATTAAAATAAGTTTTCTTTTGAAACAAATATTTTTTATACGTGGATATAATTAAGATTTAAGCTTTTGTTAGCATGTTTAAGCACAAAATTTCTTACTGGTTGTACTCCAATTTGTTAGGTAAACAAGGATAAGTGAATGCCTGACCAAAAGAATTGTTATTATTAATAGATAAAGTTTCTAACACAATTGATAACAAAGGAAATAATTGTTCAAACATTTAATCACGGAAGAACATTTAACGAGTCAATTTTTTTATTAAAATTATAAAGCTATAATAATAAAATAATTACTGTACAATATCAAAAGTAATTAATGCTTGCTTATTTTGGAACCACTTACATTGAAATGAGAAGAAGTGAAATTTGAGTATTTCAATGAGAGTATATTATTTTTTATTTTTAAATGGAAGGTGATTTTTTATGCATATCAAGAATATTTTGCAGTTGGTAGTAGGCCATTAATTTTTTTAAGATGTATAAATTATCAAAATAGATTTATCTACTTAAACAAAACCTTTATTTTACACATAGTTAAAAATTGAAACTTTGTCAGAATACTTAAATAAATTATCTATCATTACAAAATTTATTAATTAGATGATGAAAGATGAAAGATAAATACAAAAGAAAGATAAAAATATCACTATTTTTATATGAAAAATTTCCAACTCAATTGATATGGACCAAAAATTTATTAAGGGGAAGTAAATATTCAAAAATTAATTAGGCTCATCATTTATAGTATTTACATAATAATATGTTTAAATATTCTGTAAGTTAGTTAAATATTTTAATTTTAATTTTTATAATAATTGTTAGATTATGTGAATGTATAACTACATAAAAACATTAAAAGGCACGCATAATCAGGATTTGAACATTTACTCTGAATCATTAGTTTATGTTCATATCAATTAATTGAGTTAAAAATGTTTAATATTCTTACTGATAATTTATTTTTTCTTATGCATTACCTTACATTATATAACCAATAAATTCAGGTGTAATTGGTAGATAATATTATCCTTTAAATATATTATCAAAAATTTGATTTTAATTATGTATATGAGAAATGCTTTACTAAAAAAACAAAATATATTTTAATAATCTATATATTTTAAAACAATTAATCTCTCAATCGTCGCTTGAAATATTTTCTTAATATACACATACGTAAAGAAAAATACACACACATATATATAAAGAAATATAAATAAACTACCAATCACTAAAATTTTAGTTACATATCAATTGAGATTCTCACTATGATTATATTTAATCATTTTTATATGATTCGAATGATCTATAAATTAATTTTAAAATTTAATTATTTTAGTTTATTTTTTATATCAAATTTTATTTAAAATATTTACTAAAATTGATCTAATAATAATAAGAGGTTAAAATAATTTACATGAAATTTAAAAGCTAAATTTTTTATTTTTATTATATAACAAAAAATCTTAAATTAAAATATTTTTATTGTTTTACAAACTTATAGATTCAAATAATTTTAAAACTAATTTCATGATTTAATTTAAATATTAAAGTTATCCATTTAATTTGATCGTTATCACACATTACAATATATTTTCATAAATTACACGATGACTATATATGGCAAGATACAATGAACCATATTTATTCATTTGGATTTTTGTCTATCTCTTTTTTTCTAAATACAATTCCACAAATTAAATACCATCACTCAAGTATGATTAAAACCTTATAAATAGCCAGTAAGAATGTACTAGTAGCAACATATTTGAATAATCATTTGTGTATCTTATAGTGATTGAAAAACATGATACGTTATACGTGTTTGGCTCTTGTTCTTTTATGTTTTTATAAAACTTGTCTCTCAGTGCATGTAAATGGTGGTTTTAGTGTGGAAATCATCCACCGTGACTCATCAGCATCACCATTGTACAATTCCAAAGAAAATAAATACCAAAGAGTTGTGAATGCAGTACGTCGTTCCATTAATCATGCAAGTCGTTTTGCTTCTCCAAACACAGCTCAGGGTACTGTAACACCAGATCGTGGTGAATACCTCTTGACCTATGCGGTTGGAACCCCACCATTCAATCTCTATGGTATTGTTGATACAGGTAGTGACATTGTTTGGTTGCAATGCCAGCCTTGTAAAACTTGTTATAACCAAACAACTCCTATATTTGATCCTTCAAAATCCAATACATACAAACCCCTTTCTTGCTCTTCAACAACATGCAAATCTGTAAGATCTAGTGGTTGCTCCAATCAAAGTTGTCAATATAGTATCAACTATGGGGATGGATCACACTCAGAAGGAGATCTTAGTGTGGATACCCTCACTTTAAGTTCCACTGATGGCTCTCCTGTCAAATTTCCTAACACCGTGGTAGGATGCGGAACTGACAATACTGTGTCGTTTCAAGGGAAAAGCTCTGGCATAGTTGGTCTTGGAGGTGGACCTGTGTCCCTTATATCTCAAATGCGTTCTTCAATAGCTGGCAAATTTTCCTATTGTTTGGCACCAATGTTTACAGAATCTAACTCTCCTAGCAAACTCAATTTTGGAGAAGCTGCTGCAGTTTCTGGCAGTGGAACTGTCACAACTCCTATAGTTCCACAAGACCAACAAATATTTTACTACCTCACCTTGGAAGCATTCAGTGTTGGAAACAAAAGAATAGAGTTTGGAAGCTCTTCTTTAAAATCTGGTGGAGAGGGAAATATCATAATTGATTCAGGCACCACACTAACTCTTTTGCCAAATGATGTTTACTCCAACTTGGAATCAGCAGTAGCAGCACAGATTAAATTAAAGCGTATTAATGATCCAAGTCAACTATTGAACCTTTGCTACGATGTTTCATCTGATGATAAACTTGAAGTCCCAGTAATCACAGCACACTTTAGTGGTGCAGATGTTCAATTGAATGCTATCAACATCTTCGTTCAAGTTTCTGAAGGAGTTGCATGCTTAGCATTCCGTTCAAGTGATACTGATGCTATCTTTGGCAATTTGGCACAACAAAACCTCTTGGTTGGCTATGACATCAAAAACAACGTTCTCTCTTTTAAGCCTACAGATTGCTCTAAGCAGTAATGGATTCTTAGATTGTTGTTCCATCAACATCATTATATTATATTTTAAGAGGACTATGTTCACTAAAGATATAGTGTTGTTTGGTCTTCTAATAATTTCTGTAAGAGTGGTATATCAAAAAAATATTATACTCTAAAACCACAGTTTCATGTTATCATGAATAACAATTTAAATCTCGACTTCTTCACCAAAAATATAAATTTTAAATAATAGTTAATAAAAAAATATTCTATTGATACTCACGGTTTACACTAAAAATAAATAAATATATTTTAAAATTAATTTAATTCATAAATATGAAGTTACAATGATTTATAAAATATTTCTTCCGGGACGGTAATCATATATTTCTCTCTCGCAGGTGATTTTCCTATTTGAAGAAATAGAGAATATCCTGTAACCATAGAGTGTGTTTAGGACATTGATTAATAAAACTCCTGACGGTTGAAATTGCTGGCCATAATTGAATAAGCATTGGCTCAATGTTCATTACACAGATTCATGATCATGATAAATTTTTAATTCATTCTCGTACTTACTCTATACTATGTTAGCTCATATATTTTTAATTTTGATCATTCTTACCCTAATCGATTATTTTCTCCTCTGTTACAAATATTTAATTTATTAATATGATTCATTCACGTGTTTATTTTGTTTTATCCCATGTTGATGATATAATTTAATTTATCTCATCAAATTATTCTAAAATATTATTTTCATGTATAACATTTTTAAATTTATTAAATAATTTTGATAAATTTTAAATTTTATGCAATGTGTCTTAAAATATGAATATGCATTTATTTTTATTATTTGTATTTAAAAATTTATAATGTATCAATATATTTATTTAAAATCTTATTTATATGTAAATTAAATTTTTTTCTAATGAAAAAATTATATATTTTTAATTAATTATTATAATAATTTTAATTTTAAATATCATATAATAAATTTTAAAATATAAATATATGATCCTTTTAAACATTTACATGTTTCTAGAATTATAAAAATTTACAGTACATCATTACATTTATCTTAAATCTTATATATATATATATATATATAAATTTACAATATTAATAATTGAATATCAAAAATAAAAAAATATATTGTAATTAAAAATAATTTTTATACAAAGTTATTTTCAAAATTTAGTTTCAAGTAAATTTTTTTTATATTTAATTTTTCATAATTTTTTTTCAAATTATAAAAAATCAAATATAATCTTAAAAAATTATTTCTTTTCTGCATTTAATTTCAAACAAAAGTTCTTTCCAATATTGTCAATTTACTTTCTTAATCAAATCTCTCGTCAAATTAATGGGTAGAACTATGAAGGTTGTTGTAACTTTCTCATCGCACTAAAGAATATGTATCTTAATCAAATCTCTCGTCAAATTAATGGGTAGAACTATGAAGGTTGTTGTAACTTTCTCATTGCACTAAAGAATATGTAAAAGTAGGATCAAATATTTTGTAGGTTATTTTGTGAATATATTTTATTTTATTCTTTCATGCATATAAATAGTTTAAATATTTAATTTTTATTATAAAAGGAATTAAATAAATTTTTGTTCAACATTATTTTAAAATTACATGTCTAACTTTGGATATAATTCTTTAAAACAAGCGAATAGGATACTTGCATCTTTTCTGTTTGTAATTGATTCCAAACTTAAAATTTTTTAATATTTTTTCAATTTTTTTTTAAAATAAGATTTTGTAAAAACTTAACTTTCTTTTTAATTATTTAAAAATTCGTTATCTTATCATAATTTAGATCATGACAAAGACATTACATAAAATTACTATCGTCAATAACAAATTATAATACAAGACGATAGTGAATTACATAGATCAAGTTACACTTATAGACTATGAGAAATTAAACCTTTAATAAATCTATTTAAAGTAAATATTTTTTACATGGTTAAGATATATTACCTAGCTAATAAAGACCACACCCAAACAAATTCTCACGTCTTTCAAATTAATGCTAAGATCCTAACCAATTTTGCTTAATTTGAAGTTAAAGTTATATCTCTTAGAATCTACTACCACACAAAAATGTAATTAGGGTTGAGTTATTATTATTTAGTATCCTGCATAAGTACTTTTATGACTAGATTTTATAATTAAACAGATGAGATATTCTCAACCTTAAGCTAAATCTTTTTCATTTTTATTCCTTATCATTCACATTATCTAATACAACTGTAGTTAAAGAACTTACAATTCACATTATCCAATACACAAAAATGAAAAACTTAACTATTATAAGTAAATAAACTCCAACAACCCTATATCCCTAAATAAAAAAAATGAAATTAGGGAAATTAAACAAAATTTAAATTCAATAATGAGTTTCAACATTTATCTAATAAAGAGTGAAATAAGCAAAGAAACCTACCTTTCACCAAGTTTTAAAGAAAAAGAAAAATTACTAAATTATGAAGTTGAATTCATCACTTATATTCTAAATAATCAATCAACATATGCTAAACCATTTAACACCATCAACATTGATGAAACAAAAAATTAAATGCAAATATATAAAGTTGCAACTAAATTATAATATAAAAAGAACATACGTACTAGGAAAAAATACTTCATTAACTCTCCATAGTATCTTGTGTCAAATTTTTGAAGTTCCATCTTCCTACAACAATCGAAGATCAAATATAAAAACAACTGTGCACGTTCACAGGTTCATGTATAACATCCTAATAATGATACTCGTCTTAAGCTTAAGTTATGTCGTAGACTCACTACTAGTTTATTACTTCATAATGTGTAACTTATTTATAAAATAATATTATTGAAAATAACATGGTGCAATATTTTTCAAAACTTTTATTGAAAGTACAAGTCTCGTTATAGTAATTATCCTAGCAGAAAATAAACATTCATACGTTGTCACTCGTCCCGATTTCGAAAAATTGTATTCATTTACTTAATATAATATACATCCATATATACAACAATATGTATATATTATTTATAAAAATATCTCATACACATGGCAAATACAAAAGTTTAAGGCTTGGAGTCAGTCCTTTAAACAAAACGAGAGCATTAGTGCTCTTCATAAGTTACAGTCATCCAGAGCAAAAGTGAAAACCTATCCAAAACATAATGAGGTCCATTATAACTCTTCCTGTAATTCTATTCCATGATCATTATATCTCTAATCCATGTTATTTATTTCCACTTAGACTATTTCCATCATGAAGATCATGATCGATCTTTGGAATAGGAATGAGTGGTAGGAATGAGATTTCTCAGTAGGCGTCTACCCTAAGGTTGGTACTATCATTTCTAACCGAGTCACTTCAATTTATTAAGAAAAAGTGATAGGCATGCAAGTTCAATTACTCCTTTATCAAATAAAATTATCTTAAGTGGGTCCTTTTTAACAATGACAAATTAAATTTAACACCAACATACATTTCATATATGCTCTGAAATTTCTTTTTCATAGATTATACATAGACAAAATTCTCATACATTCTTTAGATCACTTTCTCATCATAGCATAAATATTATTTGACTCTTATTCGTTTTATAACTTAATCATAATCATTCTCATTCTCTAGTTCCCCTTTCAGAGATAGTTTCATTTAAAGCATATTCTTAATAATTTAGTGAAACAATATTTTTCACTTTTCTACTACTATGAGCTCATTACCGATGGTAGTCAACATCATAATTTTAGAAGACATACGACTTTCCTATATAAGAATTTGTTTGAAGCCTTAAGGTTTCACCATATATGGTTATGTACCTTCTAATTACCATAAAAAGACCTACGATCTTGAGTGTGCACAAGTCCCAAACTTAGTACATTAGAAGTAGTGTTAAATTTTCACATAAGCTTCTTCTTTATTGATCTCTTGATTTATTAGGTTCTATTTTTAAGTCTTCATAATAACATGCATACTCAATAACCAACCAATATGGTATGCACATATAGCATCCAAATCTCACATAATTCATCTACATTTGGAACCATATTTCACATCATTTCTATGCATTATTCAAGAGAGCACATAACATACTTGCACATGAATAAACATACTCAAGAGTCATCATGATAAATAGACATAATTAGTTATCCAAAAACTTACTTCCTTAGTGAAAATATTTACTTAAGTATGGTTCTTAAATTTTGGACAACATACACAACTTTCTTAAAACTGTTTAATTTGTCTACATTCTTGGGATTTTAAGATAAGTTCCTCATAGAAAACCTATGTCACTCATTCCTTCTAGGTTTCTCTCAAATTTTCCTTTTTTCAAGAGTTTGTTTGCTAAATCTTTTAAACTTTAAGCCTTAAGCCTTATCGGTTGAATGCCCTCTTGCCAATTTCATAAATTTGTGTTCATCTTATTTAGTCTTTAAGATCAAATTTCTAACTTTAATGCTTAAGGAGAATAGTTTAAATATATTAGATTCTAGCCTTGTCCAAATAAGATTAATGTCTTGTAGAGATTTATACCCTATATCTCTGTATTCTTAGGAGTTGTATTCTTAATATTTTTTACTTGTTCTCTTAGACTAATTAATGATAAAAGTGTGTAGCTCCAATACCTCTTTTTTTTTTTTCAAGTTATGATCAAATGGCTCATATGAACTTGAGAGGTCACTAAGTTATGTTTTTTGTTCCAAAATTTTATTTTTCTTAATATCTTATCTTTGGAGGGTTAAGTAATTAATTTTAGAATCTTTTTCAACCTTCCTCTCCTTAAATTTGAAGCTTGGCCAAATGGTCATAACAACTCATCAAGGTCTTTTCATTAAATTTTTATTCCTAACTTCATGTGTGATTTTATGTATTAATAATTCTTGAGATTACTAGTTATTATGGATTAAAAGTTTTAATCCTTTTTATTGTTCATCATATGGTCATGGCCGAATGATCTATTCTTTCTCAAAGTGCCACTTTTATTAACTTCCACCATCATAACTCTTAGATCCATGATAAAGAGATGTATTAACCTTGGATCTTGATTTAAGTTCATCAAATCCTTACAATTCTTTATCCTTATTCCATGTCTTTGTCCTTGGAAAAAATTTTGAAAATTTTCTTCCACCACTTAAGTCCACAAGTCCTTATCTTAACCTTTTTGTCATAAATGTCCAATATTTAACCTTTCAAATTTAATATTTAGTTTTATGTCCATAAAAGTCCATATTTAAGGCTTTTAAGTATTAGAGGTCAAAATTTTAACTTAGCATGAGAAAGGTAATAAACTTGAACTTTTGGAAAAGATAAACCAACATATAGAAATTTTAAGCTCAGATAAGACAAGACTTTTAAGATATTCTCAAATATATAAATCCACCATCACTTGAGAATATTTCAAAACATAGTTAAAACTTCTCTAGCTTTCCCAAAACCTTTAAAAATTATTTTTAAGAAAATTTAACCGATTAAAATGCTTAAGGAGTTCCAATAAGTATTTTAAACCACTAAAGCTTTATTTTGGACTCTTAAAAACAATTTAAAATTATAAATACTTATTCTAAGTGTATAGGAAAGTTTTAAACAAAATAATACTCAAGGATGTTGGACCTTAAAGTTTAGAGAAAAGATCCATAAAGATGAAGATTAGGTAAGAATACCTAACAAAAGTACTTGGTAAAATTTAAGGGTAGAATATCCTACTTGTTGAATCTTTAAAATGGAAACTTGATGGATGTAGTGATGGAGAATTACCTTCTTGATGGTCCTACACGAAATTTCTTCAAGAGAAAAGAAGGAGGCTTGTTGTTTTAGAGTTTGACCTTAAACTTCAAAGATGAAAGCTTAAACTTAGTTAGATATTGGCTTAGGAAAATTTGGAGATAAAATGTTAGTTTTGAAGATGAGACAATAAGGGGGCTATCTCCCTTAGTAAATTTTGCCACCATTATTACTTAAGGGTTAAATTTTTAAACGAGGGCAAAATGGTCATTTCATTTAAATTTTACATTTTCAAAATTAATTATAAATCATGAAATATTGTCTTATAAGGTTAATCATGGTTTATTTAACATAACTATAGTTAATGTAATCTAAACTTAGTTATATTTTAACCTAATCATGATTAAAATCATTTAACCATGGTTAATTTTCTCTCTTCTCTTAATGTTGTTTTTCTTCGTCTTTTAGTGTTTAATGCATGAACGACTCAACATTAGCATTTATAGCATGCCTATCCACTCTTCCTTTGCTAAAAAAATGTACTTGTTGATAAGCATGGGTTACAGGTCTTTATCGGCAATTTATGGCCCATTCAGGTTGTTGGGTATTTTGGTCATTTTTTAAAAAAATTTAAAAAAATTTTAAAATTTCATTTTTAATATTTCTAATTTTTAATGTCATTCACAAATCATTCCTAAGTTATTTACTTGTTTTCTTGGATAGTTTAGCTGGTGGTACAGGAACGATAGTTCTTTGTAATTATTTGTTACTAATTTCTTCCAGTAATATTTTAGTAATCATTGATGAATTATAAATTTTTAGAAAATTTTTATATTTTTATTTTAAGTTACTTACATTTCATCTATTGTCATCTTAGTCTAAGAATATTTTTATTATTTTTTAAAAAATTATAATTTTTCTAAATTTTAATTTCTATATTTTTTTCTTACAATTATTAATTTATGAGTTATAGAATTTATCATAAAATATTTTGGATGTTAAACGACACACATTCCCATGCAACACTCACCACTCTATTGTTTTGACACTCTATTTTCTCCCATTAAAAAACCATTGACATTCGAGTTTGAGTCTTTGATCTAGTCCCTCTTCCGCTCTCGCTTATTTTTCGCCTCCATTTTCCCCAATACTCGAATCTCACGTTTCTCTTGTGGATCGATTTCCTTCCATTAAACCGAGTCTGACCCAAATGGCATCCTAGGCGAACCTCTCTTCGGTGATAGAGACAACAAAGTCGAGGCTCATACATACCATGACGTAGACATTGAGATCAGAGTTGATGGAAAGGAGGAGGAGACATGATGTGGTGGAGGGGAAGACGGAGAAGGCGGGGTTTGGCATGGGGGGCAAGGAGGGTGGAGTGAACGGAGGAGAGGGTGGCGGCAAGAGATAGAATGTAGGAGGGAAGGGAAAAGAGAAATTTGATGCGAAGAAGGGAGATGAGAGGGTTATGTAGGGCTGACTATGCCTTGTTGAATGTAAATTAAAAAAATAAAAGGACAAATTTTTCATATCGATTTTCTTATCAACCAATGTAAAACCTAGTTCCCATTAACCAATGTAAAAGTAGTTTGATAAATAATTAACTAACTCATTCAATTAATAGAACAACTAACTGAATCTGATAAATTTTAATATGTTGCAATTTGATTAGAAATCTGTTTTAAATAATGCATTCAGAATACAAATCTTCACACTTCAGCAACTACTTAAGCCTTTGCTCCATATAACTATCATGGGAGTATAATATTGTGATTTTATATTTTAATGTTAATACAGGTTTTATTGGCCTCAAAATCTATTGTGGAACGAAAGCTCCATACAATTATAATGCATCCGCAATGTGCGGCCATCTAGATGTGATTGCTTGTTATGATCCTTCTTAGTACATTGGATGGAATGGTGTTCATTTGACTAAGGCTACATATAAATTGATTGCCGAAAGTTTAATAAATGGATTATATTCTCTCCCTCAATTTAATACCTTGTACTTCACTAATGTAAGCTTTGGATATTTCAATAGACAAATCAGTTTAGAAAATCTAAGATACTTAAAAATTTAATTATTTTATTTTAAAAATATTTCATTCCTATAATTTTTTTTACATTTGTTATATTTAAAATTTTTTGTTTAGATGATAGATTTAAAATTTTTTTATTTTAAGCTTTTTATTTAGATTAAGTAATTTAAATTTCATAAACTACAAAATTTTACTTTTAAATATTTATAGATTTTTCTTAATTTTATTACTCCGACTATTTTTATTTATCGAAAAAATTAGACATACAAATATTTTTATCAAAATGTGTATAACATATTTAAAAATGATAATAATCTAGAAAGTGTACACAACAAAAGAGATCGTGAAATACAATCATACCATAAAAAAATAAAAAATATTCTATTTAAAGATAACAAAGATAAAAGAAAAAGACAAACCAAAAGAATAAAAGAGAACAGTGAGAGAAGAAATAACATTGCACAAGAGTTGGTGTTCACATAGTGGATGGCGAGAACTTGAAAAAATTTAAATTTTACCTATTTTATCAAAATTTAAAATTTTCTCATATTAATTTATTAAAATACTCTCTTTAAATTTTTAAAATTTAAAATTTTATAAAAAAAATTTAAACAATATATTTCAATACTTAGAAATTAAAATTTTCTCAACAATACCATAAAAAAATAAAAAATATTCTATTTAAAAATAACAGAGATAAAAGAAAAAGACAAGGCAAAAGGATGAAAGAGAACAGTGAAAGAAGAAATAACTTTGCCCAAGAGTTGGTGTTCACAGAGTGGGTGGCGAGAACTTAAAAAATTTTAAATTCTCTCATATTACTTTATTAAAATATTCTCTTTAAATTTTTAAAATTTAAAATTTTATAAAAAAAATTTAAACAACATATTTCAATACTTAGAAATTAAAATTTTCTCAACAATTATTATTTTTTTTTAAAATATTTCATCCAAACATAAAGTAAAAGAAATTCAATTTTTCCACCATGGTGTGATATGGTTAAACCTATGTAGCTTTCAAAAATTTAATACTCAACTTTTACCATCCTTGTATTTAAGGTTGGTGACAATGATAATGATCTTATAAATTTTATTCAATAAAAAAAATATGTTACCTCCAAAACTTGATCATCCCAAAATTAAAGTTTCTTTTCCTAAATCCTATGCTCAATCTCTAAGAGAATTTCTCTAGATCAAACGTTATTGCCAAATTCCCTAAAAATATACAAACTTTTTGATATGTCACCATTCACTCAAGCATCTTTGCTATTGTTCTTCATCATGAGTGTTGTAGCCCAATATATCCATTGCTATTCATTCTCCATGTTAGAAGTAGGTTAGAAGTAGGGTAAAACCAAGCATACAAGTTGAAAAAAATTAACTTCTTCATTAAAGTACAAGAAATTATTTTTATCCAAAAATTTATAAATTCAAAAGAGATATAGAAGAAAAGAGAGAAATTTAAAATAAGATGGATGATGTTATGAAAAATTGAAAAAAATTTGTAAAAATATGTTATAGTAATAATATAACATAATATATTTAAAAGAGGATAAAATATTTTCAGCATATCTATTTATAATAATTACATCACAAAATATTTTCAACAAATCTATTTATAATATATTATAATTTACAAGATATATAGCTTCCATAATAACACATTAACTATTCGTTTTTCTCTTGATTTTTCCTATTCGGTATTTTGCTTGAGTTATCTTTTTATAAACTAATCTTTTTACATTAGCATAGACTTGATTTTTGGATGACAAAAATAAATAAATAAAAATGGTTACGGGCTTTAATTGGATTGCATTTTCTAAACTATCAAATTCCTTTTTGTTAAGCTTTTACCATCACAACATAAAAATAAAATTATCAAAAGTAATCTTTGCTCTCACAAAATCTTCATTATTAATCAATAACCATATAGTATCATATTTAAAGCAAAGGTCATTTACTAGCCATGCTAAACGACCTATCTATGTCTTCATGTTAGTTACTAACAATAATCCTACTTCTTTATTCCTCTTGTTATTGCATGTTACCAAAAATAAGATAAATTTTTATTTTTATTATTATTTATTTTGGATAATAATTTTAATATTGTTGATAGAAGCAACTGTTTTTTTTATTATTGTGAGATAATTTTAAATTTATGCAATTTCTTAGGATGAATTTTTTGAGTTCAATAAAATTTAATTGAGTTTAAATTTAACTAATGTAAGAATGTAATTGATTAAAACAAAAAAACAAAAAAAAATAGAGTGAGTTTTATTGTTAGTTTCTCACACTTAAATTAAAATACCGAATATCTTTATTTTAATGTTAGTTGATTTAAGTTAATTTTTATAAAATATAAATTTGTGTTATGTTTAGGATTAATCTTAAGTATTTTCACAAGTGTAATTAAAATTTTCAAAAAGATAAAATTGTAAATTATAATAAAATATTAGTTTAGTTGAAGTTAATTTTAGATTATTTAATTTTTATTAAAATTTAAATGTTATAAATAAAAATAACATTTAAAAATAAAATAAAGGGAGTAAAAAATTAAATAATAATTTAAAATTGGTTTCGATGTAATTTTTATAAGTAAATAATTTTATTTTTCTGAAAACTAAAGGATAAACATATAAATGAATAAAAGAATAATAATAAAAATATCAATGTCAAAATTAAAAATTTGAAGAAATAAATATGGATTTAATATTTTATTAAAATTGGTTAAGAAAATAAATTTTTTTACCGATATTTTTAAAAATTTGTATAAATTACCACATCAACACAAACATATTAAATTCTAATGATTATACTATTTTTATTGAAACAAAAATATTTTTTAATAAATAATTTTTAAAAGATATAGATTTTTTAAAAAAATCTAACACAAATTACATTATCACTATTTATTTTTTAAAATTATTATTAAAATAGATTTTTAATGTAATGATTGATCATAGCTTCAAGTCAAATTTAAGTTATATTTTTTTATATTCTATCTATTTACATTAACATTAACAAATTTATGTTTTTAATATCTTTTTAAATTTAAATTAATTAATTTTTCTTCTTTTCGAAGTTAAATAAGTTTAAATCTTCTTTTCATATTATATGTATTAAATGTCACCAAATTAATAAAAATATAATAATCATTATATAAAAATTAAAATAAATTATAATAAAATATTAAAAAAATAATATTTTTTTAAATATTTAAAAAGATAAATAATGATAATTTTAATTTTTATTAATTTTTTTATTAATCTTTATTTAACCGAAATTATCCTTAAAAGATATTATAATAACGATATAATCATTAAAATAAAATATAATTTTTATCAATTTATAAATTATCACAAAACTTCTTTAAAAGGAACCTATTTTTTTACAGTAAAATAATATTTAAATTATTATTATTTAATGGCTCATTTAGTATCAATCTACTTTTTGTTATTGTATATTTTTTATATTTCATGTATCTTTATTGATAACATTTTATTTTATTTTTTTTACTTTTTATTCAAAAAATGGAATCAAAATTTTTCTACTTAAAACATAAAATGATATTTAGGTATAACAAAGGAATTTACTGGAAAAAAATTACAAAATTTTTTAATTAAGTAAAAAATAATATTATTTAATAAAAGTTTAATAATAATATTATACTTAAACTAATTATGATTTTTTATATCTTGTGTCTTTTCTCTATTTATTTTATTTTAATTAACGAGTTTTGATATGACTAAAATTTATATAACCTTTATAATTTTATAACAATCATGTATATATAAATTTTTTTATTTCATACGTCTTTATTGATAACATTTTATTTTATTTTTTTTAGTTTTTATTCATAACATTTTGAACCTAATTTTTTCTACATAGAACCTAATTTTTTCTACATAGAACATCGAATGATATTTAAGTGTAACAAAGGATTGTATAGGAAAAACATTTATCAAGTTTTCTATTAAGCAAAATCATAATATTATTTTATACAAGTTTAATAATAACTTTTTACTGATATTAATTATTATTATTTAAATCTTATATTCTTTTCTTTGTAAATTTATACTTTAATTAACGAATTTTTTTATATATCTAAAATTTATATAACCTTTATAATTTTATAACACTCATGCATACATGAGTTTATATAGTAAAACAATGTAACTTAAGATATATAGTATTGAAAATCAACCATATATTATTCTAACTTATTTTTAATTTTTGGTTATATTTTTGCACGACAAACATAATTTCCGTCAATATTACTTTAAAATAAATCGTAATTGTAAAATAACTAAGAAAACTTTTTCCATTAAGAATAAGGAGCACAACATTAAGCAACAAAAACACAGAATGCAAATTTTGGTAATTATTTATTGGTGAAATTTATGAGTACAAAACATCTGTGAAAGACATAAATAAAATCAATCTTTATTTAGAAATCATCAAAAGAAAGGTTTTTGCAAAATTTGCTTCAATTCTAAGCTATCTTGAAAGGAGGAGATTTAAGTGAAGGATTTGCAAAAGGACCCTCAACTAGTCTCTTTGCTATTTGCTTATAAGCTGCTTCCGTAAAATGGGGTCCATCCCAGTTTATATGTTTTGAAGGATCGGAACAAACTGTTGAGGCAGAGCTTCCACAAAATACGTTTATGTTGAAATTGTAAGGCTCACCTTTGCCACAACATGCTCTAAAAGTTTCATTTTTACCAGAAGGAAAACCTACATCACATAAATTGATTCACATAAGAATAATAAACCATAATAAAATTAGCAACCCCTTCTATTTGTTATTCATCTAATAAAAACACAACCCACCATATTTGTGTGGTTCTTGAAACAAGCACTTCGCAGCATCATAGTAGTCAAAATATATTATCTTAACTTTTGAATTTTTTTGTCTTAACATCTTTATGGCTTGTTTGAGTTTCCCATTATAGTACTTGATGAAAGTATTGTAAGCTTTCAAGCATCCAAATTGATCATAGTCATCTTTGTTATCACTGTTTATTACTGTCAAAACAGCAGAATTACATCCAATTGGGAAATTCCCTGGCAACACCAATTCAATTGCTCCTTCTTCGATTAATGTCTAGTCAAAAAACAAAACAAAAAAAAATTCAAATTATAATGAATCGTATTTAAAATCAAAATTTAATAAAATTTAAAAATGAAAGTCGACATTCTAATAATTAAATTTGATATAACATACAGTCGTCGTATTGGTAATTGTTTCAATAATTAGCGGAACCATTTCTCGAAGTTTTGTAATATTTTTATATGGGATAAGTGCATTAATATCATTTCCACCAATTTCACCCACTACAAATAATGAGCTTTTGAAGTAATTCTTGCACTCTGTGTTAAAGAAGAAAATAGAGGTTATTAGTTATATTCACAAATGATTATATATTTGATGAAAACATTAATAAAAGGGTTCAACTAAACCTTTTTTGCTTTTACAAAGCAAGGATTTGAGCTTATTAAACCAGTCAAGTTGAACTTTCAATGAATACAATGATGCCTCTGGTGTATGGATCCTTTTTTGTACAAAATATTCCTTATCAAGTGCAGTTGTACCGGCATATGCAAAATTTACTCCTTTTCTAACATCGTCTCCTTTGGTCATATTCAAATAGGGTGATAACATTGGCAACCCATAAGCTTCAGCTATAATCAAAAGGTCATAGATTAATGTATTCATCTATCAACAATGTATGATACTAAAATATATTGCATTGTACCCCTTTTTAAGTAAGGAATTTGTTGAGCAGTTGAATAATACAAGAGTAAATACCTATGAAATCTATGATTAGTCGTCCATCTGACATACGTCCCGAAGGATGTTTGAAGTATGTTAAGCCATAGGGGCTATTGCTAGGCATAGCCGAATTGTAAGTTGCGGCATTTCCAGTATCACTTATAGAGTCACCAAAGTTGAAAATAGCTTTGTATGGGAGAGGATTGGCGTTTGCAACAAATTTCCCAAGGACACCATAAGCAAAGGTGATGATAAAAAAAATGAAGATTCTCATGATGTTATTACACATTCAAAATGGAGAACTTGTGTGATGATGAGTTCTCAAAATTGAAATTGAGCTTTATATACTGTGACGTTAATCATCCATTTATCTTGCCATACAACTATTATGTTTATTTTAACATTTTTTAAATATTATAATTCTTAAAATAAAGAGTCATGGGTTGTAATTTAACATGTTTATCTAACATAGACATATCCTTGAAGTTGGGATTTGTTATTCTTTATCATTGCTTTGTTTAATGTGGTTGTAATTCCTTACACCAAAATTGATGTACTATGTACGAAAGGAGGTTGTAACAGTTTCTATATATGCGTGGATAAAGGATGTTTTCATTCCCTGATAAGCTAATTTTATAAATTTATTATTTTAAATAAAATTAAATACTTTTTTATAAAAAAAATCTAAAGTTTTTTAATTTTTATAGAATGAAATACAAGAATATCAATAAAAAACAATTAAAAAAATTTATTTTTTGAACACCAAAATACTTTAAATGCTAAATGACTTTCTTAATTTAACATAAAATTACATTTCTTTCATACTTTTATTTTTTATTATTTTAAAAATATTTATTTTAAATAATTTTAGTTAGTTTATTATTCTTTATATAATTATTAATTAATAATATAATTAAAATTATGAAATAAATTTTACCACAACTAATAACATTATATATTTTGTTAGTTTTCGTGAAATAAGTTTTAGTGGCCTAGAATAGATATCGAAGAAGTAAAATAAAAATATATTTAAAAAATGATTGGTAAACACTCAATTATGTTTTAACCCCCAATTTCAAAGATAATCAATAAATAAATCATAATTTAAATAGTAATAAGCAAAAAGTAAATAAATAGAAAAACAGAAAATAAATATAGAAAGGCAAACAAACAGAAGAAAATGCCAAAAAAAAGAGGAAATAAATAAAGTAAATCAAATACAAATAAAAATCGAATAAAAAGTCAGAAAAATAGAAAACAAGAAAAATAACAAAAACCGAAAAAGAGAAAAGAAGAAAAAGAAAAATAATTAAAATGAATGAATGAAAAAAATAAATAAAAAATAATAATAAATAAATAAATAAAATAATAAAAATAAACAAAAAAATATAATAATAAAAAAATAAAAAATGAAAATGAAAAGATAATGGAAAAAAATATATAATAATAAAAAAAAGATAATCGAAAAAAAACAGAAAATAAATGAAAACAAAAAATAAAAATTAAAAACAAAATAAATAAAAAGGGGCAAATATTAAATAGGAGGTACTAAGGGCACAAGCGAAAAGAAGAGAGGTGGAAGCACGAAAGCGGGGAAAGAGGATTGAGAAAAAAAGGGCTATAAAAGGGGCGACCATAAGCAAATGAAAACGGGGTGAAATCATTTTCTCACGAAAAAAAGGCTCTCTCGAAAGTTCTGGTAGAGACTCACCGAACAAGAACTCCGCTCTACAAGATGGAATCCGTTCCACCGATCAACGGAAGAAGAACGGAAGATCATCTCCACTGCCGAAATCTCTCGCCACCTTCCGATAGAACAGAACGACCACATCTTGGAAAGATCCCTGGACTGTAGAGGAGGAGCAGGTGCACATCAACGTCCTCTCTGCGCATCACGATCATCAGTGGAAACTTGATTTCATCGGCGTCCAGGTTGGTTATCCTACACTTCATTGCTGTTAGCTGAATTTCTCTGCATAATCTGTGTGATTCGAGTGAACCAAACAAACCATCCCAAGCCTCAGTTCGTGTAGTCGCGCTTACGTATAACAGAGCAATGTAGCTCGATTTTAGCTTCCCTGGATGAGTCCTCTTCGGCTCTCCACATTCGTTGGTTGAGCCTAGCCAAAATGCTAGGCACAGTCTTCACGATCTAGGCCATCCGAGCCATGCTTGCCAGCGCTGAAACAGTGCTTCATGCACCTGTAAGAGTTTAGGACTCGTTCAATATAGAGATCATTCATGCATAACTATATGCGAATCCTTAATCTGTGTTGAACCATGGTTTCAACCCGCGAGATCCAACTCTTAAGGGGCGTTAGAATGCATCCTGTTCCAGTTACGACTACAGCCATCGGGACAAGAAACAGAGCTAGGATCCCGTTCCTAGGTAGACGTTTTCGAAAGAAGGACATGGTCCATAGTTCGAATCGAAAAGTAGTGAATCATAATGCCAGGCCTATCCCAACCGTAGGGGTCCTCGAGGTCAAACTTGAGCTTGGATGTAGGATAGTTTAGTGCAATCAGGGGACTTCTCGACCCCCCCTTGATCCATGCAGCTGTCTCCAAAAGCCCGAGGGAGATGACGCTCGCCCCTAAATTCACCCCATGCAAAGCCAATCTGAAGCTTATGATGATCACACCGACGTGAAGCGATAAACAACTCCCAACGAGCCACGTAAAACAAGGATCCCCTAGTACCCTAAGAGGAGTCATGCCTCGCCTCGAGGGTGCTGAACTGGCCGGGCACTTTCTAGTAAGATACCCAGGGGTAGACCTGTATCGAGCGGTCGTATCAACCATGCTCACTCGTAGTTAAACCAGACAGGCCTGAGCCCCATATAAGCAATCAACCAGCCGTATGGGGGAAGAATGAGGGTTGCCTGGGTATAGGCGGGCTCGGCAGGAGGATAGCGTCACACAGATCGGGCTGGGTATGGTGCTAAGTCCGGTGTAAGAGTCATCGGCGGGGCGCTCTAGTTAACGTAATAACAGGGGAGGAGAGCAGAATCTGCACTGGGTCCAATATCCCAAGCAAGTCAAGGAGGTTTGCACGTTTCAAGTCAAGGTTTGTAGGTTTTGACCACCCCTGACGCACCATTGCCACACCACTTCAAAGGAGTGCACCTTCTCCTCTTGTCGGCCATGTATGAGGAACCAACCCAACTTTAATCACAACCGACCCACCGAAAAGAAATCGGGTAAGGAGGTTTTCCAACAAAGAGGGGGAAATCCAAAGTATGGCAGTCGGCGCAGCTGATCACGGCGGAGTAAGTGATGCGTCTTAGCACTCACGGTGGCATCAGGAGGCCCCCGAGGGCACGTCTTGACGACCTATACGAGGCACAAATGAAAGAGGCTTCCTTATAACCATTAAAATCGCTGTCTTCCCTTCACGGTCATCGTCCATAAGGAGAGCCCAACCTAAGCTGTAGAAGGTGACGGCAGGGGTGCACACTACGCCAATATACAAAGCGAAAGACGAAACATCATCCCTTGATAAAGAATCGCGATGGGGACATGCCCGATAAAAAGAAAGGGAAATAGGTTGGAAGTCCCTATGTAAAAGTCATCTTCAGGGATGGCCAGGAGAGTGAGGGCTGAACTCCGGACGCCTCAACGCTAGCATAATTACCGGGGAGTCAGGAAGAACCCAATGCCAGAATAAGGAGTTATGGTGCTTCCCCAGTGCGACGGACGAACCATGCAAAGTCACACATCCTGGGGACGTTGGGAATGAACAAGGAGACCGGTTATAAACCCTCGCAGAGGCATCATATAAGGGGTATCAAGGCCAGAAGGCGGAAACACAGAGTCGACGATGGATCGATGGCGTTTGGTGCTTCGAAAAGCTGCACTTTGGCCTACATCAGGATTAGTCGCAGCCGGCGTCCAGAGAGACAAAGCCGAGAGAAGAGCCCTTACAATCAAGGTGTGTAAAGGCGTCCATGAATGTCCTCTTGTCCGAACCTTCGCACAAAGGTCTCCCCTGGACTCCTCTTAGATATCCCAAGCCATGCAGGTAAAAGGTAGCCGAGCTCGAGCCGCCACATGACTTGATTTCCCATATGCGTCGTGATAGCTCTGCGATGTGGGCAAGGGTCAAATGCTTGAATTAGTTGACATAAAGCTTCATTATAGCCAATCATGGATTGTGAGTTGTGAGTGAACGAGGCCATGCAAAGTCGCTTAAGTCCATGAGATGCTGTAAACACCTAATTATGTTCGAGGTCCAGTTTAAGTCAATTAGCGGATAAACCTAAATTAAAAATCTTAAGAAATTCAAAATACATAAAGAAATATAATTAAACAATGAAAAAATCAGTAAAAATGGATATTATGAGAAAGAGAAACGAAATCTTTAAATCAGAAGAAATTTCAAAAGAAAAAGAAGAGAAAAAAATAAATTGATTAACTAAAAATCTGAAAAATTAAAATCTAAAAATTGAAGAAAAAATCTAGGAAATTGAAAGGGAACTAAAAAACTAAGAAGAAAGAGAATAAAAATAAAAACAAAAAGATTAGGATCAAAAATAACAAAATGATTAAAATCGAAATAATTTAGTTAATTAAATAAAATCAGAAGATCAAAAACATAAAAATAATATTAGAATAATAAAAATGATAAAAGGGAAATTTTGAAAATAAAAAAAAATCAAAATCTGAAAATTAAGCAAAAAAAAACAAAACAAAAAAAAACAAAAAAAAACAAAAAATAAAAATTAAATTAGAAATTCAAAATCTGAAAAAATAAGAATAAAATAAAAAAGGAAATTAATGCAAATTAAAACAAAATTAAAAATCTAGAAATAAAAGATTAAAGATATAAAATTCTGAAAAAGATAATAATAAAATATTTAGAAAATAAAACTCTGAAAACAAATTAAAAGGAAAAATTAATTAAAAATTTAGAACTAAAAATTCATAAAAATCAATTAAGCAAAAACAAAAAAAAATCAATTAAATATATAAATAAATAAAATCGAAAAAGCAGATAAGAAAAAGAAAAAACTAATAGAAATCAGAGAAAAGAAAAACTCTGAGGTGTATACATATAAAGGGGGCAGCAGAGAGGCGTTGGAGGGTCCTTTTTCTTCTGGGAGCTTTGCTATTGAAATCTGAGGGAACTGGTAATCACATTAGAGAAGATCAAGAGAAAGAGAGAGTGAGGATTAAGGCGAAAAGCCGAACAAAGTAAGGAGAGCAGGGGAGAAAAAGGGCAACGAAATTCTCCCTCAGAAGCGCCATTGAAATTCATGATTGAAGGAGGAAGAAATTGGAGATTCAGGACCCTAGGTTCTTGGTGATAATACGATCGAACTCACCAAACAAGTTAGTATTCATCCTTTCTATACTCATTCGCTCTCGTTCTTCTCTTGAGGTGATACATTTCACAAGGATGAAGGGGAAGACTCTGTTCTTGCATAAGGGTGATTAGATTTCTCGTGCACATCCGACTTCTTGTATACGTTGGGTTTCTTGCATGCCTTTAATTTTGGTCTTGATCATTAAGTTAACTTGCTCAGTGTTCACTGGCTATTTGTCAAATTAAACCTCGATTATAAGCGAGCCAAAATGAGAAGGCTCAAAACAGGGGAAGGTCGAGAATGGCCAACGTCCGTCTGGCCTCATTGACCACCCTATGTAGAAGTTGGATTCAAGAAATGTAATCATATTAAGGCATTGGAGTCGTATATCTATAAAGGATAAACACTGTAGGACACAGATCTACTCCAATTGTACTATCCCCTATTAGTATGAGTGGTAATCTATGTATACTATAGTAACAGGTCCCAACATACTCCCCTTATTAAGAGTAAAACTGACGAAAGCATAGCTCACATAGATGATGTTCTTGACAACCTAGGGGAGGTGATGGAATGGTTACGGGGTCATTGGGGGAAATGCCCAACTAATTAAGTCATAAGGATGAGAGAACCGACTAGGATCGATGTAGGAGTTAAGGAAGCTTGAATCACTTATTCTGATCCGGGGCAATCTACATCCCAAGATGTGCCTTGAACCATGAAAGGCCTGAGAGGCGTCCATGCTGAACGAACCTAAGGCAAGAAAAAGCCAGTGCAACCTTATTCGCCTTTATACGAAACTAGAGGCAGACCATAGTTCTTGAGTGAGGTCAATCAAGAGAGACGAATCCTCTCCACAAATAATGACCAAACTTTAATGGGATATGATCACCGCTGAAAGATGTATTCTCATATTGTGGAAAGAGAGGTTGGATATGGTATCAAGATGCCAAGCTCTCCAGTGGTGTAGTGAAGATAAACCGTAGACCGTCATGCCTAAATTGTTGGTGATATGATATTACCATACTGGGTAGCAAGGACGTAGTTCTTAGATCACAAAGGGTATTACCCTACGAGCAGGTGGAAGGTTCGAAATGTAGAGATAGGAACGAAGCCATTAACATGCAGTCTGCATGGTGTTCCAGCTAGCTGCCCAATAGAGAACCAGAACCTTGCACGCACGAGTCAGACGTGTATAACGCTCGATAGGCAACAGGGGCCGAGGTGTAGGATTGGGGAGGATAGAAACCATGAGCATGCCCCTGTACAGCCCCTTACCTCTTAGCAAAGTTAGGGCCAAGGTTGGTCAGCACCCATGTATGCCAATATCCTTCTTGAGTAAGAATGCCACTAAGGGAGACATTACTTCTACACTATCTTAATATTCAGGTCATGCAGCTAGGCAGGCAGGATTCACCTGTTAGTTTAAGAAGAGTCGACCTGAACACTTCTAAAAGCCATAACCTATACCCAGGGGTAGATTCTCATATGAGATGATTATATGGGTCAAACTAGTGCGGGACCCATCGGCGATACTTTTAAAAGCAAACATCTGTATCCTTGTGTATATAGGCTTAGTGGATGAGATGAAAGTCATAAAGAAATGCTGGCCCTAGGGGTGAGACAGCATGTTTTGGAAACCCGACGACGTGGGTTCGAACCCTCCATTCAACGTTTTCTTTGCTTAACAAGTCCATGCCCTCAAATTACTACAATACCCTTCAGATTCCTTTAATGCCCAGTATATGCCTGGTAGTTAAATATCCAAATTACTCCTGGAGAAATTCCAAAATTCCTAATAGGTCCCTGATGAGGAAATTACTTTACTGCCCCTGGGAATTTTGCTAAATTCCCAACAAGTCCTAATGCCTGAAATTACCATCTTGACCTTGGGCAATTCTGCTAATCCCTAAACTGCCATAAAATTAATAAAAATTCAAAAAATACATAAAAATTCACAAAAAATTCAGAAAATACATAAAAATTAATAAAAATTTCAGAAAATCCATAAACATTAATAAAATTTCTAAATAAATCATAAAAATTCTAAAATTTCTAAATAAATCATAAAAATACTAAGATCCCTAAATAAATCATAAGACACTGAAAATTCCTAATTAAGTCCATACAAATCCCATAATTGCTAAATAATTACATTAAAACCCCAATTGTTTCAAAAAATTTAAGATGAAATTCCTTTCATTAAATTTGAGCTTTCTTTTGTTCAAGGATCAACATCAATTGAAAATTATTTCTTTTTTTGAAAATTTAAAAATCTTTTCCTAAATATTTTGGGATTCTAAGTCTCACGCAATGAACTCTAAAGGGAGAACTAACGGTTTACCTGCTGTTCAACATTTAGTAGTTCGTATAGGTCCCCGTGTTGCCTTAGCCGCCTCGGGCCTTGTGCATGAGTGGACTCGAGATCCTCCTCAAGACTTTTAAAACCTCTTTTTCTAAATATTTTGGGATTCTAAGTCTCACGCAATGAACTCTAAATGGGGAGTTGGCGGTTTACCTGCTGTTCAACGTTTAGTAATTCATATAGGTCCCCGTGCTGCCTTAGCCGCCTAGGGCCTTGTGCATGAGTGGACCAAAAATCCCTCCCAAAGATAAAATTTTCTCAAAACAAAATCTTCGAATACTCTTTTTAATACTTTTGAAGGTCGAGCCTTCACAAATAGAACTACGTAAGCCTTGAGTTTCCCATTGCACCGAGGAATACGTAGGAGAAGGATCGAGTCTTGTCAGGCTAACTTTCGTCAAATTACCTTTCACCTTAACTAAGGGATCAAATCTTTTTTAATAATCACACACTCGGTTTAAGGGTACCGTTCTTCGGAACGGGCGAGTGGGGTGCCTAACACCTTCCCCACTCGTAACTGACTCCCGAACTTTGAATCTCATCTTCTAGTTAGGGTTTTTCCAAACTTTTTCCCTTAAATGAAAATTTGGTGGCGACTCCATATCAATTCAAATAAAATTCATTTTCAAAATTTTAGCGAGTTCGTCGTCTCGTCGGAATTACGGTTGCGACAGGTGCCTGCAAATAAAAACCACTTCAGGGGGAGAGGCAGAACCCATGTGAAGGTTGAGTTGGGGAATAGGAAAAGTAAACCCGTACATGCGTACAAGCTGCGGACGTTGGGCCCAACATTTTATTAAAATAATGATGATCGACAAATACTGCATGTTGACCCCTGAATTCCACAATATTTCAATTTGATCCCTAGATTCCTCAATATTGCAAGTGGGCCCCCAAACTTTCCATAATTCAAATTTAACCCCCAAACTTTCCATAATTCAAATTCAACCCCCAAACTTATCATAATTCAAATTTAATCCCCAAACTTTCCATAATACAAATTCAACCCCCAAACTTTCCATAATACAAATTCAACCACCAAACGTTCCATAATGCTAATTTAACCCCCAAACTGTCCTTAATTCAAATTTAACCCCCAAACTTTCCATAATTCCAGTTTAACCCATGTACTACCTATTTCTTTAAAAAACATGACTAATTCACTTTGTTATCACTGTAGTTGTTCAAAGTAAAATTCTTTTCAAAAATAAAATTCTTTGCAAAATGCTTTAAGATCTACGGTCTCATGCAATGAACCCTAGACGGAAAACTGGCAGTCTACACTGCTGTTCGATGTCTAGTGGTTTGTATAGGCCCCCGTGCTGCCTTAGCCGCCTCAGACCTTGTGCATGAGTAGACCGAAAATCCTTTCAAAAATGAAATTCTTTGCAAAATGTTTTGGGATCTACAGTCTCACGCAACGAACCCTAGACGGGAAACTTGTGGTCTACACTGCTGTTCGATGTCTAGTGGTTTGTATAGGCCCCTGTGCTACCTTAGCCGCCTTGGACCTTGTGCATGAGTGGACCGGAAGTCCTTTCAAAAAAAAAATTCTTTGCAAAATGCTTTGGGATTTACGATCTCACGCGACGAACCTTAGACAGGAAACTGGCGGTCTACACTGTTATTCGATGTATAGTGGTTTGTATAGGCCCTTTTGTTGCCTTAGCCGCCTTGGACCTTGTGCATGAGTGGACCGAAAGTCCTTTCAAAAATAAAATTTTTTGCAAAATGCTTTGGGATCTACGGTCTGACGGGAAAATAGCAGTCTACACTGCTGTTCGATGTCTAGTGGTTCGTATAGGCCCCCGTGCTGCCTTAACCGCCTCGGACCTTGTGCATGAGTGGATCAAAAGTCCCTTCCTAAAAATTTAAAATCTTTTCAAAATTTTCCTTCCCTTTTCGAGGAATTCGAAGGTCAAGCCTTCAAAACAAAGCAGAACTACGTAAGCCTTAAGTTTCCCATTGCACCAGGTAATACGTAGGAGCAGGATCAAGTCCTGTCAGGCTAACCTCCATCAATCTATTTATTTTCTCATTAATTAAGGGATCAAACTATTTTCAAATAATCACACACTCAGTTTAAGGGTATTGTTTTTCGGAACAGACGAGTGGGGTGCCTAACACCTTCCTTACTCATAACCGACTCCCGAACCTAAATCTCTTCCTCAAGTTAGGGTTTTTCCAAGTATTTTCCCTTAAATAAAAATTTGGTGGCAACTCCATACATAGTCAAAAAAATTTAATTTTAAAATTTTAGCGAGTTCGTCGTTTTGTCGGAATTACGGTTGTGACAACATTATTAGCTATCATACCATGGATTTGTTGTCAATTTAATGCAATAACAATAGTTGTTTGTGTTACCACTTGTATTTGCTTTTATTGTTACTGGTTGCTACATTTTTAACACCCTAATGAACGATGCATTTGGTGGATGCTTAATCCTTGATTTCATTGGTATTTAACTAATTTCACCTTACGCATTTCCTTTTTCAGCCAATTTTTGTTATCAAAGTTCATTCTTTGTTATCAAACTTCCCTATGGAGCAAGAAGTGAATTTTGTTGTTGTTGGAGCCATGAATTGCTCGCTTCTCTTTGCAATTGTTTTTCAAGTGAACTTTCCTTTTCTTTCTTTCTCACATTTTTGTCTCTTTTATCCCAAATTTTCAATCTCTTTATATGTAACTTAAATAATAAGTTTGAGTCTTGTTAGGAAAATTGATCCAACATAAACTAGTATGAAAAGTTTTACTTAATTACCCTCTTGGTAATTTTTTATAGAAACTTATGAAAAAATTTACTTTGGTCTAAAGACTCTTTCTAAATTATTTATTGCATTATTATTTTTCATTACAAAATCATTTAATTAAATATGATAATTAAAATTTTTAGACCTTTTCTTTCTCTTTTGTGAGTTGAAAAAATGATTAATTAATTTTTGCTCACATTAATTAATAAAGCATAAAAAAATTAAAAATAATTTTCAAATATATATATATATATTTTAAATTATTAAATTGACCTAAATATTAAATTTAATACGTAGTATCAAAATCCTAACTTTTATGTAGATATAGATATATTAAAAAAGTAGCTATGTTTCTATAAGTTTTGCTCATAAAGAACTAATGTGTGATAACAACTTTCTAAATTTCCGTTAATGTTATTTTCTATTTCTCTTTTCTTCTTCCCGCTTCCGTAGAAATTTGTAACTCCAATGTTCTTCTTCCAAAAACACATCCAACTTCATAGCTTTTTCTTTTCCCAAAAGGGTGGTAAGGATGAAAAAGAACTCTAAAATAATAGAAGACTCCAAATTCTAGAAGGTTCCATTAACCATTCTTTGATAACACCCAAATATTTGGTTAGGATTCTATCTCTCCATAGTTCCTCGAGCCCCATGTTCAAAGGCCATTGTTTCTTTGGAAAATTAATAATGAAAAATTAATTGGATAACTTGAACTTTCGGTATTGTGTGTTATCTCCTCCATTTTACACTTTTATTGGAGGGACTCACCTAATCTCAGATAAATGTGCAACTCTAGCTAAGATTAATTTTTCTAACTAAAATTAAAACTTTGTAATCCTTAATTACTTAATTAATCATATTTAATAGATGGTGAATTTGATAATAATGGATTAAAACTTTCTCTCACATATTCTTTATTTATCAAATTTTTTAAACTTGTCCTTAAATTTCCTTAATACTTTTTAGTATGGTACGATCTTTTCAATATTTAGTAATGATGTTTTTATATGAAATCATTTGATGTTTTATCCTTCTAGTTGGAAATAAACTTAATAGTACTGCATTAGACAAAAACATCTCCACATTTTTACATTGTTTATCTTCTCAACATCCTCATTTTGTTCTTTTTTTTTAGTTTATTTCACAACCACATTTATTTATAATATTTTTGGATATTCATTATTTTGTTCCATGTATTCTATAAGGTCTTGAAAACATAAAATTTTTATCTTTAAATCATCTATATTATTGTTATCTCCATTTTTTGGAACACTTTTATGATTCTCTTTTCTAGTTTTGATAAAAACAAAACCTCTATCATATTCTTTATAACTTGAAAATTCTATTTTAGCTATTTTGACTTCTATCTTAATTTTTCTTTTATCATTGTGCTCTCTTGAGTTTAGTCTTTCTTGCATTTTCTGAATACTTTTGCAATGTTATTGTGTAGTGTAACTTTGCTCGCCAAATTGGAGAAGTCATTTTATCTTCTTTTCAAGAAACTTTTCAACTTAGCTCTTAAATGCTTGTACTTAGAGAGCATTTAATCATTGTTCAAAATTTTTATTTCCTACCATGTTAGTAAACTTTTTTGTTTTGCTTTCTTTTTTCAAACTTTCATTTTTCACTTTTTTTCAATATATATATATATATATATATATATTCTCACAATTCCTTTTTTTTCAATACTTTTTATCTCACTTTTTTCTATATACTTTTTTTTTGCAATTCCTTTTTCACTTTATTTTTTAAAATTAAACATCTTTTACAATGATAAAAAATATAAAAGATAGATAATACCTGATTTTCAAGAGCCTGAACTCTAGTGCCAATTAATATGGTTTGTTCCTTATAGAATAAATTGAAATGCGAAAACGTTAATTTGGAGTATTTTGAGAATCAGAATAAGTAGAGTTAAGGAATCCAACATAAATTGTGACTTGTCGAAGAGTACCAAAGTTATGAAAGAGGAATGTTACCATGCTAGAAGAACCAACGTCATCAAGTGTAGTTCTCTACCTAAGAACCAAAGGAATTAATTAAGATGGGGATGAAAACTCTTAAAGAGATATATTATTATTATAAAATTTATTTTAGATTGAATCTCTAAACTTAATTATATAGAAAATCTAATTGACCTAAATTGAAATAAAATCTAATAATAAAAATAAGTAGAAAATCCTAATTAAATTTGAACAAATATTAAAAAATTAAAAAATAAATTAATAGAAAATTTTAACTAAAATTAATACAAAATCCTAAGAAAATAAATATCATATCTTCGTAAATATTACACTATTAATGTGGATAGTATATTTTTTTATTTTTCTTTTTTCTTGAAAATACATTCATGTAGATCCCGGGTGTCTTTTGTATCTCTTTTAACCTTTCTCTTCTCAATAAATCTTTTCTTGGAGTTACGTTTTTCTTTACTTGGATTTTATTAAGGAAGATGGTACTCAGATTCATATCATTGACTTAACACTTGAACTAAAATATAGTCTTAAATCTCATTGTCTCTTTTAAGGCATCAAAGTATTGAAAGTCAATTTTAGTTTGGGATGGTGATGTATCCATATCATAAACATTATTTCTTCTATAATCAACCTTTGAGGTAGCATGTTTTATGCATTTAAATTTTTAAGGTCTCCTCTTTTAGAAATCATTACTTGTTCTTTCATCTTTTCTATGTCGGGTATGCTAAAAGGGAAAAATTAAAGATGAGAAGTCATAAAAAAAAGGAAAAGTGAATTACTCGTAGCAACATGAACCACGCCTAGCAATGGTAGCAACCATGCTTATGGTTGCTAGTAGAAAGAAAGAAGGCACAATGCTTTAGAAAGAACCATGGCCAAGTTGTGGAAGGCATCACAATTATGGTTCCCTGAAGTCTAGTCCCTCCTCTTGGATAGAACAAGCCATGAGAAACCCATGGTGAAGTACAAACCTATGGTTTGGAAAAAAGAGAAGAACTCCCTCTATTTTAAATAGAAGCTGCATTAAGTATTAGGGCACAACAGATCATAGGGCTTAGAACTAGAATGAGAGGAAAAAAGGAGATGGAACAACTAGAATAGATTGGAGTAGTAACAGATCAAGATCAATTTCGTCTCTAACCTTGTGGTTTTTTTCATCTCTTTTCTATGGGATCTAAGTTTGATCATACCTTAAGGATTATAGGAACTATGTACTTCTAATTACTCTAATTTAAAGCCTTGGGAATCATTCTCATTTAGATTTGAGATGATGCTTTAATATATTAAATTTAGATTTAGTTTGGCCTTTAAATTCTTGGTTTCATTATTGGAAATAATCTTAATACCTGTGTATTTTAGAAATATCCTTTTTTTACCTCTTTGTCAAACACCACACCAAATGTTAAAGTTTGATGCCACAATTCCTAAAGTTGAGTTTGGAGCTGTAACCATAAAAATAGGTTTCAACTTTTTAGACAATCACTAGAGGTTTTCTATAATCTTAAAAGGTTTAATTGAAAGTAAGTTTAAAGTTTAAGATTAAGAAAGTGGAATACTCTTAAGCTTCACATTCCAAATTGCAATAGCCTTAAGTTGTAAAGATTGCCATAACTTATTTTCTTCTTGTCACCTTTGTTTGATGTAAAATTTCTATGTTTCTCTTACCATATCTTATTGAAATCAATATTGTCTAATTAATTAATCTATTACTTTTAGTACTAACAACTCAGTTTCTATAGATATAATAAATCTTTATTACATAATAGATTCGTTAACTTGCATCTTATCACTTATCTTCATCTTTATCATTCAATATGATCAAGTTTACAGCATTCAAGGTTGTTCTTGAAGCACTAACCTAAAATTTTATTAAATCTTTTATTTAGCACCAGCATGCTTAATTCCTGTGTAGTTGTGCTTAGGTTTGACATAGTTGTGCTGATATTCCGCATGATTGTACTTGAAAAATGAATTCAAAAATTTATATAATTTATTCTTTGCATCACCATTTCTACTTTAACCATGACCGTGGTTGAGTTCAACATAGTTGTGCTAAAATTGTAGCACAAAAAAATAATGAATTATTTTTGAAACCTGGTCATGCTTAACTTTGATACAATAATGTTTGATATTATAAAGATCAAGATAACACATCTAGGAGTGTTTAGACACCCTTATTAGCTTCTAAATATAGTACAAAACATCATAATACATCTAGAACTAAATTTACATATGATTGAACATCAATTCTAAAATTTTCAAAAATTAAATAAATTTTAATCTAGAGTCAAGAAAAATATACAACTTTTCGAATTCTACTTATTTTTTTATTCTTACTTAAAATTGAAGACTAATGTTGTAATATAGAAAATGGTGGATGAATTCTTAGAATTTGGTTTAGGTTTCCCACTTCAATTACTCATCTAGTGCATAATCTTCAAGTTGTTTCAAGTCCATAAAGTTTGGAGTTGAACTTGAAATTTTCCAACAATACATAACAAAATTTTTTGAAGAATACATAATAGAAGGAAAGTGTTGGAAACAAAGAAGATGAAGCTTTCAAAATTCATTTCCCTTACCCTTATTATTTTCAACTGCATCCTTTGATATTCGATGGCTTCATTTGGGAGTAAAGCAATGTACTATGACTTGACCTGCCAAATTAGTCCATAATCCATGAGTTAGCTTATTTGACCCTAAGTTCTGGTCCTACATTATGTAGCACATTTGAAAGTAGAAATTTTTTAAGCCCTAACCCACGTAACTTTCAATTTAAGTGGGTTTAGTGTGGACTAACACATGAGCCAATCCTTCTAATCTTATTTTATTCGTTTTCTATTTTGTTGCTTGTGTAAAAGTAGAATTTTAAATCCTAACCTATGTAATCTTTAAATTAAGTGGGATGAGTGTGGGTTAGCTCATTTGGTTCTATTTTATAATCTTTTATTTTGAAATTCGTTTAATAGTAAAATATTTTTAGGCCATAATTCACGTAACCTTCAAATTAAGTAGATGGATATGAACTAACTCATCTAATTCTATCTTATAACTCTTTGTTTTGTTACTAATTTAGAAATATATCTTTTTAAGATCTAATCCACGTAACATTCAAATTAAGTGGGATAGGTATGAGTTAGTCCATTTGTTCCTGTCTTGTAACCCTATATTTTGTAGTTATTAAAAATGGAATTTTTAAACTCTAAGGCATGTAAGTATCAAATTAAATAAGATGGATATAGACTAACTCATATGAACCTATCTTATATTTAGTTTTTTTCTTCTAAAATTTTATCCTCTCTCAATTTTTCTCTTATTTCTTTATTTATTTTTTTCTCTCTTTAAATATTCTCTTCAATATTTTTTATTATATTAAAATATTCTTTAATTTATTTATCTTTTTTTATATTTTCTATCTTTTTCTAAATATTTTTTCATTTATCTTTAGAATTTTCTCCTTCTCTAATTTTTTTTCTTTCTTTCACGTTTTTATCAACTTTCTATAGTTTTATATTTTCTTTATTTTTATTTTTCTAAATATATTTATCTCTATCTCTAAAATTATTTTTTTCTCCATTTTTCCCTCCTCATCTATCTAAATATTTTTTACTTGTTTTAATTTTTCATCGTTATTTTATTTAAAAAGAAAAAAAATAGAAAGAAAATTTTTATATAAAAATAGATAAAAAAATTTAAAAAATAAAAGAAGAAATATGAAGCTCATAGACTAGCCTCACTATAGGATTTAAAAGGTTTTACAAGTATGAATTTTTGTAAGCTTATAGATCATTTTAACTCTAGTCCACTTAAAGTAAGGTTGAGTTAGGTTTGATAGATCAAATTAACATCCATAACCATGTCATGTACTCTAGTCCACTTAAAGTAAGATTGAGTTAGGTTTGATAGATCAAATTAACATCCATAACCATGTCATGTATGTGTACAGCAAAAATGTTATCTATTTGGCAGCTTCATGCATAGTTTTTTTTTTTTTTTACAACAAAATCCAGTCATTACATCCTACCATTTTGGTATTTTTTTTTTCTTTTAGATAGATGAGATTATAGTTTGGTTATTTCTTTTGGTCCAAAATAATTTCAGCCAACATGTTTTTTTATTTTTTAAATTTTTTTAAAAAATAAAACATAATTAGATGCAAATATCCCAATTAATTCACACAAAAGTAAATAAACGATTAAATAATATTTATATTATATTGTTCTTATCAATTGAGGCTGAAATCAAGATTAAAATGTTATATTTTTATAGTTAATTTTTATCTAATTATTGACTTAAAATTAATTAATTATTAATATTAATTATAATATTAATATTTTAATTATACACATTAATAAATATAATAAATTTTTAATATGAATAATTTATTATGAGTTAGGCTATTCTAATCTTCTGTAAAAAAAATTTGATAATAAACTTTTTATAATAGAAAGATACACAATTTATCATCCCATTCATCATATATAAAACAATTAACTTTCTTTTCTTTTTCTTATCTTCTTATTTACGAACATACAATAAACTTTAAGAAGAGAAAATCTCAACTAATAACAAATACATACGTTCTAATCATATTTTTATGTTCATATTGATATATACTATAATTTTTTAATTGTTAGTTATTATCTTAAATTATTTTAACATAAAATTCTCTTTTATTATGTTTACTTATTTATACCATTTAAATAATCTTTAAATTAATTCTAAATTATTGATATTAATTTTTTTTATTTACGTTAAAATCCCAATTATATTTATCAATTGTCTATTTTTATAATTTAAAGATTGATTACTAAATTTAATATTTAAAAAAAATCAAATTATATAAAGCTATAAATATATAAAAATAATAAAAATTAAGTTTAATCAAGATTTAAATTCATATATTTATTTTTAATCAATAAAATTTTAGACTCATTAATTGAAATTTAAATCTCAACTATGATTGTCTTTATTGTTTTTATATATTTGTAGATCTAAATAATATTGAAAAAAATTAATTATAATTAAATTTAAATTTAAATTTTTAAAAGATAATTTACTTTATTTATAGATTTACATAAAAATTTGGATGAATATCGGAATTGAATCACACAAAAATAAGTGAAAATTTAAGTACAATTTTTATTTTATTTTATTCCTATAATTTTATGTTCATATCAATTGAGGTATAAATTATTAAATTTACATAATCTAAAATATAATCTTAAATAATATCAGTTTTTTATTTATGTTCAAACATCGATGAGACTTTTTATTTATTACTTTTATATATACAGATGTTTATAATTTAAAAATTAGTTTGTAAATATAATTTTTGAAATTAAATTTTAAATTATATAAATTTTATATAATTTAAAATTTAAGATTACTTACGAGAGATCATAGCTCAATACAAGTAAACCTAGACAAATCGGAGATATCCTTCAGTTAAAATGTGTCAAAATAATGTTGTAATATGATCCAGAACAGGTTGGGAGTGAAGACTATGGACCATCATGAGCGATATCTAGGTTTACCTACGATGGTAGGAAGATTGAAAAAATCCATTTTCAATTGCATAAAAGACAGAGTCTGGAAAAAATTAAAGGGATGGAAAGAACAAGCTTTATCAAAGGCGGGGAAAGAGATACTCATAAAAGTTGTGGCCCAAGCTATCCTTACTTCATGGCATGTTTCAAAGTATCACAAGGCATATACAAAAAGGTGGAATCACTACTTGCCAAATTTTGATGGGGACAAGAAAAGTCATAAAAAAAATTCATTGGCAATGATAGGAAGCACTGTGTAAACCAAAACATATGGGTGGATTGGGATTTCGCAACCTGGAGTCTTTCAATGATGCTATGTTCCAAACGAGACATGAACAAGTTCTGAATGATTTATTTCATCCATAACTAGTAAGGAAAATTCAGGCGATACTTTTGTCGTGGTTCAACACAGAGGATAAGCTAGCATGGAGATGGACAAAGCATGGTGTCTTTATAGTCAAGTCATGCTATCTTCATATTCTAATTGAACAACAATCAGACTCTGGACCCCCTTCTAATTTTGCATTTAAGGAATGGAAGTCACTCTGGAAGTTATCTATACCTATAAAGATCCATCTCTTCCTTTACCACTTGGCCACAGGGATAACTCCATCCAAACAAATTTTATCCAAGAGAGGAATAAACTTCCCAACAACATGCTCATTATGTGATTCAATACACCTAGAAACCCAAGACCATCTATTCCTCCACTATAATTGGTCTCGTGTTCTCTGGTTCCAATCACCATTGGGACTCTGCACTGCTAACGTACAGGAACCTATAAAAGTTTGGATAAACCATATGATCACCAAACAAACACCTGAGATAACCAATCAATTTGTGATGATCTTTTGGGCAATCTAAAAGATTAGGAATATGGTGATATTTGACAATGCAACACCCTGCCACAGAAAGACATTGGACATGGCATATGATACACTGCATGAATGGATGTCTCACCAACAATCCAACAAGACATGTAAAGAACGGGAGCCACCACAGAATTGGCAACCACCTCCCCATGGATGCTTAAAACTAAATTTTGATAGGGACCATTGGGACCTGGTGGAATAAGATTTGGGGCAATCATACGTGACGATAGGGGCAAACCACAATGTGCTGCCATGCTCTATATTGATAACTCGCTGGAGAACGTATTGGCCAAATGTCAAGCATTTAGATGGTGTTTAAGGTTAATAATGGAACTTGATAGTGAAGACATTATAATTGAGATGAATTTATCTATCTTACAGAAAGCTATGAATGGATAACTATCCATCCATCGTGTGTCAACATTATTCAAGATTGCAAAAGATTGAGTTTAAATTTGCTTTCTTCCCAATTGCTAGTTACTGCAACTATGTAATAAAGTAGCCTCTAAACTAGCAAATATGACCTTTCAATATCCTGATCACATATGATGGTCAACTTTACCAGAAGTATTTCAATCCACTCTTGCTGCTAACTTTTTTCATTAATACAAATTTTGTCTTGTGCTTAAAAAATATATCAATTAAACTAGTCATTTATTATTTTTATATAATTACAAATGAGACTTACTAAGTGAAGTTCAAATCTTAATTATTATTGTCTTTATTATTTATACATATTTGCAGATTCATACAATTTTAAAATTGTTTAATTATACTTTTATTTTATTTTTAAGGCATAATTTACTTTATTGATAGATTTACATGTTTCAAATAATTAATGCTTGGTGATTATAAAAAAAAGGTTAATATATTTTTAATTATTCTAAAATATTTAAATTTTAGTTTTGATTCTTTAATTTTAAAATTTTTAATTTTTCAAAATATCTTTATTATAATATTTATATTAATTTAAGTTACATTAAATCAAGTTATATTAATTATTATTAAAAAAAATTTTGATCATTTTATATAATATTTTAATTATAGTCCTCTAATCATGGTTAATCTATTTTGATTTAATATAACTTAAGTTAATATTAAAAATTATAATTAAGATTTTTAAAAAAAAAAATAAACTAAAAATTTTAAATTTGAATAATTAAAACTAAAATTTAAATATTTTAGACAAACTAAAAATATATTTAATCCTAAAAAAATTATATTAAATTGAGAAGAAGTCAAATTTCATTGTATATTCAATTTGAATCATATAAAAATAAGTGAAAAATTGAATAATATTTTATTCTATTTTATTTTAAAATTATTTTTTTAAATATTAGGCGTATTTCTCAACTTAAAAGTTTTAAATTATTTATTTTTTTATTTTTATTTTTGTGCAAACATCGATGAGATTTGATATATATTTTAATTTTATACTATTACTGATTTATATAACTAAGAAATTAGTTTATAAATATTTTTTAAAAATTTATAAGTATGTAAATTAATAATAATTAAGTACAATCTAGATTTCAATACTTATTATTAATCTCAATCATTAGAATTTTTAATTGATTAAATGAAGTTCAAATTTAAATTATTATTGTCTTTATTAATTACTTTTACATATTTATAGATTCATATAATTTAAAAATATTTTAATTTTAATTTAAATCAAACTTTTAAAAAGTTGATTTACTTTATTTATAAATTCACATAGTATGCTAATTAATGTTTACTAATTATTAAAAAATGATATTGAAATGAAGTCAAAATTAGATAAGTATCCCGGTGGAATCACACAAATAAGAGAAAAATCAAATAGTATTTTTTATTATTTTTTTTTCTTCCACTTTTAGGTTCATATCAATTGAGTTTCAAACTATGGTTAGAATTATCCTTTATTAGGTTTACATTCTTATAGAATTTACATAATTTATAAAGTAATTTGAAATTACTCATTTTTATTTTTATTTTATACTCAAGCGTCGATTAGACTTTTGTTATTTTTATATAGTTATAAATTTATATAATTTAAAAATTATTTCTTGAATTTAATACTTTTTAGATTTTATAAACTATAAATATGTAAAAATAATAAAAATCGAATTTAACCAGAAACTTATAGTTATTCCCAATCGTTTGGAATAAATTCGATTCTAAAAAAAATCTAGGCTTAACTTCTTATTTTAATATATACATCTTTTCATAATTAGCATAATTAGCATAATTATTGTTGACTCCCGGGCACTAAAATTTTAATTTCATATCAATTAAGATTCTCAATAATTGTATTTAATCATTTTTTACTTTCATTGATCTACAAATTTATTTTAAAATTTAATTATTTTTATTTACCTTGTTTATGTCAAATCTTAATTTAAAATATTTACAAAAAATATTAAAATAATTTATATAAAATTTAAAATCTAGATTACTTTATTTTTATTGTATAAAAATATTAATTTTAAATATTTTTACTATTTTACGAACTTATCTATTTACATAATTTAAAAATTAATTTTAAGATTTAATGATTTTAATTTAATATATTAAAGTTATCTATTTAATTTGATCTCTATCTCTCACATTACCATGTATTTTCAAATAAACTAGACAATGATTATATGTGGTAAGGATACAATGAACTATATTTATTTATTTGATCTTCATGCGTATCTTTTTTCTCCGCAAATTAAACACCATCACATAATCATGACCAGAGTCTTATAAATAGCGAATAAGAATATACTAGTAATAACATATTTGAATAATTTCCAAGTGATTGAAAACATGATACGTTATTCATATTTAGCTCTTGTTTATTTTATGTTTTTTTTTATGTCTTTATAGAATTTGTCTTTCAGTTAGAGAGATGGAAGTGAATAAGGTCGTCCGATAAAGGCCTATGATTTACTCATTTAAAATTTAGTTAAACTCATCTCATTTAATAAAAATAGGCTCATGCTTATTAAAAAGTCTTTTTAAATAAATAAGTCAGGCCTAGGCTTATAAAAAATCCTATTTAACCTATTTAGGAGTCTATTTATATTTATATATTATATATTTATATTTATTTTAATATATTATATTTATATCATATTTATTTTATATTTTATTTACATAATATTAATATTTATATATATATATATGTTTAGACCTATTTAATGACCTTTTTATCTTGTAGGTTTTAAATTTGCAAGCTTTTTTAATTAATTATTTATATAGACTTTAAGTTTATTTATTAACTCTTTTATAATGCTTTTAAACAAGCTTGCAAGTTTTATAGGCTTTAAATCAGATCAAACCTTAACAGAAAAAAAAAAAAGCCTTTAACAGGTAACAAACTCAGACTCAGGTCTCAAAATTTTTAAATAGATTTAAACACTCAAACTCTAGCTTGGCTCAACTTAATTCCATCCCTATTCTCGTTGTATGATCCTACCGAAACTAAATATCAACGAGTTGTGAATGATGTGTGTCGTCGTTCCATCAATCATGCTAGTGGTTTTGTTTCTTCAAACACAGCTCAAGGTATTATATCATCAGATCGTGGTGAATACTGATACATCTGTGTGATATCGATATAATTTTTATAAAATAAATATAAAAATTTAAAATAAATATTATTTGATATCTTTTAAATGATATATATTTATTTTTTAAATAATATTATTTTTAATTTTAAAAAATAATAAATAAAATTAATTGATAAAAAAATTATCAATTTTAAAAAATTAAAAATAAAAGATAAAATTAATAGATAAAAGAAATCATAAACTTTTTAAAAAATAATTAATTAGCAGATAAAGTTAGAAATAATAAATAAAGATAAACTATTCAAATTATTAACTTAATCCCTTCAAATGCCTATCGATATTTGTTATACTACACATACATTGTGAATTTGATCATACTAACTTTTATATTATGTCATGGATCCTATTAAATATGTTTTGACCTATCCTGTTGGAACCCCACCGTTCAAACTCTATGGTATTGTTGACACGGATAGTGACATTGTTTGGTTGCAATGTCAGCCGTGTCAAACTTGCTATAACCAAACAACTCCTATGTTTAATCCTTCAAAATCCAAAAAATTTAAGGTGATTTATTGATGGTTTTCTTATACTCCAAACTTTAAATGGTGTATTATTCCACATGACTCTTGTTGAACATCTATTCAACAAGTATATTCTTGTGTTCCACTCCTAACTTTAAATGGTTCTCTTATTTCGGTATCCCTTTCTCAGATAACATAAACTTGACCATCTCCATCATAGTTTGATTCTTTCTCTTTGACACCCCATTTTTTAGGTGTATAGACAACTATTAGTTGTCTTTCCACTTTTATGGCATCTAAAAATTTTTATGAACTGGTCACTTTACTTTTCAACAAATGCTTTAAATTTTTTAAATATTACAAAGACTTCATATTTTTGCCTCATAAAATACACCCATGTCTTACGTTTCAAATCATCTATAAATAAAATAAAATACTTATTTCTTACATGAGACAAGGTACTCATAGGTTCACAAGCATCAGTGTGTACCAACTTTAACATGTGTTTGGCTTTCCATGCTCCTTCCTTTGGGAATGGTTAGCGATGATGCTTGCGAAATATACATCCTTTATATACGCCTTATTTTTCTTCAATTATTGGTAACTTAAACACCATATTCTTTTGAGAAAGCAACATGAGGCTATTATAGTTCAAGTGTCCAAGCTTTTTATGCCACAAACTAGAATCAAGTGTTTCTCTAGTCATTACATTGAAATTTTTCCTACTTAAAAAAAGAGAAAAATACATGCTAACTTTGAAGTTCTTGAAGTTTCAAGATAATCCCAGTAGAAAAACATGCTAAGTGGATAGAAGTTATCAAGTTGCTTCCTTATACTATCAAATATATAAAGGTAAAGGAAAATATTGTACTTGACAAATTAAATTATCTTGAAGGTATGTGTTATTGACAACTTTATAAACCAAATTACTTAAATTTGAATTACTCAAAGCCTTGTATGCTAATGATGTTGAATTTGAAAAATTGTAGGAAGCACATTCGGAAAATGGTTTTGGAGAATATTTTAAACAAGATAGATATTTGTTTTAGAAAAATAAATTGTGTATGCCTAAATATAGTATGAGAAAAATTATTATTAGAGAAGATCATGAGAGAGGATTAGTAGGATAGTTTGATATTCAAAAACTTACAATGATTTACATGAACAATTTTTTGGTTTATAATGAAGCATGATGTTAAACTTATTTATAAAAAAAATACATTAGTTGCTTACAAGCAAAATCAAAGGTAATATCTCACAGTTTGTATCCTTTCTTACCTGTTCCTGAATACCCTTATACAAATATTTTTATGGATTTTGTATTGAGCTTGCTTAAGATTCTAAGTGAAAAAGATAGTATTTTTATGGTTGTGAACAAATTTAGTAAAATGGAACATTTCATTACTTGTTCTAAAACTAATGGTATCACCTATATTGTTGACTTATTTTTAATAGAGATCGTGCATTTTCATGACTTACTTACAATATAGCAAGTAATCAAGCTATTAAATTTCTCAGTTGCTTATGCACAACCTTATGAGATAAGTTGAACATGAAGTTGTTGTTCTCTATTGTGTCATATCCATAAAAAGATGAACAAGCTGAGGTGGTAAATAAAACTTTAAACATCTTATTACGTGCTATAATTCAAAAGAATTTAAAAGTTTAGAAAAATTGTTTGCCTCATGTATAATTTACATAAAATAGGAATATTCATACATCGACTTCCTTTTTATCTTTTGATATTATATATGATTTTAATTTTTTATTATTTTTAAATGTTTTACCATTCCACCCTAATGATTTTATTAATTTAATAAAAGGCTAAAATTGTACAGAAATTATATATCAAGGTTCATACTAATATTAAAAAGAAAAATGAACACTATATCTAGTAGGCAAATAAAGGATGCATCAAGGTTGATCTTTGAAGTTGGTGATTAGGTGTAGATTCACTTGCAAAAGTTGAGGTTTCCAAGTCAAAGAAGTTACAAATTACATCTTTAAAAAAATGGTCTTTTTCAAATAATTGAAATGATCAATGATAATACTTATGTGATCGATTTTTTAAATACTTATGCTAATATGAGTATCACGGCAAGTGATCTTAAAAATTTGAGAATGAATCCTTTAAAAAAGCGAAAGTGGTGTAAATGTAAATATCATGTTAAACAAAAATAATTTTTTAAAAAAAATTTAAAAAAATAAAGATCTCATGAATAGAATAAGAGCATGAAATAATTGTTTCAATTAATTCATATAATTTATAGCTCATAATTTAATTCAATATTTAAAAAATAATTTATCTTATTCATAAATTTATATAGTCTAATAAGTAATGCTAACCTAAAAAAAATATATTAAAATAAAAGCTTAAATTTAAATAATTATCTTAATTGAATCATAAAACATAAATAAATAAAATTAAATGGTATCTTTTATTCTAATTTATTCTTATAAATTTAAATTTGTATCAATTGAATTTAAAATCCTGGTTAAAATTATATTTTATTATATTTACATACATATAAAATTTACAGATAAATTAATGTTAAATTATTTATTTAATCATTTGTTTATGCCCAAACATCGATGATACTTATCGTATATTATTTCTATTCTGTTACAGGCTTATATAACTTAAAAGTTAGTTTATAAATGTAATATTTTTTTAAAATATATAAATTTATAAGCACGTAAAAATAATAATAATTGTTTAAAAAAGATTTCAACACTTATAGTTAATCTCAATCATTAGAATTTTGAATTCATTAATTGAGCCTTAAATTTCATTTATTATTACCTTTATTTGTTTACATATTTGTAGATTCATATAATTTAAAAATTTTAATTTTAATTTAAATCAATTATTTTTAAAAGATAACTTACTTTATTTATATATTTACATATTCTGATAATTAATTTTTTCTAATTAAAAAATTTATATTGAGATAAGAATTCAAAATTTGATGAGTTAGAATTACATAAAAATAAGTGAAGATTACTAAAGATAGTAATAATTTTAAATTTTATCAGATTTTTTTAATAATTTTATATTCATAAAAAAATATCTATAATATTTTAATGACGATTTAAATGGTGGTCAAAATTAAATATAAAATTTATCAATTTAATATAATTTTTTATCAATTTACACAGCTGTAAAAAAAAATCCAAAATGACTAATTTTTTTTTTTGAAATAAACATTGTTTTCTATTCTATTTTATTCTTATACTTTTAGGTTCATATCAATTAAGGTTGAAATCCTGGTTAGAATTATCTTTTATTAGATTTACATAATTATATAATTTATATAATCTATAAATTAATTTTAATTTTTAAGTTCTATTTAAATATTGATTAGACTTGTCATATATCTATTATTTTTATACATATAAAGTTAACTAATTTAAAAATTATTTTCTAAATATAATAATTTTTCTAAATTAACTTTTAGATTTATAAATTTATAAATGTCTAAAATAGTAAAAATTACGTTTAATTAGGCACTTAAAGTTATTCTCAAATCTCAATCGTTAGAATTGTAGACTCATTAATTGTAGTTCAAACTTCAATTGTTATTCTCTTTTTGATTTTAACTATTTGTAAGTTAATATGATTTTAAGAGTTTTAATTATAAACTAATTTTTTAAAGAATAATTTACTTGATTTATAGATTCACATCGTCATACGTTCTAATTATAAAAAAGATTATATTGAAATGATAACGCGTCAAATTTAATAAGTATCGGAATTTGATCAGACAAAAATAAGAGAGAAATTACTGTTTTTATTCTATTTTATCCTTATAGTTTTAAGTTAATATCAATTGAGATTCAAATTGTGATTATTAAAGTTATTAAAATTCATCTTGTAGTGAGAAGGTAAGGATTAAAGTAATTCTAGTGAAGATCCTAAATTCCAATCTTATTGTACTAAAAAAATCGTAATTAACCATAAAATTTTATTTTAAATAACGTTACGATATTCTTTTATTGTATTCACATATCTTTAGAATGTAATCAACATGCCTCTAGAATTTAATCTGTGAACTTATTTAAAATTATTGATTTAAAATTTCTTTATTTATGTTCAAACATCAGATAGACTAGCCATTTTTTAATTTTATACCTATAAGTTTGTATAATTTAAAAATTAATTTTTAATTGTAATTTTTTAAAATTAATTATAAAGTATATAAGTATGTAAATATGTAAAAATAATAAAAATTATGTTTTATCGAGATTGAGTGTGTTTAATAAATCAGGAGATGAAAATTAAAAATTGAAACTTGAAAAGTTAGCTGAAAATTAAACTGATAAATTATCAATTAAATAAAAATATTTGATAAAATTAATTGATAAATATAAAAATAATAATAAAAATATGGTTAAATAATAAATTAAAATATAATAAGTATGTTATATTTTTTTAAAAATATATTAAAATTTAATTAAATAAAATACTATTTTTAAAGTAAAAATATTTATTTTTAATTTTTACATAAATAAATTTTAAATAAATTTTTTAAAGTAATATTTTTATAATTTTAAATTTTTATGAAATGATTTAATATTTTTAATAAAATAAAATAAATAATATAATAATTAAAATAAATAGTATATATTAAAAATTAATTTAAAATATAGTATTTTATGATAGTATAAAAATAAATCTACCAAAATTAGTAATATTATTATGAAAAAATTAAATAATATTAAATTTATAAAAATAATTAGATAAAAAACTAAATTATAAAAATATATTAAAAATAAAAATAAACAAAATATTTCAATTATAAGGTAAAAATATAAAAATTATTTAAAGTAATTTTTTTCAAATATTTTATTTAACAACCTTTTCAATCCACAATTTAAACTTTTAATTAACTAAAAGATTTTATGAAACACACTCTTAAACAGTTATTTTTATTTGTTAAAGCATTAAACTCATTAATTGAAATTAAAACTTTAACTATTATCTTTATTATTTTTATATTTTTTTAATTCATATATTCTATAATTTTTAATTATAATTTAATTAAATTAGATTATATTTTGTTACATTAAATGATTTACTTTATTTGTTATTCACATAATTAAATAATTAATCATAGCTAATTATAAAAAATTATATCTTAAAATGAGAATATGTCCAATTTGAATAAGTAATATCCCATTGAATCACATACAAATAAGAAAAGAATTAAATAATTTTTTATTCTATTATATTCTTATAATTTTATCAATTGAGGTTCAAATCCTGGTTAGAATGATATTTTATTACTTTTACATACATATTAGAATTTGTATAATGTATAAATAAGTTTCAAATTATTTATTTCTTTTTAAAAACTCAAGAGACATGTCACATCTTATTTTTATATAATTACATATTGATATAATTAAAAAATTAGTTTATAAATATAATATTTTTTAATTAAATTTTGGATTCTATAAGTGCATAAACATATAAATATATTAAAAAAAATAAGTTTAATCGAATTTTCAACAGTTATAGTTATTTTCTATCATTAAAATTTTAGACGCATCAATTGAAGGTCAAATCTCAAATATTATTGTCTTTATTATTTTTACATATTTGTAGATTCATATAATTGAATTAAGTTTAATTTATTTTTTGAAATGATAATTTACCTTGTTTATAGATTCATATAATCTAATAATTAATGATTGCTAATTATAAAAAAAAAATATTGAAATGAGAAGAAGTCAAATTTAATTGTGTATTCCATTTTAATCACACAAAATTAAGTGAAAATTAAATAGTATTTTTATTCTATTTTATTTTAGATTATTTTTAAATATTAGGAGTAATTCTAAACAAAAATTTAAAAAGAAATAATATTTTTAGACGTATAGATTATTAAAATATATTTTTTCACACAATTTTTTTATACATTCATATAATGAAGATTTAAATTATTGTTAGAATGTTCAAGGACTAAATTTCTTACTGATTGTACTCCAATTTGTTTTGTTAGGTATACGAGGATAGGAAAATGCTTGACCAAAAGATTGTTATTATTAATATAGAAAGTTTCTAACACAATTGATAATAACTGAAATAAATTTTCAAACATTTAATCACTGAAGAACATTTAACCAGTCAAATTTTTTATTAAATTTATAATGCAATAATAATAACATAATTTCTGTACAATATCAAAAGTAATTAATGCTTGCTCATTTTGGAAAAACTTATATTGAAATGAGAAGGGAAATTTGGTTGAGTATTTCAATAATAGTATATTTTATTCTATTTTATTTTTATTCTACATATCAAGAATGTTTTGCCGTCGGTAGTAAGATGTTGATTTTATTGAGATGTATAAATTATCAAAATAGATGTTATCCACTTAAATAAAACCTTTTTTTATACAGTTAAAAATTGAAACTTTGTCAGCATACTTAGAAAACAAGATTATCTATCAATTACCACAAAATTTATTAGTTAGCTGATGAAAGGTGAATACATAAGAAAGAAAAAAAAAATCACTATTTTTATGAAAAATTTCCAACTCAATTGATATGGACCTAAAATTTAATAAGGGAAAGTAAAAGTAAGTATTTCAAAATTAATTAGACTCATCATTTACTGTTTTTACTAATATATTTAAATAATCTATAAGTTGATTTACAATTTTAATTTAATTTTTAAAATGAAATTATTAGATTATGTGAATGTATAACTATGTAAACACATTAAAAGGCACGCATAATCAGGACTTGGACATTTACTCTTGAATCATTAGTTTACGTTCATATCAATTGAGTTAGAAACTTCTAATATTCTTAGTGATAATTTATTTTTTCTTAAGCATTACCTTACATTATATAGCCAATAAAGTCAAGGGTAATTGATAGATAAAACTATCGTTTAAATATAATGATAAAAAAAATTAGATTTTAATTATGTGTATAAGAAAGATTTTGCTAAAGAATAAAATTTATTTCCATAATCTATATATTTTAAAAGAACTAATCTCTCAATCGTTGGTTAAAAAATATTCTTAGTATGGGAATATATATATATATATATATATATATATATATATATATATAATAAAATAAATTATTTAATTAACTTCTCATTTCAGTATATAGATTTTTCATAATTAGCAAACATTAATTATTGTTGACTTCAAATCACTAAAATATTACTTCCATATCAGTTGAGATTCTCAATGGGATTGTATTTAATCATTTTTACATGTTTCAAATGATCTAAAAATTAATTTTAAAATTTAATTATTTTAACTTATTTTATTTATATCAAATCTTAATTTAAAATATTTCTTAAAATTTATCTAATGATAAAATATTAAAATAACTTACATAAAATCTAAAATCTATTTTTTTAATTTTTATTGTATAATAAAAATCATAATTTGTAATTTTTATATTATTTTACAAAATTTTAAGTTTACATAATTTAAAAATTAATTTTAAGATTTAATGATTTTAATATAATATATATTAATGTATTCCATTTAATTTGATCCCTATCATGAAATGCAATGCATTTTTCAGTAAATTAGAGGATGATAATATATGAGAAGGATACAATGAACCATATTTATTCATTTTGAATTTGTATGTATCTTTTTTTTCTTTCTAAATACAATTGCAAAAATTGAATACCATCAGTGAATCATGACTAGAGTCTTATAAATAGCCAGTAAGAATGTGCTAGTAACGCATATTTGAATCATTAGTTGTGTATCTTATAGTGATTGAAAAACATGATGCGTTATACGTGTTTGGTTCTTGTTCTTTTATGTTTTTATAAAACTTGTCTCTCAGTGGATGTGAATGGTGGTTTTAGTGTGGAAATCATCCACCGTGACTCATCAGCATCACCATTGTATGATCCCAAAGAAACTAAATACCAAAGAGTTGTGAATGCTGTGCGTCGTTCCATCAATCATGCAAGTCGTTTTGTTTCTCCAAACACGGCTCAAGGAACTGTAACACCAGATAGTGGTGAATACCTCTTGACGTATGCGGTTGGAACCCCACCATTCAATCTCTATGGTATTGTTGATACAGGTAGTGACATTGTTTGGTTGCAATGCCAGCCTTGTAAAACTTGTTACAACCAAACAACTCCTATATTTGATCCTTCAAAATCCAATACATACAAACCCATTTCTTGTTCTTCAACAACATGCCAATCCGTGAGAGCTAGCAGTTGCTCCCAGCAAAGTTGTCAATATAATATTAACTATGGGGATGGATCACACTCAAACGGAGATCTTAGTGTGGATACCCTCACTTTAAGTTCCACTGATGGCTCTCCTGTCAAATTTCCTAATTCCGTGATAGGATGTGGAACCGATAATACTGGAACCTTCCAAGGGAAAAGCTCAGGCATAGTTGGCCTTGGAGGTGGACCTGTGTCCCTTATATCTCAATTGCGTTCTTCAATAGCTGGCAAATTCTCCTATTGTTTGGCACCAATGTTTACAGAATCTAACTCTCCTAGCAAACTCAATTTTGGAGAAGCTGCTGTAGTTTCTGGCAGTGGAACTGTCACAACTCCTATAGTTCCACAAGACCAACAAATATTTTACTACCTCACCTTGGAAGCATTCAGTGTTGGAAACAAAAGAATAGAGTTTGGAAGCTCTTCTTTGCAATCTGGCGGAGAGGGAAATATCATAATTGATTCAGGCACCACACTAACTCTTTTGCCAAATGATGTTTACTCCAACTTGGAATCAGCAGTGGCAGAACAGATTAAATTAAAGCGTGTTGATGGTCCAAGTCAAGTATTGAACCTTTGCTACGAAGTTTCATCTGATGATAAACTTGAAGTCCCAGTAATCACAGCACACTTTAGTGGAGCAGATGTTCAATTGAATGCTATCAACACCTTCGTTCAAGTTTCTGAAGGAGTTGTATGCTTTGCATTTCGTTCAAGTGATAGTCTTTCCATCTTCGGAAACGTGGCACAACAAAACCTCTTGATTGGGTATGACATCAAAAACAACATTCTCTCTTTTAAGCCTACAAATTGCGCCAATCAGTAAGGTATTGTTAAATTTTTGTTTGTTTCTTTTTTTGATTCAGTTGTTTTATGCTTTTTATTTGTTAATTTCCCATCAGCATCATTGTTGACTTGGGATATTTACATTATCACTCTTTATAATATTATGTTATTAAAAGGACTCGGTTCCTAAAGATGAAGTATTGTCTAATAATTTCATAAGAGTGGTATATCCACAAAGTTTATGTTCTAAAGCTACATAGTTTGATGTAATCATGAATATAAACTTAAATCTCAACTTCTTTATAAAAATTATAAATTTTAAATAATATTTAATAAAAAATTATTCTATTGATACTTATAATTTATATTAAAGATAAATATATCTTTTAAGATTAATTTAATTCACTAATATTAAGTTAAGATGATTTAAAAATATTATTATATTCAGTTGAAAATTTGAATGTCAATTATGTACTTATAAAAAATTAACAATTACTTTTGAATAGATAATTTATTAAAGAAAAATACTAATTAGGACATCAGTAAAAGAATCCAAAGAAAAAAGTTTTTATTTAAAATGTTGGTGCAGCTCTACCATGATTTCTAAGGTAACTTAATATGATTTTTAATAAAAAATTCATTTTAAATTTCTTAACTAGTACATTTAAAACATTAGTTAGCAATATTTTTTAATTAAAATAATTTACTGTCAATATTTACTAGAGATATGTGGACTGGAAAAGTTTATTTAAATGCATAAAATTATAGCTTACAAATATAAAAAATATATTAAAAATAAAAATTTTATTCACTTATTATATTTTTACAAATGATTCATTATATGCTATATTCTTAGAATAATATATATGTTTTATTAAGATCAAACATACAGCTTGGTAATGAGAATCTATTTTATAATATTCGGGTGAAACATGATAAAATTTAATACTATTATTAATCCGAATATCTAATCCTCTCTAGATCGTCTTTGTTTTATTTCATTGTATACCGCATTCAATTTATTTTATTTTATTATCTTTTTTATTTATTTTTTGCATCTTTACTTTATCTCAAATAAAGCTTAAAATAAAAATTTTGAAAAAATCAAGATTAAAAAGTATATTATTTTCTGAAAAAAATATAAAATATTGGAGAGGGCTAGAGTACTTGTTGGTGCTAACTAGAGAGTATAAAAGATTTAAAAAAAAAATATTTCGAAGAATGAGAGAGAGGAGAGGAAAGCACAGAAAAATCATTGATAATAAATTGATTGATCAAACTATGAAATATGAAATAGGCAAGAAGCAACGGGAGGCATAGATCAAATCATTCAAGCAAGTAAACATATCTTTCCCTTAACTCACATATTATATTATAGTTGGTTAAATGTTAGACATACAAACGCTCAAATAAAACAATATCTTCACCAAAATAAATAAACCAAAATAGTTAAGCTACAAGTTACATAATCTAAAAGATACTAAATAAATATCATATAAGATAAAAAATATTTAATAAAAATATTACTGCACGTATGAATCAATTGATCCAACTTTACGTGTGATTTTGAGTTTAACTTCTAAGCATATTTAATTATGTTAAATAATAAACGAAATATTATCTATAATGGTAATATCTAGCACATGGAAAGGGTGTAAACCTAATTTAAAGAAATTTCTAATACATTCATTTTAAAATATTTATATTAAATTAATTTGGGTAAATTGATGATAATTTTAAAATTTTTTATTTTATTTTTTAAAAAAATATACATAAATAATTTACTTTAAAATAAATAAATAATTAGACAAATAAATAAATTAATAAATAAAAAAATTATTTATTTAATAAATAAAATTGAAATGAGAATTAATTGATATAAAAATTAATTTTGATGTAATAGCTTAATTTCTGCTTCTACATACCTTTAGTGCAATGTAAAAATTAATTTGATATAATTTTTTACAAAACAATTGTTAATTAATTACTTTTAATATTAAAAAGTTATAAAAAAATATATGAGAATTTTATAACATCATTTTGCAACTTAAATTTTTCTAATTAAATATGAACAAAATATTTCATTTAAATTATTTATTTTAACGTAAAATTAAGTAAAATTATTTATAAAAAAAATTAAAAATATAAATGTTTTAACTCGTATGTTTCTAATTGAAACTCGTATGTTCCTAATTAAAAAATAAAATTAATAAAATGTATCATTTAAATTATTTATTTTTAACATAAAATTAAATTAAATTATTTATAAAAAAATTAACTCATCATAGAATGTTATATATATATTTTTTATTATTTTTTTTAAAAGTTAAAATTTACAAAAAATTATAAAATCATGAACGTGATAAACATAATATTAATAAAAAATAGAATGTTACTAACCATGATACTAACAACAATAATGATGGAAGATTAATAAGAAATAATAAAAAATAACAATAAAATTACCAATAAAAAATTATAACTATAACAATAATAATAAAAATAAAATAAAATAACAAAGTAAAAATAGATACATATTTAAAGATTAAACATAAAATAAAACAATAATAAAATTAACGAGAATTGATAATGATAATAATAGAATAAATTAATTAAAGAAAATATAATATATAATAAAAAAATAATTAACTAATGATGAAAATATAAAAAAAATAAAAAAAAAATCATCTATAAAATATAATACAATAAAAATAAAAAATTAAAAGTATAATAAATAAGGATAATAAAATAATAATTAAAAACAAACAACGAAGTACATTGAATAAAGAAAAGGTTTAATAACCTTGGTTGGGAAAAAATATAGATATTTTTTAAAATTAAATTTTTTTTTTATACTAATCTGGTTAAACACCATATATATATATATATATATATATATATATATATATATATATATATATATATATATATATATATATATATATATATATATATATATATATATATATATATATATATATATACACGTGTTGTTGGAATCTAAAATTGTACTATATTTCAATGTTAACAAAATTCTATGCAAGTTGTTTTAGGCTAGCTAATTGATATTGAACGAGCAATTTGTCTAATTTTTTAAATGTATTTAGTAAGCTTATCTGGCTATTTTCGAAATGTAATTCCTGTGTATATGTAAAGGAAAAAAAATAACAAACATTAAATATAGAATTGACTCAAACTTAAAAATAAAAGGTGACAAATTTAATATAAAATAAGAAGGAAAAAAAGAAAAATATATCTGCCACAAGATACTTTATTGATAAATAATAGCTATATTTTTTCTTATCCAAGATCATACATAAGGATGGATGATGATTGGTTATGGATGGATTTTGTTGATAAATCTTATAATTGGTACAGTTTGACAATAGTATATACAAGCCTATTTTCGAACATATTTCTATTTAGATTTATTAGGTTTAGGTTGGATTGGATTTCGATTTTAATCGAATGACTAATGTTGGGTTTAAACAAAAATTCACATAACAATTTGGAGAAAGAAACAAATGTAAAAAAAAAATAGAAAATGGACATTTTTCAGATTCATACTAGAAATAGAAGAAATGGTGAAAGATAAAGGTTGTAAAAAAATAGTTTCAAACACACCTACCTTACCTTGTGGGTTATTACTTTAAAAATGAAAATTATGGTTTTATAATTAACAAAGGTATAGCCTGTGGTCATGGCTGCTATTGTTAGAAAGTCAAATATCCTTCATTTCTCAACTGATTTTTTTTTTTTTGTAAAGAAAGGTCAAAAAGAAATAAAAGAAGAAAAGCTAATTTTTAAACCTTCTTATTAAAATAAAAAAAATCAACTCCTTTTTTCTCATAAAAAGATAATTTTATTCCAACATTTTTCAAAGTCAGTCCAACCCTAATGTTCTCTCTTGTTCTCTTAACACTTTATAATTTTTAATATTTTGTTCCTTGGTTAGTGATTAACATATGCACAAGTTTAGTCGATTTAGTTACAAACAAAGAAATTTTTTTTAAATCGCACCATATTATCTAAAACGGTAATTTTACACCTGGTTTAACCATTATTCGACTTGCATTAGCCGATACACAAATTTAGACTTATGATTAAGTTGGTTTTGGTCGAATGCTCTTTGATTGCTCACCCTCTAGTCATGCATTTAATGGGCATGGAGAAGATGTTGGAAATTTCTCCTCCATCTTTAACAACTACTTTGTCTACATCCATATAAAGAGAGAAGATTATAAACAAAAGAAAAGAGATGTAACTAAGTAAAGTTAAACTCATATATTTGTTTATTCGTCTACTTTGTTTATAGAAAACACTGAAAAGCCCATACTATTCTATTATATTTGTACTATGTTGGGAAAATAGTTAAGCTAGATATGAAGTGTTTAGTTGTATTTCCTTTTTACAGTTAAGCTAGATTTATAGTTAAAATAATTATGTTATCTTGTTATGTTACCTCTTGAGTATATAAATATGTAGAAATTACATAGAATAAACTCTTGAATATTTAGAGAAGTGATGTGTTTGATGATGCTCATTGTTGTAACCGTAATTACAACGAGATGACAAACTCGTTAAAACTTTTTAAAAATAATTTTAAGGGATTGTGGAGCCGCCACCAAATTTTTTATTTAAGGGATAACATTTGGAAAAACCCTAACTTGAGGAAGAAATTCTAGGTCCGAGAGTCGGTTACGAATAAGGAAGGTGTTAGACACTCTACTCGCCTGTTCTAAAGAACGGTACTCTTAAACTGAGTGTGTGATTTATTTGAAAATAGTTTGATCCCTTTAATTAGAATAAAAATAAATAAGTTGGTGGAAAATAGTCTGACAAGACTTGATCTTGCTCCTACGTATTCTTTGGTGCAATGGGAAACTCACGGTTACGTAGTTCTGGTTAAGAGACTTGATCCCTTATATGATAAAAGGATGATTTTAGGTAAAAGTTGATTTTTGGACGAAGTTAAGTGTAATAGTGATGTCCTAAAATTACGTGCTTCCAAAATCCAAACCGTCGTAAGCCGCGTAAGGATCCGCACGAATTAAAACACGGAACAGCAGAGAAAGCTGCCTGTTCGTATTTGTCGTAACCGTAATTATAATGAGATGACGAACTCGCTAAAATTTTGAAGAATTTATGGTTTGATAAAGTGGAGCCGCCACCAAATTTTTATTTAAGGGAAAATATTTGGAAAAACCCTAATTTGAAGAAGAAATTCTAGGTTCGGGAGTCGGTTACGAGTAGGGAAGGTGTTAGGCACCCTACTTGCCCATTCCGAAGAACAGTGCCCTTAAACTGAGTGTGTGGTTTATTTGACAATTGTTTGATCCCTTTAATTAGAATAGAAAATAAATAAGTTGATGGAAAGATAGCCTGACAGGACTTAATCCTGCTCCTACGTATTCTCTGGTGCAATGGGAAACTCAAGGTTTACGTAGTTCTGGTTTGTTTTGAAGGCTTGACTTTCGGAGGTGCTTGAAAAATGAACAGAGTATTTTGAAAATATTTTAAAGAAAATCCTTAGTCTACATATGCACAGGATCCAAGACAACTACGACTGCACTGGGACTTATACGAATCCCTAAACATCGAACAGCAGAAAAAGCTATCAGTTCGTGCTTAGGCTTCATCGCGTGAGACTAGGCGTTTTCCTTGAAATTATTTACAAAAGGATTCTTAGTCCACGTATGCACAGGGTCAAAGACAACTACAACTGTACTGGGATCCATATGAATCCCTAAACATTGAACAACAAAAAAAACTACCAGTTCGTGCTTAGGGTTCATTGCGTGAGACCTAGAATTAAAGAAATTAATTTGAAAATGATAAAGATAAAGAGATGAATGAGCTTAGGTAGAAAAGGAATTGGGGCTTGATTTAAACTAAAAAATGAACTTGATTTTGAATTTAAGAAATTTAACTAAACTTGATTTAAAATGAACTTGATTTAATATGAACTTGATTTGAAATGGACTTGATTTAAAACTTTGGTTTAAAATGAACTTGATTTAAAACTTGAGAAATTGAACTTGTCTTGAAATGAACTTAATTTTGAATTTTGAAGAATTGGACTTGATTTAAAATTAACTTGATTTTGGACTTGAGATGTTGAACTTGATGAAAAGATTTAAACTTGATTTGATTTGAATTTAAGGGAAAGATTTAAACTTGATTTGGAATTTGAAGAAAAGAATTAAACGTGACTTGACTTTGAGAAAAAAATTAAACTCGATTTGATATTTGAGGAAAAAGAATTAAACTTGATTTGAAATGAAATTCGAGGGAAAGATTTAAACTTGATTTGAACTAAAATGAATTTTATTTGAAACTTGAAGAAAAGAAATAAACTTGATTTGAACCAAAATGAATTTGACTTGAAACTTGAAGAAAAGAATTAAATTTGATTTGAACTGAAAATAAATTTTATTTAAAGCTTGATGAAAATGATTAAATTGGATTTGAACCAACATGAATTTTATTTGAAACTTTATGTAAAGAATTAAATTGGATTTGAATAAAATAAATTTGATTAAGCATGAAGGCAAAATGAAATGAATTGATTGTAAAGGGATTAGGGTTCACTTAGGTTCGGCGGATTAAGGATTAACCAAGCCTGTATCAGACACGTGAGATACAAGGCAGCCTTGTTGCAAACAGGTGGCTATGGGGTGTTGAAGCTGTAAATACAACGAGACGACGAACTCGCTAAAATTTTGGAAAGAAATTTGTATTGATTGTGGAGCCGCCACCAAATTTTTATTTGAGAGAAAAAGATTGGGAAAAACCATAACTTGAGGAAGAGATTTTAAGTTCGGAAGTCAGTTATGAATAGGGAAGGTGTTAGGCACCCTACTCGCCCGTTCCGAAGAACGGTACCTTTAAACTGAGTGTGTGATTTATTTGAAAACTATTTGAACCTTTTAATTAAAATAGAAAATAAATAAGTTGATGGAAAGATTGCCTGACAGGACTTAATCCTGCTCCTACGTATTCGCTGGTGCAATGGGAAACTCAAGGCTTACGTAGTTCTAGTTTGAAGGCTTAACCTTCGAAGGTGCTTGAAAAAGGAATAGAGTATTTTGAAAATATTTTAGAGAAAATCCTTAGTTCACATATGCACAAGAACCGAGGCAAATGAGGGCTGCACTGTGATGCATATGAATCTCTAAACATCAAACAATAATGAAACCGCCAGTTCTATTTTAGAGTCTATTACGTGAGACTTGGGATTTCAAAAATAAGTTTCTTCTGAAGTTATTTAAAAAGGATTCTTAGCCCATATATGCACAGGGTCCAAGACAACTATAGCTGCATTGGGATCCATATGAATCCCTAAACATCGAACAATAGAAGAAACTAACAGTTCGTACTTAGGGTTCATTGCGTGAGACCTAGAATTAATGAATTTAATTTGAAAATAATAATGATAACAAGGGATTGAGCTTAGGTAGAAAAAGAATTGTGCTTGATTTAAAATAAAATAAACTTGATTCAAAATCAACTTGATTTAAAATGAATTTGGTTTAAATTTGAAGAATTGAATTAAAATGAACTTGATTTGACCAAAAAGGAACTTGATTTGAATTTGAAGAATTGGATTAAAATGAATTAAAATGAACTTGACTTGACTAAAAATGAACTTGATTTGAATTTTGAAGAATAGAATTAAAATGAATTAAAATGTACTTGACTTGACTAAAAATGAACTTGATTTGAATTTTGAAGAATTGAATTAAAATGAATTAAAATGAACTTGACTTGACTAAAAATGAACTTCATTTGAATTTTAAAGAATTGAATTAAAATGAATTAAAATGGACTTGACTTGACTAAAAATGAACTTGATTTAAATTTTGAAGAATTGAATTAAAATGAATTAAAATGGACTTGACTTGACTAAAAATGAACTTGATTTGAATTTTAAAGAATTGAATTAAAATAAATTAAAATGGACTTGACTTCACTAAAAATGAACTTGATTTGAATTTGAAATTGATTTTGGAGTTGATTTAAAATAAACTTGATTTAAAATTGAAAGCTAGGCTTAATTTGGACTTAATTTTAAAATATTTGGGCTTGAATTGAAGTAAAATGGACTTGATTTAGGAATTTAAAGAATTACACTTAATTTAAAATTTTCTTGCCTTGGACTTTGGAGAGAAAAAAAAATTAAATTTGATTCAAAATTTACTACTTGGATTCCATTTAAAAAAATGTGGACTTGACCCAAATGCACCAGGAGCTTAAAGAAAAGGAGTGGGCTTGGGCTTCTACTGCAACGAATTTGGTGTGGCCCAACCTTATTCTCAAACGGCCTGTTTCAAATCAGGCATGGTCCCACGTGTGCGCAAAAGGGAGGCATTTATAGAAAACAGCCTCGGCTGTGACTTGAACCCAGGGTCCGGGTATCATTGGTAACCAGCAATGCCACTAGACCATGGCCTTGGTCAAATCCTTAACACTCTTGATTCAATTTAAACCACGCATAGTGGATGTGGGATTTGCATGTGCTGCATGGGACTTATTTCAATTTAAACATTACCTTGCTGCTGCCACTAGGGTGCATTTTTTTTTTCCCAATTCAAGAGCCCAAATTAAATGCTTAGTGGTCCCTGCCTTCTAGAATGCAACACGTATATGTTCATGGATAGAAATCATCTGAATCAACTTTGGAGATCATCTTCCAACAACTGACTCATTTGATCATATGAGCATATTCCAAAATCTGATCCCGCCTTGATTCTTGCTAGTAGATAACATTAAGATTTCATTAGCCCATATATTTCTATTAGTGCGACCACCTGATTGCATGCCAGGTATGATTCAATGGGTGAACCAAGCGCAACCTAAACCCTGCGTACCATACGAAACCATTATGCCAGAAGAGGTTCTAGGTATTGAACATTGCGATATTCTCGCAGCTCCTTAACTGAGGTGATTAGCCTTGGTGGCTGTTCCCTCCTTAAGAGGACTAGGCTGATATAGACAGACTAGTTGAGGTATAAGTGCCCAATGTCCTTACTCACTACTATACGTCTCAGAATAATTTTTCCAAAACAATGGTAACAGGGCTTGAGCAAGTATAGATCAGTGCCTTGGACCGAACCTACCTTCTGTAATCCATCATTCCATGGCAACATCTATCAACGATGATCATCGTATAGGCCATGGACGTCCTCTCCTCAAATAGATCAAGTATTTCCATATACATTGGCTTTGGATCGAGTTATTCTTCTCAATCGCATATAAGTCGAACCTACTTAATCCACGTCACGAGCTGATCGTTTTAATTCCGATCCAGAACCTTGAAGTTTAAAGGTGTAAGCCACAACTCTTAACCAAAATCACATCTCTGTTTCATACTGCCAATTTCCAGTAAAACAGAACCAGCCAGAGCTCCCGTAAACCATGCCGAAAAGAATTCAAATAAAATCCATTGACTCAACCAGTTCACAATAAACTTGTATGGGTAAAAGATGATTAATTTTTAGATAAATCAACCAGAGGCCGTGCATGAAAGTAATTCAAAACTCACCTGAGTGCAGTGCACGGTTATCATGAATCGGGCCGTGAAGCATACATCAAATCCGAGCCCAACCAGGGGATTTGGGCATCAATTCATTCACATAGGCATCTAGCACTATAATTATAATCGAACCAAAGATTCACGGGAGTTCCCATGGAAAGACAAGCATTACTCTATAGTATTCTTGAGGCTTGTATCATGAGGTGATAGTGAGACAAAATCAGAACCTTATGTTATACAAGTAGATGTATGCTTGAACATGGATATTACATGAGGTTTAGCCTCAGAAATAACCTTGAGTGAGATCGCAAGGCCAGAATCGCCTTCTGCAGTACGTGGCTTGCAACCTCACAGATTCATAGCAAGTGGCTTACACTCAACAAATTCAATTCTATTCCTATAACCGATCTCTAAATGAGGATCAACCTCACATGCGTGAGCAACATCAGAGACCAAGGATAGTCTACTAGCATCCCTAACTCGAGGTTCTTGGTTCGAACACAAACCAAACCGATCTCTAAATGAGGATCAACCTCACATGCGTGAGCAACATCAGAGACCAAGGATAGTCTACTAGCATCCCTAACTCGAGGTTCTTGGTTCGAACACAAACCAAATTTATCGATACAATATTCTTGATTCCAAGAAAAAGAGCTAATCGTGCTAGAATAGATGACTCTGACCTCTTCTCCTGGCTGCACAGCCAGGATGAATCTGCACCACCGACTCTGACCTCTTCTCCTGGCTGCACAGCCAGGATGAATCTGCACCACCGAAACAGAGTTTCCTATTTTATCTTTTCTATTTTTTCGACGTGTTTGACCAAGTCCCAAAGGGAAGTGAATTGGCCTGACAGAATCATGGGCTCATGAGAAAATTTAGAATTGTCATAAGTAGGGCTCGAACCCGATGACTTGGGGAGTATAGGTGATGCGCTCAACCACCTGAGCTATTCACATTACGATTTACATTTTGTAGTTCAATTGAAATTACAAGTGCTATATGGGGTTGGTGGTCCCCACACCCTTTTGATTTTTCATTCAAGATCTCTTTCTTTCTTGCATGGGATTTTACTTCTCGTGGCCCAATATACATGGGTTCCAAGACTTTCTTCCACTGTATGAAATCTTTTGCTCCTAAGCCCTTGAAGAAAAGATAAACATGTCTCATACTTTTCTGTTTAGGCTACCCAAAAGCTGCCACGGGTAAGTGAACCCGCTGCCCTTAGCAAAAAGCTAGGTCCTTATTCTGCTGTTGAATGAGTCATTATTCCATTCTCCAAACTGAACTCGAGTGAGTGGCCCAGGGAAATAAACACCAGCAGAAGTGACTCGGTTTTCGCACGAACCTGGTGCTGATTTTGGGGCAGCGGCGTAGTCCATTTGAGGAAGCTTCCCTTCGGTTTGGCCATGCAGATTTTGGCCACCTAAGGATCCTACTTAGTAATAGAAAGCCATGTAGGGGCACGAATTGGGGGCTGGGGAGTTTGCATGAAATCAACTCCACAACCGAGCTGGACCATTGGTTTGATTCCGGTATTCATCAGTTTTATTGGAGACAGATTTGTTGAGCCTACCATGCACGTGCACGCCTAGACTAGAAACTTCGTTGTGCCTCTTGGCCTTTAAGACAAAGCATTCCCTATTAATCTTTCCATGCATCGTCGACAATTTGGAGAATCATACTCCATCACTGCCTTTTTCTTGACTCAATCTAGGCGTCATGGCGCATGCTCTGTACTCTGCAAGAGTTTCTCAGGCCAAAGGAATTAACTATAGGTGACTCAGCATTGAAGACATTTTGCTTTCCATGCATGCAAGGAGAACTTGCTGCATTTTGTTAAAACGTACTCTCATGGAGAGGGACCATAGACCTCTAATCTGTGGTTAGTAACAGCATCAGCCACTAAGTGCAGGGGCTCTTCAACATTGGCAATATTAGTAATCTTGAAGTCTCTCGATGAGAAGCCCCGAATCCTGACTAGTTACCAGTGATCACGTGAGCTATTATTCCTATGCATGGTCGGGGTTTCGGTTATGAATGCTTCTAAGGCATGGTCTGACGAGGGTGATTGGAACTTGAGACATGATCAGGACAATCTCCCAAGACCTGCAGAATTCTCATTAGAAGACCAAGGAAATTCTCATTTTCGAACCCAAAAGTGTGATCTTCCGTACACTATCGTTCCTTTAAACTCTGCTTCCTTTAAACTCTGCTACCAATTTACATCTACTTTCCTTTGTCCTTTACCTGTGATTCCTGAAGCCCCAAGCTTAGAATTTTTGGATCAACTAACTGACACTTTGGCGACGTTCGGCCCTTGCTCTCAAACCGGTCTCCGGTTTTCCGACGTTTGGGGTGACCATTCCGCAACACATACTTTCTGCAATGATATCTCGATATACTATTGGGCAAAAGTGACCTTAGGAGAATGAGTTTCTTATACTTTTCTTAATAAGATATCAGTTTGATTCATCTAAATTATGGCTCGGTGTTGGTGTAAAAACGTATGAAGGCAAGTGCACTTATCGCTTTACAGAGTAAAGAGTGAGTAAGAGTATCGTCTCCACAGGGATTTGGTTCAAATAATGAATTCCTATTAGTCCACTAATTGAACTCAGTTATGGGTCGCGTAAGCAACGCAAATTGAAGCGTGTAGGCAATGCAAACAGAAAAATAACAAGATTCATAGATTCTGTCACTAATCTGGAACTCTGTTCCAGTTTGCCTAAAACTACTCAAAATAAACTCTAAACTGTCAAACACTTAGAAACTGATATAAATGTGTAAGAATTCAAATTATGGAAGATGTTAGGGTTGGATTTCACCAAAACTTCTTCTATGTAACCTTTGATCATTACGTATATTCAAGATAAAATGTGGTTGAAGATCGAATTCACAATTATTGATTGAAGGTCAATCCCTTGACTCATCAATTCTTCACTCAAATTAGGAATCCTAATCCCTTAACAATTCCTAATTTGATGTGAGCCTTAAGTTCAAGAATTCAAACGATCACACAATCGCAAACCTCTATCCTTAGAGCCTTCACAATTATGTTATTCAATCTCAGTTCCAATTCTAAAACCAATTTTCCAATTGCGAAGAAGAATTTTGGTTCAATTTATAAGTGGCCAAGTCATAAAAGCATTAAGCAAAGAGATGAATAATCAACGTTAAAGGAAAACAATCTTAAATAAATGAAAAATCTGGGTTACATAAGATCAGTTAAGGATTCATCCTTCCCCAACAGGGACTCAGTTATACACATAATGAAGAAGAAGAAAATAGTGGAAGAAGAGAAAGTCATGATCATGGCAACACGCTGCAGATGCACTTCGTCTTCCGCCCTAGGGTTCCTCCTTCACCCAGACTAGAACCAGCGTATGGGGAAACGACGCCTCTATCCTCTAGGTCTGCGCTCTGGAGATAAATCAGTGGATAGAGTGAATGATGCCCTGTTTTCGTTCTGTTTTGGGCTTTTTATAGCTACTGGTCTGTAGCGTCGCGTGTCCAACGCGGCCCAACTGCGTTACCAACGCGGAACCCTGTAACAGATTGCAAAAATTAAACATATCAGATTTACAAGAATTTATCATTCAAAAGGCTCTAAAATTGTATTTTCCAGATTGTGCATGGGTTATTCAGTTTTATGTCACTTTCTCATGTTTTAATGGTGTTTTATGCTTCAATTACTTGCAATTACGTTGAATTATGTTCCAAATAAGTGTCTTATTGGACACTTATCACTCGATCTTCGTAGGATTATCATTCAAGAATCAACACTAACCGATTATACTTAATTCATCATACAAATTTGTATAACGATTCTAAACCTGATCTGAACGCAAGAATCGGAACCTCTCATGTTATATGCTTTCAAATTATAGCCTCACACATAGAAATTTAAGCACGTAGCTAAAGATTATTATTTCAGGAGCTACATGGAGTAAATGAAAACACACAAAAGATGCAGCAACTGGATCACAATTCTTGCTAATTTTATCCTAACACAAGATCCTCATCCTTATTGAAAATCCATTCTAATCAAGAATATGCATCAATTGGAGCAATATGTTAGAAAAACTAACCTGAGTAGTCGATGTAGCTCTTCTTCTCCCCTCACCAAGATCTCACCGATTCCTTGAACTCAGGTGGAGACAGATCTTGCCGAGTTGATTCTCTGAAGAAAGAAAAATCTCCTGCACTCTTGGAAAGGTAGATACAAGCCACCCCAGATTTTGGAAGCTTCCCGATTTGGAGAAATTTAGCGAGAGTTCCCCAGAGAAAGGTCCCCTGAAAAGGAAAAAAGAACTAAAATTCTTGAAAATGGGGTGAAAATTTCTTTTAAAGCACACCTTTGAAATTTGGGTGGGGCCTTTATTTTCACTATTATATTCTTATTATTTTTGTTTTGTTTGTTTTTCTTTCTTTTTTTTTATTAGCTTTTCTCTCTTTTTCTTTGTTTTCTATTTTACTTTTTCTATTTTATGTTTTACTTTATTTTTGTGTTTTTACTTCCTTTTATTATATTATTATTATTTTTATTATTATTTTTTATTTTCTAATTTTTTTAATTTTTCTATTTTCAGTTTTTTTATTTATTTATTTTCACTTTATTATCAATTTCTTGGTGGTTCAATTTTATTTTTCAACTTTCCTATCATTTATCTTTGTCTTTATTTATTTTTATTTTATTTTTTTTTATTTCCTTTTTCTATTTGTATATTTTTAATTAATCTTTCTCTTTTTGTATTTTATTTTTGTCATTTTTTATTTTCTTTTTATTTATTTTTCTGCTTTCTATCTTCTATTTGTCTTCTTTTCTATTTATTAGCTTTAATATTTATTTATTATTTAAATTATTGGTCGTTTCTTGACTAATTTAACAATTGGGGGTCTCAGACATAATTGAGTGTTTACAGTATTAAAATCCGTTTGCACAAATTTTAGAAAATTGAAACAAACATTTTGGATACAGATGTTTTTTACAGAGTTAGTAAACAGTGGTTTTCTAAAATTGTGTGCTTGCGAAATCCAAATCGTCGTAAGCCACGTACGAATCCGCACGAATTAAAACATGGAACAACAGAGAAGGCTGCCTGTTCGTATTAAAATCCATTTGAACAAATTTTAGAAAATTAAAATAGACATTTTGGATATAGACGTTTTTACAGAGTTAGTAAACAGTGGTTTTCTAAAATTGTGTGCTTACGAAATCCAAACCGTCGTAAGCCGCGTACGAATCCGCACGAATTAAAACACAGAACAGCAGAGAAGGCTGTCTGTTCGTATTAAAATTCGTTTGCACAAATTTTAGAAAATTAAAACAGACATTTTTTGACGAGGTTAGTAAAAACAATTATTTTCTAAAATCATGTGTTCGTGAAATCCAAATCGTCGTAAGCCGCATTTGGAATCCGCACAAATTAAAAAAATACGGAACATCAGAGAAGGCTTCATGTTCATATTTAAAATCCGTTGCACGAATTTTGAGAAAATGCTAAACAAATATTTTGACGGACAAACAGTGATTTTTTAAAGGACTTGATTATGAATTAAGAAGGGAATTGGTTTGATCCAAATTTAGAAAGTAATTTTTTTTTTAAAAGGTGGATTTAATCAAAAGGAATTGGGCTTGAGTAAAAGGTAAGGATTGGGCTTGATCTAAATTGAGGCAACTTGGATTTTTTTTCAATATAAAAAAACGGGCTAAAGTAAAATAGGCTTGATAGAAAAGGATTGGGCTAGACCTTAAATGAATTTAATTTCAAATTAACTAAAAGGTTTGGACTTGATTTTTGTTACTATTGTTTTTTGGAAATGAATTTTGGATCAAAAGAATTTGACTTGGTTCCAATTTTAGATCAATGGCCTTCATGTAATTATTAGAGAATTGGGCTTGACCTAACCTAAGGGAAATTGGTTATGAATTTCAAAAATAAAATAGAAAAGATTGGGCTTGACCCAACATAAATGAAATTGATGTAAAATTTAAAAAGAGATTAGGCTTGATCTAAACCAAAGGCTAGAAGAAATGACTTTTGACCTTATTAATGTTTATTGTTTTAGAATTTTGGCTCATTGTCGTAATGACTAGTGCTAAAGGGTAGCTTATTGATAAGTGTCCAATAAGACACTTATTTGGAACATAATTCAATGTAATTGCAAGTAATTGAAGCATAAAACATCATTAAAATATTAGAAAATGACATAAAACTGAATAACCCATGCACAATCTGGAAAATACAGTTTTAGAGTCTTTTGGGTGATAAATTATCATAAATCTGATGTGTTTTAATTTCTGATATCTGTTACAGGGTTCTTCGTTGGCAACACAGTTGGGCCGTGTTGGACATACGACACTACAGACCAGTAGCTATAAAAAGCCCAAAACAGAACAAAAACAAGGCATCATTCACTCGATCATCTGATCATTCACTCTATCCACTGATATATCTCCAGAGCGCAAACCTAGAGGATAGAGTCATCGTTCCCCCATACGCTGGTTCTATTCTGGGTGAAGGAGGAACCCTAGGACGGAAAAGGAAGTGCATCTGCAGCGTGCTGCCATGATCATGACTTTCTTTTCTTCCCCTGTTTTCTTCTTCTTCATGATGTACAACTAAACCCCTGTTGGGGAAGGATGAATCCTTAACTGATCTTATGTAACCTAGATTTTGCATTTATTTAAGATTGTTTTCCTTTAACGTTGATTATTCATCTCTTTGCTTAATGTTTTCATGACTTGGCCACTTATAAATTGAATCTAAATTCTTCTTCGCAATTGGGAAATTGGTTTAAAAATTGGAACTGTGATTGAATAACACAATTGTGAAGGCTCTAGGGATAGAGGTTTGCAATTGTGAGATCATTTGAATTGTTGAACTTAAGGCTCACGTCAAATTAGGAATTGCTAAGGGATTAGGATTCCTAATTTGAGTGAAGAATTGATGAGTCAAGGGATTGACCTTCAATCAATAATTGTGAATTCGATCTTCAACCATATTTTATCTTGAATATACGTAATGATCAAAGGTTACATAAGGGAAGTTTTGGTGAAATCCAACCCTAACATCTTCTATAATTTGAATTCTTACACATTTATATCAGTTGTTAAGTGTTTGATAGTTTAGATATTATTTTGAAATATTCTTTACGTACTGGATAGAGTTCCAGATTTGTGATAGATTCTGTGAATTTTTGTTGATTTCTGTTTGCATTGCCTACGTGATCCCATAACTGAGTTCAATTAGTGGACTAGTAGGAATTCAGTATTTGAACCAAATCCCTGTGGAGACGATACTCTACTCATTCTTTACTTCATAAAACGATAAGGTGCACTTGCCTTCATACGGTTTTACACTAACAAGTTTTTGGCGCCGTTGCAGGGGATTTGTTTTTCAATATTGAAAAGTACTACGAATACACTAGATTGAGCAATTCTGTTTTATATTTCTGACTCTGTTGCATACTGATTCTTTATTCGGTTTAATCTTGTTTAACTTGTTTATGCGAGGTAAACAAGAACAGGAATTGATCTTTGAACCAGAGATTGAAAAGCTCGCAAGAAGAAACCGAAGGGAAACAAGGTTACGAAAGGAGCAACAAGAGCAACAGAGACTGCAAAGGACTAGCGAAGAGAACCCTGTGCATCATTCTATCATGGAGGAACATCCTCTTAACAGGAGAATTACGTTGGGAGAATATGCAGTCCCAAATTCTGTAGGTTGCAGCGCTAGCATTGTGAGACCACCAATCGCTGCCAACAACTTTGAAATTAAACCTGCCCTACTCCATCTAGTGCAACAGGACCAATTTGGAGGAAGTGAAGTGGAAGACCCAAACCTCCACCTTTCAAGCTTTCTCCAAATATGTGACACAATCAAGATGAATGGCGTCTCTGATGAAGCGATCAGATTGAGATTATTCCCTTTTTCTTTAAGAGATCGTGCTAAGTATTGGTTGCAAACCCAACCAAGAGGAAGTATCACCACATGGGAGGAATTGGTATCCAAATTCCTCATGAAGTACTTTCCACCCTCAAAATACAACAAGCTGAGAGGAGAGATATCCTGTTTCACTCAGAAGGAAGGAGAATCACTCTATGAGGCTTGGGAGCGGTTCAAGGAGCTTCTGCGAAAATGTCCACACCATGGCTTCTCCGATGTCCATCAAGTCCACATTTTCTACAATGGAGTTAAGCCAGCCACCAGACTCATCATAGATGCCTCAGCAGGAGGATCTCTAAATACTAAAACTGCAGAGGAGGCCATGGAACTGATTGAAATAATGGCTTCCAACGAGTACCAATCACCAATTGACAGAAGTGCCCCCAAGAGGGGTGTGCTGGAGTTGGACACGCAAACTGCAATACTTGCTCAGAACAAGCTGATATCACAGCAGCTGGAGGCTTTGACAAAACAGCTACAGGTTTTTAACGTAGGAACCCCTCAACCAGCACAAGTCCTGAAATGTGACTTTTGTGGGGGTGAACATGAAAACGGATGCTGTGACACAGACGTAACAGGAACCTACAGCCAGGAGCAAGTGCACTATATGGGCCAGCCACAAAGGCCTAAGTATCCTCCTTATTCTAACTCTTATGATTCTAATTTCAGGAACCAGAACAACCCTAGGAGGAACGGACAGTATGCACAGCAACAACCTACTCAACAGCAGACAAACCAACCACAGGACAACTCTGCAGACTTAGGGAACATACTCAGCCAGTTCATGCAATCCACTCAAGCATCCATCAGGAATTTGGAGAATCAGGTGGGACAGTTGTCCAAACAACTCACAGAAAGAAATGCTGGGAGTTTTCCCAGTGATACAACACTGAATCCCAAGGAGCAATGCAATGCCATCACAACGAGGAGTGGAAAGATGATAGAACCAAGGCTGCCCATAGTACCAAAGACAACAGAAAAAGTAATCATACAACCCAATGATGTTGCTGATCCAGCAGACCAACCATCCAGAACTAATACAGAAACGCAATCTGGAGGAGAACCAGCAATCAGTCCACAACCAGCAGCGAAGGAAGAACAGAAGAAAGAATACCATGACAGACCAGTGAGAAAAATCAAAAAGCAATTGTTTGAGGAAGATGTGGCCAACGGGGAAAAGGCTACGTCTGCAACGCCAAATGTCCCATTTCCTCAAAGGCTGAAGAAACAACAGGAAGAGAGAAAGTTTTCCAGATTCCTGGATATATTCAGGAAATTTCAAATCAACATACCACTAGCAGAAGTACTGGAAGAGATGCCCTCATACGCAAAATTCATGAAGAAGCTGTTGTCCAAGAAGAGGAGGCTTAAGGAAGATGAAACCGTAGCTCTTATAGAAGAATGCAGTGCCATCATCCAAAGGAAGCTCCCTCAGAAGCTGAAAGATCCAGGATCCTTTTCAATTCCCTGCACCATTGGGAATTTGCAGATTGGAAAGGCATTATGTGACTTAGGAGCTAGCATCAACTTGATGTCCCTTTCCATAATGAAGAAACTGAAAATTGAGGAGGTGAAGCCTACCACGATGTGCCTCCAACTAGCAGATCGATCAATTAAACATCTATATGGCATGGTGGAAGACCTCTTGGTCAAGGTAGACAGATTCATATTCCCAGCTGACTTTGTGGTGTTGGACATGGAGGAAGATGCTGAAATTCCATTGATCCTAGGAAAGCCATTCCTTGCTACGGGACGAGCGCTTATTGATGTGCAGCAAGGGCAACTGATGCTGAGAGTGTAAGATGAAAAGGTAACGTTCAATGTGTTTGAAGCTATGAAGCATCCTGCTGAACAGCCACATTGCATGAGGATGGACGCATTGGCAACGTTGCCAGTAACCGCGTTGGCAACACCACTGTCAGTCCCTCTTGAAAAACAGGATAGTGAGTCCATTCTTGAAGGAGTACTATGGAAATCCAAAGGCCTGAGCCAGGAGAGAGAGAAAGAGAGCCAAGAGGTGGAGGAATGCATAGTCACACTTGAAGCTAATCCTCTTATGAAGTCAAGTTCACAACCCTCTGAAGGATTGCTAAAGGAAGAAGGAAAAGTGGACAGCCCACAGACAGAACTGAAGCAGCTTCCATCTCACCTCCGTTATGCATTTTTGGGGGAAAAGAACACGTTTCCAGTAATTGTGAGCAACTCCCTCAATGAGCAAGAAGAGGAGAAACTGTTGAGGATCTTAAGAGCTCACAAGTCTGCCATTGGATGGACTATTTCAGATCTAAAAGGAATAAGTCCTTCCTTCTGCATGCACAAGATCCTAATGGAGGAAGATTTTAAACCTGTAGTGCAGCCTCAACGAAGACTCAATCCAACCATGAAAGAGGTTGTGAAGAAAAAGGTTCTCAAGCTATTGGATGCAGGTATCATATATCCAATTTCAGATAGCTCTTGGGTTAGCCCAGTTCAGGTTGTACCTAAGAAAGGAGGGATGACAGTGATCCCTAATGAGAAGAATGAGCTTATTCCTACAAGGACAGTGACCGGTTGGCGTATGTGCATAGATTACAGGAGAGTTAATGAGTCCACCAGAAAAGATCACTTCCCTTTTCCATTCATGGACCAGATGCTGGAGAGACTAGCTGGGCATGCCTACTACTGTTTTCTGGACGAATATTCCGGTTACAACCAAATCGTGGTGGATCCTAAGGACCAAGAGAAAACTGCCTTCACTTGCCTTTATGGAATCTTTGCTTATCGTCGGATGCCTTTCGGATTGTGTAATGCACCTGCCACATTTCAAAGGTGCATGTTAGCCATCTTTTCTGACATGGTGGAGAACTTTATTGAAGTCTTCATGGATGACTTCTCAGTGTTTGGCTTTGATTATGACAATTGCCTGAGTAACCTGTGTTGTGTGCTGAAACGATGCGAGGAAACCAACCTAGTGCTCAATTGGGAGAAATGTCACTTCATGGTGCAAGAAGGCATCGTGCTAGGACACAAGGTCTTGTCAAGGGGGTAGAAGTTGATAAATCCAAGGTGGAAGCCATTGAGAGACTTCCTCCTCCTATAAATGAGAAAGGAGTGAGAAGTTTCCTTGGGCATGCTGGATTCTATAGGAGATTCATCAGAGACTTCTCCAAGATCTCTAAACCATTATGCGACCTCTTGGTGAAGGACGCTGAATTCAATTTCAATGAAGCATGTCTGAAGGCATTCAATACACTTAAGGAACAATTAATTACAGCACTTATACTTGCAGCACCAGATTGGAGTCTCCCGTTTGAGCTCATGTGCGATGCAAGTGATTTTGCTGTAGGCGCTGTGTTAGGACAGCAGAAGGACAAGAAACTACGCGTCATATACTACGCTAGCAAGGTGCTTAACAGTGCACAGTTGAACTACACAACAACTGAAAAAGAGCTGTCAGCCGTTGTCTACGCTTTTGACAAGTTCAGGTCATATTTAATTGGTGCTAAGGTAATTGTGTATACTGACCATGCTGCTTTGAAACATTTGTTGTCAAAATAGGAGGCAAAACCGAGGCTGATCTAGTGGATCTTACTCCTCCAAGAGTTCGATTTTGAAATCCAAGATCGAAAGGGCAAGGAAAACGGTGTGGCTGATCACTTATCCAGGTTGCCTACACAAATCATAGAAGATGAGAAAGTCTTAATCAACGAGGAATTTCCAGATGAGAAGTTGTTAGCCATTGTTGTTGCACCATGGTACGCAGATATAGCGAATTTCAAAGCTGCACAGATTATCCCGAATGAATGGTCCTGGCAGCAGAGGAAGAAGCTGTACCATGACAGTAAATTCTACCTGTGGGATGAACCCTTCCTATACAAACGAGGTGTGGATGGACTACTTCGAAGGTGTGTCCCACATGAAGAGCAAAGGGATATCTTGTGGCACTGCCATAGCTCAACCTATGGAGGCCACTTCAATGGAAGAAGAACAGCGGCTAAGGTGCTGCAAAGCAGATTCTTTTGGCCTACACTATTCAAGGATGCCAAAGATTTTACCGTTGCGTGCGATGCCTGCCAACGCAGTGGAAATATTTCAAGAAGAGATGAAATGTCCCTCACTAACATCTTAGAAGTAGAGTTGTTTGATGTGTGGGGCATAGGTTTCATGGGACCATTCCATGCCTCATACTCTAATGAGTATATACTACTCGTTGTGGACTATGTGTCAAAATGGGTAGAAGCTATACCTACACACACATGTGATGCTAAATCTGTGATAAGATTTCTGAGTAAGCACATTCTGTCCAGATTTGGTGTCCCACGCATTCTGATTAGTGATGGAGGGACACACTTCTGTAACAAGCAGTCCTGAGCAAATATGGCGTTAGGCACAAAATTACCACAGCATATCACCCACAAAGTAACGGTCAAGTTGAGGTTTCCAACAGAGAAATAAAGAGGATCCGGGAGAAGGTTGTGAATAGCTCCAGGACAGACTGGGAAAACAGATTAGATGACGCACTCTGGGCCTATAGAATAGCTTTCAAAACACCCATTGGTATGTCGCCATACCAGCTGGTTTTTGGGAAAGCTTGCCACTTACCTGTGGAACTTGAGCATAAGGCATACTGGGCAACCAAATTTCTCAACTTCAATGCTAACACATCCAGAGAAAATCGACTATTACAGCTGCATGAATTAGAGGAATTTCGCCTCAATGCCTACGAAAATGCAAAGATCTACAAGGCAAAGACCAAGCAATGACATCACAAACTGATCAAACATAGAGTCTTTGAACTTGGACAGCTAGTGTTGTTGTTCAACTCCAGGTTTAAACTATTTTCAGAAAAGTTGAAGTCCAAGTGGTCAGGTCTTTTTGTGATTAAAGAAGTTTCAGACTATGGTGCCATCACCCTCAAAGACATGCAGTCCCAAAGAAGCTTCAAAGTCAATGGTCAACGTGTCAAGCACTATCATGGAGGTGAAATCAGCAGGGAGAAGACTACCTGCACCCTTCAGTCACTTGACTGAATCTCAAATTGTCAAGCTAGGGACATTAAACAAGCGCTGCAAGGGAGGCAACCCTTGAAAAATTAGTTTTTCCTTTCATTTTAATTTAAATTGAGAAAAGTATATGTAAATACTAAGTAGAATAAATAAAAGCAGTGCAGTTGACTATTCATGCAGGTCTGGACCAGCAGGAGCAATAGAAATGACAAGTTACATGCCCAGAATTTCACAGCTTGACACACATGTTCCACACCAAGGACCTTAGCTAACCTAACCACTTGGTGAGATCTTTCCAAATGGTTTTAAATAGTGAATTGTGCATTAGATCAATGAGTGAAATCTAACTCAAACTATTACAGTGCTGTTTAAATGTTGATACATTAATTATGCAGAATTTAAAATGAATTCACATGAATCTGCATTCTGCCCAGTTGCGTTGCCAACGCAACTAACCCTTGCGTGCCCAACGCGTCTAGGCTGAGTGAAGCACCACATTGCTACTTTCACTGATCTTTTCACCAGAGCACACTCATGCATAGTTCACCCACAGAATAAGCACAGTGTAGGGGTTTTTTCAACCCCAACACTCAAATCAACCTTTAACATCATTCCTCTTCCCTCTCCAATGAGCATCAATTGTAATAGAACTTCATTCTCCACATCATGGAGAGATTGCACAGTCCCTAAATGTTCAATTGCATGATGCAGAATGTAGCATGATTGAATAAGAATTACTTTGTTGTTCTGTTATGGTTTGCAACAATTAAATTGTAATGCATGTTCTACGCTTGCACAAATTTCCTGTGAGTGGTTGGACCTCAACACTTATTTCTTTTGTGTGTGTATGGTCACAAATTGAGTTTCATTCCAGAACTTGCCCTGTTTCTTAGTTGAAATCCAGTATCCCATGCTTGCATAAACAGGATTAAGGCACTTCTTTGATATGCACCTACTTGACCAAATGACCCACCTTGCACTCTTGTCCATTGTTTAGCCCCTTGAGCCTTATACCCAATTCTTTGTGTTTGATTAGCTCATTTCTAGCCAAGACTGTGAAAAACCATGAATATGCCTAGCCAAAGGAACTAGGAGAAGGTTGCTTGTATCTGAGGTTGAGTTTTACACTAAGTTTGGAATTTCTTGAGGATAAACAACAATTCTAAGTTTGGGGTTGTTTGAGAACAAGCAATATTTCTAAGTTTGGGGTTAAGGATGTCAGTAGCAATATAAGTGGCAATGGGTTTCCAAAAAGAAAAACATAAAAAAAACACAAAAAAAAGAAAAAAAAGGGAGGGATTTGAAAACCTAAATAGGGCAAAGAAAAATTGAAAACAAGAACATACTTCTATGAGGTGATCTTGTATCTCCAAACTAATAGAAAGTTAATTCTTCAACCCTCTCATAGTTTCTTTGGCTTAAATAAACCTACTTCCCAAATTCCACCCGCCTTTCACCTAAGCCACGTTACAACCCATCACAAGACCTTTTGATTTATGTAAGCATGCGACTCATTGATAGAGATAGAGAATAAGGGTAAGTCTATGGTAATGGAATTTTGATTTGGAGACATAGAGAGAAACACCTAACCCAAACACTTGAGAGAAAGAGTGAAACACTTAACCTTATGAGAGTTTGCAAGTCTAGGTCATGTTTCCTTAATAGCAAACTGTTGTAACCATAATATAAACACTTTTTTACTCACAATCTAATGCTATATTCTGAATCTGCAATTATTTTTCATATATTCCCAATGCTTGATGGAGTGTCTTTGAAATAAATATGAAAATTTTGATTGATGCAAGTTAGAGTGAAGAAGGGGAGTGAAATACACTTGAGGGAAATGATATGCATGCTGTGAGTTATCTAGAATTAATTATGTTCCTGTAGTTTAATGCTTGCTTGAGGACAAGCAAGAGTTCAAGTTGGGGGTTGTGATAAGTGTCCAATAAGACACTTATTTGGAACATAATTCAATGTAATTGCAAGTAATTGAAGCATAAAACACCATTAAAATATGAGAAAATGACATAAAACTGAATAACCCATGCACAATCTGGAAAATACAGTTTTAGAGTCTTTTGGGTGATAAATTATCATAAATCTGATGTGTTTTAATTTCTACTATCTGTTACAAGGTTCTGCGTTGGCAACGCAGTTGGGCCGTGTTGGACATGCGACGCTACAGACCAGTAGCTATAAAAAGCCAAGAACAGAACGAAAACAGGGCATCATTCACTCGATCATCTGATCATTCACTCTATCCACTAATATATCTCCAGAGCGCAAACCTAGAGGATAGAGCCACCGTTCCCCCATACGCTGGTTCTATTCTGGGTGAAGGAGGAACCCTAGGACGGAAGAGGAAGTGCATCTGCAGCGTGCTGCCATGATCATGACTTTCTTTTCTTCCCCTGTTTTCTTCTTCTTCATGATGTGCAACTGAACCCCTGTTGGGGAAGGATGAATCCTTAACTGATCTTATGTAACCTAAATTTTGCATTTATTTAATATTGTTTTCCTTTAACGTTGATTATTCATCTCTTTGCTTAATGCTTTTATGACTTGGCCACTTATAAATTGAATCTAAATTCTTCTTCGCAATTGGGAAATTGGTTTAAGAATTGGAACTAGGATTGAATAACACAATTGTGAAGGCTCTAGGGATAGAGGTTTGCAATTGTGAGATCGTTTGAATTCTTGAACTTAAGGCTCACGTCAAATTAGGAATTGCTAAGGGATTAGGATTTCTAATTTGAGTGAAGAATTGATGAGTCAAGGGATTGACCTTCAATCAATAATTGTGAATTCGATCTTCAACCATATTTTATCTTGAATATACGTAATGATCAAAGGTTACATAAGGGAAGTTTTGGTGAAATCCAACCCTAACATCTTCTATAATTTGAATTCTTACACATTTATATCAGTTGTTAAGTGTTTGATAGTTTAGATATTATTTTGAAATATTCTTTACGTACTGGATAGAGTTCCAGATTTGTGATAGATTCTATGAATTCTTGTTGATTTCTGTTTGCATTGCCTACGTAATCCCATAACTGAGTTCAATTAGTGGACTAGTAGGAATTCAGTATTTGAACCAAATCCCTGTGAAGACGATACTCTACTCATTCTTTACTTCATAAAATGATAAGGTGCACTTGCCTTCGTACAGTTTTACTCCAACACTTATTAACGTGGCCTAAGCAGGTAGGGTCCAGTTCAGCAAGGCCCAACTAAAATGTACGCCCAACCAAATTGAGGGAAGCTGCAGGCCATTTTCATTTTGGCTTATTTGTTCACAATCATAAAAATAGCAAGGCCTGTTTGGCGTGGCCCATTTAGGTACTACGCATGTCCCACACTAAACAACCTGTTGGGGTTAGGGATGGAAGTAGGCCGAGCCGAGCTAGGCTTTGAATGTTCAAGCCTGACCCGTTTAAAAATTTTGAGGCCTGAGCCTGGGCCTGTTACTTGTTAAAGGCTTTTTTTTTTCATCAAGGCCTGACCTGATTTAAAGCCTACAAGGCTTACAAGCCTGTTTAAAAGCCTACATTATAAAGAAAAGTCAATCAATAAACTTAAAGTTTATTTCAATAATTAATTAAAAAAACTTACAAACTTAAAGCCTACAAGATAAAAAGGCTATTAAATAGGCCTAAAACATATATATATATATATATTAATATTATATAAATAAAATATAAAATAAATATTATATAAATATAATATATTAAAATAAATATAAATATATATTATATAAATATAAATAGGCCCCTGAATAGGTTAAATAGGCTTTTGTATAAGCTTAGGCCTGGCTTGTTTATCTAAAAAGGCTTTTTAAAAAGCTTGGGCCTGTTCACTTCCATCCCTAATTAGGGTGCTAGTATGGCCCAATGGCAAGGAAAGCTGGCCTGACTTTAGCCCACCTACAACCAAGACAAAATGAAATTGAGAAATCTCCTTTGCCAGGTCTTGAAACATGGGCATGCATGTTATGCTTCATTGACTTACCCAGGTGAGCTAAGCTTTCCAAGTTATAAATAACGACCACTCAATTTAATTTATATAAACAGAAATATGACACTTGGGGCATTATCAAACACAGGCGAGGGTCCAATGGGTTCCATATGGTTGAGGTTCGGGTATCACTATGTTCAATATAGGGATTTACAAGAGACTCCTGCACTCTGCTCTCGGTTTAAGAGCCACCCAAAGTTTCTTTCAGTTTACTATACTCTCCTATAAAATTGTTCCCAGCCTATTGGATCCGTTTTGGCCTATGTTGATTCATTACTTCTTATGGAAATCTACGCCGTTACCATGATTCCTCCCAGCGGCTCAACCAAATCAGCTCTAGTTAATTGTAGGTGACTTGGCATTTTCTTAATTTTCAGATTCCATTTTCTAAATCTCCAGGTTCCTATGGCTCGATTAATTCGACTTGACTTATAAACTCGAGGACTTAGAATCTGGAGCTTGACATAGCTATTGTGACTGGTCTGTAATTGTAGTTCGGACCCTTATCTACCTTGGTTAGGCTCCTCTAATTTGTTCTGATATGGTGATTTAAGTTTTAATTCAGTGTTAAGGTGGTGGGAACAGTAGGCAGTAATTTTAAAAGGTTTGCAGACCAATGCAGTCTTAAGACTCCTATCAGAACCTGTGCAAATACTTGGGAGTTTCAGGGCGATTTATTAGGGGCCAGATCAGAACTGAACCTCTAGCTCATAAGCTTCAACTTGTTCAGCAGCATAAATGTAGAGATAAGGGTCTCTTTCAGTTTTAACGCCCTCATGGCCATAATTTGCATGCAACAGGCTACTGACTCAGAGATTGAAGAAGTCTTACCTTTTCTCAGTCAAGTACTGAGCAGCTAGCTAAGAGATTTGCATGGCTAAAATCCAATATGCTTCATAATTACACTAGAACTCTGTAAGAACTAGGCCAGGGTTATGACCAAAAGAGCACAACAATGGTGTCTTTATTAACTGATCTAAGCTGAGGAAAGTGACATCCAATATTGAGAAATAATATGAATGGATAAAGGATTTCCAAAGCCTGTGTTTTTCACCAAGTCCTAGCTAACCAACCCATATCTACTTGATCACTTCACTTTAATTCTATATCAGCAATGTACCAAGGCAGTACTAGTATTTTTATGGCTTAGCTACTGAAACTTTGCGGCAATATTCACCATTTCTGTCTAATTATGCAGAACCTGCCTGGACTTTTGTAAAATTAGAATTGCACTAGCTTAAGGTTTCACCTAGGTTCAGCAGAGAAATAGGAGGACTTAGGCCTACGTGAAACTGAGCTACTATTGGGATGGGTCTGTGACTAATTTATTTCCTACATTGATCAAGGACTAACATCAACCTGGTCTTGCTGTTATAGCAAAACTGACTATATGGTTCCAATACTGATTTACATGATTTTTAGGAATCAAATTCAGGATCATTGGCCCCAAAGTTTGGCCAAAGACTAACTGGATGGAGTTTCCATTTACGTGAGTTATCTGGATTAACCTCCCGCAACTCTGATTGGTGTTCACCAATCTCAGACTTCAGAACCTTTCCTTATCCACTAATCAAGCTTTCTTGGGTAGAATACTTCCCTTGGCATATGCACTAAGTGAGGATCATGCAATTGTTTAGATTTATTTATTTCATGCAATTGCTACAGTATATTTACCAGCAAATAGTATATAATATCATTGTTTAGATTTATTTATTTCATTTATAATCGGCACAACAGATAGGCAGTGAATCACAGTAAACAGAGAAATTGTTCATAGCACAATTAATGAATCAGAGGAACGACGCAAGGATCGGACAAACATTTGGATAATTGTCAAGCAAAAAGGCAAGAAGCACACGACATCACCCAAAATCATGCCAAATAGTAATCATCAATCATTCGTCCAATTAACTGAGGAGAATCAACAATCATTTGCTCAATTCGACCTATAACTAGTACCATGGTTGAGCAAGAGCCTAAAACCAGGGAGAAATCAACTCAAACCAGCAATATTGATGCACGCAGAACAGAACCTATACATAACCAGAATTTGGTTGATAAAACGGACCTGGAGCCAGCGTAAATCGATGATCATGGCACTTCCTTCACACAAATGAAGTCCCTTGGCTGAGAGGATTCCAACAGGTCTCGAACAATCCAGAGGTGATGATTTTTTTTTCCAATTTAGAGACCAAGCCTTTCTTGAAGAATCGGAAGCCCCCTTTTTCCCCAGAACCTTCTCCCCGATTTTTTTATTTTCTTTCTTCCCGCCTCTTTTCCACTTTTTCCTTTTTCTTTTGGCGTTTTTTTTTTGAAATTCTGTTTTTTCCCATTTTCTCTTTTTTTTTCAGCTTTCTTAATTTTTCTTATTATTGTTTATTTATTTATTTATCTTTCTCTTCTCTTTTTTTATTTGTTATTTTCCATATTTTTATTTCTTTCTTTCTTTTATTTATTTATTTCCAACTAAATCTTAACCACCTTAACTAACTTATAACTAACCTACTAATTTCTTATCTAATTCCTAACAAATTCCTAAAAATTATCTTTTTATTTTTATTATTATTTATCTTTTGGTTATCTTAAGCTATTGTATTTTTATTTTTCTATGCTTTTCTCTCCTTCTTTTTCTTCTTCTTCGTTTTTTATTTTGAGTTTTAATTAGATTTGGAATAAAAACTTGCAAGATAAATAGGACTTTAGTCTTGGAAAGAATTAGGTGTTCACACTCATGTGTGGTGAAATATGTGAAGCTTGAATGGATTAGGAATTATATGCGTATAAGATATATTGGTTGGATTGTTTGAGCATTCATATTATCCGAAAGATTTAAAAAAAATCTAATTAATCGAAAGATCACCAAAGAAAGAACTTATGTAAAAATTTAACACTGCTCCTAGTGTCTCTTATGCATATTCAGAAGGCAAAATGATCCTTTAATAGTGGACACAAAAGAGTTCTCCAAAAATCCTTCTATTATAAAGCGTTAGGTCTTCAATAATTATGATAATGATGACCATTAAGGAATGAGTTCATATCCTAAGAATATAAAGTAGAGTGGTAAAGTCAGTGAAAAGATATTGTTTAACTAAAATGTATGATATGTCTATGATATAGATTATCATTGAGAGAGTGGTAGAGAAAGAAGAAAAATTATGATTAAGGTATGAATGAGAATGAAAGTCAAATGATGTTTATGATATGATGTAATATGATCTTAAGAATATATAAAGTGTATAAACGTCTCCTAACAAAAAGATGAATTCAAGAGTGAGTAGCTTGTATGCCTAAAACAAAAGTTAATTATTTTTATAACTGTAAAGAGAATCCACTTTAGCTAAAGATTTTTTAAAAGCTAAAAGTGAATATGAATGCATGTCATTTTTTTTAATAAACTGAAATGATTAGATTGAAAATGTCGACACTAATCATATGGTGGAAACTTACTGAGAAACTTTATTTCTCATCCCCCTTCCACCATTTTCTTCCCCAGACATCAAAAATATCTTTTACGATGGTTATGGTATTCATCGAGCTTAGTAATGTGCACTGGTCGATCAATGCTCATGGACTATTATTCACAACCTAGAATAATGTGAGGGTCTATTTTTCATTTGTTCAAATCTTCATGTCCGTTATCCTAAGCCTAGATTTTTCAACTACAAATTTCGCTATAACCCTTAGAGCCTTCCATTCGAATATGGTCTTACCTCCACCATAAGTGTATTAGACACCTCCAACAATACATGTAGAAGAGACTTCTTGCTTCTTCGAGGAAGAGAGTGATCCATAGATGCCCTAACACTACTATAGCTCCTTACATGCATGATCTTCATAAGAAAGCTCTCCTTTTCCGATGCCTTATCCACTTAGGGCTTATCAAGATATGAGGGAGAGATTTTTCTATGCCCTAGATGAAAGCTTGTGGTTGGAACCTTGCAGCCCACATTACTAATGCATTGACCGGTCTCTCTAGTTGCCAAGAGTCTTTGACCTCACCCAATAATGTAAATGTATGTAAATAGTCATGTATTATGATAAATAGCAAGTATGTATATATCATGTAGTAATGTGAAATAATTATAATATATATATATATATATATATATATATATATATATATATATATATATATATGATGTATGAAAGGATACTAACATCCTTCCACTAACTTCTAAACCTAAGAGTATGTGTGAATAATCAAGATCTGTATAAATAATATAAACTATAATTTATGCTTGAATATGTTTTATATTAAGTAAATCAAGAGAATATGTGAAATTGGCATGAGTGATGGATATCCGAACATTTGTTTTATGTCATGTTAATGACTATAATGTTCGTAGTTTTAACAAGGGTTTTAAAATAAAAAAATTGATCGTATTTTTAATATCCTATAATTTTTAAAAATAATACTACATCATAAACACTGTCTAATAATAAAATTAGAAATACAACTCAAATGTAAAATGAAATATTACGCATCCAAACATAAGGTGAAAAAAAATCAATTTTTTTATCTGGTTAGACATATGTAATTTTCAAGAATGTAATGCTCAACTTTTACATTCTTATGTTTAAGATCGGTGAAGATGATAATGATATTATAAGTTTTATTTAATAAATAAAATATACTATCTCTAAAACTTGATCATTTCCAAAATTAAAGTTCCTTTTTCCAAATCGTCTATCCAATCTCTAACAAAATTTCTCTAGATTAAACGTTGTTGCCAAATTCCCTAAAAAATACAAACTTTTATATATGTTACCATTCACTCAAGCATCTTTGCTGTTGTTTGTCATCATGAGTGTTGTAGGTGAAAGTAGGCTAAAAAATCCATTGCTAGCCATTCTCCACGTTGAAAGTAGGCTAAAAACCAAGGATACAAGATGAGAAAATTCATCTTCTTCGTTAAATTACAAAAAATTATTTTTTTTAATATAATTATACAAAATTTATAAATTCAAAAGAGATATAAAAGAGAAGAGAGGAATTTAAAATAACATGGGTGATTTTATGAAAAATTGAAAAAAAAATTGTAAAAATATATTATATGAATAATATAATACTTATAATATATTAAAAAGGAGGATAAAATATTTTTAGCATATCTACTTATAATATATTACATCACAAAATATTTTCAAAAAATCTATATATTATATTATAATTTATAAAATATATAGCCTCCATAATAAAACATTAACTGTTCTTTTTTCTCTTGGTTTTGTTAGTTCCGTATTTTGCATGAGTTATCTTTTTATAATTATTCTTTTTAGATTAGCACAGACTTGATTTTTGAATGAAAAAAATAAATAAATTAAAATGGTTACGAACTTTATTTGAATTTCATTTTCTAAACTATCAAATTCATTTTTGTTAAGCTTCAACAACCGCAACATAAAAATAAATTTATCAAAATTAATCTTTACTCTTACATAATCTTCATTATTAATCAATAACCATATAGTATTATCATATTTATACCAAAGGTCATTTTTTAACCATGCTACAAAGACCTATCTATATCTTCGTATTTGTTACTAACAATAATCGTACTTCTTTGTTCCTCTTGTTATTGCAAGTTATTAGAAATAAGATAAAAAAAAATTTTATTGTTTATTTTGAATAATAACTTTAATTTTTTTTTATAATAGAAACCATTTTTTTATTATTGTGAGATAATTTTAAATTTATGTAATTTCTTAGGATAAATTTCTCGAATTCAATAAAATTTAATTTAGTTTAAATTTAACTAATGTAAGAATGTAATTGACTAAAACAAACAAATTAAAAGAATTTAGAGTGAGTTTTATTGTTAGCTTCTCACACTTAAATTGAAATACCTAATATCCTTATTTTAATGTTAGTTATTTTCAGTTAATTTTTGTAAAATATAAATTTGCGCTGTTTTAGGATTAATCTAAAGTTTTTTTCTTAAGTATGATTAAATTTTTTAAAAAGGTAAAATTATAAAATATTAGTTTAGTTGAAGTTAATTTTAGATTACATAATTTTTCAAAAATTAAATGCTATAAATAAAAGTAAAATTAAATAATAATTTAAAATTGGTTTTGATGTAATTTTGATTAGTGAATCAATTTTATTTTTCTGAAAACTAAATGATGAACGTATAAATGAATAAACAAGTATAATAAAAATTTCAATTCAAAAATTGAAAATATAAAGAAATAAATATGAATTTAAAATTTTATTAACATTTAGTAAAAATAAATACATTTTTTAATGGATATTTTTTAATAGTTGTATAAATTATTAGAAAAAATATTAAATTTTAAGGTTATACTATTCAAACCATCATTAAAATATTTTTTGACAGATAATTTATTATAAATATAAATTTATTAAAGAATAAGTGTATGATAAAAATTAAAATTGCCACTATTTATTTTTTAAAATTATTATTAAAACAATTTTTTTTTAGAGAATGATCATAGGCTTCAAGTTAGTTTTAAGTTATATTTTTTATATTCTATCTATTTACATCCATATTAATTAATTTACATTTTTTATATTTATTTCAATTTAAATTAATTAATTCTTCTTCCTTTCAAAGTTTAATGTTGTAAGTATCAAATGTCAACAAATTAATAAAAAATATAATTATATTATATTAAAATCGAATTAAAGTATAATAAAATATTAAAAAAAATTTAGTGACGGTTTTAAAAAATAAATGATGGTAATTTTAACTTTCAATAGTTTTTTCTAGTGAATCCTTGTTTGCTAAATTTATCGAAAAACTATTTTAATAATAGTTTAAATGGTATAACCATCAAAATTTAATATATATTTTATCAATTTATAAACCATCACAAAATTTTTGTGAGAAAAAATATATCTTTTTGTAGTAAAATAATTTCTAAATTGTTATTATTTGATGGCTTATGCAAGATCAATCTACTTTTAGTTATTGTATAATTTTTAGTTCCATAATTTTAGTTTTACTTATAATTTAAAACATTGACCCTAAATATTTTCTAATTAGAATATCAAAGAATATTTAAGTATAACAAAGGATTTTTCAAGAAAAAAATTATGAAGTTTTTGATTAACTAGAAATATAATATTATTTTATACAAGTTTAATAATAATTTTATACTCAAACAAATTATGATCTTTTATATCTTGTGTTCTTTCTCTATTATTTTATTTTTAATTAATGAGTTTTGATATGAGTAAGTTGTATAACCTTTATAACTTTATAACAATCATGCATATGTGGGTTTTTTCACTTCTTATTTTTTTCTTGATAACATTTTATTTTATTATTTTAGTTTTGATTCAAAATATTTTAAATTTAATTTTTTTTACATAGAACATCGAATAATATTTAAGTATAACCAAGGATTCTATTGGAGAAAAATTTATCAAGTTTTTTATTAAGAAAAAACATAATATTATTTTAATACAAGTTTAATAATAACATTTTACTGATATTAATTATTATCTTTTAAATCTTATGTTTTTTTTTGTTATTTTATACTTTAATTAACAAATTTTTTTAAATAACTAAAATTTATATAACCTTTACAATTTTATAACACTCGTACGTACCTGAGTTTATATAGTAAAACAATGTAACTCAAGATATATAGTATTGAAAATCAACCATATATTATTCTAACTTATTTTTTATTTTTGGTTATATTTTTACACGACAAACATAATGTCCGCCAATATTACACTAAAATAAATCGTAATTGTAAAATAACTAAGACAAAAATTTCCATTAAGAATAGAAAGGATAACACTAAGCAACAAAAAAGAAAGGATGAAAAATTTGGTAATTCTTTATTGGTGAAATTTATGAGTACAAAACATATGTGAAGGACATGAGTAAAATCAATCTTTATTTTGAAATCAGCAAAAGAAAGCAGTTTGCAAAATTTGCTTCAATTCTAAGCTATCTTGAAAGGAGGAGATTTAAGTGAAGGATTTGCAAAAGGACTCTCAACTAGTCTCTTTGCTATCTGCTTATAAGCTGCTTCCGTAAAATGGGGTCCATCCCAGTTTATATGTTTTGAAGGATCAGAACAAACTGTCGAGGCAGGGCTTCCGCAAAATATGTTTATGTTGAAATTGTAATGCTTACCTTTGCCACAACATGCTCTAAAAGTTTCATTTTTACCGGAAGGAAAACCTACATCACATAAATTGATGCACATAAGAAGAATAAACCATAGTAAGATTAGTAACCACTTCTATTTGTTATTCATCTAATAAAAAGAATAGAAACACAACCCACCATATTTTTGTGGTTCTTGAAACAAGCATTTCGCAGCACCATAGTAGTCAAAATATATTATTTTAACTTTTGAATTTTTTTGTCTTAACATCTTTATGGCTTGTGTGAGTTTCCCATTATAGTACTTGATGAAAGTGTTGTAAGCTTTTAAGCATCCAAATTGATCATAGTCATCTTTGTTATCACTGTTTATTACTGTCAAAACAGCAGAATTACATCCAATTGGGAAGTTCCCCGGCACCACCAATTCAATTGCTCCTTCTTCAATTAATGTCTAGTAACAAAAAATTAAAATTACAATGAATCATATTTAAAATAAAAATAGAATTAAATTATAAAAATGGAAGCCGACATTCTAATATTTAAATTTGATATAACATACAGTTGTGGTATTGGTAATTGTTTCAATAATTAGTGGAACCATTTCTCGAAGTTCTGTAATATTTTTATATGGGATAAGTGCATTAATATCATTTCCACCAATTTCCCCCACTATGAATAATGAGCTTTTGAAGTAATTCCTGCACTCTGTGTCAAAGAAGAAAATAAAGGTTATTGGTTATATTTACAAATGATTATATATTTGATAAAAACATTACTAAAAGGGTTCAACAAAACCTTTTTTGCTTTTACAAAACGAGGATTTAAGCTTATTAAACCAGTCAAGTTGAACTTTCAACGAATACGATGATGCCTCTGGTGTATGGATCCTTTTTTGTACGAAATATTCCTTATGAAGTGCAGTTGCACCAGCATATGCAAAGTTTACTCCTTTTCTAACATCGTCTCCTTTTGTCATATTTAAATAGGGCGATAACATTGGCAACCCATAAGCTTCAGCTATAATCGAAAGGTCATAGATTAATGTACTCATCTATCAACAATGTATGATACTAAATATATTGCATTGTACCCCGTTTTAAGCAAGGAACTTGTTGAGCTATTGAATAATACAAGAGTAAATACCTATGAAATCTATGATTAGTCGTCCATCTGACATACGTCCTGAAGGATGTTTGAAGTATGTTGAGCCATAGGGGCTATCACTAGGCAGAGCCGGATTGTGAGTTGCAGCATTTCCAGTATCACTTATAGAGTCCCCAAAGTTGAAGATAGCTTTGTATGGCAGAGGATTGGCGTTTGCAACAAATTTCCCAAGGATACCGTAAGCGAAGGTGATGATAAAGAGAATGAAGATTTTCATGATGTTATTACACGTTTAAAATGGACAACTTGTGTGGTGATGAGTTCCCGAAATTGAAATTGAACTTTATATACTGTGACGTTAATCATCCATTTATCTTGCCATACAACTATTATGTTTATTTTAACATTTTTCAAACACTATAATTCTTAAAATAAAGAGTCATGCGTTGTAGTTTAACATATTTATCTAACATAGACACATCCTTATAGTTGGGATTTGTTATTCTTTAACATTGCGTTGTTTACTTGTGGTTGTAATTCCTTACACCAAGATCGATGTACTATGTACAAACGAAGGTTGTAACGGTTTCTATATATGCATGGATAAAGGGTGTTTTCATCCCTTGATAAACTAATTTTAATGATTAATTATTCTTAATGTTAAATTAAATATTTTTTTACAGAAAATATAATTAAAATAAATTATTTTTCATTTGGTATATTTCAATATAAAATTAATTTCTATAATTACATATTCTAATAATAAATTAAAAATACAATAAATTACAAGAATAATATTTTTCATAAATAATCTAAGCACAAACTAGGTAATCTTTTTAGGACACTATATTCTTTCATTATCATACTATTTTTACAATGATTTCACTAGTGTTAAAATTATATTTCTGATTTAAACCATTTCTAAGACATCATCGGCCTTAAGCTAAATCTTGTTCATCCTCATTCATTATCGTTCACATTATCTAATGCAACAGTAGCTAAAGAACTTACAATTGCTATAATAATTTCCATTCTATATTTAAAAAACAAAAAACAACATACAAAAATGAAATGAGTTTTAAAAACTTAACCATTGAAAGTAAATAAACTCCAATTCCACCACAAACCAAAAATGGGATTAAGGAATTTAAACAAGATTTAAATTCAATGATGAGTTCCAACATTTATCTAATAAATAGGGAAATAAGAAAAATAAACCTACCTCTCGCTATGTTTTGAAGTAAAATAAAAAAAACTAATGATTATGAAGTTGAATTCACTATTTATATTCTCATTGATCAAACAGCATAAGCTAAACCATTTCACACCAGCAACATTGATATAACAACAAATTAGATGCAAACATATAAAGTTTCAGCTAAATCATAATATGAAAAACATCTAAGTAGAAGGGAAACATACTTCAATAAATCTCCACCAGTGTCCTGTGTCAAATTTTCAAAATTCCATATTATTACAAAAATCGAAGATCAAATATAAAAGCAGTCGTATACGTTCCCAGGTCCACGTGTAACACCCATCTAATTATACCTGTCGTAAGCTCTTTTCGTATCGCGAATTCACTACTAGTTTGTTACTTCATGGTGTAGAACTTCTTTATAAAATATTTTTATTGAAAATATGGTGCAATTTTTTTTCAAAACTTTTATTGAAAGTGCGAGCCCCGCCTCATCCAAGCAATTGTTGTGGCAGAAAGTAAATGTACACGTTAATTAATTTATGTTTTCTATATTTTATTTCATTTTAAATCAATCAATTCTTCTTCCACTTAAAGCTTTAAAAGGTTAGACCTTCTGTTTCATGTTGCATGTATCAAATTTCACGAAATTAATAAGAATATGACAATCATTGTATAAAAAGTGAAATAAATTATACTAAAACATCACAAAAATATGTCTTTTAGTTATGGTTTTAAAAGATAAATAATGTCAATTTTAACCTTCACCATTTTTTTCCTGTTGAATCTTTATTTGTTAGAATTATCCATCGAAAGACATTCTAGTGACGGTAATGTAAACACTCAATTATGTCCGACACCCCCATTTGTTGAATTAATCAAGAAATAAATAATAAATATATATAAAGGTTAACAAACAGAAAATAGAAACCCAAATAAACAAAAATTAAATAAACAAACCAAAAGTAATAAAAAGAAAAAAAAACAACTGCAATAGAAAAATAAATAATAATAATAATAATAATGAAAAAATAAAAAATAATAATAAAAACAGAAAAGTGAGTAACAAGAAAAACCAAAAAACTAGAAAATAATAAAAGAAGCTAAGGAGAAATAACGAATAATAAAAGAAAAGTAATTGAAAAAATAAAAAATAAAAAGATAAATTAAAGATAGGTAAAATTCAAATAATAAATAAATAAATAAAGAACAAAAACAAAAATAAAAATAAAGAAAAATAGAAAAAAAAGAATTAAAAACAGAAAAAACTAAAATAAAAAAGAGAAAAACTGAAAAATAAGTAAAAGAAAAAAAATAAAAATGAAAAATAATAATAGATAAAGGAAAAAAAAATAAAAAAAGAGTAATAAAAATAATAGAAAAAGAAATTATAAAATATATAAGAAGAAAGAAAAACAGCAAAATAGATAACCAATAAATAAATAAATATTAAAATAATAAATAATTGAAGAAATAGAATAAATATAATAAAAAGGGGGAATAGAAACTTAAATAAAGGAAAAGGTAGAAAATAAATAAATAAATATAAGCAAAAATAAAATGTGAAGTTAAATAAAATAAAATAAAATAAAAATAAAAATAAAACAGAAATCAAGAAAAACAAAACAGAAACTGAAGAGAGAAATTAAAAACAAAAAGAGAAAAGATAAAAGCAGGAGAGAAAAAACGAAAAAAGGTGTTTTTTGCATGCATGCAGAAACAAAAAAAAAATGCTTGAGGTCTCTCTGTGGGGGCTCTCCGAATAGCTGCCTGAAGTTTTCTCATTCTGCACTCTCTCTTGGTAGCATATCCAGAAACTCCATCACATAATCATTTTAGTAAAAAAGAACGATTTCTTCGTCCAGGCATTTTCTGGGAACCTCCGCTTGCTTGATTCTCTACTCCAATTCGTCCTCTTGAGGTTCTTTTCATTGTTGTGGAAGAGGAAGAGGTTTTCAACCTCATTCAAGGCTAGCATAGTCCAGGTTAGTGCTCACTGTTCATCATCTATGTTATTAGATCGTTGCACTTGCCTCTGATAGTTTTCTGAATTGCCAGATGATTCAAATGAATGCCACAAAAGGAAACTAAATCCATAATGTGTCTATAGCATAAATTCAGCGTTGAATCTTGATCTGAAATGTTTAGATCAAACCTACGCGCACTTAATTAGGCCACTAGGATAAAACAAGAATAAAGACTTTGTCAGACTAATTAGTATGTGTATTTTGTCGTTTCTGCATCTAAACCGTGATTCAAAGCTTGTCATGAAATGTTCGCGAACTAAGGTGAATCAGAGTGTAGTTTATGCATTAATACAAGATTACATGCATGTAAGTTAAACTGTTGAAAAGCGTTCTTTAATCTGTCCCCTGCATATTTGAAAATATAGTTGAATTGTTCAATTCGTGAGTATGGCTCATAGATTAGGAAAGGAAAGGGATCTTCGTGAGCTCTCAACCAAGCCATAGGCCAATTGAGAATCCCTGATCAGCATAGTACAGGGCATATCCTTGGTAGAAGATTCATCATAGCCGATTTCATAGCTATTGGAGAAATCTTGCTAAGTGCGGTCTAGAATCAAGCATGATGTGAATATCAATAAGGATCGGTGGCCAGGATCTTTAGAAGTGCATATATCTCACAGTGTAAGGTAGGGAAGGTTCATTAGATTTTTAAGTTAACAATCACACCATGAGATTCATAGCGTAGGTTGAGCACCTGCTCGTTCAAGACAATCATGGTAATAACCATAGTGTAGGGAGGTCATGTCTTTTAGCTAACAATAAATATGAATTTAGAACTTGAGGCAATATAATAATCCAAAAGGTTGAAAGAATAGGCATGATGATGAATCTGTAATTAGCAAAGTTAGCTTAAAAGAAAACAACTCAGCTCAGTTACTGGTATAAGGGAGGTACATCCTGATATGAAAAAGGCATATGCATGAGAAGGATGTATGGTGTAGGTAAGCTGGTATCTAGTAGATGGGAGCAGCCGTAGGTGGATGATCATTGGAAGCAAGCCGTATATAAGGTCATGGATTCCATGAAAATTAGACAAGAGATTCCAGGAAATACTTTTTATTATCGTTCATTGGCCTCAAACAGAGAATTCCCAGACCGGGCTCATGCACGATGGAAGCTTGGTTTGTTGCTGAGACAGACGTGATTTCGCTAAAACTTGGGATCAGGAACATGCCCTCTCTGATGGTCATGGGCTCAGGGTGCAAGGATATGATCCTGTGATAAAGACTCTTGCAAGAGATGTTGATTCACGCTTGAACAATAGAATGACAAGATATCCAATGGTTACAATAAGGTAATGGTACGGTTAAGGCTGGAAGGAACTTCGTTGCTGATGATGCTATCATAACTATTCCTCGTGGATTCCTTAAAGCCAAGATAATTGAATTTGAACCTAAAATTTCCTGATTGGAAAGTTTCTGCAACTTCTGATCTTGGTGTGGGCAATGAAGCCCAAAGTACTGGTTAAATCTTAAATACTGTGGCTAATAGTGTAATGGATATTGTGACATCAGAAAGAGATGCAATCATAATTAACATGCAAGTGTTAGTTAATGCCATAATCCTATGTTTAGACACTGGCCTAGCAGCGTGTTTGGCAGCGTCAAAAAAAAAAAAACCAATGGCTGAGATCAAAAGCAAGAAGAAAATCAACAAATGCCTTATTTGTAGTTAAATTAATTCTCATGAATATTAAGACTAAGTTAAAAGCTTGGCTTAGTGGCTAGTTTGTCGCACATCACCTCTAGATTCCAGGTTCGATCCTTGTCTTTAACTTTTTGCTCTAAAATGCCTTTTGTATAAGGAGGCACAATATCACAAATTGGCCATTTTCAATATTTTAAATTTATTCTAAATAGAACCAAGCTTAATTTTTCTTATCGAGTTTATTTTATCTTTAAATCAAACCAAATTTACTTTTTCTGCTCAATTGAAATCTAATTATTTTTTTTAATCAAGTTCAAAATCAAATTCAAACTAAAGTTTTTTTTAATCAAGTTCAAAATCAAGTTTAAACTAAAGTTATTTTCTTTTAATCAAGTTCAAAGTCAAACAAATTTTTAATTCAAACCAAAGTTATTTTCTTTTAATCAACTTCAAAGTTTAAACAAATTTTTAATTCAAACCAAAGTTATTTTCTTTTAATCAAGTTCAAAGTCAAACAATTCTTTTTTTAACAAAAAATTGTTCTGTTCCTCAAGTTTCAATTCAAATTCATCTCGTTCTTCTCAAATTCGAATCTAGTTCACTTTCACTGATTTCAAGTCAAGTTTAATTCTGTTTCTTCAGTTTCAAATAAAATCAAATTTAATTCTTTACCTCAAGTTTTAAATTAAATCTCAAAAAAATCAAATTCCTTTCAAATCAAGTTCATTTCTGTCAAGCCTAAATTTTAATCAAGTCAATTAAATTTTTTAATTCTAAGTCTCACGCAAAGAACCCTAAACACGAACTGGTAGCTTTTTCTACTGTTCGATGTTTAGGAATTCGTATGGATCCCAGTGCAACCGTAGTTGTCTTGGATCCTGTGCATATGTGGACTAAGGATTTTCTTTAACATATGTTCAAGAGTAAGATACTCTGTTCATTTTCAAACACTCCGAAGGTCAAGCCTTCAAACCAGAACTACGTAAGCCTTGAGTTTCCCATTGCGCCGGGGAATACGTAGGAGCAGGATCAAGTCCTTTCAGACTATCTTCCATCAATCTATTTATTTTCACTATAATTAAAAGGATCAAACAATTTTCAAATAAATCACATACTCAGTTTAAGGGTACCGTTCTTCGAAACGGGCGAGTAGGGTAACACCTTCCCTACTCGTAACCGACTCCCGAACCTAAATCTCTTCCTCAAGTTAGGGCTTTTCAAAATCTTTTCCCTAAAAATAAAATTTGGTGGCGACTCCACATTATCAAACAAAATAAGTTTTCAAATTTTAGCGAGTTCGTCGTCTCGTCGTGATCACAGTTGCAACACGGTATAATCGTCAAAATGTAATATTCTTTTTGTTAATTTTTAAATTGTCACAAAACTTTTACCGAAAATCTATTTTTGTAGTGAAATAATATCTAAATTATTATTTTTTGATGGATCATGTAATATGAGTCTACTTTTAGTTATTGTACATTTTTTCATTCCATGTGTCTTTATTGATAACATTTTATTTTTCTATTTTTACATTTTATTCAAAACATTAAACCAAAACTTTTCTACTTAGAACATCATATGGTATTTAGGTATAGCAAAGGATTTTACTGGAAAAAAATTATAAACTCTTTTATGAAGTGAAAGAATAATATTATTTTATACAAGTTTAATAATAATTTTATACTCAAACTAATTATGATTTTTTATATCTTGTGTCCTTTCTCTATTATTTTATTTTTAATTAACGAGTTTTAATATGACTAAAATTTGTATAACCTTTACAACTTTATAACAATCACGCATATGTGGGTTTTTTCACTTCTTATTTCTTTATTGATAATAATTTACTTTATTTTTTTAGTTTTGATTCAAAACATTTTGCACCTAATTTTTTCTACATATAACATTGAATGCTATTTAAGTATAACTAAGGATTCTATTGGAGAAAAATTTATCAAGTTTTTTATTAAGAAAAGCATAATATTATTTTTATACAAGTGTCGTAACCGTAATCACAACGAGACAACCAACTCGCTAAAATTTTAAAAAGAATTTAATTCGATAGTGGAGCCGCCACCGAATTTTATTTTAAGGGAAAACATTTGGAAAAACCCTAACTTGAGAAAGAAATTATTGGTTCAAGAGTCAGTTGCGAATAGGGAAGGTGTTAGGCACCCTACTCGCCCGTTCCAAAGAACAGTACCCTTAAATTGAGTGTGTGATTTATTTGAAAACTATTTGATCCCTTTAATTCAAATAAAAATAAATAGGTTTGTGGAAGATAGCCTAACAGAACTTGATTTTGCTCCTACGTTTTTCCTGGTGCAATGGAAAACTCAAGGCTATGTAGTTCTGGTAAAGAGACTTGATCTCTTGGAAAGTTGAAGGATGATTTGAGGTAACAATTTACATTTTTGGATGAAGTTAGTAAAAACAGTGATTTTCTGAAATCACGTGCTTGTAGAATCCAAATCGTCGTAAGCCGTATTTGGAATTCGCACGAATTAAAATACAGTACAGTAGAGAATGCTACTTGTTCGTATTAGAATTCGTTGCACGAATTTTAGAAAATTTGAAAACAGAGACGAAGATGAACTCGAAAATCCGAGAAGAAGCAAGAAAATTAAACGGAATAAAAGCTGGATCTAACCTCCATTGATGTTCCTTGTACAATTGTCTCCATTCTAGCTTAGGTCATAAGGTCTAGAGATAAGAATTAAGTGTTTTTTTTTTTAATTTGATTCAAGCATACACTTAGTCAAGCATGACTTATGCTGGACTTAGCATATAGGATGCATGCACATGGTCATGCACTCTGAGGAACTTTTTTCAAAGGAGGACATACAAACACAAACAAATAAGAAATAAATACATCTAGAAGGATCAAGACATGAAAAATAATACCTAAACAAGGTTAAAAGAACAAGATCTACACAAGAACTTCAAGGACACAAGAGATTTTGGCGCCAAAATTTGAATTCAAATCATAGAATTTTTTTGAACATATTTATTTGGTAGAGTTGAAAAATTAAAACCAATCAATTGAAAGATATGGATCATACGAATCAAACAGTACAGGTTTGACACAAATCAAACAAGAAATGAGCAAGTTATGCACAAATCAAACATGGTAGGTTCATTTGCACACCAAGACGAACATACTTCTGTAATCAGGTGATAGAAATTTTATTTCAGATCCAAATTAGACAAATAATATCATTATAGAAACTAGAGAGAAATATGAAGAGAATTCAATAAAAATAACCAAAATAGGAGATCATTTGACCTACCAAAAATGAAAATGAAAAACAAAGACGAAGATGAACTCGAAAATCCAAGAAGAAGCAAGAAAATTAAGTGGAATAAAAGCTGGATCTAACCTACATCGATGTTCCTTGTTCAATTTTCTCCAATCCAGCTTAGGTCATAAGGTCCATTGGTAATATTTAAGTGTTTTTTTAATTTGATTCAACCATACACTTAACTCTTTAGGTTTAATGACTTAATCATGCATTACTTTAGCTGGACTTCGCATATAGGATGCATGCACATGGTCATGCACTCTTAGCAATTTTTTTCAAATGAGCACATACAAACATGAAAAAATCAGAAGGAAATTGATATAGAAGGATCAACACATGAAAAATAATACCTAAACAAGGTTAAAAGAACAAGATCTACACAAGAACTTCAAGAACACGAGATTTTGGCGCCAAAATTTGAATTCAAATCACAGAATCTTTTCCCAAATATTTTTGGTAAATCTGAAACATTAAAACTATTCAATTGAAAGATATGGATCATAGGAATGAAATGAAACAAGTTTGACAAAAAGAAGATTAGAAATGAGCAAGTTATGCACAAATCAAACAAGCTAGGTTCATTTGTGCACCAGGACGAACAAACTTCAGTAATCAGGCGATAGAAATTTCATTTTAGATCCAAATTAGACAAATAATATCATTCCAGAAACTAAAGAGAAATAAAAATAGAACGCAACCAAAATCACCGAAATTGAAGATCATTTGACCAATGAAAAATGAAAATGAAAAAAAGAGACAAAGATGAACTTGAAAATCCAAGAAGAAGCAAGAAAATTAAGTGAAATAAAAGCTGGATCTAACCTCCATTGATGTTGCTTGTTCAATTGTCTCCAATCCAACTTAGGTCATAAGGTCTAGAGGTAAAAATTAAGTGCTTTTTTTTTAATTTGATTCAACCATACACTTAACTCTTTAGGTTTAATGACTTAATCATGCATCACTTAAGCTAGACTTAACATATAGGATGCATGCACATGGTCATGCACTCTTAGGAATTTTTTTCAAAGGAGGATATACAAACATAAACAAATCAGAAAGAAATACATATAGAAGGATCAAGACATGAAAAATAATACCTAAACAAGGTTAAAGAACAAGATCTACACAAGAACTTCAAGAACACAAGAGATTTTGGCGCCAAAATTTGAATTCAAATCTTGGAATTTTTTTGAAAATATTTTTGGTAGATCAAAAAAACTAAAACCAATCAATTGAAAGATATGGATCATAGGAATAAAAAAACAAGTTTGACAAAAATCAGACCAGAAATGAGCAAGTTATGCACAAATCAATCAGGTTAGGTTCATTTGCACGCTAAAACAAACATACTTCAGTAATCAGATGATGGAAACTTCATTTCATATCCCAATTAGACAAATAATATCATTCTAGAAACTAGAGAGAAATACGAAGAAAAAACGACAAAAATCACCGATATTGAAGATGAACTCGAAAATCCGAGAAGAAGCAAGAAAATTAAGCAAAATAAAAGCTGGATCTAACCTTCATTGATGTGCTCTGAATGCCACTTGATAGCACCTTGGAAGGTGATGAAGAACCAGTTCAATGGAGGCCAAGGAGATGCTAAATTGGATGCAGAAGTAGAGAGTATCTTAGACGCCACTCCTAGAAAATTCTGAATTCCCTTAATGACTTAAACTGCCCCTCTCCCCCCCTTTCAAATTTAGAAGGACGACATCTCCTTATATATGAGGAAGAGGGATTGAAGAAGTACCCCTTGTCCAATGTTGGACTTATTTCCCATATAGGAGAATTTTCCCTTTTTTTCTTTCCTTTTTTTGAATTCTTATTTTATTTGGTGTGGGATTTCTTTTTCTTTTTTCTTATTTTTACTATTTTTTATTTTTTTATTTTTTATTCTTGTTATTATTGTTTATTATTTCTACTCTTTTTCTTTTTCTCTTTTCTTTACCTTTTTCCTCACTTAAAAATTAGCCTCTGAAATAATTGAGTGTTCACAGTTTTCCCCTCTTTACTCATTTTCTTACCAAATAATATGAGAAATAATTTTTCTAGATTATCATGGTAGGAAATGAGTAAAGACGTGAACAAATTATGTCTGAGATAAAGATAAAAAATGGCATGAATGCGAGCCTTATTGGCCAGGTTTGAAGATGTCAGGAAGATATGGGAGTTATTGATGCTTCAAGAGTACTGGGAAAGTCCCGACTTATGAGTGCCTGCCATGATAAATTGGAGGATGGCTGTTTAAAAATGGAAATTTAAATGAGCTTTGCAAGCCTTGTGTAATGGCTGACGAAGTTTAAATATGCAAGGCCTGATATGGAAGGCCAAAATGCGGAAATTTAAATGTAGAGCCTGATTAGGCTAGTAATGGAAAAGAATGGGCTGTTAAGATAGGCAAAGCAGAAGTGGTCTGTTAAGACAGGCAAAGTGAAAGGAAAAGGACCTGTTAAGATAAGTAAGGTGAAATGAAAAGAACCTGTTAAGACAGGAAAAGCGAAATGATAAAGACATGTTAAGACAAAAATGGAAAAGACTGGCATATTAAGACAGACAAAGTGAAATGGAAAAGACCTGATAAGATAGGCGGACGGAATTTAAACATGCAGGGCCTTGTGTGATAGGTCAAAATGCAGAAATTAAAATGCAAAGCCTTATGTTATAGGCTGACAGAATTTAAACGTGCAGGGGCCTGATGTTATAGGCCAACATGCAAAAATTTAAACGTGTTGGGGGCCTTGTATGATAGGCCAAGATGCAGATAATTAAATGTGTCGGGGCCTTCTGTGATAGGCCAAGATGCAAAAATTTAAACGTGTTGGGGCCTGACAATATAGGCCAAAATGTAGAAAATTAAATGTGCTGCGCCTGATGTGATAGGCCAAGATGCAGAAAATTAAACGTGGTGGGGCCTGATGTGATAGGCCAAAATGCAGAAAACTAAATGTGCTGGGCCTGATGTGATAGGCCAAGATGCAGAAAATTAAACGTGTTGGGGCCTGCCGTGATAGGCCAAAATGTAGAAAGTTAAACGTGCTGGGCCTGATGTGATAGGCCAAGATGCAAAAAATTAAACATGTTGGGGCCTTGTGTGATAGGCCAAAATGTAAAAAATTAAACATGTTAGGCCCAATGTGATAGGCCAAGATATAGAAAATTAAACATGTTGGGGGGCCTTGTGTGATAGGCCAAGATACAGGAATTTAAACGTGCGGGGGCCTTATGTGATAGGCCAAGATGCAGAAAATTAAACATGCTGGAGCCTGATGTGATAGGCCAAGATGCAGAAATTTAAATGTGCTGGGGCCTTATGTGATAGGCCAAGCTGCAGGAATTTAAACATGTTGGTGCCTGGTGTGATAGGCTAGGATGCAGAAATTTAAACATGTTGGGGCCTTATGTGATAGGCCAAGATGCAGAAATTTAAACGTGTTGGAGCCTGCCGTGATAGGTCAAGATACGAAAATTTAAACATGTTGGGCCCTGATGTGATAGGCCAAAATGCAGACTTGTTAAGACAGGTAAAGTGCAGATGATGTCCTGTTGTTGACAGAAAAAATGCAAGCCTATTAAGATAGGCGGATAGAATTTAAACGTGCAGTTGAGGTCCTGCTGTTGACAGGAAAAATGCAGATGAGGTCTTGTTGTTGACAGGAAAAATACAGACCTGTTAAGACAGACAAAATGCAGATGAGGTCCTATTTTTTATAGGAAAATTGCAAGCCTGTTAAGACAGGCGGATAGAATTTAAACGTACAGATGAGGTCCTGTTGTTAACAGAAAAAATTCAAACCTTAAGACAGGTAAAATGCAGATGATATCCTCTTGTTGACAGGAAAAAATGCAAACCTGTTAAGATAGGAAAAGTAGAAATGGCCTGTTAAGACAGGCAAAGTGAAATGGAAATAACCTGTTAAGATAGGTAAAACAGAAAAGGCCTGTTAAGATAGGCGAGAAAAAGGAAAAGTACATGTTAAGACAGGTAAAGCAGAAAAGGCCTGTTAAGACAGGCACAATGAAGTGAAAGTAACTTGTTAAGACAGGTGAAGCAAAAATGGCCTGTTAAGATAAGAAGGGTAAACTAGAAAAGTACCAGGCAAAGCAGAAAAGACCTGTTAAGACAGGCATGGTGAAACAAAAATGATCTGTTAAGACAGGTAAAGTAGAAATGGCTTGTTACGACAAGCGAGAAAAATGAAAAAGGACCTATTAAGACAAGCGGGAAAAAAATGAAAAACGACCTGCAATAACTGGAAGGGATGGCCTGTTAAGACAGACAAAGAAAGAAATGGAAAAGATCCATAATAACTGGATAAGATAGCCTGTTAAGACAGGCAAAAAGATGACCCGTTAAGACAAGCAAAGAAATGGATGACCTGTTAAGAAAAGCAGTAGAGGAATGGCCTGTTAAGACAGGAAAAATGGAAAAGACCTGTTAAGACAGGTAAAACAGAAATGGCTTGTTAAGACATGCAAAGTTAAATGAAAAAGACCTGTTAAAACAGGCAAAGCAGAAATGGCCTGTTAAGACAGGAAAAATGAAATGGAAAAGACCTGTTAAGATAGGTAAAGCAGAAATAATCTGTTAAGCCAGGTAAAGTGAAATGAAAATTACCTACAATAACTAGAAAGGATGGCCTGTTAAGATAGGTAAAGGAAGATGACCTGTTAAGACAGGCAAGGAAATGAGTGACCTGTTAAGACAGGCAGGGAAGAATAGCCTGTTAAGATAGGCAAAGTGAAAAAGAAAAGACCTGTTAAGATAGGTAAAGTAGAAATGGTCTGTTAAGACAAGCAAAGTTCAATGAAAAAGACCTGTTAAGATAGGCATGCAGAAATGACCTGTTAAGACAGGAAAAGTGAAATGGCTTGTTAAGACAGGAAAAGTTAATGAAAGCGACCTATTAAGACAGGAATGAGAGAGATGACCTGTAAAGACAAATGAGATAAACGGGAAAAAGCATGGTAACAATGTGGAAAATGATATGAGAGTGCTAACAAATTCTCTGTTAGGACAATGATGTGTCCCGAAGATGTAAGCATATTGCCTGATGCTTGAACTGGTGAGGAGGGAATAAAGGTTCTTTTGTTAGATGTTTTGAGTAATTTGAAGCAATTTAGTTATCTTGAATTAATTTAAACAATTGGCCAATTTCCTTACTTGAGTGGTTTGGGCAACAATTTTCCTCAAGTTTGAATATTTTTAAGCAATTAATAATTACTTTCTCTTGAAGAAATTCAGGAAAAATTTTTTTTGCCCCAGTTTGAATTTTGATTTTTTCGAAATTGGAGATTGCCCCAATTTAAATTTTTCTGGGCAAATGTTTACTTTAGTTTGAATCTTGAATTTTCAAAAATCGGGGATTGCCCTAATTTAAATTTTTGTGGTCAAATGTTTTCCCAAGTTTGGATTTTGTTTTTCAAAAATCAGGGATTGTCCTAATTTCAATTTTTCCTGGCAAATGTTTTCCCCAGTTTGAATTTTCTTTTTCAGAAATCGGGGATTGCCCCAAATTTGAGTTTTTCTAGGCAAATGTTTGCCCTAGCTTGGATTTTCTTTTTCAAAAATTGGGGATTGCCCCAATTTGAGTTTTTCTGGGCAAGTTTTTGTCCCAGTTTGGATTTCGGTTTTTTAGAAATCGAGGATTGCCACAATTTGAATTTTTCTGGGCAGATGTTTGCCGTAGTTTGAGGTTTTCATCAATTTTCAAATTATGATTAGTTTGGGTAATTGACAACCTGCCCCAGTTTTAACATTTTTGGGAAAAAGTACAAAATGAGTTATGCAGTGCTTGAATGAGTATGAGATGACGAGATGCTTTAACTTATTTATTTCTTTTCCATTAAAAATTGATGATGCTTGAAATGATTATTTGATCATGGAACGAATGGCATGGGATGAATGTATGTCATAAGATGCTTTAAAAACTTTTGTTCCACTTGATTTTTGACATTTTTCTTTTCTTGACAACCTCATAGTATGCGGAATCAAGATTTCAGATGAGTTGGAATGACTTTCCTTCTTTACTTTTTGGTTAGCATTGAAATTCTTGCTTTCTGTATCCTTACAAGACCCAATGGAGATCAGAGTTCTTGAATAAGATACACTCCTTTTGTTTTTGTGGCTTTATGGCTTTACATTTTTCACCTTTCATTTTTGCATGTGTACAATTGAGGTATGCAAAGTGATCTTGGATATTCAATGGGAAGAAATGGATATTTTTACATGTGATGTTTAAGGGTAGTATATTTGAGGGAAAAGATGAAGAATGTTGGTTTGATTGCCCAAATGGTACCTTTTGGTGAAAAATGTCAATGCTGGTTTTCATAACTTTGATTATCAAATTAATCAAATTTGAGAAATGGAAAAATTTTGCCCTAGTTTTGAGAAATATGAGGTGCAGAAATGTTGAATTGTACTTGGATTTTCGACTTGTCACTCTTTTGATTGACCTTGATTGTTCCTTTGATTTTTTAGCCCAGCAGGTCTTTTGTTTGCCCTAACTTTTTCCTAGGCCGCCTTTGCAGGTTTTTGACCTAACAGGATTTTTTATTTGTGACCTTAACTTTTGCCTAGGTCGCCTTTGTAGGTTTTCGACCTAGTGGGCTTTTTTAATTTGTGGCCCTAACTTTTACCTAGGTTGCCTTTGCAGGTTTTCGACCTAGCGAGCTCTTTGTCTTGATTGTGCTCTAATTTTTGCCTAGGCTGCCCTTGTAGGTTTCCGAGATAGTGGGTTTTTGTCTGTGTGCCCTAATTTTTGCCTAGGTTGCCCTTGTGGGTTTTCGACCTAGCAGGCTTTTGTTTTGATCCTAATTTTTTCCTGAATTATTTTTTGGAGTTCAATCCAGCAAGACCACTTTTGATCATGACTTTGTTCTTTTGAATCTTGCTTGGATTTTTTTTCTAGATTTTAATCCAGTGTGTTTCTTCCTTTTGTCTTCTTCCCTTTTTTTGTGGATTTTGACCCTAATCTTGCCTGGATTATTTCTTTGACTTTAATCCAGCGGGTTTCCTTTTTCTTTTTCTTTTTTTCCTTGTCTGATCTTCTACTTGGTCCTACTAGGATTATTCTTGATTCTCAATTCCGCGAATCTTTTTCCATCCCTAAATTTTGCCTGGATTTGAACTTTTGATCCAGCGGGATTTTTATTATTTCTTTTGTTAGACAAGATATTCCTTGAGAGGAATTATGATGGACGGTGATTTGGAATCCCTGGTTAGATTTAGACCTTGCTTATTCTGCTTCCTCATTTAATATTTCTTTGAATTTGATTAATAAGACGTTCAAAATTATTTATTACAATACTGACATTGTCACCAACGGGTATTCATTATTTGGATATAGGATGAGTGGTGGGAATAATGAAAAGAAAGGAAAATTCAAGAGGTAAAGTCAATTTTGTGAGGTACATGCCCTAAAACATGAAAAATGTAATTTTTGTATTTCTTATTGAGATTCATTATAAAAGATTGATTTTGAAAAGTAAGAAAATCTTAGATGATTTTTTCTCGATATTTCAACTTGTACAAGGCACCTCATTGTGCTGTCCCAATTTCTTTCAGCTAGTTGATGGGCTCTCATGATTTGGCAATGGATTATTTCCTATATTAGGAGAAAACTTCCCAAAATCCAGCCATTTTGCATCAATTAGGCTTTGCACCTTACGCTTTAGAACCTGGCAATTTTTGGTTAAATGTCCAATGCATCCCACATGGTAGTCGCATTTCGCATTTGCATCATACCATTTAGGATATGGTAATCGTAATTAATGTGAATATAAGAAAGAAGTAGATAACATGTGAATAAATAGAAAGAGATCAACATGTATTCAAACACTCAATTTAAAACAGGGTTTGGCTCTCTAAAGTCCCCAGTGGAGTCGCCATCTGTCGTAATCGTAATTACAACGAGATGACAAACTCTCTAAAAATTTAAAAAGAATTTAATTGGATTGTAGAGCTGCCACCAAATTTTATTTAAAGGGAAAACATTTGGAAAAACTTTGGGAGTCGGTTACGAATAGGGAAGGAGTTAGGCACCCTACTCGCCCGTTTCGAAGAACGATACCCTTAAACTGAGTGTGTGATTTTGATGTTTTTGAAAATCTATTTGATCCCTTTAAATAGAGTAGAAAATAAATAAGTTTGTGGAAAATAGCCTGACAAGACTTGATCCTGCTCCTACGTATTCCCTTGTGCAATGGGAAATTCAAGGCTACATAGTTTTGGTTTAAGAGACCTGATCTCTTGGAAAATTGAAAAGGTGTTTTTAGGCGAAATAACTGGTTTTTGAAGTGAAGACAACGAATTTCTAAAACCCCATGCTTGCTAAATCCAAACCTTCGTAAGCCGTGTTTGAATCTGCACGAATCAAAATACGGAACAGTAGAGAATGCTACTTGCCCGTATTAAAACCCGCTGCACGGACTTCAAAAAAATAGAAAACGGACATTTTAGACGTATTTAGTAAACAGTGGTTTTCAAACAGACGTGCTTGCAAAATTCAAATCAATGTAAGCCGTGTTTGAATTCGTACGAGTTAAAACACAAAACAGTAGAGAATGCTACTTGTCTGTATTAGAATTCGTTGCACAAAATCAAGGAAAATCAAAACAAACATTTTAGAGGTATTTGCTAAACAACAATTTTCAAATAGACGTGCTTGCAAAATTCAAACCGTCGTAAGCCGTGTTTGAATTCAAACGAATTAAAATACAGAACAGTAGAGAATTCTACTTGTCTATATTAGAATTCGTTGCACAAGTTTAGGAAAAATACAAAAAAATAGACGTTCTGGATGTTTTCAGTAAGACAGTAATTTTCAGACAGATGTGCTTACAAAATCCAAACCATCGTAACCCGTGTTTGAATTCAGACGAAATAAGATATAGAATAGTTAAGGATGCTACTTGCCTGTATTAGAATTCGTTGCACAAATTTTAAAGAAATAAAAAACAGACATTTTGCGCTTTTTAATAAAACAGTAATTTGCGAACAAACGTGCTTACGAAATTCAAATCATCGTAAGCCGTGTTACAATTCAGACGAATTAAAGTACAGAACAGTAGAGGATTCTACTTTCCTGTATTAGAATTCGTTGCACAAATTTTAAAGAAATCAAAAATAGATGTTTTAAGCGTTTTTAATAAAATAGTAATTTGCAAACAGACGTGCTTGCGAAATTTAAATCGTTGTAAGCCGTGTTAGAATTCGCACAAATTAAAATACAGAACAATAGAGGATGTTACTTGCTTGTATTAGAATTCATTGCAAAAATTTTAAAGAAATCAGAAAAAGACGTTTTCAGCGTTTTTGAATAAAACAGTAATTTGCAAACAGACGTGCTTGCGAAATTCAAACCGTCGTAAGCTATGTTTGTATTCGCACGAATTACAATACAGAACAATAGAGGATGATACTTGCCTGTATTAGAACTCGTTGCACAAATTTTAAAGAAATAAAAAATAAACGTTTTGGGCAGATTTTAATGAAATAGTAATTTGCAAACAGACGTGCTTGCGATATTCAAACCATCGTAAGCCGTGTTTGAATTCACACGAATTAAAATACAGAATAGTAGAGAATGCTACTTTCCCATATTAGGATTCGTTGCACAAATTTAAAGAAATCCAAAACAGAGACAAAGATTACCTTGAAAATCCGAGAAGAAGCAAGAAAATTAAGCGGAATAAAAGCTGGATCTAACCTCCATTGATATTGCTTGTTCAATTGTCTCCATTCCGAATTAGGTCATAAGGTCCAGAGATAAGAATTAATTTTTTTTTAATTTGATTCAAGCATACACTTAACTCTTTAGGTTTAATGACTTAATCATGCATAACTTTAGCTAGACTTAGCATATAGGATGCATGCACATGGTCATGCACTCTTAGGAATTTCTTTCAAAGGTGGACATACAAACACAAAAAACTCAAATAAATTCATATAGAAGGATCAATACATGAAAAAGAATACCTAAACAAGGTTAAAAGAACAAGATCTACACAAGAACTTCAAGAACACAAGAGATTTTGGCACCAAAATTTGAATTCAAATCATAAAATTTTCCGAAATATTTTTGGTAGATCTGAAAAATTAAAACTAATCAATTGAAAGATATGGATCATAGGAATCAAACAATATAGGTTTGACAAAAATCAGATAAGAAATGAGCAAGTTATGCACAAATCAAACAAGTTAGGTTCATTTGCACACCAAGACAAACATACTTCATTAATCAAGCGATAGATATTTCATTTCAGATCCAAATTAGACAAACAACATCATTCCAAAAACTAGAGATAAAGACAAAGAGAATGCAACAAAAATCGCTGAAATTGAAGATCATTTGACCAATAAAAAATGAAAACAAAAAACTAGGACGAAGATAAACTTAAAAATCCGAGAAGAAGCAAGAAAATTAAGTGGAATAAAAGTTGGATCTAACCTCCATTGATGTTCCTTGTTCAATTGTCTCTAATCCAGCTTAGGTCATAAGGTCCAGAGGTATGAATTAAGTGTTTTTTTTTTCAATTTGATTCAAGCATACACTTAACTCTTTAAGTTCAATGACTTAATCATGCATGACTTAAGCTAGAGTTAGCATATAGGATGCATGCACATGGTCATGCACTCTTAGGAATTTATTTCAAAGGAGGACATACAAACACAAAATAAATCAGAAATAAATACCTATAGAAGGATCAAAACATGAAAAATAATACCTAAACAAGGTTAAAAGAACAAGATCTACACAAGAACTTCAAGAACACAAGAGATTTTGGTGCCAAAATTTGAATTCAAATCTTGGAATTTTTCTGAAAATATTTTTGGTAGATCTGAAAAATTAACACCAATCATTTGAAATATATGGATCATAGGAATCAAACAAAACAAGTTTGGCAAAAATCAGACCAGAAAATGAGCAAGTTATGCACAAATCAAACAAGCTAGGTTCATTTGCGCACCAGGACAAACATACTTCAGTAATCAGACGATAGAAACTTCATTTTAGATCGAAATTAGGTGTATTAGTGTCACACCTGACTCATACATGGTCGATCCTTTGAACACTCACGAATTGAGCCATGCATCTGTGTCAACAACGTACCATTATGGCGCCATCGATCTGACACATCAAAGACAGGTCAACACTATTCATTGACTAATGAATATTGTCTTTGATGAAGGAAACCCTTGGTGGCTTCTTGAGCGTGAATGCTAATACCTACTTGGCTTGCCCTCAAACCTGCTAGAAGGTCATACATTGTAGAAGGCACATTCCAGCACCTAAAAGAACCTGGTATCTGAGACATAGAGTTTGTACAAACGTCTTGTCCCCTAGTCATTTCAAGTTTGTTTTCTTGAGGTCCTGCACTCTTTCTCGATGTGTGGTAAAGACATTCTGAATCTGAACATCACAGAGGATATGCACGTAGCCACGAATGCACGTTTGAATGGGTCTCCTTCGCTGTGTGAGGAGAGTGATATTAACAGGTTTCTATTGACGGGTGCATAAGGATTCGTTAAGCACAAAGATGTTTGTCAACAAATAGGCAAAGAAAGCGAACATACAAATCAGTTCGATCTTGCCCACTGTTGAGAAAACCTCCAAGCCATGTAAAGCCATGCAGTACATAGGCTCCTATGTCCATGTAAACTGTGCTTTAGAATTAACTTGGAAGCTAGGAATTCATTGAGCAGCTTAGCCCAAATAGTAAGCTTTGCCACAGCCTAGGCGAGAGCTCTTGGGTTCGAATCCCAGCCTAGGCTATTTCCCTCAAATACATATATTTTCCAATGTGGGGGCCTTCCAACAGCTTTTGTCCAAAGTAGAATTGGCCCCACCCTCATGCAATACTCAAATATTAAATCATAGAACATATGTCAAAAAGGTGAATGGTTCAAGTGGTTAAAGCGCACACTACACACCATAGAACATATGTCAAAAAGGTGAATGGTTCAAGTGGTTGAAGCGCACACTACACACGACCTCAGGGTCCTAACGTTCGAACCCCCCCCCCACATCTCACAATTTTAATTTCTGAACTCGCCATGCGCACCTCACATGTCAACAACCGAGCCTAAGTCAATTAATTTTGATTTAAAGTCTGTGTGAGGCTGTCCCAAAATACCCAAGTATTGAGTTCCTAATTACTAAACCAAATGCATAAATAATTTGCAATTTCGTAAGTTTATTTTATTTTTTCTTTTTCTTTTTTTCTTCTTCTATTTTAAAATAAATCAAATCAAGCTAATTCAAAACAAATTCTATTCTTCAAATTTAAATGAAATGTATTTTTAGTCAAATCAAATTCATTTTAAGACAAGTTCAATCCCTCAAATTCGAATTCCAAATCAAGTTCATTTCTTTCCCCTAAATCCAAACCAAATTAATTTTAATACAAAGCAAGCTCATTTCTTTTCTCCAAAATCCTAATCAAACTAATTTTAGTTCTTATTTTTCTCTCATCAAATCAAAATCAAGCCCACTCCAAATCAAGTTTAAATTCTTTCTTTCGAAGGAAAATAAAAATAATTCTTTCTTTTCCAAATCAATTTAGACTCTCTTCCAAATAAAATCAAATCCTCTTTTCCCAAATCAAGTTTGATCCTTTCTTTCATATAAAAATCAAATTCATTGTCTTCTCTAAATCAAGTTTAACCCCTTCTTTCAACTCAAACTCAAGTCTCCGAATTCAAGTCAAGTCATTTTTAATCAAATCAAGTTCAAATTCCAAAATTCGAAATCAAGAATCAAGTTTCATTCCTTTCTTCAAATCTTGAGTCAAATTCATTTTAAATCAAATTTATTTTTCAAATCAAACCCTGCATTATTTTTCCAAGTAAATTCATTTTGGGAGTCACTAGTCTCACGCGATGAGCTCTAAATGGAAAACTGACGGTTTCACTGCTGTTCGATATTTAGAGATTCATACATGTCCTAGTGCAGCCTTAGTTGCCTCGAACCTTGTGCATATGTGGACTAAAGATTCCTCATTAATAAGAAAATCTTTTAAAAATATTTTGGGAATTACTAGTCTCACGCGATGAGCTCTAAATGGGAAACTGGCGGTTTCACTGCTGTTTGATATTTAGAGATTCATATAGGCGCCAACGCAACCTTAGTTGCCTTGGACCTTGTGCATATGTGGACTAAAGGTTCCTATTAAATAATAAAATCTTTCAAAATATCTTTTGGGAATCATAAGTCTCATGCGATGAGCTCTAAATGGGAAACTGGCGGTTTCACTGCTATTCGATATTTAGATATTCATATAGGCCCCAGTGTAGCCTTAGTTGCCTCGGACCTTGTGCATAGGTGGACTAAAAGTTCCACTTAAACAATAAAAAAATTTCAAAATATTGTCCTTCAAATTCTTTTCCTTCGAAGGTCAAGCCTTCAAACCAGAACTACGTAAGCCTTGAGTTTCCCATTGTACCAGGGAATACATAGGAGCAGGATCTAGTCCTATTAGGCTATCTTCCATCAATCTATTTATTTTCATTCTAATTAAAGGGATCAAAATGTTTTCAAAAAATCACACACTCAGTTTAAGAGTACCGTTCTCTGGAACGGGTGAGTGGGGTGCCTAACACCTTCCCCACTCGTAACCGACTCCCGAACTTCGAAACTCTTCCTCACGCTAGGGTTTTTTCCAAATCTTTTCCCTTAAATAAAAATTTGGTGGCGACTCCACATAATCCAATAAAATTATTTCATTTTCAAAGTTTAGCGAGTTCGTCGTCTCGTCAAAATAACGGTTGCGATAGATGGCGACTTCACTGGGGACTTTAGAAAGTCAAGCCCGTTTAATTGAGTGTGTATTATATTGATCCCTTTTCTGTTTATTTGCGCGATTTATTTGTCTGTTGTTTATTTGTTTATTCATTGTACAACCCTAGGCTAGACAAACAATAAATTGCTATATATATCTGTGCGATTTCTCCAATTGCACGTATCCCAAATATTTGTGTGCCCTCAGCACATCATTTATACATTCATCTCATGAATGGGACCCTATACCCGGGTCTGAGTGCAACCTAGGATTAGAGGGATCTAGTGGTGTCACGTTGGAGCCTACGTCCTGTGTGGCTATCACGAAAATCCCAGCTAGAGTGCATCTTATTAATAATGCCCCGCAACTAGTGGCTACTTCTACTGTTGTGGCAAGCATTATGGACTGGAACTTGGCTTTAATGACTTCTACACCCTAGGATTACTAACCACCTTCAAGAGGTTCATGCATTAGAGGCCTCAGACCCTTAGGACAGGTTACCCACATAGGATGCAAGGAGGGCACACACCCCTTTTCATGATACATGCTTCATATGCTATTCATATACCCAAGTGAACATAATCATCCAAGGTGGCAGAAGGGAATTGAAATCTGAAGTTGGGGAAATACAGAAAATCAAGAAAGAAAATCAAGGAAAATAAAAAATGTATAAACTAAAATTTAAAAAATGAAATCAAGAAAAATAAAAATAGAAATAAAAAATTCCTAGGAAAAATTAGAAAAATAATTTCGAACATACTGAAAATATAAAAAGATACAAAAGGAGAGAAAATTTCGAAAACCTAAAGAATGCTTTTTAGAAAATTTTTAGCAAAACTAAAAAGGTTTTCAAACAAAACCCAAAGGTTTTTCTAGCTAAATAAAATATCAAAATTGATAAAAACATAAAATTGTTAAAAACCGAGGGTGAACAAATAAAGCAATACTCAAATATCAAAAAATTATTTGTGCATGCATACATTCGTTTATTCATTCATAAATTTATCCTCGAGAAGAGAAATTTCAAAAATTATTCCACACCTTTTTCATTTTCACACTCATTTTGCATCAATATCTCTCTGCATTCAAGCTATTTCTCAAAAAAATAATTTTTAAACTCTAAAGAAAAATTGGAGAAAGACAGCTTCCTTAACATCCTCATAGAACCCGATCACAATCAGGAATCATGAATGAGTTGGAAAGACAAAACGAGGAACTAAAAAATGAGGTCATGACACTAAAGGAAGAGATGGTCAAGTTAATGGAGACCATCCAATTGTCGAAGCAAAAAGATGTAAGGGAATTGTTTAAATTTTTATCAAACGATTCAACATTTTTTAATAAAATAAAATAAATAATATGATAATTAAAATATATAGTACATATTAAAATAGTAATTTAAAAATAATATTTTATTATAATATAAAAATAAATCTCTCAAAATTAACAATATTATTGTGAAACAATCAAATAATGTTAAATTTATATAAATAAATAAATAAATAAAATATTATATTATAAAAATTTATGAAAGATAAAAATAAATAAAATATATCAGTTAAAAATTTAAAAAATTATTTAAAATAACTTTTCCAAAAACCGTTGTTAACTGTTAAAATAAACTAGTTTAACCAATAGAGTTGAAACGTCTCTCTTGATAGTTTTAAAAGTATTCCCTCCTCTAAAACTTTCAAAAATCTTAAAGATATTCTTTTTAATTTTTTTTAAAAAATAAAATTATAAAATAAATAACGAAAAGTTAGTTGATATAATTATCCTGTGTCACTTTACATTTTTAAATATAAAATTTAACATTTTCAATTTAGTAATCCAAAACTAAATATCTACATCTACATTTTAAATAAATTAAAATAAATAATTTAAAAAGATGTTACAATTTAAATATTATGATATCAAATAAATCACATAAATGATATTAGAATCATTGTTTTAAAAATTTAAAAATTAAAATATTTTTATATATTTCAAATTTTAAATAACTTAACATTATTAATGTTTAAAAGACTAAATTAATAAATGATATAAACAATTGAACAACTAAAATAAATTAAAATATCAAAATTTATTTTTATATTTTTTTTATATTATAATAATCACTATTTATATATAATATTTAACTAAAAATAAAAATGATATTTGTCTATTCTTATATAAGATGTAATTTATAATATCAGTCTTAACTTTTTAGTTAAATAAAAAATATCAATCTAATAGTTTTTTATATATAAAATAAAATTTAAAATCTTTAACAATATTTTGAATTTATATTTTAGTCATAAATTTTAAAATTTTAATTAAATAAATTAATATTATAAAAAAATTACCTAATCATTAATTTTTTATTATGGAAGCTATATGTATATATATATATATATATATTTAAAATTTATCAGTAAAAAAATTATTTTATCTAAAACTCTAATATCAATAACTCTTATACATCAATATTTATGTATATTTTTGTTTAAATACGTAGATGCTATCTTGTATTTTTATCTTACGCCAACAATTCTTTAAATTATTTTCTTATAAGTTTGAAAACTAATCCTTTATCAATTAATAAGTTTATTCACACTTATTTTTATCTTAAATTTTAAAAAATAATCCTTTTTATTAAAAAAATAATCCTTAAAAGATTGATAAAAAAAATAATTTTTTTAATTAAACTAAATTAAATATATACACATTTATTTTAAAATAGGTTATCTTTAAAAATATTTAACTATATTTAAAAATTATTATATATTATTTTACCTCATGAAATAGTAATGATTCAATTATATGTAAAAAAAAAATTTAGTTTACATTATTGTTATTTTTCATAAAAACAATCTTATATATTTTTTTCTTAATATTCAAAATAACTGTATATTCAGAACTTTGAACTCAAAATACTTATTAAGTTAGATTAATTTTATGTCATTTAGTTCATATATTAAGTGATATACTTTAAAAACAATTATAAATGAAAAATATATATAACATAAAAGTAAGTAAAAAAATAATATAAAAAAATATCTAAACTTAAAATCTCTTACTCATTGAATCAATTCCATATCAATTAATTCATTTATTTAATAATATGTAAAGAAAAATATGTGTACAATATTTTAATTAAATAATAAAAGTAAAAATTTACCAACTATGTATATTTACTTACTATTCTTTATAAAAATAAAATTTATAACTTTTTGAATATACGTAAATATCAAAAAATTGGATTTCAAAATAATAATGGAACATATTATTTCTTCTCCTTTTTATTTTTGCAGTTATTAACTCAAATGGTTTTGGGGTTAATCTTTACTTTGTTGATATATTCAAAGCCCTTCATCTAAAATATTGGAATTGAAAAAATAATAAAAAAATAAAAAAGCCTTAAAGCATAAAAAATTCTGCACACACTCAACCTAAAAAAATATCGTCTAATTTAAAGATGCTGTTAAAAAATTATTTATTAAAAATAAAAAATTGTTAAATTTTAATAATCAACATATAATTAAAATTAATATTACTTTGTTTATAAATAATATATTTATGAAATTTAATATAAATAATATTATTAAATGATATTTATTATTTCTAATATATTTACTTGTGTATGAAATTTACAATACAAAATTTATTAACAGAAATATTACCAGCCTATAATATATCTTAAAAATTTGATTATTTTGTATTATTAACTAGAATAAATTGGTTTTAAATTTATATTTCAAAATAACAATTTCAAATAATATAAATTGAAAAATATAATGCAATAAAATAATAAATGCTTTTGAATTAATTTCATTTTTGAGTACTGTTATTGGCCAATCGGAACATTCAGGTTGTGTTTGTGCAACTGGGCGGGTGTTGGCCTTAGACAATTCTTTGGATTGTCTTCTAGACACACTTCCAAAGAAGGTTTAGTGTCTAGATATGAGTTGGATGCCATGTGCAAAGACATGAGGCAAGCATTGCGGCAAAAACTTCGAGAAGAGCTCAGACATGAGTTTAGACAGGAGCTTAAGCAAGAGCTTAGGCAGGAGCTTACATCTTTGGGACTTTGTCAAACACAGACACAAAGTCACCATCCATCACCTTCTCCTAGGCGCGTGAGCACAAAGGGAAGTTGTGCTCCAACGGAGGAGCAACTACCGGGAGAAGAGGATATGAATGCAGCTATAGACGATTATGAGTTATATGTTGATGATCCATATCGTTTGGTAGCCATTGGGAAAGTCTACACCTTGGGTTCAACCATCCATCACCAAAAAATTGATAATGATCATGTTAGAGTGGTGGTTGAACGAGTTGAAGATACAGATGCTCCTGTTCTTATGCCTACTCAGGAGGTTCATGTCATGGGGCAAGCCCCCAATCATTTTATTATATGGCTGAGGAGACTTATGCAATGAGCTCAACCTCGGTATTAAATAATTTTAGCTTATATTACTAATTTTTTAATATATACATTGTATATATATATATATATATATTTCTTACTATTTTGTGAATTTATTATAGTTTATAAGGAAGATCGTGGGAAGAATATTGATTTTAGTGCTAAATAAGATCTTCCTGAGCCTCCTCAAAAGAAACATGAGGTTGATTTGCTCACACGTCTATTTGGTATTGCCATGAACTTGGGCGACAAAACTTTGCAAATAACAATGGAACCAGATATCATAGGGAAGCCCACACCTATCCCCTTCTATATTACTAAGAAGGATATATTGGAGTTGGTTGTGGGTAACGATCCTATGTGTATCAGTTCTACAATATGGTTGATGTAAGTAAATTTCTAAATCTTACTTGAATTATTTCATTATCAAAATTCTAATATATGAAAATTATTCGCAATATTAGGTACCTGTATCGTATCTGTACTCAAAGAGGGAACTTACACCTCTATGGATTCCTGAACCCGGTTCATATGCAGAAAACTGGGAACAAGGCAGCTGAGACACAGATATACCTTCATAGGAGACTACAGGTTGATAAAGACCGTTACCTAGCCCCTTATTTTCAATCGTAAGTCAATACTTAAAAGTTTTATTTAACGAATTCATTCAAATTTCTAATTTTGGTTCATTGTCATCCATATTTTGTAGGGCCTATTGGCAATTAATCATTATTTGTCCAAAGTGGAATGTAGTTGTATATCTATACTCTGCTTGGCAAAAACCAAAGAAAGACATAAAGGACATTATAGATTTGTAAGTTTTTAGGATTTTGGTATTTATATTCATAAAATTTTTTATTCTCAAAGGTATTCATTTGCTTTTTATTTTACTGTAGAGCAATGAATGCTCGACTTCGATTAAAAGGGACGCATTCATCAAATATTAAAAAGCCTTTATAGATATTTCCAAAGGTAAGTACTTTATTAAAAGTTATTCAATTATTTTATATTCTTTTATCAATATATCATCATCTCTAATTATATTTGATACTCTTTCTATTTTTTTGAAGTGTCCAAGACAACCCAAAGGAACCGAGTGTGGATATTATGTGATGAGACATATGTTTCTCATTGCCTCAGCTTCTATTGTTAATTCTTGAAACCAAGTAATTACAATTTTCCTAATTTAATTATTTAATTTTAATGCATAAAATGACATTTTCTCTAATTTTATTCAAAAATATTTTGTAGATATTTGAAAATCCTCAACCTCTATTAGATAAAGAAACTGATGATATCAGGAGACATTGGGGGGAATTTTTGATAGAGATCGCCAATTTGGGTTGAATTCATGAAATTTTAAGATATTTTGTTTGTTATTATTATATTTCATAATAAATATTGATGTATTTAGTTTAAATATATAGACTTTGTAATTTCTGTATTGTCTATCTGGTATTCTGTTTATATATGCAGGTATTGTGAATAAATAATATGGTAGTTTTCCTAAACAAAAACAACATAAAAGGAATTTACCTCTTCTTTATGTGAATTCTGCATACACTCGACTTAAAAAAAATCTCGTCTACTTTAAAGATACTGTTAAAAAATTATTTATTAAAAATAAAAAAAAATTAAAATTTAATAATCAATATATAAATAAAATTAATATTACTTTTATCATAAATAATATATTTATGAAATTTAATATAAATAATATTATTAAATAATATTTATTATTTCTAATATATTTAGTTGTGCATCAAATTTACAATACAAAATTTATTAGCAGAAATATTATCAACGTAAAATATATTCTAAACAATTGATTATTTTATATTATTAACTAGAATAAATTTTTTAAAATTTATATTTCAAAATAACAACTTCAAATAATATAAATTGAAAAATATAATTCAATAAAATAATAAATTGTTATCAATTAATTTCATCTTTGAATAAATTATAATAATTTATTAATAAACATCCAATATAATATAAATAGAAAAATACTTAAAAATATTATTAATAATTTTTTATAAAATATAGTTAGGATTATAGGGTAGTCTTATTAAAATTTTAAATTCAATTAATTTAAAATTGTTTCTTATACATTTAAAATAAAGATAATTTTAATCATTCTAAATTTTTAAAAGATCTTAATAAAATAAAATTTAAAGATAAAATAAAAAGGAAAGTATTTTTCAATAAAAATTAGAAGTATTTAAAATAAAGAAAGTATAGAAAAAGATAAGAAAAGTAACGGTTTGAACCCTTCCCACAATAGCTCAGTCCGTGGATTTGTGAAGTGTGAGAGGTTTAACCTTTTGAAAACGGTGGTTTCTTTGGTACCTTGATAAATTAGAGGGTTTGGTAGCCTGCTCAATAAAATACGAACATGTGTATATCAACATTTATTATGGTCAATTTTAAATAAAAGTTAAAATATTTATATATTTATAGTTTAATCCTTCAACTTTGATATATTTTTTTCTTACCATTTTCATGTCTTCTCTCCTTTGCTTCCCGTCTTAATAAACGCTGCTCCGACGTTTAGTTCTCTCTGATCTCAATCTCCCAGTTCCTAAATTTGATTCATTTCTAGGGTTTTTATTTGTTTAATTTTGTGGAGAAAAAGAGCGAATGCATTTCAATAATGCTTGCTGGAAACTCTATTACTTGGAGCACGACATTCAGCCTGATAGGTTCGCTTCTGTTGGATTGTCTGTCCGTTGACTACGGAAAGAAGTCAAAGGTGGGTTTCACCATTTATCCATCACCCCATGTTTCAACCTCCATGGAAAAATCGTACAACAGCGTCCTTTCAATTCATTCTCTACTTGAACACAATGATGTTGCCGTTCTCCTTGACAACGAAGCCATCTACGACATTTGCAGACACTCCCTTGACATTGACCTTCCCACTTACACCAACCTCAACCGCATCGTCTCCCAGGTGATTTCGTCCCTCACTTCCTCGTTGAGGTTCGATGGAGGCCTGAATGTGGATGTGACTTAGTTCCAAACCAACTTGGTTCCTTACCGGAGGATCCATTTCATGCTTTCCTCTTATGTCCATGTGATCTCTACTGAAAAAGCCTACCATGAACGACTTTCTGTGGCTGAGATTACCAACAGTGCTTTTGAACCATCCTCTACGTCGGCCAAGGATGTGAATGCTGCTGTGGCCACCATCAAAACGAAGAGAACCATCCCATTTGTGGATTGGTGCCCAACTGAACTCAAGTGTGATATAGGGACGAAATTATAAATATTAAAAATTTTATTTATTTAGGATAAATATAAAAAATTTATATAAAATTGACTGTATAAATAATATAATAAATAATATGGTATATATGTGAACATGTGTTCATATTTTATTAGACAGGATACCAAATCCCTTAATTTATTAAGGTACCCAAGAAACCATCTTTGAAAACACTTTCTTCTTCTTTCACTTTCAATGTCGAATGACATTTCCATCTTCGTTTTATCCAAGAGCCAAGAGATATGTGCCTCCGCTCAAAGCTCATTGCTCAACTCTAGACCTGTGCCTTTGCAGCAGGGTGAAAAATAATATTTAATATTATGTTTGAATTTATCCATGATAATTGATAAAGTAAAACTCAGTTGAATTGAATGATGGTTGATTCATCTATGATATTAGTTGAATCATAAAACTATATTGAATGGTTATTTTTTATTCTGAATGGTAAAAATAAATTTAATTTTTTTAAAATTAATATTTTAAAAGAACTTTTACTTTTAAAAATATAAAAATATAAAAATATTTACTTCAAATTTATATTTAGGAAATATTGATTAAAACTAACGGATAAATTATATGAAGTTGAAAAATAAGAACTGTTAAATGAGAGTTAAAAATTAAAATGTATAATGATAAATAAATATAATGTTAAATAATAAATTAAAATAGGATAAGTATGACATATTTTTTAATAAAAAATATATTTTATTAAGTTTAATTAAAATTTTCTTTTAAATAAAAATATTTATTTTTAACTTTTACATTTTAAATAAAAACTTTTAAAAATAATTATTTTTATGATTTTAACTTTTTATCAAATGGTTTAATATTTTAATAAAATAAAATAATTAATATAATAATTAAAATATATAGAATATATTAAAATAATAATTTAAAAATAATATTTTATTATAATGTAAAAATAAATCTATTAAAATTAATAATATTATTATAAGAAATTAAATAATGTTAAATTTATAAAAATAAATAGATAAATAAAAGATGAAAATATAAAAATTGATTAAGAATAAAAATGATTAAAATATAATAATTAAAAGCTGAAAAAAAATTATTTAAAGTAACATTTTCAAAAAGTATTGTTAATTGTTAAAATAAATAAGTTTAACAAATATAGCTGAAACGTCTTTATTTTTTATAGTTTTAAAATTATTTTATCTTTTAAAATTTTCAAAATTCTAAAAATATTTTTTTTCAAATTTTTTTTTAAAAAATAAAATCATGAAATAGATAACGAGAAATTGAATGATAATTATCTAGTGAGATTTTACATTTTTAAAGATAAAATTCGACATTTTCAATTTAGTAACACAAAACTAAATATCATTTAAATAAGTTAAAATAAATAATTTAAAAATATTTTACAATTTAAATATTATCAAATTATTATATCAAATAAATCACATAAATGATATTAGAGTGATTATTTTAAAAATTTTAAAATTAAAATATTTTTATATATTTCAAAGTTTGAATAACTTAATATTATTAATATTTAGAAGATTAAATTAATAGATAGTATAAACAAATGAACAATTAAAATAAATTAAAATGCCAAAATTTATTTTGATATATTATTTTCTTTTCTTTCATATTATAATAATTATTATTTATATATAACATTTAACCAAAAATAAAAATTTTATTTGTCTATTCTTATATAAGAAATAATTTATAATATCAGTCTTAACTTCATATGAAGTTTTAATTAAATAAAAAATATCAATCTAATAGTTTTTTTTATGTATAAAAAAATTTAAAATCTTTAACCATAAGTGATTTTAAATTATATTTTAGTTATAAATTTTAAAATTTTAATTAAATAAATTAATATTATAAAAAATTACCTAATCATTAATTTTTGTATTATAAAAAATATATATATTTTAAAATTTATCAAAAAAAATTATTTTATCTAAAACTCTAATATCCATAACTTTTATACGTCACTATTTATGTATAATTTTGGTTTAAATACCTAGATACTATCTTGTATATTTGTCTTATGTTAACAATTTTTTAAATGATGTCATCACAAGTTTGAAACTAATCCTTTATCAATGAATAAATGTCATTCACACTTATTTCTATCTTTGAAAAATAATTCTTTCTGTTAAAAAAATAATCCTTAAAAAGTTGACAAAAAAGTAATTTTTTCTTCTAACTAAACTAAATTAAACATGTACACATTTATCTTAAAATAGGTTATCTTTAAAAATATCTAACTATATTAAAAATTATTTTACCTTTTAAAAATAGAAATTATTCAATTATATGTAAAAAAAATACATTTTTTTAATTTACATTATTTTTATTTTTCATAAAAATCTTCTTATATATTTCTCTTTTAATGTTCAAGATAATTATATATTGATAACTTGAAGTCGAAATAATTAATAAATTAAATTAATCTCATGTCACTTAGTTCATGTACTAAATAATATACGTTAAAAATAATTATAAAATAAAAGTATATATAATATAAAAATATGTAAAAAAGTAATATAAAAAAATGTTTAAACTTAAAATTTCTTATTAATTAAATTAATTTTATACCAATTAATTCATTAATATGTGTATAATATTTTAATTAAATAATAAAAAGAAAAAAATTACCAACTATGTATATTCACTTATTATTCTTTATAAAAGTAAAATTTATAATTTATTAATAAACATACAACATAATATAAATAGAAAAACACTTAAAATTATATTAATAAATTTTTATAAAATTTAATTAGGATTATAGGGTAATTTTATTAAAATTTAAATTCAATTAATTTAAAATTATTTCTTATACATTTTAAGTTAATAGGCTTTGCAAAATTTGATGATGAAGGATATTCTTTATGTGAATTCTGCATACACTCAACTTAAAAAAAAATATCATTTAATTTAAAGATACTGTTAAAAAATTATTTATTAAAAAGAAAAAATTGTTAAAATTTAATAATCAATATATAAATAAAATTAATATTACTTTGATTATAAATAATATATTTATGAAGTTTAATATAAATAATATAATTAAATAATATATATTATTTTTAAAATATTTAGTTGTGCATGAAATTATAATACAAAATTTATTGGCAGAAATATTATCAACGTAAAATATATCCTAAAAAATTGATTATTTTATATTATTAACTAGAATAATTTTTTTTTGAAATTTATATTTCAAAATAACAACTTCAAATAATATAAATTGAAAAATATAATGCAATAAAATAATAAATTATTATGAATTAATTTCATCTTTGAATAAATTATAATAATTTATTAATAAACATACAACATAATATAAATAGAAAAATACTTAAAAATATTATTAATATTTTGATAACTAGTGTAAACAAATGAACAACTAAAATAAATTAGAATGTCAAAATTTATTTTGATATATTATTTTCTTTTCTTTCATATTATAATAATAATTATTTATATATAATATTTAACTAAAAATAAAAATTATATTTGTCTATTCTTATATAAGAAATAGTTTATAATATCAGCCTTAACTTCATATGAAGTTTTAATTAAATAAAAAATATCAATCTAATAGTTTTTTTATGTATAAAAGAAAATTTAAAATCTTTAACGATAAGTGATTTTAAATTATATTTTAGTCATAAATTTTAAAATTTTAATTAAATAAATTAATATTATAAAAAAATTACCTAATCATTAATTTTTTTATTATAAAAAATATATATATTTTTTAAAATTTATCAAAAAAAAGTTATTTTATCTAAAACTCTAATAATATCCATAACTTTTATACGTCACTATTTATGTATAATTTTGGTTTAAATTCCTAAATACTATCTTGTATATTTGTCTTACGTCAACAATTTTTTAAATGATGTTATCACAAGTTTAAAACTAATCCTTTATCAATTAATAAGTGTCATTCACACTTATTTCTATCTTTGAAAAATAATTCTTTCTCTTAAAAATATAATCCTTAAAAAATTTACAAAAAAAAAAAAAGCCTTAAAGCATAAAAAATTCTACACACACTCAACCTAAAAAATATCGTCTAAATTAAAGATGCTGTTAAAAAATTATTTATTAAAAATAAAAAATTGTTAAATTTTAATAATTAATATATAATTAAAATTAATATTACTTTGATTATAAATAATATATTTATGAAATTTAATATAAATAATATTATTAAATGATATTTATTATTTTTAATATATTTACTTGTGTATGAAATTTACAAAACAAAATTTATTAGCAGAAATATTATCAACCTAAAATATATCTTAAAAATTTTATAAAATTTAGTTAGGATATAGGATAATTTTATTAAAATTTAAATTCAAATAATTTAAAATTATTTCTTATACATTTGAAATAAAGATAATTGTCATCATTCTAAACTTTTGAAAAAGCTGAATAAAATAAAATTTAGAGATAAAATAAAAAGGAAAGTATTCCTTCAATAAAATATAAAAGATATTAAAGATAAGGAAAGTGTAAAAAAGATAAGGGAAATGTGGGTTTAAATTTTTAAATAATAATAAAAAAAAAATTTTCCCCTCACTGTTATAAATAGATTTGTGAAGAACCAAGATTCATTGATTCTGAGTGAGAGGTCTTGGACTCCTTTGAAAACACTATCTTGTTATTCTTATTTTATTTTCAATGTCGAATGAGATATCCATCTCCGTTTTATCTAAGAGCCAAGAGACCTGTGCCTCCGCTCAGACCTCATTGCTCAACCCTAGACCTGTGCCTTCGCAAGCCAGCATGGTGAACCCACCAACTCAACCCAGCGAAGCCAAACCCATGTCTTCGGTGGTTCAACCAGCTGCTGCGGCTGAGAACAAACCCATTAAGAAAAAGAAAGTAACCACCTGGACTGAAGAGGAACACAGGTAAGTGTTTCCGCCAATCAAAGATGTATTTAATTTCTTCCTTTCATTCTTTTAAAATTCTGAAACAGAGTATATCTACTACAATAGGTTATTTCTTCACGGGCTTGATAAATTTGGTAAGGGAAATTGGAAGAGCATTGCAAAAGATGTTGTGCGTTCAAAGACCCCTGTTCAAATTGCCAGCCACGCTCAGAAGTATTTCCTTCGCCGCAGCTCTGTGAATCCAAGGAAAAGAGCAAGTATCCATGACTTGATCTTGGATAACCAATCTCTTCCACCATCTGTTGAACCAGAGCATAGTATAACCCAACAATCAAATCCAAATCATGTTGCAATCCACCCATTAAACGCGGAACATAATACAATTCAAGAGTTGAATCCAAATCATAATGCAACCCACCCATTACTCGCGGAACATAATACAATTCAAGAGTTGAATCCAAATCATAATGCAACCCACCCATTACTCATGGAACATAATACAATTCAAGAGTTGAATCCAAATCATAATGCAATCCACCCATTACACACGGAACATAATACAACTCAACAGTTGAACCAAATGCCTCGGTTGCGTCCTCTCGTCCATCCTCGAGCCAAATATTTTCAGAGAGCGGATCCTAATCTCCTTAACCTAGATTGGGTTCCTCTTCATTTGCATGTAATACGAGAGATCCGACAAGAACAGGAAATGCCACGGCTAAACCCTTCAAACACCAATTTGTTGCCAAACCCTTCAAACACCAATTTGTGGCCACACCCTTCAAACACCAATTTGTAGATTTCATGTTGTGTTAAGCTATTCATGATAATAATACCATTTCTTCCACATATTTTGTCCTCTAATTTTTTAATTTATTTTAATTTATTCAAACTTGAGAGCATGCGAAAGAAAGGTAATGTATATATTGTTCCAGGTTTTTACCGAAACTTTGTTTGCATTTCTCGAAAAAGGGAGTCTATGTAAGTGGCTGAAGAACAATTTCGAAACTGTAGAATATGAATTTTTATATATATTTTAAATATCGGACACAGTTAAAAAATACTTCGAAATTTAACACCTGAAGATGTAGTATAAATTGATATGTAAAAAGTTATAAATTTTACTTTTATAAAGAAGAGTAAATGAACATACATAGTAAATAAGATTTTTTACTTTTTATTATTTAATTAAAATGTTGTACACATATTTTTAGGTTATGCATATTTTTTTAACATATTATTAAGTAAATAAATTAACTGATATGGAATTGATTCAATTAATAAGTGATTTTAAGTTCAATTTTTTTTATATTTTTCTTTTACATATTTTTATGTTATATATATTTTTAATTTTTAATTGTTTTTAACATATATCACTTAGTAGATGAACTAAGTGATATGAGATTAATCTAACTTAATGAGTATTTTAAGATTACTTATCAATAAATTAAATTTATGACTAAAATATAAATTAAAAATTACTTATCAATAAACATTTTAATTTTTCTTTTATATAAGATTTAAATTGTATATAAAAAATTATTAGATTGATATTTTTTATTTCACTAAAATTTCATATGAAATTAAAGTTGATATTATAAATCACTTCTTATATAAAAATAGATAAATATAATTTTTTTATTTTTAGTTAAATATTATATATAAATAATAATTATTATAATATGAAAGAAAATAAAAGGATATATAAAAATAAATATGTAAATTAAATTTTGATATTCTAATTTATTTTAATTATACAATTGTTTATACCATTCATTAATTTAGTTTTCTAAATATTAATAATATTAATTTATCCAAAATTTCAAATATATAAAAATATTTTAATTTATAAAATTACCACTTTAACATTATTTATGTGATTTATTTATATCATAATTTGATAATATTTAAATCATAATAATTTTTTAAATCATTTTTTCAACTCATTTAAAATATAAATGTAAATATTTAGTTTTGTTATTAAATTGAAAATATCAAATTTTATTTTTAAAAATGTAAAGTGGCATCTGATGGTTACCAACTAATTTTTCGTCATTCATATCTTAAATTTATTTTAATTAAAAAAATCATCTTTAGAATTTTTAAAATTTATAGAGGAAAGGATAATTTTAAAACTATTAAAAATATATTTGTTAAAATATTTTCTTAAATTTCAGTTCTATTTATTAAAGTAACTTATTATAACAGTTATTATTATTTTTAAAAAAATTACTTTAAATAACTTTTTTTTCCAGCTTCTAATTAAAATATTATATTGATTTTTACCTATAATACATTTTTATTATAATCTTTTATTTATATATTTATTTTTATAAATTTAAAATTATTTAATTCTTCATAATAATATTACAAATTTCATAAATTGATTTTATATTATTATAATATTATTTTTGAATTACTATTTTAATATATGCTATATATTTAAATTATTATATTATTTTATTAAAAATATTAAACTGTTTAATAAAATCTTAAAGTTATAAAAACAATTACAAATATTGAACAATTTTATTCTTTATAAACATCCATTTATGTTCGAGATTCCATTTTGAAATTAATTAATAAAATATATAAATAAATTAATAAATAATAAACAAAAAATAGGAGATAAATAAAAAAACAAAAAAAAAACAAAGTAAGAAAAAAAGAGAAAAGAAAACAACAAAAATTAAAAACTAAAAAAAGCTTTTTTTTAACTAAAAAATTAAAATAAAAATTAAAAACAATGAAGAAAATAAATGAAGAGAGAAATTTAAATAAAATGCGAAATTGAAAAAGAATTAAAAAAAGAAGAAAATGAAAAAAAAGAATAAATCTGAAAAAATAATAAAGAAAAAATTAAAAATAGACGGGAAAAGAAAAAAAAACAAAAGAAAAAATTGAAAAACGAAAAAAAAAACGGGATATAAAAAGAAAATACTTCGAAATTTAACACCCGAAGATGTAGTATAAATTGATATGCAAAAAGTTATAAATTTTACTTTTATAAAGAAGAGTAAATGAACATACATAGTAAATAAAATTTTTTATTTTTTATTATTTAATTAAAATGTTACATTTATAATATGAAAATGAAATTTTATATATTCTGATTTATCAATAATATTAAAATTAATTTTAAAATTAAATTATTGTATTAATTAATTTAATTTTCTATAATAATTAAATTAACTTATTAAAAAAAAGCATAATATTAATTTAATATAAGTTTAATAATAATATTTTATTGATATTAATTATTATTTTTTAAATATTATATCTTTTTTTGTTATTTTATACTTTAATTAATAAATTTTTTTATATAACTAAAATTCATATAACCTTTATAATTTTATAACACTCCTGCGTACATAAGTTTATATAGTAAAATAATGTAACTTAAGATATATAGTATTGAAAATCAACCATATATTATTCTGACTTATTTTTTATTTTTAGTTATATTTTTACACGACAAGCATAATGTCCGCTAATATTACTCTAAAATAAATTTCCTCCTTTATTTTGATGAGTTTAAAATAAAGATTGATTTTATTCATGTCTTTAACATATGTTTTATACTCATAAATTTCACGAATAAAGAATTACCAATTCTAAGCTATCTTGAAAGGAGGAGATTTAAGTGAAAGATTTGCAAAAGGATCCTCAACTAGTTTCTTTGCTATTTGCTTATAAGCTGCTTCCGTAAAATGGGGTCCATCACAGTTTTATGTTTTGACGGATCAGAACAAACTGTCGAGGCAGGACTTCCGCAAAATATGTTTATGTTGAAAATGTAATGCTCACCTTTGCCACAACATGCTCTAAAAGTTTCATTTTTATTGGAAGGAAAACCTACATCACATAAATTGATGTACATAAGAAGAATAAACCATAGTAAGATTAGCAACCACTTCTATTTGTTATTCATCTAATAAAAAGAATAAAAACACAACCCACCATATTTTTGTGGTTCTTAAAACAAGCATTTTGCAGCACCATAGTAGTCAAAATATATTATCTTAACTTTTAAATTTTTTTGTCTTAACATCTTTATGGATTGTTTGAGTTTCCCATTATAGTACTTGATAAAAGTATTGTAAGCTTTCAAGCATCCAAATTGATCATAGTCATCTTTGTTATCATTGTTTATTAGTGTCAAAACAGCAGAATTACATCCAATTGGGAAGTTTCCCCCACCACTATTTCAATTGCTCCTTCTTCCATTAATGTCTAATAACAAAAAATTCAAATTATAATGAATCATATTTAAAATAAAAATAGGATTAAATTATAAAAATGGAAGCCAACATTCTAATAATTAAGTTTGATATTACATACAGTTGTGATATTGGTAATTGTTTCAATAAATAGTGGAACCATTTCTCGAAGTTCTGTAATATTTTTATATGACATAAGTGCATTAATATCATTTCCACCAATTTCACCCACAATGAATAAAGAGCAAGTTCTGTAATATTTTTATATGACATAAGTGCATTAATATCATTTCCACCAATTTCACCCACAATGAATAAAGAGCTTTCGACGTAATTCTTGCACTCTGTGTCAAAGACGCAAATAAAGGTTATTGATTATATTCACAAATGATTATATATTTGATAAAAACATTACTGAAAGGATTCAACAAAACCTTTTTTTCTTTTACAAAGCGAGGATTTAAGCTTATTAAACCAGTCAAGTTAAACTTTCAATGAATACGATAATGCCTCTGGTGTATGGATCCTTTTTTGTACGAAATATTTCTTATAAAGTGCAGTTGCACCGGCATATGCAAAGTTTACTCCTTTTGTAACATCGTCTTCTTTAGTCATATTCAAATATGACGATAACATTGGCAACCCATAAGCTTCGGCTATAATCGAAAGGTCATAGATTAATGTACTCATCTATCAACAATGTATGATACTAAAATATATTGCATTGTACCCCTTTTTAAGGAAGGAACTTGTTGAGCTATTGAATAATACAAGAGTAAATACCTATGAAATCTATGATTAGTGGTCCATCTAACATACGTCCTAAAGGATGTTTGAAGTATGTTGACCCATAGGGGCTATCACTAGGAAGAGTCGGATTGTGAGTTGCAGCATTTCCAGTATCACTTATAGAGTCCCCAAAGTTGAAAATAGCTTTGTATGGTAGAGGATTGACGTTTGCAACAAATCCCAAGGATACCCGTAAGCGAAGGTGATGATAAAAAGAATGAAGATTTTCATGATGTTATTACAAGTTCGAAATGGACAATTTCTGTGATGATGAGTTTTCGAAATTGAAATTGAACTTTATATATTATGACGTTAATCATCCATTTGTCTTGCCATACAACTATTATTTTTATTTTAACATTTTTCAAACACTATAATTCTTAAAGTAAAGAATAGTTTAACATATTTATCTAACATAGACACATCCTTGTAGTTGGAATTTGTTATTCTTTAACATTGTGTTGTTTACTTGTGATTGTAATTCCTTACACCAAGATCGATGTACTATGTACAAACGAAGGTTGTAACGGTTTCTATATATGCATGGATAAAGGATATTTTCATCCCTTGATAAACTAATTTTAATGATTAATTATTTTTAATGTTAAATTAAATATTTTTTTGCAGAATAAATTATAAGAATAATATATTTCATAAATAATCTAAACACAAACTAGGTAATCTGTTTAGGACACTATATTCTTTCATTATCGTACTATTTTTACAATGATTTTACTAGTGTTAAAATTATATTTCTAATTTAACCATTTCTAATATATTCTCGGCCTAAAGCTAAATCTTGTTCATCCTCATTCATTATCATTCATATTATCTAATGCAATAGTAGCTAAAGAACTTATCATTGCTATAATAATTTCCATTTTATATTTTAAAAATAATAAAAAATACAAAAATGAAATGAAAATTAAAAATTTAACCATCGAAAATAAATAAACTCCAATTCCACCACATTGCCAAAATAAAAAATGGGATTAAGGAATTTAAACAATATTTAAATTCAATAATAATTTCCAACATTTATCTAATAAATAGTGAAACAAGCAAAAGAAACCTACCTCTTGCTAAGTTTTGAAGTAAAAAAAAAAACACTAGTTGAATTCACTATTTATATTCTCAATGATCAAACAACATAAGCTAAACCATTTCACACTAGCAACATTGATATAACAAAAAATTAAATGCAAACATATAAAGTTTCAGCTAAATCATAATATGAAAAACATCGAAGTAGAAGGGAAAACATACTTCAATAAATCTCCGCCAGTGTCCTATGTCAAAATTTCCAAATTCCATCTTACTACAAAAATCGAAGATGAAATATAAAAACAGTTGTACATGCTCCTAGGTCCACATGTAACACCCTACTAATGATACCCATAGTAAGCTTTCTTTGTATCACGGATTCGCTACTAGTTTGTTACTTCATGATGCAGAACTTCTTTATAAAATATTTTTTTTTAAATATGGTGCAATTTTTTTTCAAAATATTTATTGAAAGTGCGAGCCTCGCCTCGTCAAAGTAATTGTTGTGGGAGAAAATAAATGTTCAAATTAATTAATTTATGTTTTCTATTTTTTTTCATTTTAAATCAATCAATTCTTCTTCCTCTGAAAGCTTTACAAGTTTAGACCTTCCCTTTCGTGTTGCATGTATCAAATGTCATGAAATTAATAAGAATATGATAATCATTGTATAAAAAATGAAATAGATTATACTAAAACATTACAAAAATATGTCTTTTAGTTACGGTTTTAAAAGATAAATACTGTCAATTTTAACCTTCACCATTTCTTTCCTGTTGAATCATTATTTTCCAGAACTTATCCATCGAAAGACATTCTAGTGACGGTATAATTGTCAAAATGTAATATTCTTTTTGTCAACTTATAAACCGTCACAAAACTTCTATCGAACAATCTATTTTTGTAGTGAAATAATATCTAAATTATTATTTTTTGATGGATCATGTAATATGAGTCTACTTTTAGTTATTGTACATTTTTTCATTCCATGTATCTTTGTTGATAACATTTTATTTTTCTTTTTTACATTTTATTCAAAACATTAAACTAAAACTTTTCTACTTAGAACTTTAGATGGTATTTAGGTATAGCAAAGGATTTTACTGGAAAAAAATTATAAACTTTTTTATGAAGTGAAAGAATAATATTATTTTATACAAGTTTAATAATAATTTTATACTCAAACTAATTATGATTTTTTATATCTTGTGTCCTTTCTCTATTATTTTAATTTTAATTAACGAGCTTTGATATGACTAAAATTTGTATAACCTTTATAACTTTATAACAATCATGCATACGTGGGTTTTTTCACTTCTTACTTCTTTATTGATAATATTTTACTTTATTTTTTTAGTTTTGATTCAAAACATTTTAAACCTAATTTTTTCTACATAGAACATCAAATAATATTTAAGTATAATCAAGGATTCTATTAGAAAAAAATTTATCAAGTTTTTTATTAAGAAAAAGCATAATATTATTTTAATATAAGTTTAATAATAACATTTTACTGATATTAATTATTATTATTTGAATCTTATGTCCTTTTTTCGTTATTTTATACTTTAATTAACAAATTCTTTTAAATAACTAAAATTTATATTAACTTAATAATTTTATAACACTCGTGCGTACATGAGTCTATATAGTGAAACAACGTAACTCAAGATATATAGTATTGAAAATCAACCATATATTATTCTAACTTATTTTTTATTTTTAGTTATATTTTTACATGACAAGTATAATGTTCGCCAATATTACTCTAAAATAAATCATAATTGTAAAATAACTAAGATAAAACTTTCCATTAAAAAAAAGGAGGATAATAATTAGCAACAAAAAAGAAAGGATGCAAAATTGAGTAATTCTTTATTGGTGAAATTTATGAGTACAAAACATATGTGAGGACATGAATAAAATCAATCTTTATTTTGAAATCATCAAAAGAAAGCAGTTTGCAAAATTTGGTTTAATTCTAAGCTATCTTGAAAGGAGGTGATTTAAGTGAAGGATTTGCAAAAGGACCCTCAACTAGTCTCTTTGCTATTTGCTTATAAGCTGCTTCCATAAACTGGGGTCCATCCCAGTTTATATGTTTTGAAGGATCAAAACAAACTGTCAAGGCAGGGCTTCCGCAAAATATGTTTATGTTGAAATTGTAATGCTCACCTTTGCCACAACATGCTCTAAAAGTTTCATTTTTACCCGAAGGAAAACCTACACCACATAAATTGATGCACATAAGAAGAATAAACCATAGTAAGATTAGCAACCACTTCTATTTGTTATTTATCTAATAAAAAGAATAAAAACACAACCCACCATATTTTTGTGGTTCTTAAAACAAGCATTTCGCAGCACCATAGTAGTCAAAATATATTATCTTAATTTTTGAACTTTTTTGTCTTAACATCTTTATGGCTTGTTTGAGTTTCCCATTATAGTACTTGATGAAAGTATTGTAAGCTTTCAAGCATCCAAATTGATCATAGTCATCTTTGTTATCATTGTTTATTAGTGTCAAAACAGCAGAATTACATCCAATTGGGAAGTTCCCCGACACCACCATTTCAATTGCTCCTTCTTCGATGAATGTCTAGTAACAAAAAATTCAAATTATAATGAATCATATTTAAAATAAAAATAGGATTAAATTATAATAATGGAAGCCAACATTCTAGTAGTTAAGTTTGATATTACATACAGTTGTGATATTGGTAATTGTTTCAATAATTAGTGGAACCATTTCTCGAAGTTCTGTAATATTTTTATATGGGATAAGTGCATTAATATCATTTCCACCAATTTTACCCACTACAAATAAGGAGCTTTTGAAGTAATTCCTGCACTATGTGTCAAATAAGAAAATTAAGGTTATTGTTTATATTCACAAATGATAATATATTTGATAAAAACATTAATAAAAGGGTTCAACAAAACCTTTTTTGCTTTTACAAAGCAAGGATTTGAGCTTGTTAAACTAGTCAAGTTGAACTTTCAATGAATATGATGATGCCTATGGTGTATGGATCCTTTTTTGTACGAAATATTCTTTATGAAGTGCAATTGCACCAGCATATGCAAAATTTACTCTTTGTCTAACATCGTCTCCTTTGGACATATTCAAATAGGACGATAACATTGGCAACCCATAAGCTCTAGCTATAATCGAAAGGTCATAGATTAATGTACTCATCTCTATCAACAATGTTTAATACTAAAATATATTGCATTGTACCCTTTTTAAGGAAGGAACTTATTGACCTATTGAATAATACAAGAGTAAATACCTATGAAATCTATGATTAGTCGTCCATCTGACATACGTCCCAAAGGATGTTTGAGCCATAGGGGCTATCACTAACAATGTTCCAGTATCACTTATAGAGTCCCCAAAGTTGAAAATAGTTTTGTATGGTAGAGGATTGGCGTTTGCAACAAATTTCCCAAGGATACCGTAAGTGTAGATGATGATAAAGAGAATGAAGATTTTCATGATGTTATTACAAGTTCGAAATGGACAATTTCTGTGATGATGAGTTTTCGAAATTAAAATTGAACTTTATATATTGTGACGTTAATTATCCATTTGTCTTGCCATACAACTATTATTTTTATTTTAACATTTTTCAAACACTATAATTCTTAAAGTAAAGAATCATGCGTTGTAGTTTAACATATTTATCTAACATAGACACATCCTTATAGTTGGAATTTGTTATTCTTTAACATTGTGTTGTTTACTTGTGGTTGTAATTCCTTACACCAAGATCGATGTATTATGTACAAACGAAGGTTGTAACGGTTTCTCTATATGCATGGATAAAAGGTGTTTTCATCCCTTGATAAACTTATTTTAATGATTAATTATTTTTAATGTTAAATTAATTTTTTTTTACAGAAAATTTAGTTAAAATAAATTATTTTTCATTTGATATATTTCAATATAAAATTAATTTCTATAATTACATATCCTAATAATCAATTAAAAATATAATGAATTATCAAAATAATCTAAATACAAATTAGGTAATCTTTTTAGAATACTATATTCTTTCATTTATCATACTATTTTTGCAATGATATTATTGGTGTTAAAATTGTATTTTAAATTTAAACCAAACTATTTTAGTTTTATTTATTTTTATTGAATAAAATACAAGAAAATCAATAAAAAATATTATTAAACAAATTTATTTTATGAAGAAAAAAGTACTTAATAGATTAAATAACTTTCTTATTTTAACATAAAGTTGTACTTTTTTTGTACTTTTTATTTTTTATTATTTTAAGAATTATTATTTTTTATTTTCTATTTAAAAATTTTAAATTAATTTTTTAATTTCTTATTATTTATAAAAAAATATTAATTAATAAAATTAATTAATTAATAATATAATAAAAATTATATAACAAATTTATCACAATTAATGATATTATTTATTTTTTATTATCCTGAAGTAAGTTTTAATGATCTAGAAAAAGTATTCAAGGAGACAAATAAAAATATTTATTTAAAATAATAAAAATAATTGGTTATTGCATAACCTACGAGAGAGGTTAAAGATAAGAAGAGAATTATTAGTTTCATTTTTAATTATCACATCATGGATTTGTTGTCACTGCAATGCAGGGATAATAGTTATATGTGTTACTTTTTGTATTTGTTTATGTTGTATACTAATTGCTATACTTATGGAAAATTTACTTTGATCTTATGGCTTTTTTAAATTGTTGTTTATTGAATTACTATTTTTCCTTACAAAATCATTTAATCTAATATGATAAATCAATTTTTTAGACCTTTTCTTTCTCTCTTGTGAATTGACAAGAATAATAATTGTTTTTTTTTTACATTAACTAATTAAATATAAATAAATTAAAGATAATTTTAAAAATATATATACAAATTATTGACATATTTAATATTTCTAACTAAATTTTTAAATTTGTATAAAGTATTTAAATGAGTCTTACATATTTCACAGAATTTGAATATGGATAAGTTTTATTGTAATAAGATTTTCGTTAAGTTCACTTCACTTTAAATATTTATTAGAAAGTTTTTTTTTATCATAAAAACTTCACGTTCCTCTTATCAAGTGTTGCCCTTTATAAATATTTAATGTAATGGAGTAACGAGGAAAAAGTTGAATGATCTTAAAATTTGAGAAACAAGAATTAATGGTTCTCTTACTTTTTACTTTGGCTGTTGTCACGTGTAGGCATTGTTCAGTAAAAATATGGATGCAGACAGCATAGGAAGAGAGTGCGATGTAATAACTTCTTTTAAATAAAAAATTTAAATTATGAATAAAAATAACCATACATATAATATATTTATATATATCAAAGCATAAAATAAAAATTAAATCTTTAAATAATATATTTATGTACGCATGAATCATAAAAAACTAATATAATAAAATTTTTAATTTTTAATTTACGTATTTCTTTGTGAAATAGAAAATTCAAATCAAGAATTTAATTTTTGAAAAAATTCAAAATTTTCTGATAAGAAAAATTTTATAAAAAATTAATTTAATCTACGATTATTTGAGAAAGGATTTTTGTAAGAAATTAATTATAAAAAAATATTATTTGAAATTAAAATTTTGAAATTTATTTTTTATAAGGAATGATTTTTCAGATTAAATTTAATTTATAATAATTGAGAAAGAATTTTTTTTAAGAAATTAAATGTAAAAGAATTTTTTTAAAAATTCATTTTTTTTAAAATTAAAAAAATCTTTTTTTTCTTCCTAACCATAAACCTATTCAAACAATTAAATTTTGTTTCTTATTTCTATTCTTTATTTTTGTTTTCTTTCTTTTCTTCTTATTTTTATGTCCTAAACATTCAATTATGTTCGAGATCCCATCTTAAAATTTAATAAGTAAATAATAATTTAAAGAATAAAAACAAAAATAAATAGAAACAAAAAAAAAGAAAAAAAAATTAAAAATAAAAAAAATTGAAAAGAATAATTTAACATAGAAAGATTAAAGAAATAATAAAAATAGAAAAGCAAAAATAAAAAAAAATAAAATAAAAAACAGTAAAATAAAATAAAATGAAAGAAAAATGAAAAAAAACTGAAAATGATAATAAGAAAAATAAATAATAAAAAATAATAAAATAGTAAAAATAAAAAAAACAACAAAACAACAAAATAGAATTGAAAAAAAAGAGAGAAATAAAATCTGAAAAATAAATTAAACAAAGAATAACATAATAAATTAAATAAAATAATAATAATAAAAAAATAATAATAATAATAAAAAATAAAAAAATAAATAGAAAATAAATAAAAGAAGAAAATAAAATTTATAATAAAAAAAATAAAAATAAAAATAAAAAACTGAAAAAATTATAAAAAAAAACAGAAAACAAAAAAAAACAGGAAAGTAAAAATATAAATACAAAAAAGAAGAATAACAAAATAGAAAATGAAATGAAGAAAAAGCAGAAAATGAAAAAAAAAAACGAAAGAAACAAACAAATAGAAAAAGAAAAGCGGCGTAATTGAAAAAACGAAAAAAAAGTAATAGAAGGATAAAAGATAGAAAGGAGAGGGAAAAAAAAAGGAAGGGGCTCGAGAGTTCTCTGTCAAATTTGGTTTTCATTCCCTGGTACTTCTTCAGCGGAGGAGTTTTAGCACCGGAGGAGAAAGAAGAAACTATCACGAACTCAGTGTGAAGTGGCAAAGAAGACTCTTGGATCTTGAAGTGGAGTCATCCAGGTAAATGTTCACGTCCATGGCTTCTCCTTCCAACACTTAGCATTGAAATTTCACATGAACACATCATAGAGGAAAAAATGAAATCTATAGATAAAATTCCACATGTGATCATAATGTTTGTTTTGAATCTTGAGATGAAATTTCTACACAAAAGCTGCATGTATGATGTATTGTAATGGCTACAAACTGTGGAACTCTTGATCCTGTACATGGCTGGTTGCCCCCTCATCGGCAAGTTTGTCAACTTCCAGTGATAGTGAATTAATAATGATCTCTACATACGTGCCAATGATCCATGTGTCCATTATAGTGTATAATCTGTAACAACAATTGTGAAATGATCAAAGCGATTATGATAGGGTCATTGTGAGTACCCCTAACTTAGTCCGTACCTTGGTGTGGGGAGGTCATTGCATGAGTTGTCAATCTCATAGCGAGCATGGGAGTCAAGACTTGGTTCTCCAGTACCCTTGAAATCTGAAACAACATGCATAACCCCATTGATAACCCCAAATAAATGATTACAACTCAGGATTTAGGCTTGGGGTTTATTAAGAATCATCACCTACCTGCTGTAATTTCGGGGAAACAAATTTCTGAGGCCAAGAAAGATACCAAAACCCACATAGGGTGCTTCAAATTAAACTGTTCCAGGGCATAGATCCATTTGAAAGGCCATATGAGCCCATGCAGCACGTCAAAAGAGTTGATATTGTAGCCATGAATCAGAACCCTTTCATTCCAATTAACTCAAGACATTGTTCATAAGTGTAGCAAAAGTTACAAGGAAGCCAACCACACTCCACATGTTCTAAGAAGAAAACACGCCGATTATTGTTGATGCCAGCATTCAAACCTAGTAAGGCTATTGAGGGTTATTTTCCTCCACCAGATCACATAGCACGCTCGTGACAATTAGTAAGAGCACCAAATTAGTTAATGGATTTGAAGTTCTGGGTAGGTTCAGCTTGAGATCGTCCTTAAGACTTCCATGGAAAGTTATTAGCAATAGGCACCAGGGTCAACCACCATCATTCATCAGGGTTTTGCTAGCACCTGAAGGCATGTTAAATCCCAGAAATATGAATCTCAATCGCCAAGTATCCAGGTGCCTTTGTTTGAAGTTTCTGGTTCGCATGTGTCCTAGAGTCACTCGAGTCCCCATCCAACCGTGCACTAGCTACTCATAATAGTATCACTTGCTGTGAATGTGAATACCCCATATGCATTTTGTGCAATGTCTGATGATAGTTCCTCATTTTGCACAGGGAAAATAATGAAGTCAGAGAAATGCCATGCAGGTTCGTGTTGTTGGGTTTCATTTTAAATATCCTCAGGAGATAATAGAAACGGGCCACTAGTGAGCTTGGCCTTGGTATGATCTTGTTCGAGTAGTATGACATTATGGAGAGCTCATGTTAGCTCAGTGAGATTGGGCAAGCATAACACACCCATGCATCAGGCTATACTCGTCCATGCAGGATCCATGCAAAGCCCACATGCTCAGAAACATTGGTTTAAATCTGATTGTGAGCGCTACATACCTAATCAAGCGCTTGGCCTAGTGGTTGGGGCACTGTTGGACCCCCATAACCTGGGTTTGAACCCTTTACTTCAAATCAAAATTCAATTTTTTTTCCTCATTTCATTTCAAATCAAAATTCAATTCTTTTTTTTTTTTCATTTCATTTCAAATCAAAATTCAATTCCTTTTTTTCTTCATTTCATTTCAAATCAAAATTCAATTCTTTTATTTTATTTCATTTCAAATCAAAATTCAATTCTTTTTTTCCTTCATTTCATTTCAAATCAAAATTCAATTCTTTTTTTTTTCTTCATTTCATTTCTAATCAAAATTCAATTCTTTTTTCCTTCATTTAATTCAAATCAAAATTCAATTCTTTTTCCCTCATTTCATTTCAAATCAAAATTCAATTCTTTCTTTTTTTTTCTCATTTCATTTTAAATAAAAATTCAATTCTTTTCTTTTCTCATTTTATTTCAAATTAAAATTTAACTGTTCCTTTTTCCTCATTTCATTTCAAAACAAAATTTAATCCTTCCATCAAGTTTCAAATAAAATCCATTTTAGTACAAAACCAATTAATCCTTTTCATCAAGTTTCAAATAAATTTCATTCAAATCAAATTTAATTCTTTTACTAAAAATTCAATTCAAATGCATTTTTATTCAAACAAATTTAGTTCTTTTTCTCAGGTTCCAACTCAAATCTATTCTTTTAAATTCTCCTCCTCAAATTCCAAATTCACTTGGTTCCGAATCAGGTTTAGTTTAATTGCTCAAGTTTTTAACCAAGTTCACTTCAAATCAAGTTTAGTTCAACTTCTCAAGTTTTAAATCAAGTTCAATCCAAAATCAAGTTCTTTTTCCTTAAAGAAAGTTCAATTCCTCAAAATTTTGAGTCAAATTCATTTCAAATCAAACCCTTTATTATTTTTTCAAGTAAATTAATTTTGGGAAACCCTAATCTTATGCGATGAGCTCTAAATGGGAAACTGACAATTTCACTGTTGTTCGATATTTGGAGATTCATATAGGTCTCAGTTCAACCTTAGTTGTCTCGAACCTTGTGCATATGTGGACCAAAAATTCCTCCTAAATAATAAAACCTTTCAAAAATATTTTTAGGGACCTCTAGTCTCACGCAATGAGCTATAAATCGGAAACTGGAGGTTTCACTGCTATTCGATATTTAGATATTCATATAGGCCCTGGTGCAACCTTAGTCGCCTTAGACCTTGTATATATGTGGACCAAAATTTCCTCTTAAACAATAAAATCTTTCAAAATGTTGTCCCTTAAATTCTTTACCTCCGAAGGTCAAGCCTTCACACTAGAATTACGTAAGCCTTGAGTTTCCCATTGCACCGGGGAATACGTAGGAGCAAGATCAAGTCCTGTCAGGCTACCTTCCATCAATCTATTTATTTTCACTCTAATTGAATGGATCAAACAGTTTTCAAATAAATCGCACACTTAGTTAAGGGTACCGTTCTTTGGAACAGGCAAGTAGGGTGTCTAACACTTTCCCTACCCGTAACCGACTCTCGAATCTAAATTTCTTCCTCAAGTTAGGGCTTTTCCAAATCTTTTCCCTAAAAATAAAATTTGATGGCGATTCCACATTAACAAATAAAGATTTTTTTTTAAATTTTTAGCGAGTTCGTCGTTTCGTCGTGATTACGGTTGCAACAATCTAAACAAAACATTAATGGTCCAAGAAAGAAAATGAGGTTAAATTAACATGTCTAGGGACTATGAAGACGAGAGGGTTAATGTGTTGGTGCCATTAGGAACTGGGAGAGTGAGAGGCTAAGAGAAAGATGTTGTGTATCAAGAAGAGATGGAGATCATGAAAATAAGGCTAGGGGTTGGTCAATGTTGTTGTTGGGAGAGAGATAGCTAGAACTGTGGCCTTGTGATGTGTGCCTCATGGATGTGAGGGAGAGATTAAAATAGGAAGATAGAGTGGCTATATGAATCTGACAAAGAGAGAGGGAGAGACATTGTGATTCGATAAGAGTGAGATAGTGGAAAAGCACAAGGATAGTTCTGCAAAGCTATGAATCTTATTGTAACTAGGTTCGGAGCAATTTTTTTTTTGTTCATGTGAACGAGATTAAGAGAAGTTTAAGGGAGTTGAGAATGTGAGGAGGAGAGAAAATAAGGCTGTGTTCTTTTGACCTCAAGAGCATAAGAGAGTTGCTATGAAAGAAGGTGAAATTATGTCTTTTTTTGAGTAGGTAAAATTATGAGAGGCAAGAGAGAAGGGGAGCATATTAGATATAGGAGAGAGAGAGAGAGAGTGAGAGAAAATGTGTCGTAACAGTAATTATAACGAGACGATGGACTCACTAAAATTTTTAGAAAGAAATTATTTAAGTTGTGGAGCTGCCACCAAATTTTATTTTAAGAGAGAACATTTGGAAAAACCCTAACTTGAGTGTATGCAATTATCCTCCATTACAAAACTGAATCTAAATTCATTTACATGACTTATCCTACATTACAGGCCTCATATTATGATGCAAATGCAAAGGTGCACACACAGATGCAATGATTCTATCTTTGCTAATCATGAATAAAGGATCTGCCCTATTCATGCCAGTTTTAACACAAAGATTTACCCGAGTGTATGCAATTACTATATGGAAATTCTAGATCCAAAGTCAAGATGAAAGGTACAGTTGCAATCGCTATCACCTATGGATTCCATTTTTCTTGGCGTTATTACCACTGTATTCATGCAATAATGACTTGAAACAACCAGTAGCTATAATATGGGGCCTTCCATGGGAAGAGATGATGATTTGAATACATAGACCATGAAAAAAATGAATCCAAATGCTGACCTGAACGCAGTTAATCTCTAAGGAATGTGAATTGCGGCAGGAGAAAGCTTTGCATAAAATTGATTCTCTGGAGGCCTCTCCTGCAACAGTAAATCGCCTTTAAGAAGGGTCAAGGAGCAAGAATTGCAGAGACAGGCTTCATGAAACTTGAGCAGCAGATGCAATTTAGAGGGAGAATCCTTTCCAAAACGCCAAACCCCCCCTTCTTCCTTTTTTTTGTCGTCTTTTCTATATCTTTTTTTTTTATTTTCTGTTTTCTGTTATTTGTTTTTTTTTCTATTTTTTCAGTTTTTTATTCTATTTTTTTGTTTATTTATTTATTATTTTGTTGTTTTTCTTATTTTTTATTTAATCTTTTTCTTTCTCTTTTTCATTATTGTATTTTTGTTTTTTTTTGTTATTTCTTCTATTTTATTTTATTATTTTTTGTTATTTCTATTTTGATTTTTTATTTTTCCTTTTTTCTTTTCTTTTTTTCATTTTTTTCTATTTTTGTTATTTATTATTTATTTCTCTTTTGTTTATGTTATTTATTATTACTATCATTTTTTTTATTTATTTTTTATTTCCTTTTTCTTTCTTTCATCCATTTTTTTAACTTAAATTATTCAAATCGCATTTGTTTATTTACTAATTAATTTTTAAAAAAATGGGGTCTTGGACATAATTGGATGTTCACAAAATGTATGTATGGTGAGTGTGCTGTGTTGTGCTTTGTATGCTATATTCCCCCCTCTCCCTCCCCCTCCCCAAGGACCATTAGGAGGAAGGATACAAGAGAGTGAATGTTTGATAAATATTGACAAAACTCAGAGAGTGAAAAAATTGATATGTAAAGAAAAGGTATTATTATTTATTATCTTATATCATGGGATAAATGGCTTGCATATATAGTGATCTCTAGTGCTGAATTAGGATTAACAGAGACATAGAAACATAATACTTATGCATAATAAATTCATGTGATTGTTAGTCAATCACTTGAATGTTTCGTACATGTTTTTTTCTTGCCTTTATTTCTGCAATTTGCATACATGTATGTAGTTGAAACGTCTAGCCATCATGGTGGCATTGGATTTTCCATGTTTAAAATGATCACCAAGGTTTGGTTGTTTGATCAATGCTAATAAATTTTAACATTGCTTAGTTGTGAAGGGGAATTGCATGCCCTTTTATCGTCATCCTTATCAATAATGAGTTTTTTTCCTTTTCATCATTAAGAGTAGAAATGGTGTTAGTTGACATACTCCCTTTGAATTTTTCATAACCTAGTGGGAAGCCGTTTTTCTTGAAACATATTTCAAATGTGTGACCAATTCTACCACAGTGAATGTAAATATTCTTATTTATGGAATTGTGTCCTTTCCTTGCATGAATGTTCTATTTTCGTCAACCATGTTGATGAAAACTTATGGATCTTTATTGAGGAAACTCTACCTTTCATTTTGAAGCACCATGAGAAAACTTTGTTGAGTGCTAAAAGAAGATCCATAAATAAGATTTGGGATCTCACTGTTGCAAAATTATCGTTCAGCCCGGTAAGAAACTGAATTATGTGGTCTTGACATTTATATTTCCTAGCATTTCTGATGGTTGCACACACGAAATGATATTGACACGGATATTGTGGCATAGATCAATAATTCTCAAGTTCCTCCTATAAAGTTTTTAGCTTATTGAAGAAACCTGTTATAAATAACCCTCCTTGGTGTAAATTATGGATATCCTACTATTGTTTATACACTTGAATCAAGCTTTCCTAAGAAAATCTATCGCTTTATTCGTTCCAAACATCAAATGCATTATCTGCGTAGACTATGCTTTGAGCATTTGTTTCAAAAACAGAGTTAATAATCCAAGATTGCACCAAGTTGTTGTAGTGTTCCTAGAATTTGTATATTGGGTCAAATTGGTTAGGAGTTGGTATTATTCCATCAATAAACTTGAATTTATTCTTTGAAAATAAGGATCTATTTCATGCTCCACACCTAGTAGAGTACTTATTTCCTATCAAAGAAGTGACTACCTTCGCCGCCAATGGACTTTTATTTGAGTACACAAAATACAGGGTGGTTTGGTTTTGTGAAGGATCCATAGTTTTAATATTTGTAGATGGATGAATACTATTGTCAAATGAACCAGAATTTCAGGCCATGAGAGATAGGCATAACAAAGGTTTGATATTTAGTACTCTTATTCCATACTAATAAAACTCAGAAAGATAAGTGACTTATATATATAGCGATCCCTAGCACTGTATTATGATTAATAGGGACTCAGACACAATACCTATGCATAACAAATTCACATTGTTAACCAATTGCTCAAACATTATTCACATACTTTCTTCCCACCTTTGCTTATGCATTTTGCACATATATATAGTTACAACATCTACCCATCGTGGTGGAATTGGATCATGCAAGATTGAGTGAGCACGTGAACTAGGAAGGTGACCCCATTCTTGAGAAAGTGTGAGAGAATTTATTATTGTTATACCTTCCTCTTCTGGGGTCATCCATCAAATGAAACAAAGTGGAGAGAAAGTTAAAGTGTTTAGACCCAAAATATAAGAGAGCATCAAGTTTTTATACTCGAAAGTGAAGAAAAAAAGGAGGTGATACATAAATTATATTGTTATTATATTTTAATTTTTTTAAAACATAATAAAAACACCAGAAGAAATCTAAATATTATTATTTTTAAATTTTTTATATTTTTTTTAAAATAAATACAAACAAATTTGAGTGTTATAGTAACATATTAAAACCTATAAAAAATAACAAAATAATTACTTGTCTTTCTTACTTTTTTAGTATTTTTATTTATAAAATATCACCAACAGATGAAAAATAAGTATCAGATGGAATTGGATGCAAATACACACATATATTAGAGTAACATTACGAATGAAGAACCAAAAATTCTCCACTATACTATCCACAGTCAACCAACCTTGCTCACCCTCTTTTGTTCTTCCTATTCTTTGTTAGCTATTGGTTTCTATTTGAAACGTTTCTTGCTCCATGTTTTCTTCTCCCTCTTTATTTTAGAGAACTAAAACCTTGTCCTAGTTTGGTGTATGATGTTTTCCTTTTATTCTTTCCTCTCAAAATTGAAACCCTAATCCCCTTTGATTATCTATTGTTATTCCATGCTTGTTCTATGTAGTTTGCCTCACTTGTTTGTGCTTGATTTTGTAGTATCTTGGAGAATCCTAAGCATAAGGAAAGGTGTGTGAAGGGGCTTAAGAGATAAAGGCTTGAAACTTGGATCTCAAGGCCAAAGTGAGGATCTAGAAACAAATCCTAATTGAAGACTGAAGTGAAGACATTTTGTAATAATTAGCATTTGGTTTTTTATTGTAATTTTTAGATTGGACCTTGTAATTAGGTTTGTTTTAAGTTGTAAAAACCTAGTTCTTTGTAGTAGGATCCCTTTTTTGTGTAATTCGGTTTACCTTTGCAATTTTACTTGTTAAAGGACTTGAGACTTTTGGACCTTGGTGTAAAATACTCACCTAAGGTCAATTCATAGCTTTTAATGGTTTATGCATGAAATAAGTATAAGGGGATGCTAAGTGTGTTTGCTTCTTTTAAATTATTTGATGTATAACATTAATCTTTGTCTTCTTTTTGCAAAGTCAAAAGGATAGGTAAACTAGTTAACCCTTGTGTGTTTGTGTGGTTTAGAACCTATGTTTCTTGCTAAGTGTTTAGACTTGTGTGATTTAATTTCTTAGTGTAAGAAATTTGGGCATGAAGAGATTACTATTTGCAAGTAAGTACCTACAATTTATCCCGTAGAATCCAAATGGAACAATGGGCCAATAGACTAGAAATGGTTTTTGAAATCCAAACAAGGGTCATAGAGCAAATACTAGATCGCCTAGAAAGAAGAAAGTCTAAAAAACTAAAAAATCAAAGAATAATTGAAACTAGTTGATCCAGGAATGGGGATAACTATCATGAGGAGGAAATATCAAGTGAAGATATCAACTTCTTTGGGGAACACATAGGTTATAGGAAAAGGAGAAAACACACCCCACAAAAGGAAAGACCTTCCTCAAGGGGATAGGCCACACTCATAAAGGAAGACACTACCCTCCAATGACCATGCACCAAGAGTATAAGGAACTAGGGATCATGGGAATAAAGAAGACATTAGTGCTAGGGAACCCTCTAGGCCTAGGACTTAAAGGCATAAATCTTGTAGGTCTAGGGAACATAGAAGTATGGGTTCATTTAGGGATAACTTAGATGATAGAGATTATAGAGTTAGCCATAAGAATAAAGATTCAAGGGGTAGAGATATCTTAGAGCCCACAAAACTACCTAAGATTAAAATTCCTAAGTTCCAAAGGGATAACAACTCAGATGAATACTTGGATTGGTAACTTAAGGTAGAAAAAATATTTGCAAACCACACCATTAAAGAAAAATATAATGTAAGGTTAGCTGCCATAGAGTTTAGTGATTATGCCCTAATATTGTGGGATAAGTTTAACAAAGAGAGGTATAAACCCTTGAGTAAGTGAGAGTAAATGAAGCATATCATAAGAGTAAGACATGTACCTTTTCATTATTTGAGAGATGTCCATTATAGGCTATAGAGACTCTCTTAAGGCTCCAAAAGTGTAGATGAATATTATAAGGAAATGAAGGTCATGGTGATTAAGGCTAATTTGAAATAAAGTGGAAGTCATCATGGCTAGGTTCCTAGATGGGCTTGGGCATGACGTAAGAAGCCCACCAAGCTATAAAAATGACCTTTACCACCAATACTTAAGCCTAAATAACCTTTACCACCAAGCTATAAAAATGGAAGCTTAAATAAATAGGAAAGGTAAAGGAAAGTACACTACATATAAGTCATCTAAATAAGATACTTGGAAAAGTAAAAGAAAAAAAAAATATTCTAGTTTTAAAACTAGGAAGGATAAAGAAATCAAAGACTCCAAAGAGTTTAAGGAAAAAATTCAAACTTACCTTCAAGGGAAAAATTATTTGTTAAGTGTTTCAAGTATTTGGGAAGGGTGCACGTTGTTTCCCAATACCTAAATAAAAAGATCATGGTTCTTAAGGACAATGATAATTATCCATTCCTAGATTCCATTAACTCTAGTTCATCTCCTTCCTCATTTGATAGTGAAGTTGTTAAGTATGTCTTGGAGGGTGACCTTTTAGTGGTTAAGAGGTTGCTAGGGAGTACAGTTAAAGGAGAGGAAGAAACACAAAAGGATAACATCTTCCACACAATATGTTCAATCAAGGGACACACTTGCTCTAAAATTATTGACAAGAATAGTTGTATAAATGTAGCTAGTAGCAAACTAGTAGATATGTTAGGGTTAGTAACCATCCTCATCCTAAGTCATACAAACTGTATGGCTTAGTGATAAAGGGGACTTGTTGATCAACTAGCAAGTACTCCTCACATTCACCATTAGAAGGTGTGAGGATAACGTTACTTGTGATGTTGTCTCCATGGAAGCCAGTCATATGCTATTGAAAAGGTCATGACAATATGATAAAGATTTCCATCATGATGGGTATACCAACAAGTATTCCTTCCAATTCAACTCCTAGAAAATTACCTTAATGCCTCTATCCCCTAGTGAAGTCTAGCAAGACCAAATGCATATAAGACAAAAGGGAAGCTGGGAGACAGGGTTCGAAAAAGAAATAAAATTAAAAATAAGAGAAACTAAAAACACTAAAAAGAAGAAAAGAATGATCGAAGGTAAGGCAATTGGGGATTCCATCACTCTAGTATAGGAGGGTGAAATTAGGCTTGTAAGAGAGGATAAGGTAAGAAAAATTCTCCTAGTTAGGAAACCTCTCCTTATCAACCCCATTACCTTAAACCTAAATGATGAGATAGAGCCTAGTACCTCTCCTTTCCTTATGGCGAAGGAACCATCTCCTCCTCTAGGAGGAAGCCAAGGGCTGGCCCTCAAAGAAGTCCAACCTTCCCGAACACCCATGAGTACTTGGGACATCATTATTATATTGTATAATGAGGATTGCATGACTAGATGATCTCATCATTTTTCTGGCATGACTCACCGCTTGAGTCATCATAATGAATCTAGGACTCAAACCTTGACCATAGTTTCCTGTATCCATAAATTTGTGGTCCCTTACCGATTCACATTGTGAAAACCAAATAAAAGGATAGTATCCCAAATTTTTACTTCGACACATATGAATATTATAAGCATAACTTACCCACCAATAAAGTATAGCATGGTTGAGGCACCTAAGATACTACAAAGTAATATTTCAAACCATCCTTATTTATTATATCATGAGTTTCCAACAAGGGTAACTCCCTCTTAGTTGTTTTGGTCATCATCACTACCTAGGGAAACTAAACACATGAATCCCTTTAATAGTTTCATAAAGCATAAGCAAGGCATGACAAGCATCCCACTAATGCACCTTCATACTATTTATGATAATAATTATGTCCTATTGGATATAATTTATCCCTATTCCTCATTATCATCTACCTAATTATGTCCTTACTTTGCAAATATTTTTTAAGCCTACACATTTGAAGACAAATGCTTTCGAAAGGGGGAGATGATATAGAGGTGCCCAACTGCAGAGACCTTTGGGCCTATTGGGCCTCAAATAAATAGAATAAGACTTAGTTATTTTCTTGCATTTTATAAATTAGAAGGCCCATATATGTATAGGATTCACTATATTTTCCTATAACTTGTTGCTAATCTTTTTGGATCTGACTTGGCCCATCTCTTAGGCTATCTCAAAGAGGAATTAGGGACTCATTTTGGATCCCATGAGATGTCCAATTCAAATTCCTAAAGTTGCCTCATGCATCCATGCTCTTAAGCACCACATTGGCCTATTTAAGGTACCCTTATGTGTAACTTTTTCATTTTGAGTCATTTAATCAAATTCATTCAGAATTTTAAGTGAGAAACTATCTATTTTTAATTGATTATTAAGATAATTACTTATAGAAATTAATTTTATATTTAAATCTATAAAATGAAAAATAATTATTTTAATTAGATTTTATATAAAAAAATATTTAATTTAACATAAAAAATAATTAATTATTAAAATTAGTTTATCAAAGGATGAAAACAGCCTTTATGCATGCATATATAGAAACCGTCACAACCTTTATTTGTACATAGTACATTGATCTTGGTGTAAGAAATTACAAAAACAAAGAAATGTTAGAATAACAAATCCCAACTTCAAGGATGTGTCTATGCTAGATAAATATGTTAAACTACAACTCATGACTCTTTATTTTAAGAATTATAATGATTGAAAAATTTTAAAATAAAAATAATAGTTGTATGGCAAGATAAATGGATGATTAACGTCACAATATATAAAGTTCAATTTCAATTTTGAGAACTCATCATCACACAAATTGTCCATTTGAAACTTGTAATAACATCATGAAAATCTTCATTCTTTTTACCATCACTTTCGTTTATGGTATGCTTGGGAAATTTCTTGCAAATGCCAATCCTTTACTATACAAAGCTATTTTCAATTTTGGTGACTCTATAAGTGATACTAGAAATGCTACAACTTACAATCTGCCTCAGCCTAGTAATAGCCCCTATGGCTCAACATACTTCAAACATCCTTCAGGACGTATGTCAGATGGACGACTAATCATAGATTTCATAGGTATTTACTCTTGTATCATTCAATAGCTCAACAAATTGCTTGCTTAAAAAAGGGTACAATGCAATATATATTTAGTATCATGCATTGTTGATAGATTAATACATTAATCTATGACCTTTTGATTATAGTTGAAGCTTATGGGTTGCCAATGTTATCTTCCTATTTGAATATGACCAAAGGAGACGATGTTAGAAAAGGAGTAAATGTTGCATATGTTGGTACAACTGCACTTCATAAGGAATATTTTGTACAAAAAAGGATCCATACACCAGAGGCATCATCATATTCATTGAAAGTTCAACTTGACTAGTTTAATAAGCTCAAATCCTCGCTTTGTAAAAGCAAAAAAGGTTTTGTTGAACCCTTTTATTAATGTTTTTATCAAATATATTATCATTTGTGAATATAAACAATAACCTTAATTTTCTTATTTGACACAGAGTGCAGGAATTACTTTAAAAGCTCATTATTTGTAGTGGGTGAAATTGGTGGAAATGATATTAATGCACTTATCCCATATAAAAATATTACAGAACTTCGAGATATGGTTTCATGAACTATTGAAACAATTGCCAATTCCACAACTGTATGTTATATCAAATTTAATTATTAGAATGCCGAGTTCGATTTTTATAATTTAATTAAAATTTTGATTTTAAATGATTCATTATAATTTGATTTTTTTTTACAAGATATTAATCGAAGAAGGAGCAACCGAATTGGTTGTGCCGAGGAACTTTCCAATTGAATGTAACTCTGCTGTTTGACAGTAATAAACAGTGATAACAAAGATGATTATGATCAATTTGGATGCTTGAAAGCTTGCAATACTTTCATCAAATACTATAATGGAAAACTCAAACAAGGCATAAGGATGTTAAGACAATAAAAATCAAAAGTTAAGATAATATATTTTGAGTACTATGGTGCTGCAAAATGCTTGTTTCAAGAACCACACAAATATGGTGGGTTGTGTTTTTATTCTTTTTATTAGATGAATAACAAATAGAAGTGGTTTCTAACTTTACTATTGTTTATTCTTCTTATGTTCATCAATTTATGTGATATAGGTTTTTCTTCTGATAAAAATGAAACTTTTAGAGCATGTTGCGGCAAAGGTGAGCGTTACAATTTCAACATAAACATATTTTGTGGAAGCTCTGCCTCGACAGTTTATTATGATCCTTCAAAACATATAAACTGGGATGGATCCCATTTTACAGAAGCGGCTTATAAGCAAATAACAAAGAGACTAGTTGAGGGTCCGTTTGTAAATCCTCCACTTAAATCTCCTCCTTTCAAGATAGCTTAGAATTGAACCAAATTTTGCAAACTTCTTTCTTTTGATGATTTCAAAATAAAGATTGATTTTATTTATATATTTAACTTATATTTTCTATTCATAAATTTTACCAATAAAAAGTTTTTCAAAATATGTATCTTTTTGTTGTTATTGCCTGTTGTTATCCTTCTCATTCTTATATAGTTATAATTTGTATATTTTAATATAACATTGGAGAATAATATATTTGTCGTACAAAAATGTATTAAAAAAAGTTGAAATAACATATGGTTGATTCTTAAATTTCATTCATTGTTTTAATATATAAAACTCCAATATGCATGAGTGTTATAAAATTATAAAAATATATAATTTTTAGTTATATAAAAAATCATAAATTAAAACATAAAATAACAAAAAAAAGACATAAAATATAAAAAATTTATAATTAATTTTAATAAAATATTATTATTAAATTTGTATAAAATAATATTATTTTTTACTTAATGAAAAGTTTCATAATTTTTTTAAATACTTTGTTATACTTAAGTATCATATTTTATGTTCTAATAAAAAATTTATGTTCAATGTTTTGAATTAAAAATAAAATAATAAAATAAAATCTAATGAGTAAAGATACATGAAATTAAAAAGTGTACTATAAAAAATTATTTCAAAATCAAATTTAAAGTTAAAGCATTTAATTTTTAAAATATTTCACCAATTGATCGTTAAACCCGATAATATTTTAATTAAATATTTTTTTTATCTTTTATGCTATTGATTTTGTATCTTTTAAGTTGTGAAATTTCTGATTTAATTATCCTTTGTTTATTATTTTGATGACGATAGTATTTTGAATTCAAATTGAATGTGTATGTCTAACAATAAACCAACTATATTATGTGAGGTAAGGTAAAGTAATGTTTACATGCTTGAATGGTTTGATCTTTGTCCCTCTAGCTCCTTGCCTGCTTCATATGTCCTTCTAAATTTCATATTTTGATCAATCAATTGATTATCAAAGATTTTTCTGTACTTTCCTCTCCGCCTACTCATTTTTTGAATATTTTTCTCTAAATTTTATTTTATTCCTTCTAGTTAGCATCATCAGGTACTTTAGTATTCTATTTTTTTTTTCAAAAGAAATAATTTAACCTTTAATTTTGTTTTTCCAAATTTTTTATTTGGGATAAAATAAAATAAAGATGCACAGGAGTATATAAAAAAAGATAAAAAGTAAAACAAACTGAATATGGAATAAAATAAAATAAAATGAAGTAGATCTAGATAAAATTAGGTATTTACATTAACAATAATGTTAAAGTATCTTTAACGGGAGGTGCTTTAAAAAAAAATAAATCTAAAGTTAAGAACAGGTAGTTATCCAGATTTTGTAATTGAGATGCCTGATGTAGAAAAAAAAAAAGTATCATCACATGCTTACATAAGCACCAAACTATCATTAGAAAAAGATAAATAAATATTTATGAAAAGAAGTTAATAGAATAGAAGGTTAAAAATATACAAAATTACAAGCAAGCTCAAACAAAAGGTAGATCAAACAGCAGATGGTTGGATGGTGGCCGGAAAGAAACTGCATGAGGTTTGAGTTTGGATAAGCTAATTGTAAGCTTGGGTGAAGGAAGGGTTAGGGTTTTAAGAAGGACGAAGAGAGCGCGGGGATTCGTGGGGATGTAATACGGCACCTAATTATTTTTAAAATATAATTTTTAAATATTTTTTTGTTATTTTCTAAATAATAATAATTTTTTTATAAATAAATAATATCATCTATTCATTTATATTTTTATTCAATAATTGATAGATTATTTAAAAAAATAAAAAAATAAAACAGATTTAACAATATATACAATCGATCAAAATGGATGTAGATTATTATTTCTACGTTTGAAAAGTTTTTTTATTTTTAAATTTAATTTTAAAATGATATTGTTACATTTTTAAAATATAATTAAATATTGGTTTTCTAATTAAATAAAAGATAAAATAAATTATTTTTAAAATATTTTTTAAATGATTTATTTTAATCATTTTAATTATTTATTAAATATTTTAATAAATTTCAATCAATTCAATTAAATATATTCTTAAATTTTAGGAAAATTTTAGGAATGGAATTTATAAAATATTAGAAAAATATGAAATTAATTAATGTAATATATTTTATTATATAATTTTTTAAAAATATTATTGGTTATAGTTTTAGCAATTTTTTATTTACATTAAATTATTAATATAATATAAAATTAATAAAAAATATAAAAATAATTCTTATTGAATTATTATTGAAGTAATAATTTACTCAAATAATAAAAAATAAGATAAGATGTTATCTACATATGAGAAAAAATTATTAAAATATGTTTAAATAATTTTTAAAAAATTGTTTTAAAATACTCTTAAATATTATGTTTTTTCATATCTTTGTAAATTTAAACGTAGTCAATTTTGGTTAATATGCACTAATTAAATGTTTTTTACTTAATGTAGTTAAAATTTTAATGTCTGATTTTATTTTTTATTTAAGAGTTTTTTATCATAAAAAATTACAGGTTGACCCCAAAAATTTATAATTTTTTATTTTAATTTTTAATTTTTCTAATTTCTAAATAATTGATATAAATTTTTCTGAAATATTTTATTTAAAAAATGTAAAATTTTATATATACTTGTAATATAATTTATTAAAATATATAAAAATTAGAAAGAATTAAATTTTTGTTACTTAAATTACATTTGAATGTAGAATTTAATTTTATTAAAAAATTATTATAATTAATAAAATTTATTTCATAAGCTTAATTGATAAATAATTTATAAAAATAAAATTAATATTATTATAATTTAAAGATTTAATAATCCAAATTCATTCTCCAATCTTTGTTAATAACATAAATGGAAGATAATATTTTAGTTATATAATTTTTTACCTTATTTAAATGGTGTTTTATTATTTAATAAATATATTTTCAAAATAGAATTAATTTTAAAATAAATATGTAAATTATATTTAATTTATTTATAAAAATAATTTATCTAATTTTTTTTAAGACTAAAATGATTGTTAAATAATTATAAAAGTTAAATTATTTTATAATTAAAATAAAAATCATTAAAAACATAAATTTATACCTTTCTTATATTATTAAATATGGTTTAAAGGTTAATAAGTTAATTTAATTATTATAAAAAATTAATCTAATAAGTTAATTAAGATAATAATGTAATTTTAAAATTATTTATCAATTAAATATATAAAATTTTATTTGCATATTATAAATATACGATTTTAAGTTGATTATTATGGTAATTGATTTAGTGTCTTAACTTAATTAAGATAAGAAGTTTATTTGAAAATTAGTTTAAATATTATATTAAATTAATGTATTAATTTAATTACGATAATAATTTAATTTTAATATAATAGATAATTAAGGGAATAAGTGAATTTTAAAATTAATTCATAATTTAATTTACATATAACATGTAAAATCAGAATATATATAAATTTAAAGATTAATGTAATTAGAAAATTAAGGTAAACTTTATTTGCATATTATAGATATTAGGTAATTAAGATAATAAACTAATTTAATTATTATAAATAATTAATCTAATAAATTAATTAAGGTAAAAGAATAAAACGGTTCAATATTTATAATTATTTTTATAATTTTAAACTTTTATTAAACAGTTCAATATTTTTAATAAAATAAAATAAATAATATCATAATTAAAATATTAACACATATTAAAATACTAATTTAAAAAAAATATTTTATAATATAAAAATAAATTTATCAACATTAATAATATTAATATGAAAAAATTAAATAATTTTAAATTTATAAAAATAAATAAATAAATAATTAATTAAATTGTATAAAAGTAAAAATAAATATAATATTTCAATTAGAAGTTGAAAAAACAATATTTAAAGTAGTTTTTCTAAAAAAATAATAATAAATGTTACAACAAGCTATCTTAACAGAAACTACCACCGCAATGTCTTTTTGATAAAATATTTTATCAAATACATTATTAATAATTTCAAAATCATCCTTTTCTTTATAAATTTCAAAATGCTTAAAGATAAATTTTTTTATTTTTTATAAAAATTAAAATAAAACCATAATATAGATGACGAGAAGTTGGTTGATAACCATTTAATATCATTTTATAATTTTAAAGACAAAGTTTGACATTTCTAACTTAGTAACAAAACTAAATATTTACGTCTATATTTTAAATGAGTTGAAAAAATTATTTAAAAAATGTTACAATTTAAATATTATCAAATTATAATATTTAATAAATCATATTAAAGTGGTAATTTTAAAAATTATAAACTAAAATATTTTTATATATTTTAAATTTTGAATAATTTAATATTATTAATTAAAGAGGAAGAAGTCTGGTATAATTCTTTGTGTTTTACTAGAAAAATTGTCACCAATATATATAGGGATAGTTACAATGATATCTTAACAAATATTTATAGAATAATCTTCCTGAAAAAATACTAAATCAGATAACAACAAGAAAAAGATCTTTCAGAGATCTCAATGTCTCAGTACCCTCCCGTGGAGCTGATGTCTGCTAAATGAGCATGTGATGACACATGATAGATAACGACAGTTCCTCACAACAGCTCATCACGAACAAAGTGGCAATCTATTTCGATACGTTTGGTACGCTCATGAAAAACTGGATTAATCAATCTGCAAAGCAGCTTGATTATCACAATAGAGTTTAACAGGTTGAGAATGAGCAATGTCAAAACATGATAAAAGTTCCTTTAGCCATGTAAGGTCACAGTCACAGACAGTAGAAGTCATAGAGCGATATTCCGCCTCTGCGGATGAATGAGACATTGTAGGTTGCTTCTTAGTTTTCCAAGAAATAGGATAATCACCAAGAAGAATAAACTAGTCGGTGAAAGATGTCCTAGTCAAAGGACAACCAGCCCAATTCGAATCACATCACATAGAAAGTTGCAAATTACAGTCTATTCGCAACACAATTCCTTGGGTAGGATTACCTTTCAAATAACGTACAACACGTAGAGTAGCATCCCAACGTTCTTGTCTGGGTTGCTGCATGAACTGGGAAAGTGTATGTACACAATAAGACAAGTCTGGTATGGTAACATATAGATAGATTAATCTGCCTACTAACCATCGATAGCGTTCCGGATTTGTAAGGCTATTGTTGTTCGCTGGAGACAGACGATGACTGGGATACATGGGAACACTAGTAGGCTTAGCTCCCAATGATCTTACTTTAGATATGATATGCAATGTATATTTGCGTTGACATATGAAAATTCCAATTGAATTTTGAGTCACCTCAATTTCTAAAAAATATTTCAGCACTCCAAGATCTTTCATATGAAAACATTCACTCAAGTATGCTTTGAAGGTTCTGATGGCATCTCTATCATTTCCTGAAATCACAATATCATCCACATAAACCATCATATGAAGCTCTACATCCGCATGACGTAGGACAAAGAGTGAATGATCGAAGGAGGATTGTGCAAATCCATACTGTTTTAAAGCACCTGCTAATTTGGTGAACCAACATCGTGGAGCTTGTTTCAAGCCATACAATGGCTTGCGTAATGGGAACACTTTGTTGGTTTGTGATCGAAATCCTGGGGGAGGTTTCATATACACCTCTTTTTGAAGATCCCCATGCAAAAAGGCATTATGAACGTCTATTTGATGAAGCTCCTAATTTTAGTAGCGGCTACAGCAAGAAATGTCCTCACAGTCACCATTTTAGCTATAGGAGCAAAAGTTTCATCGTAATCAACACATTCAACTTGATGGTTTCCCAAGATCACTAGTCAGACTTTAAAATGCTCAACATAACCATCAGAGTTATACTTGATTTGATACCCATTTGCACCTGATAGCTTTCTTTCCAAATGGCAGGGACTCCAAAGTCCAAGTCACACTGTTTTCCAACGCTTCTATTTCATTTTGCATGGTTTGACGCCATCTTTCATCTGTCATGACCTGGGCAAAGGATCGTGGTTCAATACTTGCATTAACAGCTGCGAAAAAATGCCAGTGTTGCATGGAGAAGTTATCATAATTCACGTAATGTGTTATAAAGTAGGGCATACCTGAGGAGTGAGAGGCAACAAAAGAACTTGGAGAGGGGTCTATTTTGTAGATGGTGTTTGTCATAAAATCTTTCAGCCAGGTGGATGGTTGTTTAGCACGATGTCCACGTCCCAAGGACTCCCTATCAACATTAGAGCTCTCCCTTTCGTCTACAGTAATCCTAGGCAAAGAAACACCACTCTCCACATGTTCAAAATTACCCATATTTTCATTGTTGGCTTCACTATCTGAATTTGATTGTACAATATTTATTTCTGGATAATCATCAATACTACCCAATGACGAAAGATCCACATACTCAGGTGCTAACAATGGAGGTTGAGCATAGGGAAATTAATTTTCACAAAACACTATATTTGTTAACACCATGAACTTTTCTGATTCAAAATCATATACCCGCCAACCCTTTTTACCATAGGGATATCCCAAGAAAACACATCGTTGGTTGCGACTTGCACATTTATCCCATTTGGTGTCTTGATCATGAGCATAACACAAGCTCCCAAAAACATGAAGATGATTGAGAGGTGGCGGCTTGTTGTAGAGCTTCTCATATGGAGTTTTCCCATTCAACATAATTGAAGGTGTACGATTGATTAAGTATCCAACAGTTAAAACACATTCCCCAAAATTCAATAGGCAGATGAGATTCAAAACACAATGCACGAGCAATATTAAGAATATGTCTGTGTTTTCACTCTACTCGTCCATTTTGCTGAGGAGTCCCTGTACAAGAAGTTTCATGAACAATCCCATGATTTTGAAAATAGTCACTCATGCATGTGAATTCTGTACATTGTCATTACGTACAACTTTTACTTGTTTTCCAAATTGATACTCTACCATAGTAAAGAACTGATACATATGTGTAAATACTTTTTCACAACCGTAATTACGACGAGACGACGAACTCGCTAAAATTTGAAAATGAATTTATTTGGATTAATGTGGAATCGCCACCAAATTTTTATTTAAGGGAAAAAGATTTGGAAAAACCCTAACTCGAGGATGAGATTTAGGTTCAGGAGTCGGTTACGAGTGGGGAAGGTGTTAGGCACCCCACTCGCCTGATCCGAAGAACGGTACCCTTAAACTGAGTGTATGATTTATCGAAAATAGTTTGATCCTTTTAACTAGAGTGAAAATAAATAGATTGATAGAGGTTAGCTTGATAGGACTTGATCTTGCTCCTACGTATTCCCCGGTGCAATGGGAAACTCAAGGCTTACACAGTTCTGGTGTGTGAAGGCTTAACCTTTAGAGGTGCTTGAAGTGAAGTATTCGGAAGAAAATGGAGCTCGAAGGCTTGACCTTCGGAGCTGCTTGAAAAGGAATATTTGAAAATGGCTAAAGTATTTTGAAAATATTTTAAGGAGAATCCTTAATCCACATATGCACAGGATCCAAGACAACTACGGCTGCACTAGGATCCATATGAATTCCTAAAACCCGAACAGCAGAAAAAGCTACCAGTTCGTGCTTAGGGTTCGTCGCGTGAGACTTTAGGGACTCTAAAATGAAGTTTTTATTGAAATTTTTACAAAAGGATCCTCAGTCCACATATGCACGGGGTCCAAGACAACTACGGCTGCACTTGGGACCCATATGAATTCCTAAACATCGAACAACATAAAAAGCTACCAGTTCGTGCTTAGGGTCCATTGCGTGAGACCTAGAACCAAAGAATTTTATTTGAAAATGATAAAGATAAAGAAATAAATGAGTTTAAGTAGAAAATGGATTGACTGACTTAAAAGAAACGAACTTGATTTTGAAAAATATTTAATTGGAATAGACTTGATTTGGAATGAAAGGAATTAGACCTAATTTGAAAGAGGGATTTTGATTAGAAAGAAGACTGTTTAACTTCTAAAGAAAGGTGTTGCATTTGTTTTAGGAATTTGAGGGAGCAAAGCATTAATTTGAATTTTTGGAGAAGAGAATTTAATTTGAATTTTGGGAGGTTTAGGGCTTAAGTGAAATTTTGGAAAGTTTAGGGCCTAAGCGAAATTTTTGGGGCTCAAGTGAAATTTTGGAAAGTTTAGGGGTTTAACTATAATTAAGGGAAGTGCAGGGGTCTAACTGTAATTAGAGGAAATAAAAGGGTCGTATTGCAGTATTTGGAAGTGTAGAGCTTAGATGGCTTGGCTGAGGTTTTAATGGCTCATGTGGGTTGGAGGAGCTTAGGAGGGGTGTCCTGATGGCTCGCGACTCACATGGCTTGGGAGGGGGCTTAGGTGGCTTGGCATGACACAATAGGAAAAGGGAGAATTGCTTCCCAGAGGATTCGAACCCGCGCCCTGGGTATCTTGCACCACCAGCAATACCACTGGGCCACGCTCGTGGTTAAGTCTCATCTCCGCCTCTCTATATTTATGTGAGGACCTGGCCATCATGAGAAGGAATACAGCAACAGGATTTGAACTTGCAACCCTTTCCTGACTTTCATTCATCCCTTTGAACATTTTTCTGAGGCAGGGTGTTGATATAATTTTGGTGTCCACTTAAGTCGCCTAGAAACAGAGAACTCTTCTCTTCTTTTTATTATTTGTTTTTGTATTGACTCCAACCTGCAGGGGCTTCCATGGGGTCAGCTATTTAGATACAAACAAACCTGATAATGGGCATAATGAGGGATGGGATAACTGGATCATTCAAGGCAATGACGAGGCAGTAGATAGCTCTCGTTTAGGCCGACTTCTAAATAGATAACCACGTCAAAAACAAGGTCCTCAAGATTAGAGCTTTTAATTCTAGGTTCAGACCAACCCCTGCCTTCCGCCAAAGACTTGGTTCATGGGGATCATCTATTGATGCTCAGTTCTGTCCTTATAAGATCCAGAATACATGCGATCCTCATAGCATTCAGTAATGAACTTGTTTGCCTTCGAGCAGTGACTCTCTTGGTGCCAGCCATGAACTTTATCACCACTCGACGCTGGGATTTAGATGTTCCATTTGAACGCTATGGAGATCATAATATCCTTGGAAGAGAGACCATTGTCGATGTCACAGGGGTGTATCATCTAGATCCCGTGATAAAACATTTAGCAAATCACCTAGGCAGAGTGTCGAACAAAACTGAATCGGGGGATGGGGACCATTTTTATCCATGTAATAATTTATGTTTAGATTTCTTGACTCAAGCAAGAGTCACTTCTCTAGGAAAAAGGCAAGTTGCAAGTCGGCACGATCACTCAGTATTACCTCGCTCAAACACATATTCTGTTAATATTCTCTATCCTTTCAACCATAATCAACAGATTATATACAGGAGGTGTATCTATGATGCTCGCGCCCAAGATTAAGGGGCTATCACTGGGTAGAGTCTTGACTTCTGTTCAAAAATTCATGTAACATAGTGGAAGTCTTAGCCTCGTTCTCCCTCATGAATCGGTGTTAGCAAGGGCTTCAACAAGATTTAACTCTAGACCTCAGATTCATCGGCCACGGTTATGAGATTCCTGTCCTGGCTTTGCCTAAACTAATAGTACCAGATTTGCATTCCCTGGCTCTACCAAGCTCTATTGATGGTTTCCGTATCTAAGTTCTTGTCACTGCTAGCGGCGCTCGTAATTTAGATTTTATGAACTGATCTTCATTGAAACAATCAATAAATATGGATTCTGACCACATTTGCAAGCATATGAATATGGATTTGCTTGAACGTAAACAGAGATTACTCATAGTGCAAGAATCACGTGACAAAGGCACCTTCTAAACTCTAAATGCAAATGGATATATGAAAATATCATGTTCTGAAGATATGCAGAGGTAATCTTGGTTTCACCTGGAAGATTTGTCGAAGCTTTGGCCAGATGAGGTTATCCTCCTTCCACAATGACGAAGGTGGCTCTACGAAGCCGAATCTGATCAGAGCAAGAGTCGATGATGGATAGCCAAGATTTCTTCCCTACGGATCCGAGATTATACAAGTTTAATTCCAGAGAAAACCAGTGATCTTCTTCCCTTTCCGTTCTCTCTCTCTCTCTCTCTCTCTCTCTCTCTCTCTCTCTCTCTCTCTCTCTCTCTCTCTCTCTCTCTCTCTCTCGCCCAATGGCTAGGAACCCAATCCCCTTTCTTCTTCAATTCTCCCTTTCTCCTCCTTCTGCTTTCCTTTCTTCAACTTCCCTCCTCTTTTTCTGTTTTCTTTCTTTTTGTTAATTCAGTTTTCTGTTCCAAAAAACCGTTTTTCCTTTCCCCTTTTTCTAATTCTATTATTTTAAATTTTTTATTTTTCTTTTATTTCTTTCATTTATATTTATTCAGACTTTGTTTTTTCATTATTTTTCTTTAATTCTATTTTTATTTAATTTTTAGTTTTTCCTTATTTTTCAATTTTCATCATTTTCAGCTATCATTATTTTGTTTATTTTCTCTTCTCTTTCATTTTATTATTACCTTTTTTCCTTCTTTTTTTATTTTATTTTATATATTTTTTTTATATTTTTTTATTATTTTTATTTACCTTATTATTTTTCCTTATCTTATTTTTTCTTTATTTTCTTGTTTTATTTTTTTCCGTTGTTTTGTTTTTAATTTATTATTTTTATTTTGATTGTATATATTTTTTATTTTTTTTATTTTCAGATTTTATTTATTTTATTTTTATCAAGCTTTTTCTTTATTTGTTTTTATTTGGTTGTTTCCCGTTTATTTTTTCTATTTTTCTTCTTATCTGTTTTCTGTTTTTCCCTTGTTTCTCTGTTTTCTGCTTCCTTTTTTGTTGTTTTCTATTTATTTAATTATTATTTAAATTAGTGTTGGTTACTTGATTAATTTTAATAATTGTGGTCAAAAAATACCTAGCACCACAATGAGCCATGATTCGATAGGATCCCCAAAGGTCACAATGAATTAATTGAAAAACATCCATGGTTTTATTAATGCTAATGGGAAATCTTTCTCTATATTGTTTGGCTCTAACACAAACATTGCAGGCTTTGTCACACAGTGCATTATTTTTATTAAACCCAATATTTGGAATCAACTCCATAATCTTAGAAGATGGGTGTTCCCAGTCGCCTATGCCACGGAGCAAATGCGTTTTCATCATCATGCCTCACAACACCAACAATGACCATTCTACCGAGATAGTACAGCCTCTCTCTTCGTTCACCTACTCCAATCATCTTCCTCGAGACAGTCCTAAACAACACAAAATTTATCAGTGAACACAACCATGCAATTCAATTCATCAATAAGTTGTGATATTGAAATTAGATTGTATTTTAAGCTAGGCACATAGAGAACATTGTTTAGTTTCATAGCATCACTAAGCACCACCACTCCTTCTTTAGTAGCAAAGATTCGGTTTCCATCAGGAAGTCCCACTGGACATTTCAAGTCATTTTTTATATCGGTTAAACATTTCAACTTCGCTGTCATATGGTGAAAAGCACCTAAATCTATTATCCATTGAACAAGATTAGGCTTACCAGTCAATTTCTCCGTGGTGCCTAACTTGACATTATCCAAGAGATTCACTAGTGTTTTCCACTGCTCACCACTCAGCCCAGTAGCAATAGATTTTTCTTCATTTGTCATCGTGTTGGCTGATTCTGATGCTAGTGCAGAGGCTTGCGCCACATTTGCCTTTCCCACTACACCACGTCCTCTAGCATTGGACGTCATCCCTTGTTGTTTGGCTTTGTCGCGCCCAAATACTCGTCCAGTTTCTCTAGGTCATTCGCCCCACTACTCTGGGTATCCAATCAATTGAAAACATTCTTAAATGGAATGTTCGGAACGATTACAATTGTTGCAAATTATGTTTCGGTCCTTCCCTTCAATTTTGCCATGAGGTTTCCTTGCAATCTGCACAGCAAAACTCATCACTTTATTAAGTTCTTCCTTACCGTGGATAACCATTCTCACACGTTCCTCTTGCACTAAGGTCGAATAAATTTTATTCAAACTTGGCAAAGGGTCTTGGGCAAGCAGATTTGATCTCACGGTGTCATAGACAGTGCTATTAATTCCCATGAGAAACTGATGGAATTTTTCTCAACTACGTATATGGTAGGGTAGTGTAAGGTAAGGTAAGGTGGTAGGGTAGGGTAGGGTAAGGTAAGGTGGTAGGGTAAGGTAAGGTGGTAGGGTAGGGTTTTTATGGTATGGTAGGGTAGGGTGTATATGGTATAGTAGGATATATGGTATGGTATGGTAGGATATATAGTAGGGTAAGGTAAGGTAAGGTAAGGTGGTAGGGTAAGGTAGGGTAGGTTTATATGGTATGGTATGGTATATGGGATGGTAGGCTAAAGATAATTTTGACAAAATTCACACTCGAGATGTAACCCAAGGGAGGGAAGGAGGGACAAAACAGGGTGATCTGTTAGCAAAAGATAATGAAAAGCTCTCACAAATGTAGTCATCCTTAAGCTCTCAACCTCGTCTTACAAGAGATGATGGTAGAGCACTGTATGTTACCTCCTTAAAGTCTATCAATATCTCAACATGGAAGGTTAATCAAAAAGATTTTATCTCAACATGTGAGGAAAAATCTCAATGGCTTACTTTAAATGATGATATTAAAAAAATAATGATAGGATGATAAAAAAGAGCCGAAAATTTTGTGGAAACAACCTTAAACGGCCTTTGGCGGTTTATCATTACATAGATCTTTTCGAGCTACCCCAAATGCATACATAATAAGCTCAATTCCGAGTTATGTGCTAAAAGTTATGGTCGTTTGAAGTTTCACCTTCTTTTTCTTACTTTTCCAAATGGGAATGACCTTATATAACACTCTTATTATGTAAAACCAATCTGTACTAGGCTAATGATGTCTAATGTTATCATTTTGAGTGATTTTTATGTTATTGGACTTCATTGAACTTAAGTGATAAAATTGGTTAATTTTCAAATTTTAATGTCTCTTGACCTTTGTTCATTGTGCAGGCCATTTCTTGGACTATAAAATTGATATTGAAGTGATTCCAAGGGCATTAGAAAGAAAAAATCCCAAGATAACATGTAGCCCTAAATGGATCATAAACTTATTTGGGCCGAACCGTGACTCAGAGCTTTTATCTAGACAGCCCCTGTCATTATCCTCATCATCGTCGTCGTCGTCAATACCAACAACATCATCATTATCATTGTCGTCACTCGTCATTATCCTTGTGATCATCGTCGTCATCGTCATCATCATCATCCTCAACATAATCATTCTCCTCCTAATCATCATCAATGATCATCGTTGTCATTATCATTGTCATCCCTCGTCATCGGTATCATTATAATCATCACCGTTCATCGTCATGATCATCATCAGTACCATCCCTCATCATCATCATCATCATCATCGTTACAACCATCATAAGTTGAATCATTCCCATTCTCGTTATCGTTATCATTATTGTTATCGTTATCATCACAATATATATCGTTCTTCATCGTCATTTCAAATTGTGAGCATCGTCATTGTCATTTCAAAATATATTATCTTAACTTTTTCATTTTATTTTTGTATGGTTTTTTTTGTTTTTAAAATATAAAATGAAAATTATTATAGCAATGATAAGTTCTTTACTACTGTTGCATTAGATAATATGAATGATAATGAATGAGGATGAACAAGATTTAGCTTTAGGCCGAGAATATCTTAGAAATGGTTTAAATTAGAAATATAATTTTAACACTAGTAAAATCATTGTAAAAATAGTATGATAATGAAAAAATATAGTGTCCTGAACAGATTACCTAGTTTGTGTTTAGATTATTTATGAAATATATTATTCTTATAATTCATTGTATTTTTAATTGATTATTAGGATATGTAATTATAGAAATTAATTTTATATTGAAATATACCAAATGAAAAATAATTTATTTTAATTATATTTTCTGTAAAAAAATATTTAATTTAACATTAAAAATAATTAATCATTAAAATTAGTTTATCAAGGGATGAAAACACCCTTTATCCATGCATATATAGAAACCGTTACAACCTTCACTTGTACATAGTACATCGATCTTGGTATAAGGAATTACAACCACAAGTAAACAACGCAATGCTAAAGAATAACAAATCCCAACTATAAGGATGTGTCTATGTTAGATAAATATGTTAAACTACAACGCATGACTCTTTATTTTAGGAATTATAGTGTTTGAAAAATGTTAAAATAAAAATAATAGTTGTATGGAACGACAAATGGATGATTAACGTCACAATATATAAAGTTCAATTTCAATTTTGAAAACTCATCATCACACAAGTTGTCCATTTCGAACTTGTAATAACATTATGAAAATCTTCATTCTCTTTATCATCATCTTCGCTTATGGTATCCTTGGGAAATTTGTTGCAAACGCCAATCCTCTACCATACAAAGCTATTTTCAAATTTGGGGACTCTATAAGTGATACTGGAAATGCTGCAACTCACAATCCGGCTCTAACTAGTGATAGCCCCTATGACTCAACATACTTCAAACATCCTTCAAGACATATGTGAAAGGGACGACTAATCATAGATTACAAAGGTATTTACTCTTGTATTATTCAATAGCTCAACAAGTTCCTTGCTTAAAAAAGGGTACAATGCAATATATTTTAGTATCATACATTGTTGATAGATGAGTACATTAATCTATGACCTTTCAATTATAGCTGAAGCTTATGGGTTGCCAATGTTATCGCCCTATTTGAATATAACCAAAGGAGACGATGTTAGAAAAGGAGTAAACTTTGCATATGCTGGTGCAACTGCACTTCATAAGGAATATTACGTACAAAAAAGGATCCATACACCAGAGGCATCATCGTATTCATTGAAAGTTCAACTTGACTGGTTTAATAAGCTTAAATCCTCGCTTTGTAAAAGCAACAAAAGGTTTTTTTGAACCCTTTTAGTAATGTTTTTATCAAATATATAATCATTTGTGCATATAACCAATAACCTTTATTTTCTTCTTTGACACAGAGTGCACGAATTACTTCAAAAGCTCGTTATTCATAGTGGGTGAAATTGGTGGAAATGATATTAATGCACTTATCCCATATAAAAATATTACAGAACTTCGGGAAATGATTCCACTAATTTTTGAAACAATTACCAATACCACAATTGTATGTTATATCAAATTTAATTATTAGAATCCCGACTTCCATTTTTATAATTTAATTCTATTTTTATTTTAAATATGATTCATTGTAATTTGAATTTTTTGTTACTAGACATTAATCGAAGAAGGAGCAATTGAATTGGTGGTGCCAGGGAACTTCCTAATTGGATGTAATTTTGCTGTTTTGACAGTAATAAACAGTGATAACAAAGATGACTATGATCAATTTGGATGCTTGAAAGCTTACAATACTTTCATCAAGTACTGTAATGGGAAACTCAAACAATCTATAAAGATGTTAAGACAAAAAAAAATTCAAAAGTGAAGATAATATATTTTGACTACTATGGTGCTGTGAAATGCTTGTTTCAAGAATCACAAAAATATGGTGGGTTGTGTTTTTATTCTTTTTATTAGATGAATAAGAAATAGAAGTGGTTGCTAATCTTACTATGGTTTATTCTTCTTATGTGCATCAATTTATGTAATGTAGGTTTTCCTTCCAGTAAAAAAGAAAATTTTAGAGCATGTTGTGGCAAAGGTGAGTATTACATTTTCAACATAAACATATTTTGCGGAAGCCCTGCCTCGACAGTTTGTTCTGATACGTCAAAACATATAAATTAGGATGGACCCCATTTTACGGAAGCAGCTTATAAGCAAATAGCAAAGAGACTATTTGAGGTCCTTTTGCAAATCTTTCACTTAAATCTCCTCCTTTCAAGATAGCTTAAAATTGGTAATTCTTTATTAGTGAAATTTATGAGTACAAAACATATGTGAAAGACATGAATAAAATCAATCTTTATTTTGAAATCATCAAAAGAAAGGAAGAAATTTATTTTAGAGTAATACTGGCCGACATTATGCTTGTCGTGTAAAAATATAACTAAAAATAAAAAATAAGTTAGAATAATATATGGTTGATTTTCAATACTATATATCTTAAGTTACATTATTTTACTATATAAACTTATGTACGCATGAGTGCTATAAAATTATAAAGGTTATTTAAATTTTAGTTATATAAAAAAATTCATTAATTAAAGTATAAAATAACGAAAAAAGACATAAGATTTAAAAAATATTAATTAATATCAGTAAAATGTTATTATTAAACTTGTATTAAATTAATATTATTCTTTTTCTTAATAAGTTAATTTAATTATTATAGAAAATTAAATTAATTAATACAATGATTTAATTTTAAAATTAATTTTAATATTTTCGATAAATCAGAATATATAAAATTTCATTTGCATATTATAAATGTAAGATTTAAGTTAATTAAGGTAATCGTTTAGTATCTTAAGTTAATTAAGATAATAGTTAATTTAAAATAATAAATTTATGTAAAAATTAATTTAAATATTATATCAAATTAATGTATTAATTTAATTATGAAAATAATTTAATATGAAATTTAATTTTAATATAATAGGTAATTAAAGAAATAAGTGGAGTTGAAAATTAATTTATAATTTAATTTAAATATGATATGTAAAATTAGAATATATAAATTTAAGAATTAATGTAATTAGGAAATTAAGGTAAAATTTATTTTTATATTATAGATATTAGGTAATTAAGGTAATAAATTAATTTAATTAATATAGATAATTAATCTAATAAATTAATTAAAATAAAAGAATGTCACAACCGTAATTTTGAGGAGACGACGAACTCGCTAAAAATTAGAAATGAATTTTATTTTGATATGTGTGTGGAGTCACCACCAAATTTTTATTTAAGGGAAAAAAACTTTGGAAAAACCCTGACTCGAGGAAGATATTTAGGTTCGGGAGTCGGTTACGAGTGGGGAAGGTGTTAGGCATCCCATTCGCCTATTTCGAAAAACAGTATCCTTAAACTGAGTGTGTGATTATTGGAAAATTGTTTTATCCCTTTAATTAGTGTGAAAATAAATACTTGATGGGGTTAGCCTGACAGGACTTGATCCTGCTCCTACGTATTCCCCGGTGCAATGGGAAACTCAAGACTTACGTAGTTCTGGTTGGTTTGGAAGGCTTGACCTTCGAAGGTGCTTGAAAAGGTGAGTAGGTTCTTTTTGGAAATATTGTAAGGATGCCTCCTAATCCACATATGCACAGGGCTCAAGATAACTACAGTTGCACTTGGACCCCTACGGACCTCTAAACAACGAACAACAGAAAAAGCTACCAGTTCTTTTATAGGGCTCGTTGCGTGAGATTAAGGAATGTAAAACAAAATTTTTATTTAATTGAAAAAGGGAAGGGCACTCCCAATCCACATATGCACAGGGCCCTAGACAACTATGGCTGCACTTGGACCCATACGGACCTCTAAACAACAAACAGCAGAAAAAGCTACCGGTTCGTTTTTAGAACCCATTGCGTGAGATTGAGGAATGAAAAAGATTTTTATTTAATTGAAAAAGGGAAGGGCACTCCCAATCCATATATGCACAGGGCCCAAGACAACTATGTCTGCACTTGGACCCATACGGACCTCTAAATAACAAAGAGCAGAAAAAGGTACCAGTTCGTTTTTAGGACCCATTACATGACATTGAGGAATGCAAAAATAAGATTTTTTAGAAGGAATTTTCTTGATTGTAACTATTGGAGGCGCGTGGATTTCATCGGACTTTTGGGAATGTTGGGGGTCGATTTGTAGATATGGAAAGTGTAGGGGTAAAAATGTAAATATGAAAAGTTTAGGGATCAGAATGTAAATATGAAAAACTTGGGGTCAAAGTGTAAATATGAAATGTTTAGGGGTCAAATAGCTAATAGTAGAGGGGGTCAATATGCAAATATGAGAAGTAGAGGGACCTAATTGTAATTTTTAGAAAGTTTTAGGGCTCAATTGCAGTTTGAAGGATTTAGAGGGGCTAGACTGTAATTGTGGAGGTTGCAGGGGTTTATTAGTAATTACTGGAACTTAGGGGCTAAATCGCAAATAAGGGGTCTGATTATAGGTTGGGTTGGGCTTCATCCTGAAACAAAAATTGAATTTGATCGAAGCATGAGAAGAGATAAGAGAAGGGCCTTACTTTCTGCACCCCCCTTTTTCTTTTTACACCCCCCTTAATTTTTTGTAAAATTTTTATTCCAAAATTACCCTTAACACCCCCCTCCCTTACCCATTAATTTTTCCGCAAAAAACAACCATCTTCCGCATTTTACTACTCAAGCCTGCTTGCCAAGAACAGTACCTGCTTGCCTGCTTCACTTCTGCACTCAAGCCAAACGAAACAACCCAAGCTCAAAGCTTCCATATTCAGGTTAGCACCTCTGAACCCTAAACTCGTTTGCTATTGTCTATTGGATAGGGTAAATGTAGGTTTTAGGCTACTGCGAAATCCTAAGGTAGAAGACGACCCCATGCATTCCCTAAACTAGTTTGCGGAATGCATCAGTTGCATTCCGTAAACTAGTTTGCAGAATGCATCTGATGCATTCCGTAAATTAGATTGCGGAATGTATGAGAGACGTATTCCGAAAACTAGTTTACGGAATGCATCAGTTGCATTCCGCAACTAGTTTACAGAATGCAACTGATGCATTCCGTAAACTAGTTAGCGGAGTGCAACTGATGCATTCCGTAAACTAGTTTATGGAATGGATCAGTTGCATCCCGTAAACTAGTTTACGGAATGCATCAGTTTTAAAATTAATTTTGTATATTTACCTTTTAAGTTGATTTATTTAGTTAATTTATGTTTTTAAGGGTTTAAGTATTCATTATTTAAGTTTATTTAAAAGGTTTACAAAATACAAAAAACATCTTTTATGTTAATTTGTTGATTATGTTAATTTGATTTAAGTTTATAATTTAAGTTAAAGTGAGAAAGTGTGGTTAAGTAATTAATGAACTGTATTTTATTTGGTGAATTTTAGACATGGCCAGGACTAGAGGTTCACATAGCAGAGGTGGTATTTCGCATACTGATGATGCACGCGTTCGACCAACTACCTCTGCTCGCAGTCGACGTGTTCGGCAAGCCATTGATGAGGAGCATGTTGATGCTGGAGGTGATATGCATCATGTAGAAGAGACATTCCCAGGTGGTCCAACGGATGTCTCTGTACTTAGATCATACAGGGAGCATGTAGCATATTACATATGGACAGGAGAGGTGAGTGTCATCATTGTATATGTATATGACATTATAAGAAATAATTTTTTATTTAATTTATTGTTTTGGTTTGTCTGAATGTTATTTTAGGATCGTCCTGCTCTCAAGGTGTTGACCCATGGACGAAAGGTCACTCCTATAGATCAGCCTTACATCCAGAGCATTGTACAAGAAGGTGGATTGGCCGACTTAGTATGGTTCAGTCATTCGATAGCAGACAAGGGCTTACTGTCTGCTTTTGTGGAGAGATGGCATAGAGACACATGCAGTTTCCACCTGCAGATAGGAGAGATGACCATCACATTGGATGATGTGTCATCATTGCTGCATCTACCGATCACAGGAGAGCTGTGTTCTGTTCAGTCCAAGTCACGAGATTCCGCTTGTGACTTGCTGACAGATCTTCTTGGTGTTTCTACTTCGAAGGCAAACACAGAGACAGATCACACTCGAGGTGCGTATGTCAGGTTCAGTTGGCTGTAAGATGTGTGTGATTTGTGCATTCGAGAGGGTCAGTTGGATGCAGCTGCTTGTGCTTACCTACTACGATTGGTTGGGTGCACTATTTTTGCTGACAAGAGTGGCACCCTTGTGAGTGTGTCATATTTGGAGCTGTTTAGGGATGTTCACATCATCGGGAGGTATGCTTGGGGTGCTATTGCACTGGCATACCTCTACGATCAGCTTAGTGATGCGAGTTTTCGCAACACTAAGTGCCTCGGCGGTTATTTGACTTTGTTACAGGTAAATGTCACTTATCGTACATCATTTAAGGGTTTTTTCCCAGATAAACGGTTACTTAATTGTTTATAATATAACTGTAGGCATGGATTGTTGAGCATTTCCCACGGATTGGGGGACGTGAGCTGAAGGATGACTTTACCCGAGATATGCCTGTGGCGATGCGGTTGAAGATGCTATGCGGTTCCGGGGATGTGAGACCATATAGGGCGGCTCTTGATCGCATACAGGTGGATGACATCATTTGGACACCATATGATGAGTTCAGAGGTCATCGACCCTTCGCCGACGCTTGCTGGTATAGAGGTTTGATCAAATGTGGTGATTTGGTCTACCCTCATTCACCTGATAGAGTGCTGCGTCAGTTTGGGCATGTTCAGGGGATCCTCATGCCTAATGTTGATAGGTTGGGTATGGTTGGAAGTCCTCAGTCCATTGATGATAGTTTTTTAAACTTTGAACTATCATTGGTGGCAGACGAGGTTAGAGGTCCTGTTGCTACCACTCCTGGGCAATGTGTTGTTGGATACATCGAGTGGTTTCGCAGGATCTCCCACCCATACCTTTTACCTAGTAGTTGTGTGGGTGAGGGTGAACTTGAACCTCCTGTTGTGGTCATAGAGGCTAGCCAATCTCATGCAGTGGAAGAAGTTTCACTTTCTACTCAGGTAATCCATTTGTTTATTTGAAAAATCATGTTGTAGATGATATTGTTACTAATATAATTTATTTTTCAGGATCGTTTTGATAGAATAGTTGAACTACTAGAAGGCATCATTGCTTCAGGAAGACTCCCGGATGATTCATCAGAAGCTGATATGGCACGCCAGGCTTTGAACATAGCATGTGTTGGAGGTCGTGGTGATGTTCTTACCTACCAGCGGAGGAAGAGGAGTCATCCAAGCAGTTGATGTCATATATTAGGGATTTATGATTGATCTTTGTATATTTCCCAGTTTTGAACACTATATGTATTTGACAAATGATGATTTTTATATTGTATAGTAGTTGTATATTTCTTTTGTACATAGCTTTTGAATTGGATGAAAAACAGGGAAATGATTAGCAGGTTACTATTCATTTTTAGACTTATGTGATTTTGAATTGATCAAAAACAGGAAAATGATAAGCAGGTTAGTGTTCATACTTTATCAGTGTATGATTTTGAATTGATCAAAACAGGGAAATGATAAACAGGTCATTGTTTATACTTTATAAGTGTATGATTTTGAATTGATCAAAAACAGGGAAATGATAAGCAGGTTACTGTTCATACTTTATCAGTGTATGATTTTGAATTGATCAAAAACAAGGAAATGATAAGCAGGTTACTGTTCATACTTTATCAGTGTATGATTTTGAATTGATCAAAAATAGGGAAATGATAAGCAGGTTACTGTTCATACTTTATAAGTGTATGATTTTGAATTGATCAAAAACAGGGAAATGATAAGCAGGTTACTGTTCACGTGATTTGTATGATTTTGAATTCAACAAAATTGTAAAATGATAAGCAGAGCCTGTTCGTATCAAATAATCTAAAGTATCAATATTAGAAAGGATATTACAACTAATCGGCTGTAATGTTTGTGACATTATCAACATTATTTTTAAATAATGAACTAAATAAATCCATCCGACTAATATATGACCACTCCCACATCCGAGCATTGTCGTCATAATATTTATGCCATTGCAAAGCAGTTGGAGGGACTGGAGCTCCATCTACCATAAAAACCTGCAATGATAATATACATTAGATCAATGTAAATATAAATAACGTTCAGTTAAACAATAATAGATAGGTGGATGAATACTTGTACAAAATGACAACCATTAACAAATCCTATGCAAATAATACGATGGTTCATCAATTGTGGTGGTTCACCTCTAAGCGGGAAAAATGTCATTGATCCGTGAATGGAAATATGAATAAGTATGAGATTATACCTAGACGCAATTACATAACCCATATCAGGAAGCGTCATCCATTTATCAGGTGAAACCATTTTTTCATTCCCAACAAACAAAGAAGTCCTTAACTGTATGTATCTTTCTTCACTGCCAAACAGATTCACATACACATGACGATACTGACCAAGCTCCCGAATTAAATCAAGTCGAACTTGAGCCCAAAACTCTTCACCCTTTCCCAGCAATGCAGCAATTGCACGATATCCATAGTTTCCATCAGCTTCAACATCAACAATGCGTTCAATATAGTTATGTAACTGAACAGGAAACAAGTCTAGCATAGGCATAACCTTTTTCTTCTTGTTGTTGCGACGTTTAACATCAGATGACAGACGAGGTGATGAGCTATCATGGACAGAATACAAACCATCAACATATTCAAAGAAGGATGGTTCACGTTGGGTTGATCGTTCCATCTGCAATGCCTTACCTTTGATTGCACCTTTTGTTCTTACTTTATCAGGAGGTGGACACATTGAAGTTGTATGGGGGAATGCTAACTCATGAAGTTTATTCTTTAGTGTTATCTTTCCACAAACATCAAGCTCTGAGAATCGTTTCTGCAAGGCTTCAAATTCTGGTTGCAACGACAAATCACCCCATTGCTCTGTCATTCCTTGATTAGCAAATGTCAATATCTTCCAATGACGATGAACTGACTCCAATGGTACAAAATTACCCACCACACTATACCTTGATAACTCGCATGCACAAGGTAATCCATGTGTACTTCTAAGACTGCACCCACAAGTTATACTGTCGATACCTACAATTTTTACCCGCTCATATTCGTTAGCAATGTGGGCTAAAGCATTATTTGATACAAAGCCCCGTAGCTTGGCATAAAACCCTTTGTTGAATCTATGTTCAACAATGATCATGCTTCTTTCAAATGACGCCTTTATATTACTATGTTGCAGTATTATCATATTATTCATTGCATCCCAGCATGAACACAAGTCACCTCTACTATCTTGAAGCAACCTCTTTAACCTTGCATGTGCACTTTCAACCCTGAAAAGGAATAAGATACAAGTCATGAGCCTTTTATATCATACAAAAATGATTTTGAAAAATTCATTTTAATAATAAAGATACCTGTTTGTGGTTGTATTTCCAAGATGCATCACCTTATCAATCCAGCAACTCACAAGCCTTTCCTTGTAAGGATTTAACCAAGTTCTATTCACATAATCCAAAAAAATAGGGAATTTTGAACACTTAGTTTCGAATTTAAGAAAACGCTCTTCATATTCAATTTCAGTTGACGAATCCATCAGAATAACCCATGCATCCATTACACAATCCCATTCATCCACTGGAGATACTAGTAACTTGCACTTTGACTTCACATTTTTAGAAACATGAAATTGACAAAGCAAGTGTGTTGCAGATGGAAACATTGATTCAACAGCATTCATTAAGGCGATATCTCTATCTGTCATAATCACGTGGGGTGTTAATTCATCTCTGAGAAACAAACCTATAACTTTATCTAATCCCAGGTGAAATTATCTTCTTGTTCAGACTCCAAATAAGCAAAACCCACAAAATGTCAACTCTGCCAAGGTTACTCCAACAATCTCAAGTAATGGCAACCGATATTTGTTTGTTTTATATGTGGTGTCAATGATCAACACAATATGGAATGCATTCAACAATTTAATGCCATCTAGATGTGTCCAAAAAATATCTCGAACAACATTAGACGTTTTAGTCCTTCTATACCAATACACATATTGGTCACATTCCATTAATTTCATCAAGTGCTGGAGTTTTGTTCGAGGACTCCTTTCTGATTTTCGATATTTATGGCGAGCATTATAGATCTGCTTGATGTTAATCACATTATGATCATCATGACCTCTTAATGTCAATAAAATATTCTTCGGCTTAACCATATTCTTTGTCATATCACCTAGTAAAGACTTCTCTTCACCACTTAGTCTTCCAGCATATGCATGACCTTCTAATATTTCGACTACATCATGGTTGTGAAACCCACATACAACATTAAGCTTCCACCCTTCACCACTTCTTAATGGCCTTCCTCTTAATCTAAAGGGACACTCACATTTTCTTGTTCCACTCACCTTCCGCGCTAATTCATTCTTGTATTGTCTATATTTTCCACTTCTTTCACGACCTAATATTAACATTGTTTTCTGTCCAATTCCACCATTGTCAGATCTAATAATAACCACAACAAATTCATGAGCTTTACCCACTGCTCTAGTCCAATTTATTAAATCATCACGTGAAGGAAAAACCTAATTATAGCATACAAACAACCAAATATTACTAAATCATAGACAACATAACAATTAAACTTTTCAATCTAAAAAGCATTTACCATATCAGTCAAGAATGCGTTCGTATAATCACCATTGTTCTCTATCAGAGCCAACTTATTTTCTTCAACACTTAACTTATTCTGAGATAACACATACCAAAATTAAATCACGTTACACACTTTAATATAAATAAAAAAATAAAAAACAATTTCTCCAAACTAATATTACTACATCGTCCTCCTCTAGAGAAATTGGCATGTCCACTTCATCTGAAACATGGTTCGTCCACCTCACAAAATCTTGCATAATTATCTCTGCATAAAAAAGAAAAGGAACAAAAATATCACATATCACATACCATAAGCATTTAATTTTTCAACCTTTTTATTTAGTTAATTTAATTAACCTTCTGCAAATTAGTTTGCGGAATAGAAAAATTACATTCCGTAAATTAATTTACGAAATACACTTTTGTATTCCGCAAATTAGTTTGCGGAATGTAATTTTTTATTATTCCGTAAATTAATTTACGGAAGCAAAAAATTACATTCCGCAAATTAATTTGTGGAATACATAAATGTATTCCGTAAATTAATTTGCGGAATGTAATTTTTTACTATTCCGTAAATTAGGTTACGGAAGACAAAAAATTATATTCCGCAAATTAGTTTGCGGAATGTAATTTTTTGTCTTCCGTAAACTAAATTGCGGAGAACAAAATTTACATTCCGCAAATTAATTTGCGGAATGCACTACTGAGTTCCGCAAACTAATTTACAGAAGGTATTTAACATTCCGCAAATTAATTTGCGGAACGTAAACTGCAGTAGCTCACCTTCGTCTTCTCCGACGCTTCTCCAACGTTTTTCAGCTCACTTCCTCGTCCAACAAAGAACAGCAGCTCAACTTACACTCAATTAACAAATTTTCGTTCGAGTTTTATCAATTCAACAAATGCAACGAAGAGGAAAATGAAAATGAAAAACGAAGAAGGGGATGCTGATAACATATAGTCCCAGGGGCAATTTGGACTTTTCACCAGCAGGGGGTGCAAAAAGCAATGCCCATAAGAGAATTGCTTGTTTTGTTCTTAGCATTTGACCACCCATTTTATCTTCTGGGTGTTATATCCTTAGGCCCATTTGACACAGCCCACTGGCGAGGCTTACCTTGCGTGGCCCGCTTTGTTTAGCTTAATGGAAGATCCATACGGGCTTGAGTAATTTGGAAGGAAATTCAGCAAAAATGTTATAGGTATGATTTGAATCGAAGACCCGGACATAGTGGGTGGCAAATGTTGCCACTAGACCACCCCTGCAGTTGGGTTTTAACTCCTTCTAGCAAGCTTTAGTGGGGGCTTTCGGGGACGTAAAGTCTACATTCACGTGCCAGCTGCATGGGGACCAACAATTACTAAGATAAATCGTCTGGAGAGATCATGCACTTAAGTGTGATGCCAAATTTTGAGATGGATTCAGGAGGGTATTCGCTGCCTTGTCCTTGCATTTCCATGGCGTCCTTGTTCTTGGCTAAAAGGTCATTCGTCCGACGATATGGTGGGTCGGAATGCCACACTCAGCTTCCAGTGTACGCTTGTGGTGAACCTCTGGAGTATTGCTGCCAATGCTTTCCATTTGTCGTCACAATGAAGGCCACAACGTTCTGCCATTAGAGCAGAGTTGAGAATTGAACTTGACAACTCAGCTCAGGTGGCGTGCTTAAATGTTACCAAGGGAAAAAGTGTTGAGCGGGAACCATGATCATGGAAGAACTCTGATCTCAGCCTCTAAAGTCGAACATCCGTGCACGATCCGAGTAGATTTTAGATGAAAAGGTATGATCATGGTTAGAAACGACGATGGGTTTTAGGTTGACGTCGGAGAGCATGGGCACAAGTTATTTGGCAGGTTCCAACATGATAAAACGTGGGCCATCTCAACTAAAGAATACCTTTATAAATAAAGGAGTTTTGACCCTTGTAGAATTTTGAAAATAGAGAGGGAGTCTTCACTACTAATCGCTCGTCGACGTCTCCTCTTCCTCACCATGAACGTCTCCCTTTCCCCTCATTTCTGTGTCTTCTTGGACTCTCTTGAACTAGCTTTCAGTTCTCCAATCCTCTGTGGTGCAACTCGATTCCCATCAATAAAGATGCCTCCCCTATGAATCTCTCACTCTCTTTGTGGTAATCCTCTGACTCTCCGTTGTTCTTGGTGCATGTAATTTCGTGGCTTAGACCCATTTTTGGTTGTGGAATATGAGTCTGAAAGTTTAATAGCCCTACAAGAAGATTGAGCCACACTTCGAGTGCATATACATCCCTGTTAAACGAGCTACTAAATAGGGCAAGGACTTGCGGACTTGATAATAGAAACCGAAGATCATCAATTCACATTATACTATCATGCATGCAAGGAAAATGCAACCTGCCATCAGAGAAAATTGCAAGAGACATACGACATTTCCCTTCTAATTTCCTATCCACTTTGTACTCTTACCATAGATCTCAAACATCTTTCCTACCAAATCTAAAGACTCAAAATCAAGGTTCTGAAACATTAGCGATGAATCATTCAAGTTACATCCGACTCGTATCTATCATAGTCATGGAATCTAGACGTGCAATACACCAATTTTTTATTAGCTAAGCATTCAAACGATTAAGGCACAACGAAATGCAACTAGATTTTAATTAAATGAAACACTCCTTTGAAGGATGATTCAAGAAGCAACAATAGGACCTAACCTATGTAGCTAATGTCGATTGAACATTCTCCTTCCTTCTTGCTTGCGAGATATAGAGTTGGTGAGAACGAATCAATTCTCCAAAAATCTTCTTCCCCTGAGCCCTTTCCAGAAACATTCTCGTGTCCCCTCAAAAGTGAGAAAAAAAAATCCCCCTCTTCTCTATCTTTCCTTTCTTTTTATACCCCGTTTTCTTTTTTCGATTTTCAGTTTTCCCTTTTGTTTTTCTTTTTTCCTTTTCCCATCTATTTTTAATTTTTTCTTTATTATTTTTTCAGATTTATTCTTATTTTTCATTTTCTGCTTTTTTTAATTCTTTTTCAATTTCACATTTTATTTAAATTTCTCTCTTCATTTATTTTCTTCATTGTTTTTAATTTTAATTTTAATTTTTTAGTTAAAAAAAAGTTTTTTTTAGTTTTTAATTTTTGTTGTTTTCTTTTCTCTTTTTTTCTTACTTTGTTTTTTCCTTTTATTTTCTTATTTATCTCCTATTTTTTGTTTATTATTTATTTATATACATATTTTATTAATTAATTTCAAAATGGGATCTCAGACATAAATAGATGTTTACAAAGAATAAAATTGTTCAATATTTGTAATTGTTTTTATAACTTTAAGATTTTATTAAACAGTTTAATATTTTTAATAAAATAATATAATAATTAAAATATATAGCATATATTAAAATAATAATTTAAAAATAATATTATAATAATATAAAATCAATTTATGAAATTTGTAATATTATTATGAAAGAATTAAATAATTTTAAATTTATAGAAATAAATATATAAATAAAAGATTATTATAAAAATATATTATAGGTAAAAATAAATATAATATTTTAATTAGAAGCTGAAAAAAAAAAGTTATTTGAAGTAATATTTTTAAAAATAATAATAACTGTTATAATAAGTTACTTTAATAAATAGAACTGAAATTTAATAAAATATTTTAACAAATATATTTTTAATAGTTTTAAAATTATCCTTTCCTCTATAAATTTTAAAAATTATAAAGATGATTTTTTTTAATTAAAATAAATTTATGATATGAATGACGAAAAATTAGTTGGTAACCATAAGATGCCACTTCACATTTTTAAAAATAAAGTTTGATATTTTCAATTTAATAACAAAACTAAATATTTACATTTATATTTTAAATGAGTTGAAAAAATTATTTAAAAAATTATTATGATTTAAATATTATCAAATTATGATATAAATAAATCACATAAATAATGTTAAAGTGGTAATTTTATAAATTAAAATATTTTTATATATTTGAAATTTTGGATAAATTAATATTATTAATATTTAGAAAACTAAATTAATAAATGGTATAAACAATTGTATAATTAAAATAAACTAGAATATCAAAATTTAATTTACATATTTATTTTTATATATCATTTTATTTTCTTTCATATTATAATAATTATTATTTATATATAATATTTAACTAAAAATAAAAAAATTATATTTATCTATTTTTATATAAGAAGTGATTTATAATATCAACTTTAACTTCATATGAAATTTTAGTGAAATAAAAAATATCAATCTAATAATTTTTTATATACAATTTAAATCTTATATAAAAGAAAATTTAAAATCTTTATTGATAAGTAATTTTTAATTTATATTTTAGTGATAAATTTAATTTATTGATAAGTAATCTTAAAATACTCATTAAGTTAGATTAATCTCATATCACTTAGTTCATCTACTAAGTGATATATGTTAAAAACAATTAAAAACTAAAAATATATATAACATAAAAATATGTAAAAGAAAAATATAAAAAAAAATTGAGCTTAAAATCACTTATTAATTGAATCAATTCCATATCAGTTAATTTATTTACTTAATAATATGTTAAAAAAATATGCATAACCTAAAAATATGTGTACAACATTTTAATTAAATAATAAAAAGTAAAAAATTTTATTTACTATGTAATTTCATTTACTCTTCTTTATAAAAGTAAAATTTATAACTTTTTACATATCAATTTATACTATATCTTCAGGTGTTAAATTTCGAAGTATTTTTTAACTGTGTCCGATATTTAAAATATATATAAAAATTCATATTCTACAGTCTCGAAATTGTTCTTCAGCCACTTACATAGACTCCCTTTTTCGAGAAATGCAAACAAAGTTTCGGTAAAAACCTAGAACAATATATACATTACCTTTCTTTCACATGCTCTCAAGTTTAAATCTATAATTGAGAAATTAAAATAAATTAAAAAATTAGAGGACAAAATATGTGAAAGAAATGGTATTATTATCATGAATAGCTTAACACAACATGAAATCTACAAATTGGTGTTTGAAGGGTTTGACCACAAATTGGTGTTTGAAGGGTTTGGCAACAAATTGGTGTTTGAAGGGTTTAGCCGTTGCATTTCCTGTTCTTGTCGGATCTCTCGTATTACATGCAAATGAAGAGGAACCCAATCTAGGTTAAGGAGATTAGGATCCGCTCTTTGAAAATATTTGGCTCGAGGATGGACGAGAGGACGCAACTGAGGCATTTGGTTCAACTGTTGAGTTGTATTATGTTCCGTGTGTAATGGGTGGATTGCATTATGATTTGGATTCAACTCTTGAATTGTATTATGTTCCATGAGTAATGGGTGGGTTGCATTATGATTTGGATTCAACTCTTGAATTGTATTATGTTCCGCGAGTAATGGGTGGGTTGCATTATGATTTGGATTCAACTCTTGAATTGTATTATGTTCCGCGTTTAATGGGTGGATTGCAACATGATTTGGATTTGATTGTTGGGTTATACTATGCTCTGGTTCAACAGATGGTGGAAGAGATTGGTTATCCAAGATCAAGTCATGGATACTTGCTCTTTTCCTTGGATTCACAGAGCTGCGGCGAAGGAAATACTTCTGAGCGTGGCTGGCAATTTGAACAGGGGTCTTTGAACGCACAACATCTTTTGCAATGCTCTTCCAATTTCCCTTACCAAATTTATCAAGCCCGTGAAGAAATAACCTATTGTAGTAGATATACTCTGTTTCAGAATTTTAAAAGAATGAAAGGAAGAAATTAAATACATCTTTGATTGGCGGAAACACTTACCTGTGTTCCTCTTCAGTCCAGGTGGTTACTTTCTTTTTCTTAATGGGTTTGTTCTCAGCCGCAGCAGCTGGTTGAACCACCGAAGACATGGGTTTGGCTTCGCTGGGTTGAGTTGGTGGGTTCACCATGCTGGCTTGCGAAGGCACAGGTCTAGGGTTGAGCAATGAGGTCTGAGCGGAGGCACAGGTCTCTTGGCTCTTAGATAAAACGGAGATGGATATCTCATTCGACATTGAAAATAAAATAAGAATAACAAGATAGTGTTTTCAAAGGAGTCCAAGACCTCTCACTCAGAATCAATGAATCTTGGTTCTTCACAAATCTATTTATAACAGTGAGGGGGAAAGATTTTTTTTATTATTATTTAAAAATTTAAACCCACATTTCCCTTATCTTTTTTACACTTTCCTTATCTTTAATATCTTTATATTTTATTGAACGAATACTTTCCTTTTTATTTTATCTCTAAATTTTATTTTATTCAGCTTTTTCAAAAGTTTAGAATGATGACAATTATCTTTATTTCAAATGTATAAGAAATAATTTTAAATTATTTGAATTTAAATTTTAATAAAATTATCCTATATCCTAACTAAATTTTATAAAAAATTTTAAGATATATTTTAGGTTGGTAATATTTCTGCTAATAAATTTTGTATTGTAAATTTCATACACAAGTAAATATATTAAAAATAATAAATATCATTTAATAATATTATTTATATTAAATTTCATAAATATATTATTTATAATCAAAGTAATATTAATTTTAATTATATATTGATTATTAAAATTTAACAATTTTTTATTTTTAATAAATAATTTTTTAACAGCATCTTTAATTTAGACGATATTTTTTTAGGTTGAGTGTGTGCAGAATTTTTTATGTTTTAAGACTTTTTTTTTTTGTAAATTTTTTAAGGATTATATTTTTAACAGAAAGAATTATTTTTCAAAGATAGAAATAAGTGTGAATGACACTTATTAATTGATAAAGGATTAGTTTTAAACTTGTGATAACATCATTTAAAAAATTGTTGACGTAAGACAAATATACAAGATAGTATCTAGGAATTTAAACCAAAATTATACATAAATAGTGACGTATAAAAGTTATGGATATTATTAGAGTTTTAGATAAAATAACTTTTTTTTGATAAATTTTAAAAAATATATATATTTTTTATAATAAAAAAATTAATGATTAGGTAATTTTTTTATAATATTAATTTATTTAATTAAAAATTTAAAATTTATGACTAAAATATAATTTAAAATCACTTATCGTTAAAGATTTTAAATTTTCTTTTATACATAAAAAAAACTATTAGATTGATATTTTTATTTAATTAAAACTTCATATGAAGTTAAGGCTGATATTATAAACTATTTCTTATATAAGAATAGACAAATATAATTTTTATTTTTAGTTAAATATTATATATAAATAATAATTATTATAATATGAAAGAAAAGAAAATAATATATCAAAATAAATTTTGACATTCTAATTTATTTTAGTTGTTCATTTGTTTATACTAGTTATCAAAATATTAATAATATTTTTAAGTATTTTTCTATTTATATTATGTTGTATGTTTATTAATAAATTATTATAATTTATTCAAAGATAAAATTAATTTATAATAATTTATTATTTTATTGCATTATATTTTCAATTTATATTATTTGACGTTGTTATTTTGAAATATAAATTTCAAAAAAAAATTATTCTAGTTAATAATATAAAATAATCAATTTTTTAAGATATATTTTACGTTGATAATATTTCTGCTAATAAATTTTGTATTATAAATTTCATGCACAACTAAATATTTTAAAAATAATATATATTATTTAATAATATTATTTATATTAAACTTCATAAATATATTATTTATAATCAAAGTAATATTAATTTTATTTATATATTGATTATTAAATTTTAACAATTTTTTTTTAAGAAATAATTTTTTAACAGTATCTTTAAATTAAACGATATTTTTTTTTAAATTGAGTGTATGCAGAATTCACATAAAGAATATCCTTTATCATCAAATTATGCAAAGCCTATCAACTTAAAATGTATAAGAAATAATTTTTAATTATTTGAATTTAAATTTTAATAAAATTACCCTATAATCCTAATTAAAATTTATAAAAATTTATTAATAGAATTTTAAGTGTTTTTCTATTTATATTATGTTGTATGTTTATTAATAAATTATAAATTTTACTTTTATAAAGAATAATAAGTGAATATACATAGTTGGTAAGTTTTTTCTTTTTATTATTTAATTAAAATATTATACACATATGAATGAATTAATTGATATAAAATTAATTTAATTAATAAGAAATTTTAAGTTTAAATATTTTTTTATATTACTTTTTTACATATTTTTATATTATATATATTTTTATTTTATAATTATTTTTAACGTATATTATTTAGTACATGAACTAAGTGACATGAGATTAATTTAATTTATTAATTATTTCGACTTCAAGTTATCAATATATAATTATCTTGAACATTAAAAGAGAAATATATAAGAAGATTTTTATGAAAAATAAAAATAATGTAAATTAAAAAAATTTATTTTTTTTTACATATAATTGAATAATTTCTATTTTTAAAAGGTAAAATAATTTTTAATATAGTTAGATATTTTTAAAGATAACCTATTTTAAGATAAATGTGTACATGTTTAATTTAGTTTAGTTAGAAGAAAAAATTACTTTTTTGTCAACTTTTTAAGGACTATTTTTTTAACAGAAAGAATTATTTTTCAAAGATAGAAATAAGTGTGAATGACATTTATTCATTGATAAAGGATAGTTTCAAACTTGTGATGACATCATTTAAAAAATGGTTAACGTAAGACAAATATACAAGATAGTATCTAGGTATTTAAACTAAAATTATACATAAATAGTGACGTATAAAAGTTATGGATATTAGAGTTTTAGATAAAATAATTTTTTTTGATAAATTTTAAAATATATATATTTTTTATAATACAAACATTAATGATTAGGTAATTTTTTTATAATATTAATTTATTTAATTAAAATTTTAAAATTTATAACTAAAATATAATTTAAAATCACTTATGGTTAAAGATTTTAAATTTTTTTATACATAAAAAAAATTATTAGATTGATATTTTTTATTTAATTAAAACTTCATATGAAGTTAAGACTGATATTATAAATTATTTCTTATATAAGAATAGACAAATATAATTTTTATTTTTAGTTAAATGTTATATATAAATAATAATTATTATAATATGAAAGAAAAGAAAATAATATATCAAAATAATTTTTGGCATTTTAATTTATTTTAGTTTTTCATTTGTTTATACTATCTATTAATTTAATCTTCTAAATATTAATAATATTAGGTTATTCAAACTTCGAAATATATAAAAATATTTTAATTTTTAAATTTTTAAAATAATCACTCTAATATCATTTATGTAATTTAATTGATATCATAATTTGATAATATTTAAATTGTAACATATTTTTAAATTATTTATTTTAACTTATTTAAATGATATTTAGTTTTGTGTTACTAAATTGAAAATGTCAAATTTTATCTTTAAAAATGTAAAATTTCACTAGATAATTATCATCCAATTTCTCGTTATCTATTTCATGATTTTATTTTTTTAAAAAAAAATTGAAGAAAAATATTTTTAGAATTTTTGAAAATTTTAAAAGATAAAATAATTTTAAAACTATAAAAAATAAAGAAGTTTCACCTCTATTTGTTAAACTAATTTATTTTAACAATTAACAATACTTTTTGAAAATGTTACTTTAAATAATTTTTTTTCAGCTTTTAATTAATATATTTTAATCATTTTTATTCTTAATAAATTTTTATATTTTCATCTTTTATTTATGTATTTATTTTTATAAGTTTAACATTATTTAATTTTTATAATAATATTATTAATTTTAATTGATTTATTTTTTAATTATAATAAAATATTTTTTTAAATTATTATTTTAATATATTCTATATATTTTAATTATTATATTAATTATTTTATTTTATTAAAATATTAAACCATTTGATAAAAGTTAAAATTATAAAAATAATTATTTTTAAAAGTTTTTATTTAAAATTTATTTATGTAAAAGTTAAAAATAAATATTTTTATTTAAAAATTAAATTTAATTAAATTTAATAGAAATATATTTTTTATTAAAAAAATATTTCATACTTATCATATTTTAAATTATATTTATTTCTCATTATACATTTTAATTTTTAACTCTCATTTAACAGTTCTCATTTTTCAACTTGATTTTACTCAATATTTCCTAAATATAAATTTAAAGTAAAGCTTTTTATATTTTTTTATTTTTAAAAGTAAAAGTTTTTTTAAAATATTAATTTTAAAAAAATTAAATTTATTCTTACCACTCAAAATAAAAAATAACCATTCAATATATTTTTATGATTCAACTAATATCATAAATGAATCAACCATCATTCAATTCAACTGAGTTTTACTTTATCAATTATCATGCATAAATTCAAACATAATATTAAATATTATCTACAACTAAGTTGGTGGTCCACCGTGCTGGCCTGCAAAGGCACAGGTCTAGAGTTGAGCAATGAGCTTTGAGCGGAGGCACAGGTCTCTTGGCTCTTAGATAAAATGGAGATGGAAATCTCATTCGACATTGAAAGTGAAAGAAGAAGAAAGTGTTTTTAAAGGTGATTTTTCGGTACCCCGATAAATTAAGGGGTTTGGTCTCCTGTCTAATAAAATATGAACACGTGTCCACATATGTACTATTTCATTTATTATATTATTTATACGGTTAATTTTATATACAAAATTTTATATTTATTTTAAATAAACAAAATTTTTAATATTTATAATTTGGTCCCTATACCATACTTGGTTGGGCACCAATCCACAAATTGGATGGTTCTCTTCGTCTTGATGGTGACCATAGCAGCATTCACATCCTTGGCCGACGTAGAGAGCCACTGAAAGTCGTTCATGGTAGGCTTTCTCAGTAGAGATCACATGGACATAAGAGGAAAGCATGAAATGGATCCTCCAGTAAGGAACCAAGTTGGTTTAGAACTCAGTCACATCCACATTTAGGGCTTCATCGAACCTCAACGAGGTAGTGAGGGACGAAATCACCTGGGAGACGAGACGGTTGAGGTTGGTGTAAGTGGGATGGTTAATGTCAAGAGAGTGTCTGCAAATGTCGTAGATGGCTTTGTCAAGGAGAATGACAACATCATTGTGTTCAAGTAGAGAATGAATTGAAAGGACGTTGTTGTACGATTTTTCCATGGAGGTTGAAACATGGGGTGATGGATAAATGGTGAAACCCACCTTTGACTTCTTTCTGTAGTCAACGACAGACAATCCAACAGAAGCGAACCTATCAGGCTGAATGTCGTGCTCCAAGTAGTACAGTTTCCAGCAAGCATTATTGAAATGCATTCTCTCTTTTTCTCCGCAAAATTAAGCAAATAAAAACCCTAGAAATGAATCGAATTTAGGAACTGAAAGATTGAGATTAGAGAAAACGAAATGTCGGAGGGGTGTTTATAAAAACGGGGAGCGGAGGAGAGAAAACATAAAAATGGAAAGAAAAAAATATATCAAAGTTGAAGGATTAAACTATAAATACTATAAATATTTTAACTTTTATTTAAAGTTGACTGTAATAAATGTTGATATACACGTGTTCGTATTTTGTTGGGCACGAGACCAAACCCTCTGATTTATCACGGAGAAACCACCGTTTTCAAAAGGTTAAACCTCTCACACTTCACAAATCCAGGGACTAGCTCTATGTAAAAGTGCGGAGGTTCAAACCGTTACTTTCCTTAATCTTTTTTCTATACATTCCTTATTTTAAATACTTCTAATTTTTATCGAACAATACTTTTCTTTTTATTTTATCTTTAAATTTTATTTTATTTGGATCTTTTAAAAATTTAGAATGATTAAAATTATCTTTATTTTAAATGTATAAGAAAAAATTTTAAATTATTTGAATTTAAATTTTAATAAAATTACCCTATAATCCTAACTAAATTTTATAAAAATTTATTAATAGAATTTTTAAGTGTTTTTCTATTTATATTATGTTGTATGTTTATTAATAAATTATTATAATTTATTCAAAGATGAAATTAATTCATAACCATTTATTTAATATAATAATTAAAATTAAAATATAATTATTATTTTATTATATTATATTTTACAATTTATATATTATTTGAAGTTCTTATTTTGAAATATAAATTTAAAAAAAATTTATTCTAGTTAATAATACAAAATAATCAATCTTTTAGGATATATTTTACGTTGATAATATTTCTGCTAATAAATTTTGTATTGTAAATTTCATGCACAACTAAATATATTAAAAATAATAAATATTATTTAATAATATTATTTATATTAAACTTCATAAATATATTATTTATAATCAAAGTAATATTTATTTTATTTATATATTGATTATTAAATTTTAACAATTTTTTCTTTTTAATAAATAATTTTTAACAGTATCTTTAAATTAAACGATATTTTTTGAAAGTTGAGTGTATGCAGAATTCACATAAAGAATATCCTTCATCATCAAATTATGCAAAGCCTATCAACTTAAAATGTATAAGAAATAATTTTAAATTATTTGAATTTAAATTTTAATAAAGTTATCCTATAATCCTAACTAAATTTTATAAAAATTTATTAATAGAATTTTTAAGTGTTTTTCTATTTATATTATGTTGTATGTTTATTAATAAATTATAAATTTTACTTTTATAAAGAATAATAAGTGAATATACATAGTTGGTAAATTTTTTCTTTTTATTATTTAATTAAAATATTATACACATATTAATGAATTAATTGGTCTAAAATTAATTTAATTAATAAAAGATTTTAAGTTTAAATATTTTTTTGTATTATTTTTTTACATATTTTTATATTATATATACTTTTAGTTTATAATTATTTTTGACGTATATTATTTATTACATGAACTAATTGACATGAGATTAATTTAATTTATTAATTATTTCGACTTCAAGTTATCAATATATAATTATCTTGAACATTAAAAGAGAAATATATAAGAAGATTTTTATGAAAAATACAAATAATGTAAATTAAGAAAATGTATTTTCTTTTACATATAATTGAATAATTTCTATTTTTACAAGGTAAAATAATTTTTAATATGGTTAGATATTTTTAAAGATAACCTATTTTAAGATAAATGTGTACATGTTTAATTTAATTTAGTTAGAAGAAAAAATTATTTTTTTGTCAATTTTTTAAGGATTATTTTTTTAACAGAAAGAATTATTTTTCAAAGATAAAAATAAGTGTGAATGACACTTATTAATTGATAAAGGATTAGTTTTAAACTTGTGTTAACATCATTTAAAGAATTGTTGACGTAAGACAAATATACAAGATAGTATCTAGGTATTTAAACCAAAATTATACATAAATAGTGACGTATAAAAGTTATGGATATTAGAGTTTTAGATAAAAAATTTTTTGATAAATTTTAAAAATATATATATTTTTATAATACAAAAATTAATGATTAGGTAATTTTTTTATAATATTAATTTATTTAATTAAAATTTTAAAATTTATGACTAAAATATAATTTAAAATCACTTATCGTTAAAGGTTTTAAATTTTTTTTATACATAAAAAAAACTATTAAATTGATATTTTTTATTTAATTAAAACTTCATATGAAGTTAAGGCTGATATTATAAATTATTTCTTATATAAGAATAGACAAATATAATTTTTATTTTTAGTTAAATGTTATATATAAATAATAATTATTATAATATGAAAGAAAAGAAAATAATATATCAAAATAAACTTTGGCATTCTAATTTATTTTAGTTTTTCATTTGTTTATACTATTTATTAATTTAATCTTCTAAATAATAATAATATTAAGTTATTCAAACTTTGAAATATATAAAAATATTTTAATTTTAAAATTTTTAAAATAATCACTCTAATATCATTTATGTGATTTATTTAATATAATAATTTGATAATATTTAAATTGTAACATATTTTTAAATTATTTATTTTAACTTATTTAAATGATATTTAGTTTTGTGTTACTAAATTGAAAATGTCGAATTTTATCTTTAAAAATGTAAAATCTCACTAGATAATTATCATTCAATTTCTCGTTATCTATTTCATGATTTTATTTTTTTAAAAAAAAATTTGAAGAAAAATATTTTTAGTATTTTGAAAATTTAAAAATATAAAATAATTTTAAAACTATAAAAAATAAAGACGTTTCAGCTATATTTGTTAAACTTATTTATTTTAACAATTAACAATACTTTTTGAAAATGTTACTTTAAATAATTTTTTTTCAGCTTTTAATTATTATATTTTAATCATTTTTATTTTTAATCAATTTTTATATTTTCATCTTTTATTTATGTATTTATTTTTATAAATTTAACATTATTTAATTTTTTATAATAATATTATTAATTTTAATAGATTTATTTTTACATTATAATAAAATATTATTTTTAAATTATTATTTTAATATATTCTATATATTTTAATTATTATATTAATTATTTTATTTTATTAAAATATTAAACCATTTGATAAAAAGTTAAAATCATAAAAATAATTATTTTTAAAAGTTTTTATTTAAAATGTAAAAGTTAAAAATAAATATTTTTATTTAAAAGAAAATTTTAATTAAACTTAATAAAATATATTTTTTATTCAAAAATATGTCATACTTATCCTATTTTAATTTATTATTTAACATTATATTTATTTATCATTATACATTTTAATTTTTAACTCTCATTTAACAGTTCTTATTTTTCAACTTCATATAATTTATTCGTTAGTTTTACTCAATATTTCCTAAATATAAATTTGAAGTAAATATTTTTATATTTTTATATTTTTAAAAGTAAAAGTTCTTTTAAAATATTAATTTTAAAAAAATTAAATTTATTTTACCATTCAGAATAAAAAATAACCATTCAATATAGTTTTATGATTCAACTAATATCATAGATGAATCAACCATCATTCAATTCAACTGAGTTTTACTTTATCAATTATTCTGGATAAATTCAAATATAATATTAAATATTATTTTACATTTAAGTTGGTGGGTCCACCCTGCTGGTCTGCAAAGGCACAGGTCTAGAGTTGAGCAATGAGCTTTGAGCGGAGGCACATATCTCTTGGCTCTTGGATAAAACGAAGATGGAAATGTCATTCAACATTGAAAGTGAAAGAAGAAGAAAGTGTTTTCAAAGATGGTTTCTTGGGTACCTTAATAAATTAAGGGATTTGGTATCTTGTCTAATAAAATATGAACACATGTTCACATATATACCATATTATTTATTATATTATTTATACAGTCAATTTTATATAAAATTTTTTATATTTATCCTAAATAAATAAAATTTTTAATATTTATAATTTCGTCCCTATATCACACTTGAGTTCAGTTGGGCACCAATCCACAAATTGGATGGTTCTCTTCGTTTTGATGGTGGCCACAGCAGCATTCACATCCTTGGCCGACGTAGAGGATGGTTCAAAAGCACTGTTGGTAATCTCAGCCACAGAAAGTCGTTCATGGTAGGTGATATGATTCACCCTACGCGAATGAATCGGAATGCGGAAATGATAACGGAACGTCTTGAGAATCAGGATAAGATAAGAAAGGGTAAGGTAAGATAAGGTGAGATAAGGTAAAGGAACCCGACACAAACCGCGACCTGCCGGAGAGCACCGAAGTTATCAAGAGGAACGTGACCCTTACCGCGACCTGCCGGAAGAACCAACGTTATCAAAGGTAGTTCTTTGCCCAAGAACCAAGGGAATCAACTCACACAGAGATGAAAAACTCTCAGAGAGAAAATATGATTAATACTCCAAATCTGTCTTTTCACTGAATCCCTAACCCCTATTTAAAGTGAACCTAATCTAGTAAAAAAGATAATAAATTAGAAATCCTAATTAGATTGCAATTTGAATTGCAACCAATTTAAAATGAATAACTTCTAGATAAATATCAAATCCTAATGTAATCTAAAGTAAATCCTAATGTAATTTATAGTAAATCATAAACTTTATCACTTAAGATCTTCAATGATATGACTACATAAATTAACCCATGTTGGAATTGGGCTTGGATCCACGTAATCTTTTTCTTGAACTTCTTTGATAAGACCTTCAAGTGCTTGTTGCATACGTTTGGTCCTATTTCGCGTCATAGGACCTTCCATTCCTTGTAGATAATCTTCGAGATGATCTCTTTTGCTTATCGTGGTGCCCACGTTCACATCATTCCCTCCTTCTCCAAGAGGATTCGTCCTCGAATCTTGATGGTCATCTGCATCAAATAAGGATAAATTAGTAACATTGAAAGTGGCACTTACATTACCATAGCTACTTGGAAGATCGATTTTATAAGCATTATCGTTGATCCTCTCAGTCACTTGAAATGGACCATCTCCTCTAGGATGTAATTTGGAACTTCTTTGATTTGGAAACCGATCCTTTCGCAAGTGAACCCACACCCAGTCACGGTCAAAGACCACCTTGGTGCGTCCTTTGTTTGCCTGCTGAGCATAATGTTCATTCTTCTCAATATTAGCGCGAACCTTGTCATGTAATTTCTGCACAAATTCAGCCTTTTTCTTTCCATCCAAATTAAGAGAGTCATTAGTAGGAAACGGTAAAACATCTAAAGGTGATAAAGGATTAAATCCATATACAATCTCAAAAGGTGAAAATGAAGTAGATGTGTGAACAACCCTATTATATGCAAATTCAATATGAGGCAAACAATTCTCCCAATCCTTTAAATTTTTTTGAATTATAGTACGTAATAAGGTGCCTAAAGTTCTATTCACAACTTCAGTTTGTCCATCTGTTTGCGGATGAGCCACAGTAGAGAATAATAATTTAGTGCCCAATTACCCCACAAGGTTCTCCAAAAGTGACTAAGAAATTTAACGTCTCGATCACTTACAATAGTCTTAGGTAAGCCATGCAAACGTACAATCTCTTTGAAAAATAAGTCCGCAATAAGAGTGACATCATTAGATTTTGAACAAGAAATAAAATGTGCCATTTTACTAAACCTATCTACAATGACAAAAATACTATCTTTTCCTTTCGAGGTCCTAGGCAGCCCTAATACAAAATCCATAGAAATATCAGTCCATGGATATTCAGGAACAGGTAAGGGCGTATACAAGCCATGAGGAATTACTTTAGATTTTGCTGGTAAGCAAGTAATACATTTTTCACAAATGATTTTAACATCATGCTTCATTTTTTGCCAAACAAAATGTTCATGTAAAACATCATAAGTTTTTTGAATGCCAAAGTGTCCCATTAATCCTCCCTCATGAGCCTCTCTAATAAGCATTTCTCTTATGCTACACTTAGGTACACACAATTTATTTTTCTTAAATAAATATCCATCTTGCCTAAAATAATCTTCAAAACCATGATCAGAACATGCTGCCCATAATTGTCCAAATTCAACATCATCGGCATACAAGGTTTTTAGTAATTCAAATCCAAGTAATTTAGTTTGTAGAGTCGTAAGTAATACATACCTTCGTGACAGAGCATCAACTACAATGTTTTCCTTTCCCTTTTTATACTTGATAACATAAGGAAACATCTCAATAAATTCTAGCCACTTGCCATGTCTTTTATTGAGCTTACCTTGGGACTTTAAAAACTTCAAGCTGAGTTTATCAGAATGGATGACAAATTTCATCGACCAAAGGTAATGTTGCCAAGTTTGTAAGGCGCTCACCAAGGCATAGAGATCTTTGTCATAGGTTGGATAGTTAAGCATCGCTCCACTAAGTTTCTCACTAAAATATGCCATAGGTTTGGAGTCCTGCATTAAAACAACTCCTATACCCATTCCATAAGCATCATATTCAATCTTAAAAACTTTATCAAAATTAGGTAAATTTAACACAGGGTCATTAATCAACTTATCTTTTAACAAATTACAAGCTTGTTCATGTTTGTTATTCCATTTAAAATTAACATTCTTTTTAACAAGTTTATTTAAAGAGGTAGTTATAGAAATAAAATTTTGTACAAACCTCACATAAAGACTTGCTAAACCATGGAAGCTTCTTCCTTCATTAGCATTTGTAGGCATGGGCCATCCTCTAGTTTCATTAACCTTTTCTTCATCAGCACTAACTCTCGTAATCTTGTTGATGATCCTACAATCGACGCACATGTGCCATGTTCCATCCTTCTTTGGTACTAAGATAACATGAACTGTACATGAACTAAGACTTTTCCTCACAACGCCTTTCTGCATCAACTCCTCTACTTGTCTTTGAATCTCCTTAGCCTCTTTTATAAGAAGTAAACTTCTTGGTGGTTTTCTAAGAAATACATCATCAAATTCCTGCAACAAATACTCAACCACACTAGGCAAAGAAAAGTTATGATTGTTAGTAAGATAAATATCCTTATACATGAGTATAAGAACTTGTTCCTTTTCCCTCAAATCACTCTCAACCTCTCCTTTGTGAGCAAATACACAAACTTTATTTTCTTTGTCTTTATTTTTTGATTTTTATTTCTTTTCACTTTCATTCTTTTTTTGACTTTCTACTTTTCTTTACTCTCTATTTTATCTCTTTTTTTTCTTTCTTGATTTTCTAATTTTTTCTCATTCTTTTCTTGACTTTCTACTTTTTCTTAACTTTCAATTTTATCTTTTTTTCTCTTTCTTGATTTTCTAATTCTTTTTCTCTCATTCTACATTCTTTTGAATTTTTCATTTGGTCGTAATAAACCTCCTTTGGTCTAGGATCTCCCTTCCCATTAGACCAATTAAACTTCGATGATGAACTAGAAGCATACTTAGGATATTTGCAAGTGCTCCTAGATTTGAGTTGTCTTTCCACTTGAATAACTTTATGAAGCAATTCATCCATCTCCACATAATGTTGTTGCTTCACCACATCAGCTATTTCTCTTTTTAGCCCTCTAATAAATCTTGTCATAGTGATTTCTCTGTCCTTCTCTACATTGGCTCTTATCATAGTAGTTTCCATCTCCTTATAATAATCTTCAACACTCATGGCGCCTTGAGTAAGACTTTGTAGTTGTTTCCGATGCAAGTCCCTATGATAGTGACTTGGCACAAATCTTCTTCTCATGGCTACTTTCATCTCTTCCCACGTTCGGATAGGTGTCTCTCCATATCTCCTCCTATTAAGGATAAATTGATCCCACCAAATATTAGCATAATCGATAAAAGAAAAACTGGCTAGTCTTACCTTTTTCTCCTCCGAGTAATTGTGACAATTAAACACATGCTCCATTTTTCTCTCCCACTCTAGATAAGTTTCTGGTTCGTTCTTTCCTTGGAATAGTGGAAGGGATAATTTAGTACTCCCCAAGTTGTTATCCTTTTCTTCTCGATATCGTCTTCTTTCTCTACAACATCCACCGTCTGATTCTAAGTTCTCCCCCCAATCTGTTTCTTCATCGCGGAGAAGTGATCTTTGAGGACTACTTCTATGAGACACCCGAGATCTTCTTCTCGAACAATCCTCCATGTCCTCCAACCTCCTGTTCAACTGTTGGAATTGATCTTGAATTGATTTCATGAATACTTTTAGATCCATCTCATTTTGATGGAGTTCACTACTCATGTTGGCAATGCTGCAAATTGAACAAAATAAATAAATTAGAATAATAAGGCCTCACAAGTCACTCCTTAGTGTTTTCCCTCAATATTGACGCTCTTCACTCGTGTTTACACTCGAATTGTCTTTTTCTATAATGCTCTAACCAACTCTTGCATTTTACCTCTCGATTCTCCTTATAAATCCTTGAACCAAAAACTTCACAAGTTGATTTTCCCACAGATAACGAAAGAGTCACGAATACACAAGATGAATAAGGTAAGGAATATTGGTCAAGAATTAAGAACTTAAAAAAAAATATATTGAATGAAGACTTCTTTTTTTTTTTGAATTTTTTTTTTGAATTTCTATCACAATTTTTTTTTTGCTTCTTTTTTTTTTTGAAATTTTTTTTTATCCAAAACTTCCTTTTTTTTTGTAATATTTAGTAGGTAACAACTTTAACACAAGAAAATAAAACAAAGGATAGATGACACCTGATTCCAAGAGCCGAAGCTCTGATACCAAATGATATGATTCACCCTACGCGAATGAATCGGAATGCGGAAACGATAACGGAACGTCTTGAGAATCAAGATAAGATAAGAAAGGGTAAGGTGAGATAAGGTAAAGGAACCCGACATAAACCGCGACCTGCCGGAGAGCACCGAAGTTATCAAGAGGAACGTGACCCTTACCGCGACCTTCCGGAAGAACCAACGTTATCAAAGGTAGTTCTTTGCCCAAGAACCAAGGGAATCAACTCACACAGAGATGAAAAACTCTCAGAGAGAAAATATGATTAATACTCAAAATCTGTCTTTTCACTGAATCCCTAACCCCTATTTAAAGTGAACCTAATCTAGTAAAAAAGATAATAAATTAGAAATCCTAATTAGATTGCAATTTGAATTGCAAACAATTTAAAATGAATAACTTCTAGATAAATATCAAATCTTAATGTAATCTAAAGTAAATCCTAATGTAATTTATAGTAAATCATAAACTTTATCACTTAAGATCTTCAATGATATGACTACATAAATTAACCCATGTTGGAATTGGGCTTGGATCCACGTTGTCTTTTCCTTGAACTTCTTTGATAAGACCTTCAAGTGCTTGTTGCATACGTTTGGTCCTATTCCGCGTCATAGGACCTTCCATTCCTTGTAGATAATCTTCGAGATGATCTCTTTTGCTTATCATGGTGCCCACGTTCACATCAGTAGGCTTTTTCAGTAGAGATCACATGGACATAAGAGGAAATCATGAAATGGATCCTCCGGTAAGGAACCAAGTTGGTTTGGAACTAAGTCACATCCACATTCAGGCCTCCATCGAACCTCAACGAGGAAGTGAGGGACAAAATCACCTGGGAGACGAGGCGGTTGAGGTTGGTGTAAGTGGGAAGGTCAATGTCAAGGGAGTGTCTGCAAATGTCGTAGATGGCTTCGTTGTCAAGGAGAACGACAACATCATTGTGTTCAAGTAGAGAATGAATTGAAAGGACGCTGTTGTACGATTTTTCCATGGAGGTTGAAACATGGGGTGATGGATAAATGGTGAAACCCACCTTTGACTTCTTTCCGTAGTCAACGGACAGACAATCCAACAGAAGCGAACCTATCAGGCTGAATGTCGTGCTCCAAGCAGTAGAGTTTCCAGCAAGCATTATTGAAATGCATTCGCTCTTTTTCTCCGCAAAATTAAACAAATAAAAACCCTAGAAATGAATCAAATTTAGGAACTGGGAGATTGAGATCAGAGAGAACTAAATGTCGAAGCAGCGTTTATTAAGACGTGAAGCAAAAGAGAGAAGACATGAAAATGGTAAGAAAAAAATATATCAAAGTTGAAGGATTAAACTATAAATATATAAATATTTTAACTTTTATTTAAAATTGACCATAATAAATGTTGATATACACATGTTCGTATATTATTGAGCAGGCTACCAAACCCTCTAATTTATCAAGGTACCAAAGAAACCACCGTTTTCAAAAGGTTAAACCTCTCACACTTCACAAATCCACGGACTGAGCTATTGTGGGAAGGGTTCAAACCGTTACTTTTCTTATCTTTTTCTATACTTTCTTTATTTTAAATACTTCTAATTTTTATTGAACAATACTTTCCTTTTTATTTTATCTTTAAATTTTATTTTATTAAGATCTTTTAAAAATTTAGAATGATTAAAATTATCTTTATTTTAAATGTATAAGAAACAATTTTAAATTAATTGAATTTCAAATTTTAATAAGACTACCCTATAATCCTAACTATATTTTATAAAAAAATTATTAATAATATTTTTAAGTATTTTTCTATTTATATTATGTTGGATGTTTATTAATAAATTATTATAATTTATTCAAAGATGAAATTAATTCATAACAATTTATTTAATATAATAATTAAAATTAAACAAATTAAAATATAATTTATTATTTTATTATATTATATTTTACAATTTATATATTATTTGAAGTTTTTATTTTGAAATATAAATTTAAAACAAATTTATTCTAGTTAATAATGCAAAATAATCAATTTTTTAGAATATACTTCACGTTGATAATATTTCTGCTAATAAATTTTGTCAACTAAATATATTAAAAATAATAATATTATTTATATTAAAATTCATAAATATATTATTTATAATCAAAGTATTATTAATTTTATTTATATATTGATTATTAAATTTTAACAATTTTTTATTTTTAATAAATAATTTTTTAACAGTATCTTTAAATTAAATGATATTTTTTTTAAGTTGAGTGTATGCAGAATTCACATAAAAAATATCCTTCATCATCAAATTATGCAAAGCCTATCAACTTAAAATGTATAAGAAATAATTTTAAATTATTTGAATTTAAATTTTAATAAAATTACCCTATATCCTAACTAAATTTTATAAAAATTTATTAATATAATTTTTAAGTGTTTTTCTATTTATATTATGCTGTATGTTTATTAATAAATTATTATAATTTATTCAAAGATGAAATTAATTTATAACCATTTATTTAATATAATAATTAAAATTAAACAAATTAAAATATAATTTATTATTTTATTATATTATATTTTACAATTTATATATTATTTGAAGTTCTTATTTTGAAATATAAATTTAAAACAAATTTATTCTAGTTAATAATGCAAAATAATCAATTTTTTAGAATATACTTTACGTTGATAATATTTCTGCTAATAAATTTTGTCAACTAAATATATTAAAAATAATAATATTATTTATATTAAAATTCATAAATATATTATTTATAATCAAAGTAATATTAATTTTATTTATATATTGATTATTAAATTTTAACAATTTTTTCTTTTTAATAAATAATTTTTAACCGTATCTCTAAATTAAATGATATTCTTTTTAAGTTGAGTGTATGCAGAATTCACATAAAAAATATCCTTCATCATCAAATTATGCAAAGCCTATCAACTTAAAATGTATAAGAAATAATTTTAAATTATTTGAATTTAAATTTTAATAAAATTACCCTATATCCTAACTAAATTTTATAAAAATTTATTAATAGAATTTTTAAGTGTTTTTCTATTTATATTATGCTGTATGTTTATTAATAAATTATTATAATTTATTCAAAGATGAAATTAATTCATAACCATTTATTTAATATAATAATTAAAATTAAACAAATTCAAATATAAGTTATTATTTTATTATATTATATTTTACAATTTATATATTATTTGAAGTTGTTATTTTGAAATATAAATTTAAAATAAATTTATTCTAGTTAATAATGCCAAAATAATAAATTTTTTTGGATATATTTTACGTTGATAATATTTCTGCTAATAAATTTTGTACTGTAAATTTTATGCATAACTAAATATATTAAAAATAATAAATATTATTTAATAATATTATTTATGTTAAAATTCATAAATATATTATTTATAATTAAAATAATATTAATTTTATTTATATATTGATTATTAAATTTTAACAATTTTTTCTTTTTAATAAATAATTTTTAACAGTATCTTTAAATTAAACGATATTTGTTTTAAGTTGAGTGTATGCAGAATTCACATAAAGAATATTCTTCAATCATCAAATTATGCAAAGCCTATCAACTTAAAATGTATAAGAAATAATTTTAAATTATTTGAATTTAAATTTTAATAAAATTACCCAATAATCCTAACTAAATTTTATAAAAATTTATTAATAGAATTTTTATGTGTTTTCCTATTTATATTATGTTGTATATTTTTTAAATTATTACAATTGATTCAAAGATGAAATTAATTCATAACCATTTATTTAATATAATAATTAAAATTAAACAAATTAAAATATAGTTTATTATTTTATTATATTATATTTTACAATTTATATATTATTTGAAGTTTTTATTTTGAAATATAAATTTAAAACAAATTTATTCTAGTTAATAATGCAAAATAATCAATTTTTTAAAATATACTTCACGTTGATAATATTTCTGCTAATAAATTTTGTCAACTAAATATATTAAAAATAATAATCTTATTTATATTAAAATTCATAAATATATTATTTATAATCAAAGTAATATTAATTTTATTTATATATTAATTATTAAATTTTAACAATTTTTTATTTTTAATAAATAATTTTTTAACAGTATCTTTAAATTAAATGATATTTTTTTTAAGTTGAGTGTATGAAGAATTCACATAAAAAATATCCTTCATCATCAAATTATGCAAAGCCTATCAATTTAAAATGTATAAGAAATAATTTTAAATTATTTGAATTTAAATTTTAATAAAATTACCCTATAATCCTAACTAAATTTTATAAAAATTTATTAATATAATTTTTATGTGTTTTCCTATTTATATTATGTTGTATATTTATTAAATTATTACAATTTATTCAAAGATGAAATTAATTCATAACCATTTATTTAATATAATAATTAAAATTAAACAAATTAAAATATAATTTATTGTTATATTATATTTTACAATTTATATATTATTTGAAGTTCTTATTTTGAAATATAAATTTAAAACAAATTTATTCTAGTTAGTAATACAAAATAATCAATTTTTTAGAATATATTTTACGTTGATAATATTTCTGCTAATAAATTTTGTATGGTAAATTTCATGCACAACTAAATATGTTAAAAATAATAAATATTATTTAATAATATTATTTATATTAAATTTCATAAATACATTATTTATAATAAAGTAATACTAATTTTATTTATATATTGATTATTAAATTTTAACAATTTTTTCTTTTTAATAAATATTTTTTTAACAGTATCTTTAAATTAGACAAGATTTTTTTTAAGTTGAGTGTATGGCAGAATTCACATAAAGAAGGGGTAAATTCCTTCAATCATCAAATTATGTAAAGTCTATCAACTTAACATTTTTGGTGATTCAAGATGTTTTTATTTTCTTTTTTATTATTTTTTTAAATTCCAATGTTCTAGATGAAGAAGGACTTCGAATATACAAAGGAGTAAAGATTAGCCCAAAACCATTTAATATAGATAGAAAGAGGCTTGATAACCGCAAAAATAAAACAGAGAAGAAATAATATGTTTCATTATTATCAGAAAATCCAATTTCTTGACATTTGCGTATATACCAAAAGTTATAAATTTTACTTTTATAAAGAATAATAAGTGAATATACATAGTTGGTAAATTTTTACTTTTTATTATTTAATTAAAATATTATACACATATTAATGAATTAATTGGTATAAAATTAATTTAATTAATAAGAGATTTTAAGTTTAAATATTTTTTATATTATTTTTTTATGTTATATATACTTTTAGTTTATAATTATTGTTGACGTATATTATTTAGTACATGAACTAAGTGACATGAGATTAATTTAATTTATTAATTATTTTGACTTCAAGTTATCAATATATAATTATTTTGAACATTAAAAGAGAAATATATAAGAAGATTTTTATGAAAAATAAAAATAATGTAAATTAAGAAAATGTATTTTCTTTTACATATAATTGAATAATTTATATTTTTACAAGGTAAAATAATTTTTAATATAGTTAGATATTTTTAAAGATAACCTATTTAAAGATAAATGTGTACATGTTTAATTTAATTTAGTTAGGAGAAAAAATTATTTTTTTGTCAATTTTTTAAGGATTATTTTTTTAACAGAAATAATTATTTTTCAAATATAGAAATAAGTGTGAATGACACTTATTAATTGATAAAGGATTAGTTTAAAACTTGTGTTAACATCATTTAAAGAATTATTGACGTAAGACAAATATACAAGATAGTATCTAAGTATTTAAACCAAAATTATACATAAATAGTGACGTATAAAAGTTATGGATATTAGAGTTTTAGATAAAATAATTTTTTTGATAAATTTTAAAATATATATATATATATTATAATACAAAAATTAATGATTAGGTAATTTTTTATATTATTAATTTATTTAATTAAAATTTTAAAATTTATGACTAAAATATAATTTAAAATCAAGATTTTAAATTTTCTTTTATACATAAACAAAACTATTAAATTAATATTTTTTATTTAATTAAAACTTCATATAAAGTTAAGGCTGATATTATAAATTATTTCTTATATAAGAATAGACAAATATAATTTTATTTTTAGTTAAATGTTATATATAAATAATAATTATTATAATATGAAAGAAAAGAAAATAATATATCAAAATAAATTTTGACATTCTAATTTATTTTAGTTGTTCATTTGTTTATACTATTTATTAATTTAATCTTCTAAATATTAATAATATTAAGTTATTAAAACTTTGAAATATATAAAAATATTTTAATTTTTAAATTTTTAAAATAATCACTCTCATATCATTTATGTGATTTATTTGATATCATAATTTGATAATATTTAAATTGTAACATCTTTTTAAATTATTTATTTTAACTTATTTAAATGATATTTAGTTTTGTGTTACTAATTTGAAAATGTCGAATTTTATCTTTAAAAATGTAAAATTTCACTAGATAATTATCATCCAATTTCTCTTTATCTATTTCATGATTTTATTTTTTTAAAAAAAAAATTGAAGAAAAATATTTTTAGAATTTTGAAAATTTTAAAAGATAAAATAATTTTAAACTATAAAAAATAAAGACGTTTCAGCTCTATTTGTTAAACTAATTTATTTTAACAATTAACAATACTTTTTGAAAATGTTACTTTAAATAATTTTTTTTTCAGCTTTTAATTAATATATTTTCATCATTTTTATTGTGAATAAATTTTTATATTTTCATCTTTTATTTATTTATTTATTTTTATAAATTTAACATTATTTAATTTTTTATAATAATATTATTAATTTTAATAGATTTATTTTTACATTATAATAAAATATTTTTTTAAATTATTATTTTAATATATTCTATATATTTTAATTATTATATTAATTATTTTATTTTATTAAAATATTAAATCATTTGATAAAAAGTTAAAATTATAAAAATAATTATTTTTAAAAGTTTTTATTTAAAATTTATTTATGTAAAAGTTAAAAATAAATATTTTTATTTAAAAGAAAAATTTAATTAAACTTAATAGAAATATATTTTTTATTAAAAAAATATGTCATACTTATCCTATTTTAATTTATTATTTAACATTTTATTTATTTATCATTATACATTTTAATTTTTAACTCTCATTTAACAGTTCTCATTTTTCAACTTCATATAATTTATTCGTTACTTTTACTCAATATTTTCTAAATATAAATTTGAAGTAAAGATTTTTATATTTTTTTATTTTTAAAAGTAAAAGTTCTTTTAAAATATTAATTTTAAAAAAATTAAATTTATTCTTACCATTCAAAATACAAAATAACCGTTCAATATATTTTTATGATTCAACTAATATCATAGATGAATCAACCATCATTCAATTCAACCGAGTTTTACTTTATCAATTATCATGGATAAATTCAAAAATAATATTAAATATTATTTTACAACTAAGTTGGTGGATCCACCGTGCTGCCCTGCAAAGGCACAGGTCTAGAGTTGAGCAATGAGCTTTGAGCGGAGGCATAGGTCTCTTGGTTCTTGGATAAAACGGAGATGGAAATCTCATTCGACATTAAAAATGAAAGAAGAAGAAAGTGTTTTAAAAGGTGGTTTCTTGGGTACCTTAATAAATTAAGGGATTTGGTATCCTGTCTAATAAAATATGAACACATGTTCACATATATACCATATTATTTATTATATTATTTATACAGTCAATTTTATATAAAAAATTTTATATTTATCCTAAATAAATAAAATTTTTAATATTTATAATTTCATCCCTATACCACATTTGAGTTCAGTTGGGCACCAATCCACAAACTGGATGGTTCTCTTCGTTTTCATGGTGGCCACAGCAGCATTCACATCCTTGGCCGACGTAGAGGATGGTTCAAAAGCACTGTTGGTAATCTCAGTCACAGAAAGTCGTTCATGGTAGGCTTTTTCAGTAGAGATCACATGGACATAAGAGGAAAGCATGAAATGGATCCTCCGATAAGGAACCAAGTTGGTTTGGAACTAAGTCACATCCACATTCAGGCCTCCATCGAACCTCAACGAGGCAGTGAGGGACGAAATCACCTGGGAGACGAGGCGGTTGAGGTTGGTGTAAGTGGGAAGGTCAATGTCAAGGGAGTGTCTGCAAATGTTGTAGATGGCTTCGTTGTCAAGGAGAACGGCAACATCATTGTGTTCAAGTAAAGAATGAATTGAAAGGACGCTGTTGTACGATTTTACCATGGAGGTTGAAACATGGGGTGATGGATAAACGGTGAAACCCACCTTTGACTTCTTTCTGTAGTCAACAGACAGACAATCCAACAGAAGCCAACCTATCATGCTAAATGCCATGCTCCAAGCAGTAGAGTTTCCATCAAGCATTATTGAAATGCATTCTCTCTTTTTCTCCGCAAAATTAAACAAATAAAAACCCTAGAAATGAATCAAATTTAGGAACTGGGAGATTGAGATCAGAGAGAGAACTAAATGTCGAAGCAGCGTTTATTAAGACAGGAAGCGAAGGAGAGAAGACATGAAATTGGTAAGAAAAAATATATATCAAAGTTGAAGGATTAAACTATAAATACTATAAATATTTTAACTTTTATTTAAAATTGACCGTAATAAATGTTGATATACACATGTTCGTATTTTATTGAGTAGGCTACCAAACCCTCTAATTTATCAGGGTACCAAAGAAACCACCGTTTTCAAAAGGTTAAACCTCTCACACTTCACAAATCCACGGACTGAGCTATATGTAAAAGTGGGAAGGGTTCAAACCGTTACTTTTCTTATCTTTTTCTATACTTTCCTTATTTTAAATACTTCTAATTTTTATTGAACAATACTTTCCTTTTTATTTTATCTTTAAATTTTATTTTATTAAGCTCTTTTAAAAATTTAGAATGATTAAAATTATCTTTATTTTAAATGTATAAGAAACAATTTTAAATTATTTGAATTTAAAATTTTAATAAGACTACCCTATAATCCTAACTATATTTTATAAAAAATTATTAATAATATTTTTAAGTATTTTTCTATTTATATTATGTTGTATGTTTATTAATAAATTATTATAATTTATTCAAAGATGAAATTAATTCATAACAATTATTATTTTTTTGAATTATATTTTTCAATTTGTATTATTTGAAGTTGTTATTTTGAAATATAAATTGTGAAAAATTTATTCTAGTTAATAATACAAAATAATCAATTTTTTAGGATATATTTTACGTTGATAATATTTCTGCTAATAAATTTTGTATTGTAAATTTCATGCACAACTAAATCTATTAGAAATAATAAATATTATTTATATTAAATTTCATAAATATATTATTTATGATAAAAGTAATATTAATTTTATTTATATATTGATTATTAAATTTTAAAATTTTTTCTTTTTAATAAATAATTTTTTAACAGTATCTTTAAAGTAGACGAGATTTTTTTTAAGTCTAGTGTATGCAGAATTCACATAAAGAAGAGGTAAATTCCTTTTATGTTGTTTTTGTTTAGGAAAACTACCATATTATTTATTCACAATACATGCATATACAAACAGAATAGCAGACAGATATTACAGAAATTACAAAGTCTATATATTTAAACTAAATACATCAATATTCATGAATTCAACCCAAATTGGCGATCTCTATCAAAAATTCCCCCCAATATCTCCTGATATCATCGATTTCTTCATCTAATAGAGGTTGAGGATTTTCAAATATCTACAAAATATTTTTGATTAAAATTAGAGAAAATGTCATTTTATGCATTAAAATTAAATAATTAAATTAGGAAAATTGTAATTACTTGGTTTCAAGAATTAACAATAGAAGTTGAGGCAATGAGAAACATATGTCTCATCACATAATATCCACACTCGGTTCCTTTGGGTTGTCTTGGACACTTCAAAAAAATAGAAAGAGTATCAAATATAATTAGAGATGATGATATATTAATAAAAGAATATAAAATAATTGAATAACTTTCAATAAAGTACTTACCTTTGGAAATATCTATAAAGGCTTTTTAATATTTGATGAATGCATCCTTTTTAGTCGAAGTCGAGCATTCATTGCTCTACAGTCAAATAAAAAACAAATGAATACCTTTGAGAATAAAAAATTTTATGAATATAAATACCAAAATCCTAAAAACTTACAAATCTATAATGTCCTTTATGTCTTTCTTTGGTTTTTTCCAAGCAAAACATAGAAATACAACTACATTCCGCTTTAGACAAATAATGATTAATTGCCAATGGGCCCTACAAAATATGGATGACAATGAACCAAAATTAGAAATTTAAATGAATTCGTTAAATAAAGCTTTTAAGTATTGACTTACGATTGAAAATAAGGGGCTAGGTAACAATCTTTATCAACCTGCAGTCTCCTATGAAGATATATCTATATCTCAGCTGCCTTGTTCCCAGTTTTCTGCATATGAATCGGGTTCAGGAATCCATAGAGGTGTAAGTTCCCTCTTTGAGTACAGATATGATACAGGTACCTAATATTGCGAATAATTTTCATATGTTAGATTTTGATAATGAAATAATTCAAGGTTAGAAATTTACTTACATCAACCATAATTGTAGAACTGATACACATAGGATCGTTACCCACAAGCAACTCCAATATATCCTTCTTAGTAATATAGAAGGGGATAGGTGTGGGCTTCCCTATGATATCTGGTTCCAATGTTATTTGCAAAGTTTTGTCGCCCAAGTTCATGGAAATACCAAATAGACATGTGAGCAAATCAACCTCATGTTTCTTTTAAGGAGGCTCAGGAAGATCTTATTTAGCACTAAAATCAATATTCTTTCCACGATCTTCCTTATAAACTATAATAAATTCACAAAATAGTAAGAAATATATATATATATATACACACACACACACACACACACAATGTATATATTAAAAAATTAGTAACATAAGCTAAAATTATTTAATACCGAGGTTGAGCTCGTTGCATAAGTCTCCTCAACCATATAATAAAATGATTGGGGGCTTGCTCCATGACATGAACCTCCTCAGTAGGCACAAGAACAGGAGCATCTGTATCTTTAACTCGTTCAACCACCACTCTAACATGATCATCATCAATTTGTTGGTGATGGATGGTTGAACCTAAGGTGTAGACTTTCCCAATGGCTACCAAACGATATGGATCATTAACATATAACTCATAATTGTCTGTAACTGCATCCATATCCTCTTTTCCCGGTAGTTGCTCCTCCGTTGGACCAAAACTTCCCTCTGTGCTCACGCGCCTAGGTGAAGGTGATGGATGGTGACCCTGTGTCTGTGTTTGACAAAGTCCCAAAGATGTAAGCTCCTGCCTAAGCTCCTGTCTAAACTCTTGTCTGAGCTCTTCTCGAAGTTCTTGCCGTAATGTTTGCCTCATGTCTTTGCACATGGAGTCCAACTCATCTCTAGACACTAAACCTTCTTTGGAAGTGTGTTTAGAAGACAATCCAAAGAACTGTCTAAGACCAACACCCTGCCTAGTTACACGAACACGACCTGGATGCTCCGGTTGGCCAATAACAATACTCAAGATGTCATCCCGACCAACTGGAACAAAGACTCCTTGTGAGCTTTGTTCAACCAAAGAATCCTACAAAACAAATCACCATTAAAACATGAGAAAATGACATAAAACTGAATAACCCATGCACAAATTGGAAAATACAGTTTTAGAGCTTTTTGGGTGATAAACTCTCATAAATCTGATGTGTTTTAATTTCTGCAAAAATGTTACAGGGTTCCGCGTTGGCAACGTAACTGGACTTACGTGGGACACATGAAGATTTAAAGGAAAGGGAACAATTTGTAAATCGCGTCGCGTCGGCAACACAGCCAGGTCGCGTTGGACATGCGACGATACAAACCAGTAACTATAAAAGACCCAGAACAGAGCGAAAACAGAGCAGCACTCACTCTATCCACTAATCTATCTCCAGAGCGCAAACCCAAAGGATAGAGCCGTCGTTTTCCTGGACGTTGATGCTATTTTAGGAGAAGGAAGAGCCCTAGGGTTGAGGATGAAACGTTTCTACAGCGTGCTACCATGATCAAGACCTTCTCCCCCTCTCCTTTTTTTCTTCTCCTTCATTATGTGTAACTAAGTCCCTGTTGGGAGAGGATGAATCCTTAACTGATCTTATGTAATCCAGATTATGCATTTACTTAAGATTTTTTTCCTTTAATGTTGATTACTCATCTCTTTGCTTAATGCTTTTATGACTTGGCCACTTATAAATTGAATCAAAATTCTTCTTCGCAATTGGGAAATTGGTTTAAGAATTAGAACTGGGATTGAATAACATAATTGTGAAGGTTCTAGGGATAGAGGTTCACATTTGTGAGATCGTTTGAATTCTTGAAAGTAAAGCTCACAGCAAATTAGGAATTGCTAAGGGATTAGAATTCCTAATTTGCTGTGAAGGGTTGTTGAGTCATAGGAGTGACCTTCAATCACTAATATGTGAATTCGATCTTCAACTAATGTTTATCTTAAGTATATGAAATGATCAAGGATTACATAGGGGAAGTTTTGGTGAATTCCAACCCTAACATTTTTCATAATTTGAATTCTTACCCATTTACATCAGTTGTTGAGTGTTTGACAGTTTAGAGTTTATTTTGAGTAGTTTTAGGCAAACTGGAACAGAGTTCCAGATTAGTGACAAAATCTGTGAATCTGGTTAATTTTCTGTTTGCATTACCTACGCGCTTAAACTTGCGTTACCTACGTGACCCCATAATTGAGTTCAATTAGAGGACTAGTAGGAATTCAGTATTTGAACCAAATCCCTGTGGAGATGATACTCTTACTCATTCTTTACTTCATAAAATGATAAGGTGCACTTGCCTTCATATGTTTTCACACTAACAAGTTTTTGGCGCCGTTGCCGGGGATTTGTTTTTCAATATTGAAGAGTACTATGATTGCCACTAGATTGAGCAATTCTGTTTGATATTTCTAACTTTGTTGCACACTGATTCTTTCTTCAGTTTAATCTCGTTTAACTTGTTTAAGTGAGGAGAACAAGAACAGGAATTGATCTTTGAACTCGAGATTGAAAAACTCACAAGAAGAAACCGAAAGGAAACAAGATTATGAAAGGCACAACAAGAGCAACAGAGACAAAAAAGGACCAACGAAGAAAACCCTGTACATCACTCTATCATGGAGGAACATCCGCTTAACAAGAGAATTATGTTGGGAGAATATGCAGTCCCAAATTCTGCAGGTTGCAACGCTAGCATCGTGAGACCACCGATCGTCGCTAACAACTTTGAAATCAAACCAGCACTACTTCATCTAGTGCAACGGGACCAGTTTGGAGGAAGTGAAGTGGAAGACCCGAACCTCCATCTTTCAAGCTTTCTCCAAATATGTGACATCATAAAGATGAATGGCGTTTCTGACAAAGCGATCAGATTGAGACTATTCCCATTTTCCTTAAGAGATCGTGCCAAGTATTGGTTGCAAACCCAACCAAGAGGAAGTGTTACCACCTGGGAGGAACTAGTATCCAAATTCCTCATGAAGTACTTCCCATCCTCTAAATATAACAAGCTGAGAGGAGAGATCTCCTGTTTCGGTCAGAAGGAGGGAGAGTCACTCTATGAGGCTTGGGAGCGGTTCAAGGAGCTCTTACGAAAGTGTCCACATCATGGCTTCTCTGATGTCCATCAAGTTCACATTTTCTACAATGGAGTCAAGCCAACCACAAGACTCATCATAGATGCCTCAGCAGGAGGATCTCTGAATACTAAAACTGCAAAGGAAGCCATGGAGTTAATTGAAATAATGGCCTCCAATGAGTATCAATCACCAACTAACAGAGGTGCCCCCAAGAGAGGTGTGCTGGAATTGGACACGCAAACTGCAATACTTTCTCAGAACAAGTTGATCTCACAGCAGCTGGAAGCTTTGACAAAACAACTATAGGTCTTCAACGTAGGAAACCCTCAACCAGCACAAGTCCTGAAATGTGACTTTTGTGGGGGAGAACATGAAAACGGATGCTGCGACACAGACGTAACAGGAACCTCCAGCCAGGAGCAAGTGCATTATATGGGCCAGCCACAAAGGCCTAAGTATCCTCCTTATTCTAACTCGTATAATTCTAATTTCAGGAACCAGAACAACCCTAGGAGGAACGGACAGTATGCGCAGCAACAGCCCACTCAACAACAGATAAACCAACCACAGGACAACTCTGCAAACTTGGGGAACATACTCAGCCAGTTCATGCAATCCACTCAAGCATCCATCAAGAATTTGGAGAATCAAGTGGGACAACTGTCCAAACAACTCACAGAAAGAAATGCTGGGAGTTTTCCTAGCGACATAACAGTGAATCCCAAGGAGTAGATCAATACCATCACGACAAGGAGTGGAAAGATGATAGAACCAAGGCTACCCAGATTATCAAAGACAACAGAAAATGCTATCACATAAACCAATGATGCTATTGATCCAACAGACCAACCCTCCAGAACAGAAACAGAAATGCAATCCGGAAGAGAACCAGCAGTCAATCCACAATCAATAGTAAAGGAAGAACAGAAGAAGGACTTCCATGACAGGTCAGTGAGAAAAAGCAAAAAGCAGCTATTTGAGGAGGCGGTGGCCAACAGGGAAAAAACTACGTCGGCAATACCTAATGTCCCATTTCCTCAAAGGTTGAAGAAATAGCAGGAAGAGAGAAAGTTCTCTAGATTCCTGGATATATTCAAGAAACTACAGATCAACATACCACTAGCTGAAACACTGGAAGAAATGCCCTCCTATGTGAAATTCATGAAGGAGTTGTTGTCCAAGAAGAGGAAGCTTAAGGAAGATGAAACCGTCGCTCTCACGGAAGAGTGCAGTGCCATCATTCAAAGAAAGCTACCTCAGAAGCTGAAAGATCCTGGATCTTTTGCAATTCCCTGCACCATTGGGAATTTGCAGATTGGAAAGGCATTATGTGACTTAGGAGCTAGCATCAACTTAATGCCCCTTTCCATAATGAAGAAACTGGAAATAGAGGAGGTGAAGCCTACCATGATGTGCCTTCAACTGGCTGATCGATTAGTTAAACATCCATATGGCGTTGTGGAAGACCTCCTAATCAAGGTAGACAGATTCATATTCCCAGCTGACTTTGTCGTGTTAGACAAGGAGGAAGATGTTGAAATTCCATTAATCCTAGGAAGGCCATTTCTTACTACAGGAAGAGCACTTGTTGACGTGCAGCAAGGGCAACTGATGCTGAGAGTGTCGGATGAAAAGGTGATCTTCAATGCTTTTGAAGCCATGAAGCATCCTGCTGAACAACCACATTGCATGAGGATGGACGTGTTGGCAATGCTACCAGTAACCGCGTTGGCAACGCCACCATTAGTCCCTCTTGAAAAACAGGACAGTGACTCCATTCTTGAAAGATAATTCTGGCAATTCAAAGGCCTAAGGCAAGAGAGAGAAAAGGAGGGCCAAGATGTGGAGGAATGCATAGCCACACTTGAAGCTAATCCTCCCATAAAGTCAAGTTCACAACCTTTCTGAAGGTCTACGAAAAAGAGAAGGAAAGGTGGACAGCCTACAAACAGAACTGAAGCAGCTTCCATCTCACCTTCGCTATGCATTTTTGTGGGAAAAGAACACGTTTCCAGTAATCGTGAGCAACTCCCTCAATGAACAAGAAGAGGAAAAATTGTTGAGGATTCTAAGAGCTCACAATTCTGCCATTGAATGGACTATTTCAGATCTAAAAGGAATAAGTCCTTTTTTCTGCATGCACAAAATCCTAATGGAGGAAGATTTTAAACCTATAGTGCAGCCCCAAAGAAGGCTTAATCCAACCATGACAGAGGTTGTGAAGAAAGAGGTCCTCAAGTTATTGGATGCAGGTATCATCTACCCAATCTCTGATAGCTCTTGGGTCAGCCCAGTTCAGGTTGTGCCTAAGAAAGGAGGGATAACAATGATCCCTAATGAGAAGAACGAACTTATTCCTACAAGGACAGTGATTGGTTGGCGTATGCGCATAGATTACAGGAGACTTAATGAGTCCACCAGAAAAGATCACTTCCCTCTTCCATTCATGGACCAGATGCTAGAGAGACTAGCTGGGCATGCCTACTACACTTTTCTGGACGGATATTCTGCTTACAACCAAATCATGGTGGATCCTAAGGACCAAGAGAAAACTGCCTTCACTTGTCCTTATGGAATATTTGCATATCGCTGGATGCCTTTCGGGTTGTGTAATGCACCTGCCACGTTTCAAAGGTGCATGTTAGCCATCTTCTCTGACATGGTGGAAAACTTTATTGAAGTCTTCATGAATGACTTTTCAGTGTTTGGCTCTGATTATGACAATTGCCTGGGTAATCTATCTTGTGTGCTGAAATGATGCGAGGAAACCAACTTGGTGCTGAATTGGGAGAAATGTGACTTTATGGTGCAAGAAGGCATTGTGCTGGGACACAAGGTCTCATCAAGGGGTGTAGAAGTTGATAAAGCCAAGGTTGAAGCCATCAAGAGACTTCCCCCTCCTGTTAATGAAAAAGGAGTGAGAAGTTTCCTTGGGCATGATGGATTCTATAGGAGATTCATCAAAGACTTCTCCAAAATCTCCAACCATTGTGCAACCTCATGGTGAAGGATGCTGAATTCAACTTCAATGAGGCATGTTTGAAGGCATTCAACGCAGTTAAGGAACAATTAATCACAGCACCCATACTTGCAGCACCAGATTGAAGTCTCCCATTTGAACTCATGTGTGATGCAAGTGATTTTGCTGTAGGTGCAGTGCTAGGACAGCAGAAGGACAAGAAACTACATGTCATATATTACGCTAATAAGATGCTGAACAGTGCAGAGTTGAACTACACAACAATTGAAAAAGAGCTGCTAACCGTGGTCTACGCTTTTGACAAGTTCAGGTCATATTTAATTGGTGCCAAGGTAATTACGTATACTGACCATGCTGCTTTGAAACACTTACTGTCAAAACAGGAGGAAAAACCGAGGCTGATCAGGTGGATCCTACTCCTCCAAGAGTTCGATTTTAAAATCCAAGACCGGAAAGGCAAGGACAATGGTGCAGCTGATCACTTGTCCAGGTTGCCTACACAAATCATAGAAGGCGAAAAGGTCTTGATCAACGAGGAATTTCCATATGAGAAGCTGTTAGCCGTTGCTGTTGCACCATGGTACGCAGATATAGAAAACTTCAAAGCTGCACAGATTATCCCGAATGAATGGTCCTGGCAGTAGAGGAAGAAGTTGTACCATGACAGTAAATTCTACTTGTGGGATGAACCTTTCCTGTACAAATGAGGTGTGGATGGACTACTTCGAAGGTGTGTCCCACGTGAAGAGCAAAGAGACATCCTGTGGCACTGCCATAGCTCAGCCTATGGAGGTCACTTCAACGCAAGAAGGATAGCAGCTAAGGTGCTGCAAAGCGGATTCTTCTGGCCTACATTATTCAAGGATGCCAAAGATTTTACTATTGCATGTAATGCCTGCCAACGCAGCGGAAATGTTTCAAGAAGAGATGAGATGTCCCTCACTAACATCTTGGAAGTGGAGCTGTTCGATGTGTGGGGCATAGATTTCATGGGACCATTCCCTACCTCATACTCTAATGAGTATATCCTGCTAGTTGTGGATTATGTGTCAAAATGGGTAGAGGTTGTCCCTACACACACGTGTGATGCTAAATCTGTAATAAAATTTCTGAGGAAGCATATTCTGTCCAGATTTGGTGTCCTGTTCATTCTAATCGGTGATGAAGGAACACATTTCTGTAACAAGCAGCTAGAAGCAGTTTTGAAGAAATATGGTGTTAGACATAGAATCACCACGACATACCATCCACAAAGTAACGACCAAGCTGAGGTTTCCAACAGAGAAATAAAGAGGATCCTGGAGAAAACTGTGAATAATTCCAGAAAAAATTGGGTAAACAGGTTGGATGATGCACTTTGGGCCTACAGAACAGCTTTCAAAACAACAATTGGTATGTCTCATTACCAGCTGGTTTTTGGGAAAGCATGCCATTTACCTGTGGAACTTGAACATAGAGCATACTGGGCAACTGGATTTCTTAACTTCGATGCTAACACATCCAGAGAAAGTAGACTACTACAGCTACATGAGCTAGAAGAATTCCGCCTCAACGCCTATGAGAATGCAAAGATCTACAAGGCAAAAATCAAGCAATGACATGACAAACTGATCAAACACAGAGTCTTTGAACCTGGACAGCTGGTTTTGTTGTTCAACTCTAGGTTTAAATTGTTTCTAGGAAAGTTGAAGTCCAAGTGGTCAGGCCCTTTTGTGATTAAAGAAGTTTCAGACTATGGTGCCATCACCCTTGAAGATATGCAGTCCCAAAGAAGTTTCAAAGTCAATGGTCAGCGTGTCAAGCATTACCATGGAGGGGAACTTAGCAGGGAGAAGACTACCTGCACTCTTCATGCCCTGAATTGAGAAATTACTCTGTCAAGCTAAGGACGTTAAACAAGCGCTGCAAGGGAGGCAACCCTTGGAAGTAGTTTAAAATCTTATTTTATTTTTTATTTTTTCTTAGTGGTTTTTACTTTCTCAGTTTTTTTGCAGATTGAAGAGGTGAAACCTAGAATTTGACCAAGAGACACCAAACGAATAAGGAGTACAAAAAAAAACCGAAACTCAAATCCAGTCCTATAATAAAATACAGGATCACGTGGTACACGCTAATATGAGTGCATAGCCAACGCACTAACCTCAGAACAGAATAGGAAAAGGAAAGGATACTCGGCAAAAAGTATTAAATTAATATATAAGCAGAAGTCAGCATTAAACTTCCCAAACTGTCACCCAACCACATGACTCTTCATATCCCCCACGTCTGAAAATATAAAGATCCTCCAAGTAACCATAACCCCCACTGAAACCCAGTCGAATCCTCTCCTTGCAACTCCTCACTTTCCCGCATAAACTGCCACTCCACTTCACAAGCACGACAACTCTCTAATGGCCTCCCCCTCCAAAGCTCCAGCCATGGCAGCACAAGCGCAATTATTCCAATCTTCAGAAAATGAGGCAAGATACAAAACACTCAAGAGAAACCCCATAGTAGGGGACAGAAAACTGAAACTGTGCACTCAGGAGTTCCCATCAATTGAGAACGAAATCGCAAACAGACGGTGGGAGAAGTTATGCAACTTGGCTGGCCAAGGATATGAAGAAATTACTCGAGAGTTCTATGCCAACATGGCATTGACTTAGGCAGAGGACTGTTACACATCCTACGTTCGTGGGAAGACGATCTCTTTTGCCCCGCAAGTAATAAGGGACCTGCTGGAGGTCAGGTCCCCATATTCAGATGCATGTATCAGCATCACAGAAGTACTCCAATAGACCAACCGGTATCTCTGAGGGTACTTTGTATACCAGGAGCCAAATGGGAGTTGAAGGAAGACGGCTCCAACGACGGGAAATCCCTGCACAAGACTGACTTAAAACCAGTAGCAACAATTTGGTGCACATTCGTGCAGTCGAACTTGCTGCCAATGCTTCATTCCAATGAAGTAAACAACAAGCGGCAGTCCTGCTTTGGATGCCGATGACATCTTGCGAGGTGGACATTGCCCACATAATTGCTGGAGAAATGAAGAGCACTGCTCGAAAGTGCTACGTTCCCCTGGGATATCCCAATCTTATCACGGCCCTGTGCGAATCCCAGGGAGTCAAAATTGTGGGTTGTACCCGAGTGGATCCTCATCCCACTCTAGACAAGGACTACATTGGGCGTTACGTCCTCTGCAAGGCACAACCTAAAGCCCTCCTTCTACCAAGGCTCTGCGAGATACTCAAGGAGCAAACCGAGCGTCTGAATAAACTGAACCTCCTTGTGCGCCACCTAGGCAAGCAAGTTGAAGTCACACGTAGAAATATACAGAAAGTCTATCTGGGGACGAAGGCCAACAGGCATCTCTTAACAAATATCGGCCGAAGGATAGGTATGACCGAGCAAGAGCTCTCTAATGCCGAACAGGAACTGATATTGCAATGGGCTGACTTGGACGACGTCGAGAGTAAAGCTGGACCAGAAACCATAGCCCAGATGGAAAAAGACTGATAGACATAGACAGGATTTAGTCTTCCCCCCTTCTTGGTTAACTACAGTAACCTTGGTGGAAGCAGTTCAATTCTTCAAAAAAAAAAAAAATTCTGTCTCTTTTTTAGCTCTTATTTATTTAGTTTTTTTTTTATTTTCTCTCTTTTTCTTTTTCTTCATGCTTGTATTGCAAGATGATTATAAATTCAGGAGTATATGGCTTATGTTGCCTACATAGCACCTTAACTCCAAGTCTAACCTGATATGTTGAGTGTGTGATCTAACTAAAAAAAAAAACAGTCCAATTAGCTGAAACAAACAGGACACTATGCCAACAGCGTTACCAACACAAGAAGACAAAGACAGTACCAGGCAGTTAACTCAGCAAGGGCCACCATATCACAGAGCATACAAACTCCCTTTCAAATTTTTTTTTTTTACATATATACATACATATATATATATATATATATATATATATATATATATTTTTATATAAAAGTACATAAATATATGACTATGTATTTATATATTTTTATATAGAATGGCTCCACCCAACGGGATGGAACTAAACAAACAGAATAAATGACTAACAGGGAGCAAGTTGAAATTACCAAGTGCAAATTTAAAGAAGGACCCAACGTAGCACTGCTGCGTGGCCAACACAACGTTATAGAGGAGTAAGACCAGAGGGTTAGACCTACTCTGTTCTCAACTCATCCAACCTTTCATATCCCACACAACGGTTATAAAAAGGCAACAGGTAAGTAACTTCCACCCACCAAAACCTCTAAGAACCCTCACTCAACTCACTCTTCATCTTCTACTCAGAAAACAGTCCTTTCACCTCCCAAACTCAAGAGAACCAAGGTATGAAATTTCTTTTCTCTTTTCTCTTCCTCTTTCTTCATCCCCATCTCGGGGTTACCAACTCTATAAACAAAAGTAGGCTAGTTCTACAGAAGAAAATAAACCCAGAATCACATAATGTGGGGATACCTGAACATGCATGCATGGAGATGCTCGGAAAATCAACCCAAAGAAACAGGGCGACAGGGTACATCATAATGAACAACGAGTGACGCAAACAAAGGCTTGGGGCTTCCATTTTCAAACGCATAGAAATCTCCACAGGCGTAGTGAAAGGTAACAAAACTGCTGCCTTCTACCACATTCGCTAACTGGGGTTTCTTTTCTTTTCAGAATGGAATTAGCTTCAAGGAAAATGTGCATCAAGACAACCCCCGTGGCAGCCCTCTGAGGAAAATCAAGGGCTGAGGACACCCATCGGTTCAAGTATGTTGACAACGAGGAGAGGTTTGAGAACCTCAAGGAAAACTCTGTTGTGGGGGACCGAAAGATCAATCTGAAAAGAGGGAAGTTCCCCTCAATCACCGAGGAGATTGAGAACCGGAAATGGCACAAATTATGCAGCTTAGCGAGAGAGGGTTATGAGGAAATAACCAAGGAGTTCTACGCCAACTTGGTGCTGACCAGGGCAGAAACGAGATTCACCTCCTATGTGAGGGGAAAGACCATCTCCTTTAAACCCCAGGTGATCAATGAGCTGCTGGGGGTTAACGTATCTAGAAGAGACTGCAAGTACAGCGAGCTGAAGGATGCATCGGTGGATAAAGAAGGCTCACTGCAGGTACTATGCGTCCTTGGAGCACGATGGGACGAAAAGAAAGACAAATCAAGGGACGGAAAATTGCTGTGGAAGGCAAATTTGGTGCTCACAGCGAAGATTTGGTGCACCTTTGTGCAATCCAATATCCTACCCCTACTCCACTCAAATGACGTAGCCAAGAAGAGGGCTATGTTAGTCTAGATAATCATGAGGTCTGAACCCTTAGACTTGGGTACCATCATTGCTCAGGAAATGGAAGAGATTGCTCCAAAACTAAAGGCCTCCCTCGGATATCCGAGCCTAATAGCTGCTCTATGTCAGAGCCAAGGGGTCAACGTTGAAGGGTGCACCAAGGTCCCCCCGCAAGCAGCACTCAACAAAACGTATATCGAGCGGCATATACTCACTGAACAGGAACCAGCTCCTCGCAGGGAACCCGGACCACCTCTGCCACCCAAGATATATGAGATGCTGACCGAGCAGAGGGAGATGTTGCTGGCACAGCAAGCCTCCAACCTCCAAATAGAAAGTCGGGTGGAGGCGCTGCACAGGTACATGCAGAAGGTCAGTAGAAGAATGAAGAAAACCCAACGACTCCTCGAGAAAATTGAGAGACACATTGGGTTTCCTGATGAAGACCTCTCAGATGAACCCGAGGAACAAGCTCCGCAGTAGGTCAACATAGAAGATAGTGAAAGTGAAGGAGGGTCAGTAGGGAGAAATGACATGGACAAAGATTAAGCAAGCCGTATTAGAAAATCTTCCCCATGAAATTGAAACAGAGTTTCTAGGACTTAGTCTATAAGAGTTTTCCTTTCTCAATTTTTCAAATTTTTGTGTAATCAGGCCAATCTTGTACCAGCTCTGTGGACACCACATTATGAATCAATTGCTGAACTGTTACAATCTACCTGAAAACACTAATTCTAACATGGTGCGTTGCCAATGTGGATTGTTTAGGTACTACACACACTGAGTACACACCAAACTAAGCATACACCTTTAACTCACATCAAGCCCATGCATGAGGTGAAAATAAATTGGGATAAATCAGTACTACTGCAAGGCACAGGACACAACACAGTGCAAAAATCAAGAATAGGACTGTGTTGCCAACACACTGTTGTACTGTGTTGCCAACACACTGCTGTATTACATATTGGTGAGATCTTTCCAATTAACCTTAAACAGTGAATTATGCATTAGAATTAACAAGTGAACCCTAACTCTAACTACTACAGTACTGCTTGAATATTGATACATCAATTATGCAGAATTTAAAATGAATTCACATGAATCTGCATTCTGCCCCAGTTACGTTGCCAACGCAATTGACTTTTGCATGCCCAACGCATCTGGGCTGAGTAAAGCATCACCTTGCTAATTCACAGCGAGTGTTAGTTTAACTCATATGATCACCAGAGCACTCTCATGCACAGTTCACCCACTGAATAAGCACAGTACAGGGGTTTTCTCAACCCCATCACTCAAATTAATCTTGACATCCTCTCTCTTCCCTCTCCAATAAGCATCAATTGTATTAGAACCTCATTCCCCACAACATGGAGAGATTGCACAGTCCCTAAATGTTCAATTGCATGATGCAGATTGTAGCATGATTGAATGAGAACTACTTTTTTGTTATGTTATGGTTTGCAACAATTAACTTGTAATGCATGTTCTAGGCTTGCACAAATTTCCTATATTGAACCTCAACACTTATTTCTTTTGTGTGTATATGGTTACAAATTAAGTTTCATTCCAGAACTTGCGCTATTTTTTAGTTGAAATCCAGTATCCCATGCTTGCATAAACAGGATTAAGGCACTTCTTTGATATGCACCTACTTGACGAAATGACCCACCTTGCATTCTTGTCCATTGTTTAGCCCCTTGAGCCTTATACCCAATTCTTTGTGTTTGATTAGCTCATCTCCAGCCAAGACTGTGAAGAACCATGAATATGCCTAGCCAAAGCAACTAGGAGAAGGGTGCTTGTATTTGAGGTTGAGTTTTACACTAAGTTTGGTGTTGCTTGAGGACAAGCAACATTTCTAAGTTTGGGGTTAAGGGTGTCAGTAGCAATGTAATTGGCATTGGGTTTCCAAAAAAAAAAAAGGGGATTCGGGTGCTCAAATAAGGTAAAGAGATAAATAAAAAAAAAAGAAGCACACTTTTATGGGGTGATCTTGCATCCCCAAACTAATGGAAAATGAATTTATCCACTTTCTCATAGTTCCTTTGGCTTAAATAAACCCTCTTCCCAAATTCCATCCACCTTCACCTAAGCCACGTTACAACCCATAACAAGACCTTTTGATTTATGTAAGCATGTGGCTCATTGGTAGAAATAGAGAATAGGGGAAAGCCTATGGTAATGGAATTTTGATTTGGTGACATGGAGAGAAACACCTAACCTAAACACTTGAGAGAAAGAGAGTGAAACACTTAACCTTATGAGAGTTTTCAAGTCTAGGCCATGCTTCCCTAATGGCAAATTGCTGTAACCATAAGATAAACTTGTCTTACTCACAATTCCATGTTGTACTCTGAATCTGCAATTAATTTTCGTGTATTCTCAATGCTTGATGGGGTGTATTTGAAATAAAGTTGAAATTTTTAATCGATGCAAGTCGGAGTGAAGAAGGGGAGTGAAATACATTTGAGAGAAATGATATACATGCTGTGAGTTATCCAGAATTAATTATGTTCCTGTAGTTTAATGCTTGCTTGAGGACAACCAAGAGTTCAAGTTTGGGGTTGTTATAAGTGTCCAATAAGACACTTATTTGGAACATAATTCAATATAATTGCAAGAAATTAAGGTATAAATCACCATTAAAACATGAGAAAATGACATAAAACTGAATAACCCATGCACAAATTGGAAAATACAGTTTTAGAGCTTTTTGGGTGATAAACTCTTATAAATCTGATGTGTTTTAATTTCTGCAAAATGTTACAGGGTTCCGCGTTGGCAACGTAACTGGACTTACATGGGACACATGAAGATTTAAAGGAAAAGGAACAATCTGTCAATCGCGTTGCGTTGGCAACGCAGCCGGGTCGCGTTGGACACGCGACGATACAAACCGGTAACTATAAAAGACCCAAAATAGAGCGAAAATAAAGCAACACTCACCTAGTAATCTATCTCCAGAGCGCAAACCCAGAGGATAGAGCCGTCGTTTTCCTAGACGTTGGTTCTATTTTAGGAGAAGGAAGAGCCCTAGGGTTGAGGACGAAACGCTTCTACAACGTGCTACCATGATCAAGACCTTCTCCCCCTCCCCTGTTTTTCTTCTCCTTCATTATGTGTAACTGAGTCCCTATTGGGAGAGGATGAATCCTTAACTGATCTTATGTAATCTAGATTATGCATTTACTTAAGACTGTTTTCCTTTAATGTTGATTACTCATCTCTTTGCTTAATGCTTTTATGACTTGGCCACTTATAAATTGAATCAAAATTCATCTTCGCAATTGCGAAATTGGTTTAAGAATTAGAACTGGGATTGAATAACATAATTGTGAAGGTCTAGGGATAGAGGTTCACATTTGTGAGATCGTTTGAATTCTTGAACGTAAGGCTCACAGCAAATTAGGAATTGCTAAGGGATTAGAATTCCTAATTTGCTGTGAAGGGTTGTTGAGTCATGGGAGTGACCTTCAATCACTAGTATGTGAATTCGATCTTCAACTAATGTTTATCTTAAGTATATGAAATGATCAAGGATTACATATGAGAAGTTTTGGTGAATTCCAACCCTAACATCTTTCATAATTTGAATTCTTACCCATTTACATCAGTTGTTGAGTGTTTGATAGTTTATAGTTTATTTTGAGTAGTTTTAGGAAAACTGGAATTGAGTTCCAAATTAGTGACAAAATTTGTGAATCTGGTTAATTTTCTGTTTGCGTTACCTACGCATTTAAACTTGCGTTACCTACGCGCTTAAACTTGTGTTACCTACGTGACCCCATAACTGAGTTCAATTAGAGGATTAGTAGGAATTCAGTATTTGAACCAAATCCCTGTGGAGACGATACTCTTACTCATTCTTTACTTTATAAAACGATAAGGTGCACTTGCCTTCATACGTTTTCACACCAACATATGGCTAGAAGACAATCCAAAGAACTGTCTAAGGCCAACACCCCGCCCAGTTGCACGAACACGACCTGGATGCTCCGGTTGGTAAATAATAGTACTCAAGATGTCATCCCGACCAGCTGGAACAAAGACTCCTTGTGATCTTTGTTCAACCAAAGAATCCTACACAACAAAAAATGGTCGTTATCAATAATGTACATGTTTGAAGATAAATAAAAAAAAATTCATAAAATTTTGTAATTACTTACAATTTTCTCAACAACAATGCAAGAAGGCTCTGATGTGTACTCTTTATATGTCTTTTAGCGTGCCCTCTTCCATTTCGCATGGCGTGAAAGTGGAGAGGGTGAAGAGAGAAATGTAGAGGAGCCTGCTTCAGATGACTGCTGACGTTTTTTAATTTCTGCTCCATCAACCTCTCCTAAAATAACTCATAACCTCCACGAAATAATCTGTGGGAGTAATAGTTCTTGACAGAAATATATATTAACTTTGCAATTTGCATGAAGGCTTACGACCGTTCATGCCCAATTGTTCTACATGTCACCCACCATCAAAGTAATGTTTATTAATTTGGTAATTAAAAGAGAACAAAAGGAAAAGGATCTAAAAAATATATTTTTAATTTTTAATTTTTAATTTTTATAAATTTTTTTCATCTAAAACTTTCTGAATTTATTTGCTTTAATCCTCAAGTAACACGAATACAATTTGATATTCTATAGATCTATACAATAGATGCTTGGACAAGTATTGGAATGCGAGAAAAATTAAATCAAATTTATGAAATTCAATCCTATTTCATATTTCAATTGAAAGGTCAGCATTCAATCCTATAATTTACGATTTGGCTAATTTTTTTATGCTTTTGCTGCAACGTGAATATCATGGAATGAGAAAAAATAAAGATATAATCAAGAAATTTAACTTTCACTCTTTATATTACAACATCAATATTTAATTTTAGATAAAAAAATTAAATAAAATGTAGAAATAATTTAAAGTTCTTTTGATTTTATAATAAAATTTAATAAAATTATATTTATATAAATTTAAATTTAATTATTTAATTAAATGTGTGTGATTATCGATTAAAGATTACCTTTATTAAAATATAGATATAATAAATTAATTATAAAATAAAAATAAAAATAATTAAATTATTTAAATAAATAAAAATAGTACATTTTATATTTTATACAACAATTCATAAATATAAATTTTATTTTAATTATATGTATATTTATCAAATCTTCTATATTTAATAATATCATATATGTTATGAATTTAGCTTGTATTTTTATATTGTATTAATTTATTTTTATTTTATTATTATTATTATTTTTTTAATATTATTATTCTATTTTATCTATTTATTTATTTATTTTATAATATTATTATATTATAAGAATGTATTATATAATGCTTAATAATAAAGTTTATCATTTTATTTTAATCAAATTAAATAGTTTAATTTTTTATCTGTTACTATTTTTTTTTATCCCATTTCAATTCATGTTGCGTGAAGTTATTCATGATATAATCATATAATACCTTGTCTTCTACATATTTTCCTTTAGTAATAAACTAATTTAAAATTTATTTTAAATATTATAGGTATATCAGAATATATAATTTTTGTTATATATTAGAGATTTAAATATTTAAATTAATTAAAATAATAAGTTAATTTTAAATTTTATTTTAATATTTTTAATTAAAGTAATATTATATTTTAAATTTTAATTTAAATATTATAGATAATTTTGACAATAAATTATTTAAAATTATAAATGTATTTAAAGTTTAATTTAAATTATACATAAAATTAATGTATTAATGTAATACAATAACTTAATTTTAAAATTAATGTGATAAGTTAATTAAGGTATTAATTAAATTTAAAATTTTATTTAAATATTTTAATAATTAAAATAAAATTTAATTAAAGAAACAAATTAAATAATATAATAATTATTTAAATAATATTATTTTTATTTATTTTAAAATATAAATTACCTATTTCTTTAAATTTATATAAAAATATATTTTTCAAAAAATTAAGTATAATAAATTATTTTAAAATTCTGAAAATAAAATTATTAAAAATATATAAATAAGTTTGACTATATTAATTACAAAATCACTCGTAATATTATTTTATTGATTCACATAAAACAAGATTCAATATTCTCTAATTTACAATGTATTGGAACAAACATCTTATCTTTATATCATATATTCATCCAAGTATTATAAAATAAATTTCCATTTACAAGTTGTATGGTTGATTTTATATTATACTAAAAATACTGCAAATAATAAATCATATGAAATAAATATAATAAGTTAATAAACACTTATTTTTAATAATTTTTTTTATAGTTGTGTACTTTACTTTTATGCATTAAAATAACCTTGTCCCGTCCACAGATATTATCTCCAGTAAATATTGATAGTAAATTATTTTAATTAAGAATATTGCTATAAGTGTTTTAACGGTACTAATCAAGGAATCATCAAAATGAATTTTTTTATTGAAAACCATATTATCATACCTTGGAAATAAGAGTGATTTGCATCAACAATAATTTTTCAATAAAAAATTCTTCCTTTGATTTCTTTACCGATATCTTAACTAACAAAGGTGGGGTTTGTTAGTTAAAACAAAAATGCGATAAAAGCTGTTATGAAAAAAGAGTGGAAACGCGTAGGGGAATATATTCGAGGAAAAATGCGCATTTTTTTTTGTTAGAAAGGAAAAAAAAGAAGTAAAAAGATATTTTTTTTTTATGAATTATTGAATCAAGCATGGATAATATTTGGTATTTTATTAAATTTATAAAATTGACAATTTAAAGAAATAAATTTTATTTTTAATATTTATAAATCTTATTTTTAATAAAATATAAATAATTTTTTCAAATTATTATGATTTCATCATTTTTAAAAATTTATTATTTATGTACAATGAAATATTTTATAGTTAATGTTTTTAGAAAAATAACTAAAAAAATTTAAATTATTTAAATTCTATTATTTTTCAAGATTTCTATTTTTTCATAAAATTTAAAAAAATCTCAAACAAAATTTAGTATTCATAACACTAAGGCCTTTTTCTTGTTTTATCTTTAGATCTTATTAACAAATGTAAATATATTTATGAAATAAAAATAACTTTTCCTTCTTTATCTTGTTTCTATTTTTTTTATTATATATATTTATCTATGTTTTATTTAGATAAAATTATTAAAGATAATAAAAATTATTTAGTATTTAATATAATAAAATATTTAAATTTAAGATTATTGATTAAGTTGAATCAATCTTTTGAAAATATGATCCATATGTCTAATAATATTTTCTTTAAATAGTTTATCTCATATACTATTGATTTTATATCTTTTAAATTGTGGAACTTCTAGCTTGATTATTTTTGGTTTATTTGTTTCGGTGATGATAGTGTTTTGATTCCAAAGTGAGTGTGTGATGTCTAACAATAAACCAACTATAGTATTTGAGGTAAGGTAAAGTAATGATTACTTACTTGAATGGTTTAATCCTTGCTCCCTAGTTTGATCAGTTAATTGATTATCAATGATTTTTTTTTTGTGTACTTTCCTCAATGCTCATTCATTTTTTTTTTACAATAAAAAATGACAAGGTTCAAATTTATTACTTTTTTAATTTTTTTTGTAAATGTTCTTTTATCCCTTCTAGTTAGCATCAACACGTACTTCATCCCTCTCCAATGTTATATGTTTTTTTTTTCAAAAAACTAATTTAACTTTTAATTTTGATTTTTTCCAATTTTTGTATTTTAATTTTTATTTCAGATAAAATAAAATAAAGATGCAAAAAGTAAATAAAAAAGAAGCTAAAAATAAAATAAAATGAATATGAAATAAAATAAAATGAAGTAGATCTAAATAAAGTTAGATATTTACATTAATAATAATATTAAATATTAAATTTATATCATATATTCACCCAAATATTATAAAGTAGATTCTCATTAGCAAGTTGTATCGTTGATCTTAATAAAAACTATATTATACTAAAAATATTACATATAATGAATCATTGGTAAAACTATAATAAATTAATAATTTTTTTCTCTAATACTCTTTTTTATAGTTGTCTACTATGCTTTTATTAAAAAAATCACATTAGCATACCTTAGAAATAAGAGTAGAGTTGCATCAACAACATTTTTCAATAAAACTTTCTTCCTTTGATTTCTTTATCGATATCTTAATTAGCATTTTCCTTTAATAAATTACACATTCAAAAGAAATTATTACATTTTATAATTACTTAATTGATATTTAAAATTTTCAACCAATACTGATCACAATGATATTTTGTAAATCATCCTAACGTAATATTTGTGAATTAAATTAATTTTAAAATACCCATATTTTTATTTTTAATATAAATTGCGAGTATCAATAAAATAATCTTTTCATTAAACATTATTCAAAATTTATATTTTTCATAAAAAGATGAGATTTAAAATGTTAGCATGATTACATTGAACTATGTAATTTTACAGCATAAATTTTGTGGATACATCACTCTTCTGGAAATCATTAGAAGATTTATAAACAATACTACACCTTTAGAAAACATAATTCTTTTATTAGCATAATACAAAGAGGAACGATAATGTACTACTATTCCAAATACAAAGCATTTTTTTAACAGTAATGCTGATGGAAATAAACAAATGAAAAAGGTTGAACAATTGAAGTAAAATTAAACAAACAAGAATCCAAAATTCCATCACTGGCGGGTGCAATCTGTTGGCTTAAAAGAGAGAATGTTATTTTTGAGGTCATAGCCAACCAAAAGGTTTTGTTGTGCCAAGTTGCCAAAGATGGGAATATTTTCAGTTGAAGTGAATGCTAAACATGAAACCCCTTTAGCAACTTCAACAAAGGTGTTTATAGCATTCAATTGAACATCTGCACCACTAAAATGTGCTGTGATTACCGGTACATCTAGTTCATCAGATGTAATATCATAGCAAAGGTTCAATAGTTGAGTTGGATCATCAACACGCTTTAATTTAATCTTCTCAGCCACTGCTGATTCAAACCTTGAATAAAGATCATTTGGCAAAAGAGTTAGTGTGGTACCTGAATCAATTATAATATTTCCATCACCAACTGATCCAAATGAAGAGTCTCCAAACTCTATTCTATTTTTCCCAACACTGAATGCTTCCAATGTTAGATAATAAAATATTTGTTGGTCATGTTCAACTATAGGAGTTGAGACAGTTCCACGACCAGAAACCATAGCAGCATCTCCAAAATTGAGTTTGCTAGAAGAGTTAGATTCTGGAAACATTGGTGTCAAACAATAAGAGAAACTGCCACCACCTATTGAAGCACGTAATTGAGACATAAAGGACACAGGTCCACCTCCAAATCCAATTATGCCAGAGCTTTTTCCTTGAAACGACACAGTATTGTCAGTTCCACATCCTACCACAGTTTTAGGAAATTTGATGGTAGATCCACCAGTTGAGTCTAAAGTGAGGGTCTCAACACTAAGATCTCCTTGTGAGTGTGACCATCTCCATAGTTAATACTATATTCACAAGTTTCCCTATCGTTGGAAGAACAAGTGGTATCTCTCATGGATTGGCATATTCTAGAAGAGCAAGGAATGGTTTTGTAAGTTTTGGATTTTGAAGGATCAAATACAGGACTAGTTTGGTTGAAACAAGTTTCACAAGGTTTGCATTGTAACCAAATAATGTCACTACCTGTATCAAGAATACCATACAATTGGAATGGTGGGGTTCCAATAGAATAACTCATCAAGTATGCACCACGATCTGGTGTTACTGTGGCCTCACCTGAGTTTGGAGAAGCAAAATGATTTCCACCATTGATGGAACGACGTAGTGCATTCACAACTCGTTGGAATTTAGTTTCTTGAGGATTATAAAATGGTGATATTGATGAGTCACGATGGATGATTTCCACACTAAAACCATCACTCACACTCTCAGAAAGATAAATTCTATAAAGACATAACAAAAGAAAAGCTAGACACGAATAACGTAACATGTTTTGGATCACCAAGATGCACAAAAGTGAATAACCAATCACATAGAAGTTATTCAAATATGTTACTATTAGTACATTTTTACTCGCTTTTTATAAGATTCTAGTCATGATTGATTCACGTTATTTAATTTGTAGAATTGTATTAGGAAAGAAGAGATACACAAAGATTCAAATGAATAAATATGGTTCATTGTGCCCATATCATGTATAATCAATCGCTGTCTAATTTACTGGAAAATACTTGTAATGTGTGTAGTACTGATCAAATTACATGGATAACTTTAAATGCGGTAAATTAAAATCATTAAATCTTCGTAAAATAATAAAAGACGTTCCAAGTTTGTAGTTAATTCAAATTATTAAATTTTAAAATTAATTTGGAGTTAATTTTATCTCATAAACATTTAGAAAATATTTCAATGTTGATCATGTGTATAAAAAATATTTATTTGAAAAGATAAAATCCACTTTGATCATCTATATAACTTAAAGGGATTATTAATATTCAACCAGATTTGAGCTCTTATTTCAATATAACTTTTTTCACAAATGGCAAGGATTAATTCTTAGACTATGTGAATATGTAAGTAAAATAAATTATCCTTTCTAAAATATTATAGTAAATTAAAAATTAATAAATTTGAAATTAATTTTCAAATTATGAATCTACAAATATAAAAAAATAATAAAGATAATTCTAATCGAGATTTGAGCTTTAATTAAAATGAATGTAAAATGTTAATGGTCAAGAATAATTATATGTTAAAATATCGATTAAATTTTTATTATTTTTACATACTTAGTTTTTCATATAATCTAAAAATTAATTTAAAAAATTTATTAAATTTAGGAATTATTTTTGAATTATATGAATCTGTAAATATATAAAAATAATAAATGAAAAATTTAATCGATTTTTTAACATAAATCAAAAAATTATTTGAAATATAATTTATAGATTATGTGAATAAATAAATATGTACAACTAATAAATCAAAAAAATCAAAATTTCAGCATTTATTCCGAATCGTTAAAAGTTTATTTTCATACTAATTGTGTTAGAAAATTTTCAAACTATTAGTGATAATTTATTTATTTTTTTAAGCATTCAAATTTGATTATCTAACCAACAATTTCTGGTAAAAATGGAAAATAACATTTCTTTAAACATGCTCTGGTCGTGTGAATAAAAAGTTTTTGCGAGGAAAGATAAATTTCATTTGGATAATCTATATATTTTAAAAGAAAATAATTTTAATTGTCGGTTAATAATTATTTCTAATATATACATACAAACACGATCAAAATCTAGTAAACAAAATAAAAAAATTAATTACTATTTATGTTTTTTATTTTTTTTATGTGGTTCAATTGGATACTCAACCAAATCGAGTATATGTGAAGATCACTGAAGCATGATAAAAATAAAGTCATTATTCAACTCCAAATTCATGTTTTTTCAGTGTTTCAAATAAAAAAATAGTCTAATATTTATGAATACTTATAAAAGTAGTGAATATACACAATAGTGAAACCACAGTTTCTAAATGTAATGTTAAAAAATTATAAGTTAAAAATCATTAGTGAACATGTTTTTCAAATGTATTTTTTTTTGTTATTAGTCAAACAATTTCTCTAGTCTTTTTAAATTTATATTTTTCTGATTTATATGTTTAATTATAAATACGATGAGCTCATTTAAGTGTTGAGGAATAAAAATCATGGACAAAGGGGTCTTGTTGAGCCTTCGCGAGTAGAAGAGGAAGGGAAAAACAAAATAATTGATTTAGATATCTTTGAATAAATTAAGGTCACCTTAGGAAAGTATTAAGCTTTGGAAGAACCAAATCCAAAGTGCACCTAAACTGAAATTTTGCTAACATTGTGTGAAAGAAAATTTTGAATTAGATGGAGAGAAGAGATATGCTTTATGGCCAGCTTAGAGAAGAAATGGAAAAGAATGGCTTCTAAATTGCTTTATGTGTAGTAGATGAAAATTGTGGTTACCAATATGCTACACCCACAAAATAATTCCATGGTACACATTTGTTTATTTACTAATTAAATTAAATAAAAAAAACTTAAGAATAATTATGAACGATATAGTTTTGAGGCCATAAAATGTAATAATCATTCGTATATAATATAAAAATATTTATATATTTGTGCGTTTTTATCATTTTAAAGTATGTTTTTGTTCATTGTAGATATTATTTAAATTTTTTTCTTTTAATTTTTAATTTTTAATTTATTTTTCTAATTAAGTCTTCTTTAAAAATTATAAAAATAAATTTTTAAAAGATTCCTACAACAATACGTTATAATGATGTGCGATTATGATTTCTGTCAGATCCTGCATAATCGTAAGAATATATTTATAGTTACTGAATATTATGTACCTTCAATAGTGCAAATCTTTTTCTAATAAAATCTTCTTCCAAAATTATAAAAGAAATATTTTTTATCATAATCAATATTTTTTCTCAGGTTTTAAAAAAGTTAAAATTAATCGGGTATTAAAAATTTAAAAATATTGTCTTTCCTCTTTAAAAGTTTTTTTGAAAAATAAAATCCATCTTCCTTTCAAAAATCTCCGAAAGTCATCAATTTTTTTTAAACTTATTTTCAAACAAATTTCCTTTCAAGATTCTACGAATCCAAACAAGATAAATATTTTATTTTCTAAATTTCAAAACCAAAGTCCTTTTTTTCTTTTTTTTAATTCTAAAATAAATCTAAAAAAACTATTTTCTTTTTACATTTTTCAAACCAAAAAAATTAAATAATTTCTCTTAAAACATTTCTTCCCAAATTAAATTAATCTTTTAACAAAAATAAAAAAATGGTTTCTTTTCAAAAGTTTAACAATTAAACGCACTTCCTTTTCTAAATTTAAAATTAACCTTTCCAAAACAATAATTAATTCGCATAATCAAATTACTGTTTCTAGAAATCTAAAATAATTATATTTTAAAAATTTTCAAATTTCAGAACAAAATATTTTCATTCTAAATTTTTATTCAATCTTTTCATAATCAAAATTTCATTTATTAAAAATTTCTTTAAAAAATATCTAAATATTTTTAGTATAAATTTGATTAAGTTAAAATTTAAGTATTCAAATATGTTTAAAAATTTTAAAATTTAAACATAGTTTTATTTTTTATTATCAAAGTTTGACCAATTTAAAATCTATTATACTTTTAACCTGAAAATTTAATTTAATAAATAAATATAATTAAAAAGATTACAAATATGTTTAAAATTTATAATATAAAAAAATTAATAAAAAAATTTAAATATATATATAATTAAAAATATTTAAAAATTTAATATATTTATATATTATATTGTATAATATAATTGTCGTAATTGTAATTATAACAAAATGACGAACTCACTAAAAATTTAGAAAGAATTTTATTAATTTGTGGAGCTGTCACCAAATTTTATTTTTAAAGGAAAAATATCTAGAAAAATCCTAACTTGAGGAATGAGTTCTAGGCTTGGAATTCGGTTATGAACAGGGAAGGTATTAGACACCTTTTTCGAAGAACGATATCCTTAAACTGAATATATGATTTTGATATTTTTGAAAACCGTTTGATCCCTTTAAATAGAATAGAAATAAATAAGTCGGTGGAAAATAGTCTAGATGTTGCTCCTACGTATTCCGTGTTACAATCGGAAATTCAAGGTTACATAATTCTGTTTAAGAGACTTGATCTTTTGAAAAATAGAAAAGTGATTTCAAGCAAAATTGATTTTTGAATGAAGTTAGTTAAAATAGCAATTTTCTAAAATCATGTGTTTGCGAAATCCAAACGGTTGTAAGCCGCATTTGAATTTGCATGAATTAAAATACGGAATAGTAGAAAACGCTACCTGTTCGTATTAGAACTCATTGCATGAATTTCAGAAAATACGAAAACAGACATTTTTAAAATAGACATTTTTTAACGAAGTTAGTAAAAACAACGATTTTATAAAATCACGTGTTTGCAAAATCCAAATCGTCGTAAGCCGTGTTTGAATCTGCACAGATTAAAATACGGAACAGTAGAGAACATTACCTATTCGTATTAGAACTCGTTACATAGATTTCAGAACAGGCGTTTTTAAACAAAGTTAGTTAAAGCAGCAACAATTTTCTAAATTACGTGCTTGCAAAATTCAAATCGTCATAAGCCGTGTTTGACTTTGCACGAATTAAAATATGAAACAGTAGAGAATGCTACTTGTTCGTATTAAAACCTGTTGCACGAATTCCAAAAAAATTGAAAAATAATAAGAATACATAATTTTAAGCAATTTTATAAAGATTGGATTATTTGCAAAATATGTTTTTATATTTCATTTTATTTTATAAGGCATGTTGGGCTTGACCCAAATTAAACCGACCTTGAGAAAAATTAATTTGCTTCTAAGAGGTATATTGGGCTTGACCTAAATTAAGGATAAAAGGAAACTCAAAATCAAAGGAAATGGGCTTGGCCCAAAATTAAAGATAATGGGTTTGACCCAAATTAATTGTTTGGAGAAGCTAACTAGAGAAATTTATGTTAATTAAATAGAGGGGATTGCTTTTTTCACCCCCCAAAATTTCTTTTTACACCTCTCTCATTGATGAAAAGACAAAAATACCCCCCTCATATTCCTTTCTTCCTCCTCCTTCCATCTTCCCGTCTTCCTCCTTCCACCTTCCGTAAATTAATTTACGGAAAACAAAACCCCCCCTTTTTTTCTTCTTCTTTCTTTCTTTCTCATTTCTTCTTCTGTTTCCCATTGTTGTATTTTCTTCCTTATTAATTGAATCTATATATTCTGTTTTTTGTGGGAGAAAAAACAGAGAAAATAAACCTCGGAGGAGCATCGGAGAAGACAAACGGATTTTGTATTCCGCAAACTAATTTGCGGAATGTTAAACACTTTTCGCAAATTAAATTACGGAATGCATTAGTGTATTCCGTAAAAAAATTTTCAGAATGTAATTTTTTTGTTCCGCAAATTAGTTTACAGAATGTAAAAATGTAACCTTCCGTAAATTAATTTACGGAAAATAAAAAATTATATTCCGCAAATTAATTTACGGAATACATTGATGCATTCCGTAAATTAATTTGCGGAGCAAACGAATACTTGCGGAAGAGAAAAAAATTTTGCGGAATAGATGAGAAGGTGTTAAGGGTAAAAAAGGGGGTGCGAAAAGAAAAAAGGGGGTGCGAAAAGTAAAGCCCTTAAATAGATAGGCAGATATTATTTATTTGGTTCAAAAATTTGGGGTATTGCTTTTTGCACCCCCCAGAATTTCTTTTTGCACCCCCCTTGTTGGTGAAAAGTCAAAATTGCCCCTGGGACTATATGTTATCAGCAGAACCTCCTTCGTTTTTCAATCTCATTTTCCTCTTCATTACATTTGTTGAATTGATAAAACTCCAACGAAAATTTGTTAATTGAGTGTAAGTTGAGCTGCTGTTCTTTGTTGGACGAGGAAGTGAGCTGAAATCCGTCGGAGAAGTGCCGGAGAAGCGTCGGAGAAGACGAGGTGAGCTGCTGCAGTTTACGTTCCGCAAATTAGTTTGCGGAATGTTAAATACCTTCCGTAAATTAGTTTGCGGAATACATAAATGTATTCCGCAAATTAATTTGCGGAATGTAAATTTTGTTCTCCGCAAATTAGTTTACGGACGTCAAAACATTACATTCCGCAAATTAATTTGCGGAATGTAATTTTTTGTCTTCCGTAAACTAATTTGCGGAATAGTACAAAATTACATTCCGCAAATTAATTTACGGAATACATTTATGTATTCCGCAAACTAATTTGCGGAATATAATTTTTTGGTTCCGCAAACTAATTTTGCGGAATAATAAAAAAATTACATTCCACAAACTAATTTGCGGAATACAAAAGTGTATTCCGTAAATTAATTTGCCGAATGTAATTTTTATGTTCCGCAAACTAATTTGCGGAAGGTTAATTAAATTAACTAAATAAAAAGGTTGAAAAATTAAATGCTTATGGTATGTGATATGTGATATTTTTGTTCCTTTTTTTTTATGCAGAGATAATTATGCAAGATTCGGTGAGGTCGACGAACCATGTTTCAGATGAAGTGGACATGTCAATTTCTCTAGAGGAGGATGATGTAGTAATATTAGTTTGGAGAAATTGTTTTTTATTTTTTTATTTATATAAAAGTGTGTAACGTGATTTAATTTTGAGTTGTGTTATCTCAGAATAAGTTAAGTGTTGAAGAAAATAAGTTGGCTCTGATAGAGAACAATGGTGATTATACGAACGCATTCTTGACTGATATGGTAAATGCTTTTTAGATTGAAAAGTTTAATTGTTATGTTGTTTATGATTTAGTAATATTTGGTTGTTTGTATGTTATAATTAGGTTTTTCCTTCACGTGATGATTTAATAAATTGGACTAGAGCAGTGGGTAAAGCTCATGGATTTGTTGTGGTTATTATTAGATCTGACAGTGGTGGAATTGGACGGAAAATAATGTTAATATTAGGTTGTGAAAGAAGTGGAAAATATAGACAATACAAGAATGAATTAGCGCGGAAGGTGAGTGGAACAAGAAAATGTGAGTGTCCCTTTAGATTAAGAGGAAGACCATTAAAAAGTGGTGAAGGGTGGAAGCTTAATGTTGTATGTGGGTTTCACAACCATGATGTAGCCGAAACATTAGAAGGTCATGCATATGCTGGTAGACTAAGTGGTGAAGAGAAGTCTTTACTAGGTGATATGACAAAGAATATGGTTAAGCCGAAGAATATTTTGTTGACATTAAGAGGTCATGATGATCATAATGTGACTAACATCAAACAGATCTATAATGCTCGCCATAAATATCGAAAATCAGAAAGGGGTCCTTGAACGGAACTCCAGCACTTGATGAAATTAATGGAACGTGACAAATATGTGTATTGGTATAGAAGGACTGAAACGTCTAATGTTGTTCGAGATCTTTTTTGGACACATCCAGATGGCATTAAATTGTTGAATGCATTCCATATTGTGTTGATCATTGACACCACATATAAAACAAACAAATATCGGTTGCCATTACTTGAGATTGTTGGAGTAACCTCGACAGAGTTGACATTTTCTGTGGGTTTTGCTTATTTGGAATCTGAACGAGAAGATAATTTCACCTGGGCATTAGAAAAAGTTAGAGGTTTGTTTCTCAAAGATGAATTAGTACCCCAAGTGATTGTGACAGATAGAGATATCGCCTTAATGAATGCTGTTGAAACAGTGTTTCCATCTGCAACATACTTGCTTTGTCAATTTCATGTTTCTAAAAATGTGAAGTCAAAGTGCAAGTTACTAGTATCTCCAGTGGATGAATGGGATTATGTAATGGATGCATGGGTTATTCTGATGGATTCGTCAACTGAAATTGAATATGAAGAGCGTTTTCTTAAATTCGAAACTAAGTGTTCAAAATTCCCTATTTTTTTGGATTATGTGAACAGAACTTGGTTAAATCCTTACAAGGAAAGATTTGTGAGTTGCTGGATTGATAGGGTGATGCATCTTGGAAATACAACCACAAACAGGTATATTTATTATTAAAATTGCTTTTCAAAACGATTTTTGTATGATATAAAAGGCTCATGACTTGTATCTTATTCCTTTTCAGGGTTGAAAGTGCACATGCAAGGTTAAAGAGGTTGCTTCAAGATAGTAGAGGTGACTTGTGTTCATGCTGGGATGCAATGAATAATATGATAATACTGCAACATAGTGACATAAAGGCGTCATTTGAAAGAAGCATGATCATTGTTGAGCATAGATTCAGCAAAGGGTTTTATGCCAAGCTACGGGGCTTTGTATCAAATAATGCTTTAGGCCACATTGCTAACGAATATGAGCGGGTAAAAATTTTAGGTATTGACAGTATAACTTGTGGGTGCAGTCTTAGAAGTACACATGGATTACCTTGTGCATGCGAGTTAGCAAGGTATAGTGTGATGGGTAATTTTGTACCATTGGAGTCAGTTCATCGTCATTGGAAGATATTGACATTTGCTGATCAAGGAATGACAGAGCAATGGGGTGATTTGTCGTTGCAACCAGAATTTGAAGCCTTGCAGAAACGATTCTCAGAGCTTGATGTTTGTGGAAAGATAACACTAAAGAATAAACTTCATGAGTTAGCATTCCCCGATACAACTTCAATGTGTCCACCTCCTGATAAGGTAAGAACAAAGGGTGCAATCAAAGGTAAGGCATTGCAGATGGAACGATCAACCAAACGTGAACCATCCTTCTTTGAATATGTTGATGGTTTGTATTCTGTCCATGATAATTCATCACCTCGTTTGTCATCTGATGTTAAACGTCGCAACAACAAGAAGAAAAAGGTTATGCCTATGCTAGACTTGTTTCCTGTTCAGTTACAGACCTATATTGAACGCATTGTTGATGTTGAAGCTGATGGAAACTGTGGATATCGTGCAATTGGTGCATTGCTGGGAAAGGGTGAAGAGTCTTGGGCTCAAGTTCGACTTGATTTAATTCGGGAGCTTGGTCAGTATCGTCATGTGTATGTGAATCTGTTTGGTAGTGAAGAAAGATACATACAGTTAAGGACTTCTTTGTTTGTTGGGAATGAAAAAATGGTTTCACCTGATAAATGGATGACAATCCTGATATGGGTTATGTAATTGTGTCTAGGTATAATGTCATACTTATTCATATTTCCATTCACGGATCAATGACATTTTTCCCGCTCAGAGGTGAACCACCACAATTGATGAACCATCGTATTATTTGCATCGGATTTGTTAATGGTTGTCATTTTGTACAGGTATTCATCCACCTATCTATTATTATTTAACTGAAAGTTATTTATATTTACATTGATCTAATGTATATTATCATTGCAGGTTTTTATGGTAGATGGAGCTCCAGTCCCTCCAACTGCTTTGCAATGGCATAAATATTGTGATGACAATGCTCGGATGTGGGAGTGGCCATATATTAGTCGGATGGATTTATTTAGTTCATTATTTAAAAACAATGTTGATAATGTCACAGACATCACAGCCGATTAGTTGTAATATCCTTTCTAATGTTGATTCTTGACATTATTTGATATGAACAGACCCTGCTTATCAGTTCAAAATTTTGATGAATTCAAAATCATACAAATCACATGGATAGTAACCTGCTTATCATTTCCCTGTTTTTGATCAATTCAAAATCATACAAGTTTAAAAATGAACAGTAACCTGCTAATCATTTCTCTGTTTTTCATCAGTTCAAAATCATACACTGCTAAAAATGAACAGTAACCTGCTAATCATTTCCCTACTTTTCATCAGTTCAAAAGCTATATACAAAAGCAATATACAATATAAAAATCATCATTTATCAAATACATATAGTGTTCAAAACTGTGATATATACAAAGATCAATCATAAATCCCTAATATATGACATCAACTGCTTGGATGACTCCTCTTCCTCCGCTGGTAGGTAAGAACATCACCACGACCTCCAACACGTGTTATGTTCAAAGCCTGGCATGCCATATCAGCTTCTGATGAATCATCCGGGAGTCTTCCTGAAGCAATGATGCCTTCTAGTAGTTCAACTATTCTATCAAAACGATCCTGAAAAATAAATTATATTAGTAACAATATCATCTACAACATGATTTTTAAAATAAACAAATGGATTACCTGGGTAGAAAGTGAAACTTCTTCCACTGCATGAGATTGGCTAGCCTCTGTGACCACAACAGGAGGTTCAGGTTCACCCTCACCCACACAACTACTGGGTAAAAGGTATGGGTGGGAGATCCTGCGAAACCACTCCATGTACGCAACAACACATTGCCCAGGAGTGGTAGCAATAGAACCTCTAACCTCGTCTGCCACCAATGATAGTTCATAGTTTAAAAAACTATCATCAATGGACTGAGGACTTCCAACCATACCCAAGCTATCAACAGTAGGCATGGGGATCCCCTGAACATGCCCAAACTGACGCAGCACTCTATCAGGTGAATGAGGGTAGACCAAATCACCACATCTAATCAAACCTCTGTACCAGCAAGCGTCGGCGAAGGGTCGATGACCTCTGAACTCATCATATGGTGTCCAAATGATGTCATCCACCTGTATGCGATCAAGAGCCGCCCTATATGGTCTCACATCCCCAGACCCGCGTAGCATCTTCAACCGCATCGCCACGGGCATATCTGGGGTAAAGTCATCCCTCAGCTCACGTCCCCCGATCCGTGGGAAATGCTCAACAATCCATGCCTACACTTATATTATAAACAAATAAGTAACAGTTTATCTGGGAAAAAACCCTTAAATGATGTACAATAAGTGACATTTACCTGTAACAAAGTCAAATAACCGCCGAGGCACTTAGTGTTGCGAAAACTCGCATCACTAAGCTGATCGTAGAGGTATGCCAATGCAATAGCACCCCAAGCATACCTCCCGATGATGTGAACATCCCTGAACAGCTCCAAATATGACACACTCACAAGGGTGCCACTCTTGTCAGCAAAAATAGTGCACCCAACCAATCGCAGCAGGTAAGCACGAGCAGCTGCATCCAACTGACCCTCTCGAATGCACAAATCACACACATCCTGCAGCCAACTGAACCTGACATACGCACCTCGAGTGTGATCTGTCTCTGTGTCCGAAGCAGAAACACCAAGAAGATCTGTCAGCAAGTCGCAAGCGGAATCTCGTGACATAGACTGAACAGAACACAGCTCCCCTGTGATCGGTAGATGCAGCAATGATGACACATCATCCAATGTGATGGTCATCTCTCCTATCGGCAGGTGGAAAGTGCATGTGTCTCTATGCCATCTCTCCACAAAAGCAGACAATAAGCCCTTGTCTGCTATCGAATGACTGCACCGTACTAAGTCGGCCAATCCACCTTCTTGTACGATGCTCTGGATGTAAGGGACATCTATAGGAGTGGCCTTTCGTCCATGGGTCAACACCTTGAGAGCAGGACGATCCTAAAATAACGTTCAGACAAACCAAAACAATAAATTAAATAAAAAATTATTTCTTATAATGTCATATACATATATAGTGATGACACTCACCTGTCCTGTCCATATGTAATATGCTACATGCTCCCTGTATGATCTAAGTACAGAGACATCCGTTGGACCACCTGGGAATGTCTCTTCTACATCATGCATATCACCTCCAGCATCAACATGCTCCTCATCAATGGCTTGCCGAACACGTCGACTGCGAGCAGAGGCAGTTGGTCGAACGCGTACATCCTCAGTATGCGAAATACCACCTCTGCTATGTGAACCTCTAGTCCTGGCCATGTCTAAAATTCACCAAATAAAATACAGTTCATTAATTACTTAACCACACTTTCTCACTGTAACTTAAATTATAAACTTAAATGAAATTAACATAATGAACAAATTAACATAAAACATGTTTTTTGTAAACCCTAAACCTTTTAATTAAACTTAAATAATGAATACTTAAACCCTAAAAAACATAAATTAACTTAAAAGGTAAATATACAAAATTAATTTCAAAACTGATGCATTCCGCAAACTAGTTTACGGAACGCATCAGTTGTATTCCGTAAACTAGTTTATGGAATGCATCAGTTGTATTCCGCAAACTAGTTTACGGAATACAACTGATGTATTCCGTAAACTAGTTTGCGGAATACAACTAATGCATTCCGTAAACTAGTTTACGGAATGCAATTGATGCGTTCCGTTAACTAGTTTGCGGAATGCATCAGTTGCATTCCGCAAACTAGTTTACGGAACGCAACCGATGCATTCCGCAAACTAGATTACGGAATGTATCGGGTCGTCTTCTTCGCAGCAGCCTAAAATCCTACATTTACCTTATCCAATGGAGAATAGCAAACGAGTTTAAGGTTCAGAGGTGCTAACCTGAATGTAGAAGCTTTGACCTTGGGTTGTTTCGTTTAGCTTTGCACAACTGAAGCAGTACCAGACAAGCAGCAAGGAGTTCAGAGATGCTGAGTTCAACAGTTTGCGGAAGATGAATTTTTTTTACGGAAGAAGTTACAAGGTAAGGGAGGGGGGTGGTAAGGGTAAAGTAGGAATAAAAATGTTACAAAAAATTTAGGGGGGTGTAAAAAGAAAAAAGGGGGGTGCAGAAAGTAAGGCCCAAAATTTGGCAGCTCATTTTTCTATCATTGATTTTGGTCCAATCACCATAGCCCAATAAAAGAACTAGCTGGATTTCTCTACCATTGATTTTGGCCCAATAAAAGAGTAGTTAGCTTGAAGTCCAATTGGAAGGCGCCCACCATGCATGGCCCAATTGAGAGGCAGTAATTAGTGTGGCTTGAATATGATATGCGGCATGACCGGCCCATTATGGTATGCAGCCCACTGCCCAATATTCATAAACTGGTATATGAGGACCTTTAAAATGAATGGCCGCATGCAGGAATCGAACCTGGGACCTGTGGGTTATGGGCAGTAGGCTAACCACTAAACCGGGCTTCCGGTTTAGACTTAGTATTCCTAAAAATTACTTTAACTAAAACTGGGGTGTGGGTTGTATGAGCTCCATGTGGTTGCAGCAGGAGTATTAAGACATCCAGGCAAATAGCTAACATATCCAATAATGAAACACTAGTAGATCCGCATTTCTTTCTGCTACAGTGATATCCAATTGGAGATTCCTTCACCCCTTATGAGTGAAGCTAAAGCTGAATTACCCACTGATGGAATATTCTAAGCAATCTGGTTCTAGGTTCAATATTAAACTTGAATTTATTCAATTGAACCCAGTGGCCAGATGCAAATCATAGGGGTCAAAGTGCCAAAACCATGCAAAGCTATGGGCCCTCCTGTAAATTGCTTTTGTTCTGGATTTTATAGGCTAGATTTCTTCCAACTTCTGCATTATCAGTCATGATTACAACTATTGATTGTTTACTGACCAGAGCCAAGCTCATTAGACCACTCTACTACCATCAAGGACCTGTTTAGGTTTAGCAGCATTAGAAGCTACACAATTTTGACTTCATACCTACTCCATTTCAGTCCTTCACAAAGTGCATATAGTCTACAACTTATAGATTTCTGTGCAGATACAAAACATCACGGTAAACATTACTACCAGGCACCATAGATGATTCTACCTGTTTATCCACATGAGTCATTGCCTCAGGTTCCAGTTTGAACATTTGTGAAACCTACTCCTCCTATCAGATTTGTTTATTTTACCAAAGTGAGATCAAGAAGCATGAAAAATTTGCACCATGTCTGTTAGCTTTTCCATCAGATTACTTTCATGCTACTCGGTCCACCTCGATTTGATTTCACAAATACAGCTACAGGAGTATATGACATCTGTTTCATTTGTGACTGTTCAAGTGATAAAGCACCATTGAACCAGTCTTTGAAGCTCAAGCAATTTGAGAGTTCATGCTAAATATAAGTAGCAGCATCATAAGTGGCATCTTTAATAACTAAACCAAGAGCAATTTCTATTGCTGATGTTGCATTGTACCCTTTTTTAAGCAAGCAATTTCTTGAGCTATTGAATAATACAAGAGTAAATACTTATGAAATCTACGATTAGTGGTCCATCTGACATACGTCCTGAAGAATGTTTGAAGTATGTTGAGCCATAGGGGCTATTACTAGGAAAAGTCGAATTGTGAGTTGCAACATTTCCAGTATCACTTATAGAGTCACCAAAGTTGAAAATAGCTTTGTATGGTAAGGGATTGGCGTTTGCAACAAATTTCCCAAGGATACCATATGTGAAAGTGATCATAAGGAGAATGACAATTTTCATGATGTTATTACAAGTTCGAAATGGACAACTCGTGTGATGATGAGTTCTGGAAATTAAAATTGAACTTTATATATTATGACGTTAATCATCCATTTATCTTGCCAGACAGCTATTATTTTTCTTTTTAACATTTTTCAAACATTATAATTCTTAAAATAAAGAGACATACGTTGTAGTTTAACATATTTATCTAGCATAGACACATCCTTGAAGTTGGAATTTGTTATTCTTTAACATTGCTTTGCTTACTATGGTTGTAATTCCTTACACCGAGATCAATGTACTATGTACAAATAAATGTTGTAACAATGGATAAATGGTGTTTTCATCCCTTTGTTAAACTAATTTTAATAATTAATTATTTTTAATGTTAAATAAATTTTTTTATAGAAAATCTAATTGAAATATATTATTTTTTATTTGATATATTTAAATATAAAATTAATTTCTATAATTAGTTATCCGAATAATATATTAAAAATAACATTAATTACAAGAATAATATTTTTCATAAATAATCTAAGCACAAACTAGGTAATCCTTTTAAGAGACTATATTCTTTCATTTATCATACTATTTTTACAATGATTTCATTAGTGTTAAAATTATATTTTTGATTTAAACCATTTCTAAGATATCCTTGGCCTTAAGCTAAATCTTCTTCAACCTCATTCACATTATCTAATGCAACAGTAGCTAAAGAACTTACAATTGTTGTAATAATTTTCATTCTCCATTCCATATTTGACGTACAATAAACAACATACAAAAATAAAATGAAAATTAAAAACTTAACCATTGAAAGTAAATAAACTCCAATTCCTCAGCATCACTGAAATAGAAAAATGGGATTAAGGAATTTAAACAATATTTAAATTTAATAATGAGTTCCAACATGTATCTAATAAATAGTGAAATAAGCAAAAGAAACCTACCTCCCTCTCGCTAAGTTTTGAAGTAAAATAAAAAAAACCAATGATTGTGAAGTTGAATTCACCATTTATATTCCCAATAATAAACCAACATACGCTAAACCATTTTCACACCAACAGCATTGATGAAAAAACAAATTAAATGTAAACATATAAAGCTCTAACTAAATCATAATATGAAAAGCACCCAAGTAGAAGGGAAACATGCTTCAATAAATCTCCACCAATGTGTCCTGTGTCAAATTTTCCAAGTTCGATCCTGCTACAAAAATCAAAGATCAAATGCAAAAACAGTCGTGCATGTTCGCAGGTCCACGCGTAGCACCTATTTATGATACCAGTCGTAACCTTTATTCGTATCGCAGATTCACTACTAGTTTGTTACTTGGTAATATAGAACTTCTTTATAAAATACTTTTATTGAAAATATGGTGCAATTTTTTTCAAAACTTTTATTGAAAGTGCGAGCCTCGCTTCGTCATAGTAATTTTCGTGGCAGAAAATAAATGTTCACATTTACTAATTTATGTTTTCTATATTTTTTTCAATTTAGATAAATTAATTCTTCTTCCTCTCAAAGCTTATTAAGTTTAGGCCTTCTTGTGAACACTGGATTATGTTCGAGGATAAATTTAAAATCCAAAATAAGTCATTTTGTTTTTTTAGTCGAAATCGACCAAAAAATCAAAATAAAAAGTAATGAAAAATAAAACAAAAGAAATAAAAAAACAGAAATAAAAAGAGAGGAATAAACAAAAAACAAAAAAAAAGAAAGAGAAAATAGAAGAAAATAAAGAAAAGAGGTAAAAATAAAAATAAATAATAGAAAAAATAAAGAAAAGGAAAAATAAGAAATAATAACAAAAAGGAAAAATAAAAATAAAAATAAAGAATATAAAAAATAGAAAATAAATAAATAAATAGAATCAGAAAAATAAAAAAACAATAAAAACAGAAAAAGAAAAAGAAACTAAAAAAAAAAGAGAAGAAAAGAAAGAATTAGGAAATTAAAAATATAAACCCCGCCAAAGTTTTTTGGTCTATAAAAAGGACTTAGCACTAAATCGGCGGGGGGTCTTAAAAGGGGAAGAGTTTTTTGAAATTTTTGGGAGCATCTCTCAAGGCTTTTCTACTAGTCCAAGATCCTTTCATCCGCTCCCAGCTTCTCTCTTCGATTCTCCAAATTATCCACAGCAAATCCAATTTCACGAAGAAGTAGAAGATTCATCCATAGTCTTTGCAACCAACATCAGAATCTGCTCCATATCAACAAAAGAGAGTTCCTATTCTAGCATTGACATCATCCAGGTCAGATTATTTACATAATCTCTTCCTTTGTTTTGATAAGTGTGGCTCATTGCAATCTTACCTCATTTGGCTGAAGACTAATGAATCAATTCTGTTATAGAGATAACTTCGTTGATGTTATGCTTCCTTTGCTTGGATTTGAATCTTAAGATTCGAGGTCCTCAAATCATGCACAGTTTTGCTACTGATCTCAAATTAATTTCTATAATATAGTAGGCTTACGACCTGTAGATACTAAAGAAAATCATAGTTGAAATTTCCCTTTCTTCTATTTTTGATTCTTGAACACGAAAAGAGAAACCTGTAAGCCTCAAATCAGGTCACGAGACTCCTGAATCAGTATGAATGTCATGAGTACTAGGCATATTGGTCTGATATCCTCAGTCACTCGTGAAGATCTGTTGAATAATGAATGTGTATTGGAGCAATCAGAACATGTATAGCAAGACTGGTAGGCCTAAATGTATGATATCTGTATAAGGTATACTATGATAGCAGGGCTAAGTAGGAATGATAAGCTCAATAGGATTTTCTGCATGTGTGGATAAAGTCGTCCCCTAACAGGAATAGAATCTGTGACTAGCAAGATGAGTGATTAATATAAGCCTGTGCAGAAAAATCTTCTCAGGAAATCATGGATCCTGATCGGTAGAATCAACTTTTAGGCTTGCAGCATGTGAGGTAGTGCATAGGAAGCAATAGCCGTCAATGTCATTAACCTTTAGCTAGGCTCCGACTTTCCAATTAGGTTTCATTGACTAACTTCCATGCCTACTGAGATGAAGTTTCACTTGATAGAGGCATGTTTGAGGAGGAGTCTAAATTATGATTTGCAAAAGATATGCAGAACCTGGTCCAGCCTTTGGTAATAATGTCTATTCATTAGCGTGAATTGGGTTCGTTTTATACAAAGTGTTTACGGTGAGCAATAGGTGGGTGCGTTAGCGGCTAGTTTTGTGCATGTACTCATTGGCGAGGCACTTGACCAGGAATCGTCAACAATATTTGCCCCTTGCCCTATTACAGTTTTGCTGGATAGTTTGGTGAAGCCAAATGCTGTGATAAGATTCACCCTCACTTCAAAATGAGGGAAATGAATTCGAGAAGCTGAATCCTTGGGCCACGAACTACAAGATGGTAAAATGGCTTTGAACTCCTACGTGAAATAGGAAAGGCCCATGCATGCATAGATGATCAGCAACTAGCCTCTTTTGGATATGATTTTGGGATTGCAAAGAATCACCACATGAAAGTCCAAGTTAAGTGGTTAACTCACTGACTACCACCATTTGGTCCCTGTTTCAATCCCAGGAGGCAACCCTTTTTTGTTTTAAAACCTACATATGCTAGGCTTATGAGTATTGGGCAACAATAGTGTTATGTCTCACAGTGGACCAAATTGGGCAAGCCATGCAGACTCTGGCTCATAGGGGCAAGAGGCCATGTGGAATCACTCTCAAGTGGACCTTGTTGATAAAGAATGGGCCATGCGGGCCCCTCTTCTTATTGGGCCACAACAATTAAGCTAAGTGGTTGCCGCCTTTCATAAATTAAGGTGGAACGTGTCATACAATATATTGGGCCATGTTTATGATTACCCTCTAATTGGCCCTTCTAAAACCAAACCAAAATTGTTAAATAAGAAACATTAATAATTTAAATTAAGTTTAAATCCATTTTCTTATATTGGGTCAAGCCCAATTTCTCTTTATTTAAAATCAAATTTATTTTTCTTAAATTGGGTTAAGCCCAATCCCTTTTTATTTAATTTGAAATCAATTCTCTTCTCTTAAAATGAAATCAAGCCCAATTCTTTTTCATTCAAAATCAATTCCTTTTTTCTTTTATTTTAAATCAAGTCCTTTTGTAAATCTGAATCAAGCCCAATTCTTTTTAAAATGAAATCAATCTCAATTCTTTTCTCTAATTTGAAATTGAATCCATTTTAATTTGGGTGAAGCCCTAAGTCTCTCCTCTAATTATTAAACCAAGCTTATTTTTCTATTTTGGGTCAAGCCCAATTTCCTTTTTTAATCACTATGCTTACTAACTTTGTAACAAATGTTTGTTTTTTTTAAATTTCTGAAATTCGTGCAACGGATTCCAATGCGGGCAGGCAACCTTCTCTGTTGTACCGTATTTTAATTCATGCGGATTCCAAATGCGGCTTACGACAATTTAGATTTTGCAAGCATGTGATTTTAGAAAATCATTATTTTTATAAATTTCGTCAAAATGTCTGTTTTGTTTATTTTCTGAAATTCATGAAATGGATTCTAATGTGGGCAGGTAGCCTTCTCAACTGTACCGCATTTTAATTTGTGCGAATTCCAAATGTGGCTTACAACGAATTGGATTTTGCAAGCACGTGATTTTATAAAATCACTGTTTTTATAAATATCATAAAAAAATGTCTATTTTGTTTATTTTCTGAAATTCATGTAACGGATTCTAATGTGGGTAGACAACCTTCTCTGTTGTACCACATTTTAATTCGTGCATATTCCAAATGCGGCTTATGACGGTTAGGATTTTACAAACACGTGATTGTAGAAAATCGTTGTTTTGTCAACTTCAATCCCAAAATCAATTTTTACTTGAAATCATCTTTGTTCAAGTCTCTTAACCAGAACTACATACCCTTAAATTTCCCATTGCACCAGGGAATATGTAGGAGCAGGATCAAGTCCTGTCAGACTATTTTCTACAAACCTATTTATTTTCTTTCTATTTAAAGAGATCAAAAGTTTTCCAAAATATCAAAATCACACACCCAATTTGACGGTACCGTTCATCAGAATGGGTGAGTAGGGTGCCTAATACCTTCTCTACTCATAATCGACTCCTAAACTTATATTTCTCCCACAAGTTAGGGTTTTTTCAAATTTTTTCCTTAAAATAAAATTTGGTAGCGGCTCCACGAACAAATCAAATTCTTTTCTAAACTTTTAGCAAGTTTGTTGTCTCGTTGTAATTACGGTTATGACACTTCCCTTTCATGCTGCATGCATCAAATGTCACCAAATTAATAAAAATATGATAATCATTATATAAAAAGTTAAATAAATTATAATAAAACATTACAACAAAATATCTTTTAGTTACGGTTTTAAAAGATAAATAGTGGAAATTTTAACCTTCACCCTTTCTTCCTAATGAATCTTTATTTGTCGAAAATTATCTTTAGTGACGGTATAACCGTCAAAATTTAATATACTTTTTGTAAATTTATAAACCATCACAAAACTTCTACCGAAAAATCTATTTTTTTAGTGAAATAATATCTAAGTTATTATTATTTGATGGATCATGTAGTATGAGTCTACTTTTAGTTATTGTGCATTTTTTCATCTCATGTGTCTTTATTGATAAAATTTTACTTTTCTTTTAGTTCTTTTTACCTTTATTCAAAACATTGAACCAAAATTTTTCTACTTAGAACATCAAACGATAGTTAGGTATACCAAAGGATTTTGCTAGATTATAAAGTTTTCTATTAAGTAAAAGAATAATACTATTTTATACAAGTTTCATAATAATATTAAACTCAAACTAATTTTGATTTTTTATAACTTGTTTCCTTTCCCTATTATTTTGTTTTAATTAACGAGTTTTGATATGACTAAAATCTATATAACCTTTATAATTTTATAACAATCATGCATATATGGGTCTTTTTCATTTCGTGTGTCTTTATTGATAACATTTTACTTTATTTTTTTATTTTAGTTTTGATTCAAAACATTTTGAACCTAATTTTTTCTTCATAGAACATCGAATGATATTTAAGTATAACAAAGGGTTATACAGGAGAAAAATTTATGAAGGTTTTTATTAAGAAAAAGCATAATATTATTTTATACAAGTTTAATAATAACATTTTACTGATATTAATTATTATTTTTTAAATCCTATGTCCCTTTTTTTTTCGTCACTTTATACTTTAATTAACGATTTTTTATCTAACTAAAATTTATATAACCCTTATAATTTTATTACACTCATGCATACATGAGTTTATATAGTAAAACAATGTAACTCAAGATATAAAGTATTGAAAATCAACCATATATTATTCTAACTTGTTTTTTTATTTTTTGTTATATTTTCGCACGACAAGCATAATGTCCTCCAATATTACTCTAAAATAAATCGTAATTGTAAAATAACTAAGAAAAGATTTTCCATTAAGAACAAGGAGGACAACATTAAGCAACGAAAACAAAGTATGCAAATTTCGGTAACTCTTTATTGGTGAAATTTATGAGTGCAAAACATATGTGAAAGACATGAATAAAATCAATCTTTATTTTGAAATCATCAAAAGAAAGCGGTTTGCAAAATTTTCTTTAATTCTAAGCTATCTTGAAAGGAGGAGATTTAAGTGAAGGATTTGCAAAAGGGCCCTCAACTAGTCTCTTTGCTACTTGCTTATAAGCTGCTTCCGTAAAATGGGGTCCATCCCAGTTTATATGTTTTGAAGGATCAGAACAAACTGTCGAGGCAGGGCTTCCACAAAATATGTTGACGTTGAAATTGTACTGCTCACCTTCTCCACAACATGCTCTAAAAGTTTCGTTTTTACCAGAAGGAAAACCTACATCACATAAATTGATGCACATAAGAAGAATAAACCATAGTAAAATTAGCAACCACTTCTATCTGTTATTCATCTAATAAAAAGAATGAAAACACGACCCACCATATTTTTGTGGTTCTTGAAACAAGCATTTCGCAGCACCATAGTAGTCAAAATATGTTATCTTAACTTTTGGATTTTTTTGTCTTAACATCTTTATGGCTTGTTTGAGTTTCCCATTATAGTAGTTGATGAAAGTATTGTAAGCTTTCAAGCATCCAAATTTATCGTAGTCATCTTTGTTGTCACTGTTTATTACTGTCAAAACAGCAGAGTTACATCCAATTGGGAAGTTCCCGGGCACCACCAACTCAATTGCTCCCTCTTCGATTAATGTCTAGATAAAAAAAAACAAAAAATAAAAAGAATTCAAATTATAATGAATCATATTTAAAATCAAAATTTAATTAAATTATAAAAATGGAAGCCGACATTCTAATACTGAAATTTGATATAACATACAGTTGTGGTATTGGTAATTGTTTCAATAATTAGTGGAACCATTTCTCGAAGTTCTGTAATATTTTTATATGGGATAAGTGCATTAATATCATTTCCACCAATTTCACCCACTACAAATAATGAGCTTTTGAAGTAATTCCTGCACTCTGTGTCAAGGAAGAAAATAAAGGTTATTGGTTATATTCACAAATGATTATATGTTTGATAAAAAAAAATTAATAAAAGGGTTCAACAAAACCTTTTTTTCTTTTACAAAGCGAGGATTTGAGCTTATTAAACCATTCAAGTTGAACTTTCAATGAATACGATGATGCCTCCGGTGCGTGGATCCTTTTTTGTACGAAATATTCCTTATCAAGTGCAGTTGCACCAGCATATGCAAAATTTACTCCTTTTCTAACATCGTCTCCTTTGGTCATATTCAGATAGGGCGATAACATTGGCAACCCATAAGCTTCAGCTATAATCAAAAGTTCATAGATTAATGTACTCATCTATCAACAGTGCATGATACTAAAAATATATTGCATTTTGTACCCCTTTTTAAGCAAGCAATTTGTTGAGCTATTGAATAATACAAGAGTAAATACCTATGAAATCTATGATTAGTCGTCCATCTGACATACGTCCCGAAGGATGTTTGAAGTATGTTGAGCCATAGGGGCTATTACTAGGCAGAGCCGGATTGTGAGTTGCAGCATTTCCAGTATCACTTATAGAGTCGCCAAAGTTGAAAATAGCTTTGTATGGTAAAGGATTGGCGTTTGCAACAAATTTCCCAAGGATACCATATGCGAAAGTGATGATAAGGAGAATGGCGATTTTCATGATGTTATTACAAGTTCGAAATCGACAACTTGTGTGATGATGAGTTCTGGAAATTGAAATTGAACTTTATATATTGTGACGTTAATCATCCATTTATCTTTCCATACAGCTATTAATTTTATTTTAACATTTTTCAAACATTATAATTCTTAAAATATAGAGTCATGCGTTGTAGTTTAACATATTTATCTAGCATAGACACATCCTTGAAGTTGGAATTTGTTATTCTTTAACGTTGCTTTGCTTACTGTGGTTGTAATTCCTTACACCGAGATCGATGTACTATGTACAAATGAAGGTTGTAACGGTTTCTATACATGCATGGATAAAGGGTGTTTTCATCCCTTTGTTAAACTAATTTTAATAATTAATTATTTTTAATGTTAAATAAATATTTTTTATAGAAAATATAATTAAAATAGATTACTTTTCATTTGATATATTTAAATATAAAATTAATTTCTATAATTAGTTATCCTTATAATCAATTAAAAATACAATTAATTACGAGAATAATATTTTTCATAAATAATCTAGGCACAAACTAGGTAATCTTTTTAGGAGACTATATTCTTTCTTGTATCATACTATTTTTACAATGATTTCATCAGTGTTAAAATTATATGTCTGATTTAAACCATTTCTAAGATTTCCTCGGCCTTAAGCTAAATCTTCTTCATCCTCATTCGCATTATCTAATGCAACAGTGGCTAAAGAACTTACAATTGTTGTAATAATTTCCATTCTCCATTCCATATTTCACATACAGAAAACAACATACAAAAATAAAATGAAAATTAAAAACTTAACCGTTGAAAGTACATAAACTCCAATTCATCAACATCGCCGAAATAAAAAAAAATGGGATTAAAGAATTTAAAAGAGATTTAAATTTAATAATGAGTTCCAACATGTATCTAATAAATAGTGAAATAAGCAAAAGAAACCTACCTCCCTTTCTCTAACTTTTGAAGTAAAATAAAAAACACTAATGATTGTGAAGTTGAATTCACCATTTATATTCTCAATAATAAATCAGCATACGCTAAACCATTTTCACACCAGCAACATTGATGAAAAAACAAATTAAATGCAAACATAGAAAGCTGCAGCTAGATCATAGTATGAAAAGCACCCAAGGAGAAGGGAAACATACTTCAATAAATCTCCACCAGTGTGTCCTGTGTCAAATTTTCCAAGTTCGATCTTGCTACAAAAATCGAAGATCAAATGTAAAAACAGTCATGCACGTTCGTAGGTCCACGCGTAACACCCTACTAATGATACCGGTTGTAGCCTTTATTCGTATCGCGGATTCCCTACTAGTTTGTTACTTGGTAATGCAGAACTTCTTTATAAAATACTTTGATTGAAAATATGGTGCAATTTTTTTTTTCAAAACTTTTATTGAAAGTGCGAGCCTGGCCTCGTCGCAGTAATTTTCGTGGCAAAAAATAAATGTTCACATTAACTAATTTACGTTTTCTATATTTTTTTCAATTTAAATAAATTAATTCTTCTTCCTCTCAAAGCTTATTAAGTTTAGACCTCCCCTTTCATGCTGCATGCATCAAATGTCACCAAATTAATAAAAATATGATAATCATTATATAAAAAGTTAAATAAATTATAATAAAACATTACAACAAAATATCTTTTAGTTACGGTTTTAAAAGATAAATAGTGGAAATTTTAACCTTCACCCTTTCTTCCTAATGAATCTTTATTTGTCGAAAATTATCTTTAGTGACGGTATAACCGTCAAAATTTAATATACTTTTTGTAAATTTATAAACCATCACAAAACTTCTACCGAAAAATCTATTTTTTTAGTGAAATAATATCTAAGTTATTATTATTTGATGGATCATGTAGTATGAGTCTACTTTTAGTTATTGTGCATTTTTTCATCTCATGTGTCTTTATTGATAAAATTTTACTTTTCTTTTAGTTCTTTTTACCTTTATTCAAAACATTGAACCAAAATTTTTCTACTTAGAACATCAAACGATAGTTAGGTATACCAAAGGATTTTGCTAGATTATAAAGTTTTCTATTAAGTAAAAGAATAATACTATTTTATACAAGTTTCATAATAATATTAAACTCAAACTAATTTTGATTTTTTATAACTTGTTTCCTTTCCCTATTATTTTGTTTTAATTAACGAGTTTTGATATGACTAAAATCTATATAACCTTTATAATTTTATAACAATCATGCATATATGGGTCTTTTTCATTTCGTGTGTCTTTATTGATAACATTTTACTTTATTTTTTTATTTTAGTTTTGATTCAAAACATTTTGAACCTAATTTTTTCTTCATAGAACATCGAATGATATTTAAGTATAACAAAGGGTTATACAGGAGAAAAATTTATGAAGGTTTTTATTAAGAAAAAGCATAATATTATTTTATACAAGTTTAATAATAACATTTTACTGATATTAATTATTATTTTTTAAATCCTATGTCCCTTTTTTTTTCGTCACTTTATACTTTAATTAACGATTTTTTATCTAACTAAAATTTATATAACCCTTATAATTTTATTACACTCATGCATACATGAGTTTATATAGTAAAACAATGTAACTCAAGATATAAAGTATTGAAAATCAACCATATATTATTCTAACTTGTTTTTTTATTTTTTGTTATATTTTCGCACGACAAGCATAATGTCCTCCAATATTACTCTAAAATAAATCGTAATTGTAAAATAACTAAGAAAAGATTTTCCATTAAGAACAAGGAGGACAACATTAAGCAACGAAAACAAAGTATGCAAATTTCGGTAACTCTTTATTGGTGAAATTTATGAGTGCAAAACATATGTGAAAGACATGAATAAAATCAATCTTTATTTTGAAATCATCAAAAGAAAGCGGTTTGCAAAATTTTCTTTAATTCTAAGCTATCTTGAAAGGAGGAGATTTAAGTGAAGGATTTGCAAAAGGGCCCTCAACTAGTCTCTTTGCTACTTGCTTATAAGCTGCTTCCGTAAAATGGGGTCCATCCCAGTTTATATGTTTTGAAGGATCAGAACAAACTGTCGAGGCAGGGCTTCCACAAAATATGTTGACGTTGAAATTGTACTGCTCACCTTCTCCACAACATGCTCTAAAAGTTTCGTTTTTACCAGAAGGAAAACCTACATCACATAAATTGATGCACATAAGAAGAATAAACCATAGTAAAATTAGCAACCACTTCTATCTGTTATTCATCTAATAAAAAGAATGAAAACACGACCCACCATATTTTTGTGGTTCTTGAAACAAGCATTTCGCAGCACCATAGTAGTCAAAATATGTTATCTTAACTTTTGGATTTTTTTGTCTTAACATCTTTATGGCTTGTTTGAGTTTCCCATTATAGTAGTTGATGAAAGTATTGTAAGCTTTCAAGCATCCAAATTTATCGTAGTCATCTTTGTTGTCACTGTTTATTACTGTCAAAACAGCAGAGTTACATCCAATTGGGAAGTTCCCGGGCACCACCAACTCAATTGCTCCCTCTTCGATTAATGTCTAGATAAAAAAAAACAAAAAATAAAAAGAATTCAAATTATAATGAATCATATTTAAAATCAAAATTTAATTAAATTATAAAAATGGAAGCCGACATTCTAATACTGAAATTTGATATAACATACAGTTGTGGTATTGGTAATTGTTTCAATAATTAGTGGAACCATTTCTCGAAGTTCTGTAATATTTTTATATGGGATAAGTGCATTAATATCATTTCCACCAATTTCACCCACTACAAATAATGAGCTTTTGAAGTAATTCCTGCACTCTGTGTCAAGGAAGAAAATAAAGGTTATTGGTTATATTCACAAATGATTATATGTTTGATAAAAAAAAATTAATAAAAGGGTTCAACAAAACCTTTTTTTCTTTTACAAAGCGAGGATTTGAGCTTATTAAACCATTCAAGTTGAACTTTCAATGAATACGATGATGCCTCCGGTGCGTGGATCCTTTTTTGTACGAAATATTCCTTATCAAGTGCAGTTGCACCAGCATATGCAAAATTTACTCCTTTTCTAACATCGTCTCCTTTGGTCATATTCAGATAGGGCGATAACATTGGCAACCCATAAGCTTCAGCTATAATCAAAAGTTCATAGATTAATGTACTCATCTATCAACAGTGCATGATACTAAAAATATATTGCATTTTGTACCCCTTTTTAAGCAAGCAATTTGTTGAGCTATTGAATAATACAAGAGTAAATACCTATGAAATCTATGATTAGTCGTCCATCTGACATACGTCCCGAAGGATGTTTGAAGTATGTTGAGCCATAGGGGCTATTACTAGGCAGAGCCGGATTGTGAGTTGCAGCATTTCCAGTATCACTTATAGAGTCGCCAAAGTTGAAAATAGCTTTGTATGGTAAAGGATTGGCGTTTGCAACAAATTTCCCAAGGATACCATATGCGAAAGTGATGATAAGGAGAATGGCGATTTTCATGATGTTATTACAAGTTCGAAATCGACAACTTGTGTGATGATGAGTTCTGGAAATTGAAATTGAACTTTATATATTGTGACGTTAATCATCCATTTATCTTTCCATACAGCTATTAATTTTATTTTAACATTTTTCAAACATTATAATTCTTAAAATATAGAGTCATGCGTTGTAGTTTAACATATTTATCTAGCATAGACACATCCTTGAAGTTGGAATTTGTTATTCTTTAACGTTGCTTTGCTTACTGTGGTTGTAATTCCTTACACCGAGATCGATGTACTATGTACAAATGAAGGTTGTAACGGTTTCTATACATGCATGGATAAAGGGTGTTTTCATCCCTTTGTTAAACTAATTTTAATAATTAATTATTTTTAATGTTAAATAAATATTTTTTATAGAAAATATAATTAAAATAGATTACTTTTCATTTGATATATTTAAATATAAAATTAATTTCTATAATTAGTTATCCTTATAATCAATTAAAAATACAATTAATTACGAGAATAATATTTTTCATAAATAATCTAGGCACAAACTAGGTAATCTTTTTAGGAGACTATATTCTTTCTTGTATCATACTATTTTTACAATGATTTCATCAGTGTTAAAATTATATGTCTGATTTAAACCATTTCTAAGATTTCCTCGGCCTTAAGCTAAATCTTCTTCATCCTCATTCGCATTATCTAATGCAACAGTGGCTAAAGAACTTACAATTGTTGTAATAATTTCCATTCTCCATTCCATATTTCACATACAGAAAACAACATACAAAAATAAAATGAAAATTAAAAACTTAACCGTTGAAAGTACATAAACTCCAATTCATCAACATCGCCGAAATAAAAAAAAATGGGATTAAAGAATTTAAAAGAGATTTAAATTTAATAATGAGTTCCAACATGTATCTAATAAATAGTGAAATAAGCAAAAGAAACCTACCTCCCTTTCTCTAACTTTTGAAGTAAAATAAAAAACACTAATGATTGTGAAGTTGAATTCACCATTTATATTCTCAATAATAAATCAGCATACGCTAAACCATTTTCACACCAGCAACATTGATGAAAAAACAAATTAAATGCAAACATAGAAAGCTGCAGCTAGATCATAGTATGAAAAGCACCCAAGGAGAAGGGAAACATACTTCAATAAATCTCCACCAGTGTGTCCTGTGTCAAATTTTCCAAGTTCGATCTTGCTACAAAAATCGAAGATCAAATGTAAAAACAGTCATGCACGTTCGTAGGTCCACGCGTAACACCCTACTAATGATACCGGTTGTAGCCTTTATTCGTATCGCGGATTCCCTACTAGTTTGTTACTTGGTAATGCAGAACTTCTTTATAAAATACTTTGATTGAAAATATGGTGCAATTTTTTTTTTCAAAACTTTTATTGAAAGTGCGAGCCTGGCCTCGTCGCAGTAATTTTCGTGGCAAAAAATAAATGTTCACATTAACTAATTTACGTTTTCTATATTTTTTTCAATTTAAATAAATTAATTCTTCTTCCTCTCAAAGCTTATTAAGTTTAGACCTCCCCTTTCATGCTGCATGCATCAAATGTCACCAAATTAATAAAAATATGATAATCATTATATAAAAAGTTAAATAAATTATAATAAAACATTACAACAAAATATCTTTTAGTTACGGTTTTAAAAGATAAATAGTGGAAATTTTAACCTTCACCCTTTCTTCCTAATGAATCTTTATTTGTCGAAAATTATCTTTAGTGACGGTATAACCGTCAAAATTTAATATACTTTTTGTAAATTTATAAACCATCACAAAACTTCTACCGAAAAATCTATTTTTTTAGTGAAATAATATCTAAGTTATTATTATTTGATGGATCATGTAGTATGAGTCTACTTTTAGTTATTGTGCATTTTTTCATCTCATGTGTCTTTATTGATAAAATTTTACTTTTCTTTTAGTTCTTTTTACCTTTATTCAAAACATTGAACCAAAATTTTTCTACTTAGAACATCAAACGATAGTTAGGTATACCAAAGGATTTTGCTAGATTATAAAGTTTTCTATTAAGTAAAAGAATAATACTATTTTATACAAGTTTCATAATAATATTAAACTCAAACTAATTTTGATTTTTTATAACTTGTTTCCTTTCCCTATTATTTTGTTTTAATTAACGAGTTTTGATATGACTAAAATCTATATAACCTTTATAATTTTATAACAATCATGCATATATGGGTCTTTTTCATTTCGTGTGTCTTTATTGATAACATTTTACTTTATTTTTTTATTTTAGTTTTGATTCAAAACATTTTGAACCTAATTTTTTCTTCATAGAACATCGAATGATATTTAAGTATAACAAAGGGTTATACGGGAGAAAAATTTATGAAGGTTTTTATTAAGAAAAAGCATAATATTATTTTATACAAGTTTAATAATAACATTTTACTGATATTAATTATTATTTTTTAAATCCTATGTCCCTTTTTTTTTCGTCACTTTATACTTTAATTAACGATTTTTTATCTAACTAAAATTTATATAACCCTTATAATTTTATTACACTCATGCATACATGAGTTTATATAGTAAAACAATGTAACTCAAGATATAAAGTATTGAAAATCAACCATATATTATTCTAACTTGTTTTTTTATTTTTTGTTATATTTTCGCACGACAAGCATAATGTCCTCCAATATTACTCTAAAATAAATCGTAATTGTAAAATAACTAAGAAAAGATTTTCCATTAAGAACAAGGAGGACAACATTAAGCAACGAAAACAAAGTATGCAAATTTCGGTAACTCTTTATTGGTGAAATTTATGAGTGCAAAACATATGTGAAAGACATGAATAAAATCAATCTTTATTTTGAAATCATCAAAAGAAAGCGGTTTGCAAAATTTTCTTTAATTCTAAGCTATCTTGAAAGGAGGAGATTTAAGTGAAGGATTTGCAAAAGGGCCCTCAACTAGTCTCTTTGCTACTTGCTTATAAGCTGCTTCCGTAAAATGGGGTCCATCCCAGTTTATATGTTTTGAAGGATCAGAACAAACTGTCGAGGCAGGGCTTCCACAAAATATGTTGACGTTGAAATTGTACTGCTCACCTTCTCCACAACATGCTCTAAAAGTTTCGTTTTTACCAGAAGGAAAACCTACATCACATAAATTGATGCACATAAGAAGAATAAACCATAGTAAAATTAGCAACCACTTCTATCTGTTATTCATCTAATAAAAAGAATGAAAACACGACCCACCATATTTTTGTGGTTCTTGAAACAAGCATTTCGCAGCACCATAGTAGTCAAAATATGTTATCTTAACTTTTGGATTTTTTTGTCTTAACATCTTTATGGCTTGTTTGAGTTTCCCATTATAGTAGTTGATGAAAGTATTGTAAGCTTTCAAGCATCCAAATTTATCGTAGTCATCTTTGTTGTCACTGTTTATTACTGTCAAAACAGCAGAGTTACATCCAATTGGGAAGTTCCCGGGCACCACCAACTCAATTGCTCCCTCTTCGATTAATGTCTAGATAAAAAAAAACAAAAAATAAAAAGAATTCAAATTATAATGAATCATATTTAAAATCAAAATTTAATTAAATTATAAAAATGGAAGCCGACATTCTAATACTGAAATTTGATATAACATACAGTTGTGGTATTGGTAATTGTTTCAATAATTAGTGGAACCATTTCTCGAAGTTCTGTAATATTTTTATATGGGATAAGTGCATTAATATCATTTCCACCAATTTCACCCACTACAAATAATGAGCTTTTGAAGTAATTCCTGCACTCTGTGTCAAGGAAGAAAATAAAGGTTATTGGTTATATTCACAAATGATTATATGTTTGATAAAAAAAAATTAATAAAAGGGTTCAACAAAACCTTTTTTTCTTTTACAAAGCGAGGATTTGAGCTTATTAAACCATTCAAGTTGAACTTTCAATGAATACGATGATGCCTCCGGTGCGTGGATCCTTTTTTGTACGAAATATTCCTTATCAAGTGCAGTTGCACCAGCATATGCAAAATTTACTCCTTTTCTAACATCGTCTCCTTTGGTCATATTCAGATAGGGCGATAACATTGGCAACCCATAAGCTTCAGCTATAATCAAAAGTTCATAGATTAATGTACTCATCTATCAACAGTGCATGATACTAAAAATATATTGCATTTTGTACCCCTTTTTAAGCAAGCAATTTGTTGAGCTATTGAATAATACAAGAGTAAATACCTATGAAATCTATGATTAGTCGTCCATCTGACATACGTCCCGAAGGATGTTTGAAGTATGTTGAGCCATAGGGGCTATTACTAGGCAGAGCCGGATTGTGAGTTGCAGCATTTCCAGTATCACTTATAGAGTCGCCAAAGTTGAAAATAGCTTTGTATGGTAAAGGATTGGCGTTTGCAACAAATTTCCCAAGGATACCATATGCGAAAGTGATGATAAGGAGAATGGCGATTTTCATGATGTTATTACAAGTTCGAAATCGACAACTTGTGTGATGATGAGTTCTGGAAATTGAAATTGAACTTTATATATTGTGACGTTAATCATCCATTTATCTTTCCATACAGCTATTAATTTTATTTTAACATTTTTCAAACATTATAATTCTTAAAATATAGAGTCATGCGTTGTAGTTTAACATATTTATCTAGCATAGACACATCCTTGAAGTTGGAATTTGTTATTCTTTAACGTTGCTTTGCTTACTGTGGTTGTAATTCCTTACACCGAGATCGATGTACTATGTACAAATGAAGGTTGTAACGGTTTCTATACATGCATGGATAAAGGGTGTTTTCATCCCTTTGTTAAACTAATTTTAATAATTAATTATTTTTAATGTTAAATAAATATTTTTTATAGAAAATATAATTAAAATAGATTACTTTTCATTTGATATATTTAAATATAAAATTAATTTCTATAATTAGTTATCCTTATAATCAATTAAAAATACAATTAATTACGAGAATAATATTTTTCATAAATAATCTAGGCACAAACTAGGTAATCTTTTTAGGAGACTATATTCTTTCTTGTATCATACTATTTTTACAATGATTTCATCAGTGTTAAAATTATATGTCTGATTTAAACCATTTCTAAGATGTCCTCGGCCTTAAGCTAAATCTTCTTCATCCTCATTCGCATTATCTAATGCAACAGTGGCTAAAGAACTTACAATTGTTGTAATAATTTCCATTCTCCATTCCATATTTCACATACAGAAAACAACATACAAAAATAAAATGAAAATTAAAAACTTAACCGTTGAAAGTACATAAACTCCAATTCATCAACATCGCCGAAATAAAAAAAAATGGGATTAAAGAATTTAAAAGAGATTTAAATTTAATAATGAGTTCCAACATGTATCTAATAAATAGTGAAATAAGCAAAAGAAACCTACCTCCCTTTCTCTAACTTTTGAAGTAAAATAAAAAACACTAATGATTGTGAAGTTGAATTCACCATTTATATTCTCAATAATAAATCAGCATACGCTAAACCATTTTCACACCAGCAACATTGATGAAAAAACAAATTAAATGCAAACATAGAAAGCTGCAGCTAGATCATAGTATGAAAAGCACCCAAGGAGAAGGGAAACATACTTCAATAAATCTCCACCAGTGTGTCCTGTGTCAAATTTTCCAAGTTCGATCTTGCTACAAAAATCGAAGATCAAATGTAAAAACAGTCATGCACGTTCGTAGGTCCACGCGTAACACCCTACTAATGATACCGGTTGTAGCCTTTATTCGTATCGCGGATTCCCTACTAGTTTGTTACTTGGTAATGCAGAACTTCTTTATAAAATACTTTGATTGAAAATATGGTGCAATTTTTTTTTTCAAAACTTTTATTGAAAGTGCGAGCCTGGCCTCGTCGCAGTAATTTTCGTGGCAAAAAATAAATGTTCACATTAACTAATTTACGTTTTCTATATTTTTTTCAATTTAAATAAATTAATTCTTCTTCCTCTCAAAGCTTATTAAGTTTAGACCTCCCCTTTCATGCTGCATGCATCAAATGTCACCAAATTAATAAAAATATGATAATCATTATATAAAAAGTTAAATAAATTATAATAAAACATTACAACAAAATATCTTTTAGTTACGGTTTTAAAAGATAAATAGTGGAAATTTTAACCTTCACCCTTTCTTCCTAATGAATCTTTATTTGTCGAAAATTATCTTTAGTGACGGTATAACCGTCAAAATTTAATATACTTTTTGTAAATTTATAAACCATCACAAAACTTCTACCGAAAAATCTATTTTTTTAGTGAAATAATATCTAAGTTATTATTATTTGATGGATCATGTAGTATGAGTCTACTTTTAGTTATTGTGCATTTTTTCATCTCATGTGTCTTTATTGATAAAATTTTACTTTTCTTTTAGTTCTTTTTACCTTTATTCAAAACATTGAACCAAAATTTTTCTACTTAGAACATCAAACGATAGTTAGGTATACCAAAGGATTTTGCTAGATTATAAAGTTTTCTATTAAGTAAAAGAATAATACTATTTTATACAAGTTTCATAATAATATTAAACTCAAACTAATTTTGATTTTTTATAACTTGTTTCCTTTCCCTATTATTTTGTTTTAATTAACGAGTTTTGATATGACTAAAATCTATATAACCTTTATAATTTTATAACAATCATGCATATATGGGTCTTTTTCATTTCGTGTGTCTTTATTGATAACATTTTACTTTATTTTTTTATTTTAGTTTTGATTCAAAACATTTTGAACCTAATTTTTTCTTCATAGAACATCGAATGATATTTAAGTATAACAAAGGGTTATACAGGAGAAAAATTTATGAAGGTTTTTATTAAGAAAAAGCATAATATTATTTTATACAAGTTTAATAATAACATTTTACTGATATTAATTATTATTTTTTAAATCCTATGTCCCTTTTTTTTTCGTCACTTTATACTTTAATTAACGATTTTTTATCTAACTAAAATTTATATAACCCTTATAATTTTATTACACTCATGCATACATGAGTTTATATAGTAAAACAATGTAACTCAAGATATAAAGTATTGAAAATCAACCATATATTATTCTAACTTGTTTTTTTATTTTTTGTTATATTTTCGCACGACAAGCATAATGTCCTCCAATATTACTCTAAAATAAATCGTAATTGTAAAATAACTAAGAAAAGATTTTCCATTAAGAACAAGGAGGACAACATTAAGCAACGAAAACAAAGTATGCAAATTTCGGTAACTCTTTATTGGTGAAATTTATGAGTGCAAAACATATGTGAAAGACATGAATAAAATCAATCTTTATTTTGAAATCATCAAAAGAAAGCGGTTTGCAAAATTTGCTTTAATTCTAAGCTATCTTGAAAGGAGGAGATTTAAGTGAAGGATTTGCAAAAGGGCCCTCAACTAGTCTCTTTGCTACTTGCTTATAAGCTGCTTCCGTAAAATGGGGTCCATCCCAGTTTATATGTTTTGAAGGATCAGAACAAACTGTCGAGGCAGGGCTTCCACAAAATATGTTGACGTTGAAATTGTACTGCTCACCTTCTCCACAACATGCTCTAAAAGTTTCGTTTTTACCAGAAGGAAAACCTACATCACATAAATTGATGCACATAAGAAGAATAAACCATAGTAAAATTAGCAACCACTTCTATCTGTTATTCATCTAATAAAAAGAATGAAAACACAACCCACCATATTTTTGTGGTTCTTGAAACAAGCATTTCGCAGCACCATAGTAGTCAAAATATGTTATCTTAACTTTTGGATTTTTTTGTCTTAACATCTTTATGGCTTGTTTGAGTTTCCCATTATAGTAGTTGATGAAAGTATTGTAAGCTTTCAAGCATCCAAATTTATCGTAGTCATCTTTGTTGTCACTGTTTATTACTGTCAAAACAGCAGAGTTACATCCAATTGGGAAGTTCCCGGGCACCACCAACTCAATTGCTCCCTCTTCGATTAATGTCTAGATAAAAAAAAACAAAAAATAAAAAGAATTCAAATTATAATGAATCATATTTAAAATCAAAATTTAATTAAATTATAAAAATGGAAGCCGGCATTCTAATACTGAAATTTGATATAACATACAGTTGTGGTATTGGTAATTGTTTCAATAATTAGTGGAACCATTTCTCGAAGTTCTGTAATATTTTTATATGGGATAAGTGCATTAATATCATTTCCACCAATTTCACCCACTACAAATAATGAGCTTTTGAAGTAATTCCTGCACTCTGTGTCAAGGAAGAAAATAAAGGTTATTGGTTATATTCACAAATGATTATATGTTTGATAAAAAAAAATTAATAAAAGGGTTCAACAAAACCTTTTTTGCTTTTACAAAGCGAGGATTTGAGCTTATTAAACCATTCAAGTTGAACTTTCAATGAATACGATGATGCCTCCGGTGCGTGGATCCTTTTTTGTACGAAATATTCCTTATCAAGTGCAGTTGCACCAGCATATGCAAAATTTACTCCTTTTCTAACATCGTCTCCTTTGGTCATATTCAGATAGGGCGATAACATTGGCAACCCATAAGCTTCAGCTATAATCAAAAGTTCATAGATTAATGTACTCATCTATCAACAGTGCATGATACTAAAAATATATTGCATTGTACCCCTTTTTAAGCAAGCAATTTGTTGAGCTATTGAATAATACAAGAGTAAATACCTATGAAATCTATGATTAGTCGTCCATCTGACATACGTCCCGAAGGATGTTTGAAGTATGTTGAGCCATAGGGGCTATTACTAGGCAGAGCCGGATTGTGAGTTGCAGCATTTCCAGTATCACTTATAGAGTCGCCAAAGTTGAAAATAGCTTTGTATGGTAGAGGATTGGCGTTTGCAACAAATTTCCCAAGGATACCATATGTGAAAGTGATGATAAGGAGAATGGCGATTTTCATGATGTTATTACAAGTTCGAAATCGACAACTTGTGTGATGATGAGTTCTGGAAATTGAAATTGAACTTTATATATTGTGACGTTAATCATCCATTTATCTTTCCATACAGCTATTAATTTTATTTTAACATTTTTCAAACATTATAATTCTTAAAATATAGAGTCATGCGTTGTAGTTTAACATATTTATCTAGCATAGACACATCCTTGAAGTTGGAATTTGTTATTCTTTAACGTTACTTTGCTTACTGTGGTTGTAATTCCTTACACCGAGATCGATGTACTATGTACAAATGAAGGTTGTAACGGTTTCTATACATGCATGGATAAAGGGTGTTTTCATCCCTTTGTTAAACTAATTTTAATAATTAATTATTTTTAATGTTAAATAAATATTTTTTATAGAAAATATAATTAAAATATATTACTTTTCATTTGATATATTTAAATATAAAATTAATTTCTATAATTAGTTATCCTAATAATCAATTAAAAATACAATTAATTACGAGAATAATATTTTTCATAAATAATCTAGGCACAAACTAGGTAATCTTTTTAGGAGACTATATTCTTTCTTGTATCATACTATTTTTACAATGATTTCATCAGTGTTAAAATTATATGTCTGATTTAAACCATTTCTAAGATGTCCTCGGCCTTAAGCTAAATCCTTATAATTATTGTAATAATTTTCATTCTCCATTCCATATTTGACATAAAAAATAAAATGAAAATTAAAAACCGTTAAAAGTAAAAAACTTCAATTTCTCAACATCGTCAAAATAAAAAAATGGAATTAAAAAATATAAACAAGATTTAAATTTAAATAATGAGTTCTAACTTATATCTAGTAAACAATAAAATAAGTACAAAAAGTCAATCATTTACTAAATTTTAAAATAAAATGAAATATAATAGTAGTTATAAAATTAAATTCACTATTTATATTTTTAATAATGAATTAGCACTTAATTAGAGAAACATCGATAAAATAATAAATTAAATGCAAATATATGATTATGTCGTAAACTATGGTATGAAAGGCAAAGTAGAAGGAAAACATACTTTAATTACTATCCACAATGGGGTGTGTCAAATTTTTGAGGTTCCGTCTTCCTTCAAGGAAGATCAAGTCTGAAAACAACCGTACATGTTTGGAGGTCCATGCACCATTCACACCGTTTTGACAATCCATTTTCTTCTGTTTTAAATCCCATTGCAATTCGGGTTTGGACTCTCTGACCCGGTGAGAGCGGAGCTAATGGCGAGGAGTGAACGGAGCTAGACATTAAGAGCGGAGCTAATGGTGAGGAATGAACGGAGGAGAGGAAGAGGATGTATGAGGGAAGGGGAAGAGGGAAGCGGGCTTTGATGCAGAGGGAGATGAGAGAGCTTTGCAAGGTCGGCTATGTATTGTTGAACATAAATTACAAAAAAAAATAAAGAGGACAAATTTTTCACATTGGTTGCCTTATCAACTGAGCTAAAAAATTGATTTTTACATCCATTTTCATGTAAAAATAATTTTTTATATCAATTAAAACAAATTTTAATATAATAATTTTATATAAAATTTTAAAATTTTCACCATTTTTTATATTGGTTATCTAATAATTAATGTAAAAGTAGTTATAAAAATTGTTTTTTTACTAATCACATTAATACATATGGGATAATATTCGTAGATACATACAATATATACACTAGAATACATCTTTATCTAATGTTGAAATTATTTATTTTTAAAAAAATGACGATTAAAGCATAAGGTGTATCTGGGTATTTATTACACCAAATTTTTTAATTTATTTATTTTTATTTTTTAATTCTACTTTATTTTTTCTAAAGATTATTTGTGGTTTCAAAAATTTATTATGAAAATTTAGAAATATTACAATATTCATATTTTATAAATTTATTTTAATCTAATTTTACACAATGAATCTTAAGTACACTGTAATTTTTTCTACCATCTCTTTTGAGACCTTAAAGGTTTACATTATAGCCATAACTTACCTTCAATTTCGTACATATGTTAATTTTAGAAAGTTATTGAAAACAAAATAAACTTATATAATAAATAAACAGTTTAATCCTAAAAACTTCAGAATAAAATTTAAATATATGTATGAAACTTTTCCCACCATCACTTATGGATTTATAGTATAATCTTCATTTATTTGAATTATGTGCATATATAAATTTAGTATTTTATTTTAAACAAAATAAATTTACATTTATATTATAGATAAATATTTTAATTATGTAATGAACTTTAAATATGTATAATTTTTATTATTATTACATATTTTATAAATCGTAAGCATTTACAATATAACAATTATTTATTTTGAAACTCGTACATATATAAATTTAAAATATTTTTAAACAAAATAAAGATATATATATATATATTATAAATAAATGTTTAATTCTAAATTTCTTTCAATAAATCATAAATATGAGTGTAGTTTTTTTTTACCTTCCATCACATATTTTAAAATGCATATGAATTTATAAAATAACCATCTTTTATCTTAAATATCATGTAATGTGAATATTTTTTTCAATAAATAATATCCCTTTTGAAAATCAAAAATACTATTAATTGGAGGAACTCTTTATTGATTAAGTATATTCATTATCAATTTCTTTTTCGTTCTATTTACGAGTTATTCCACCAACGCAGCCTTTTCAATTGCAAAGTATGAGTTATAGCTATTCTGGTTCATTGACTGAAAAATGTCCACACCAAATGACCTTTCACTTGAAACCGTTTACCTGACGACCAGTATAATGGATTAGCTTGTTGCAATTAAGACTGCCTAGGAGGGAATTGCAATTGGTTGGCACCAATATCATGCTGATGGCATCCAAGTATGAAGAAATCTAGCCCGGAGGCATGTATACTTTTGGTCTTTTGCCAGCTTCATATTCATCTGTTGGTCATAAAGCTGGACCGAGGGGACTTTTTTTCAAAAAATTAAAAGAAAAATCTAATTTGTATTTTGATAATTATCTAAAGAATAAAAGATACTCTTAGTTTTCAAAGATGATGCATCAAAAACCTTATAGAGGGTAAATTCATTGTAAAAAAAACTATTATAAAAATTTTCTATTTATAATACTCCATCTATTACATAACTAACTAACCATAAAATTAATTAAATAATTATAACAAACTAACAACAGCCCATAGACTTTACTTCTTATCTCTAGTACCAATGCAGATTTGGATAGGATGAATAATATCTATCTTTTATCGTGTTTAAAAAAATACATGTCCTTAAACCCATCGTAGAAAATTTAATGCTCATTCTTGTATCTTACGGATACTCAAATGCCTATATTCAAACCTATTACTTGCAAATTTTGCCAAACAAAATATTATTTCAAATTATAATTATAAAGATGGAGTTATTAAACAACCAACTCACGATGCTCCTTGACTAAATAACCTGAAAAACAACCCCAAAATAATAACATTACACTCAACCACAAACAAACATGTTACACAGCAACAATAAAATACAAGTGTACAAATGTGAGTTATAAATGTGAAGTTCTAAGAATGTAAGTGTAATATTTATTTTAGAACTAAAATATTAAATAAGTGTAGAAATGAGACAAATTGGATAGTAAAATACCTAAACTCACTCATTGTATTTTTTTTGCAGGTAATATTCATTCCTTTTTTTGCAGGTAATACCTACACCCACTTGCACGCATATGAACAATTTTCACCATCAGATTATAACAATTTATCTCAGCTTTTTGTGTCCTTACAAACATCTAGACCGAAGTGAGTGATGTGAGCCAAAAAGTGAAGTGTTTTAAAGCATCTTATATTCCTAGTTGTCGAACCCTCTTTGTAACTATTGGTTGGACATGATTTTTGTCTTAAACTGATATTAAGACTCGGTCTCAATATGAGAGAGTCCCTAAGTTAATGATGTGGGCGACTATAACAAGTTACATATATAGAAATACAGCACCAACTTTAAGCTTGGTCCAAACCAGTCTGGCCAAGACTTGACAATATGATATGAGTGGCATTACTACAACACGAATCTGATGTTGTCATATGACTAAAATAAGTCAGCACTCCCCCAATTGAGTAAGTTCATAGACTTGTGATACATACAGTCAAGGTTTTAACAAAAGAAACATAAATATTATAGATAACATGCACGATGAAACAGGTGTTGAGGTTCAGGATTTTGTGATGATAGACTTCAACATTTGCACTGATTATGATCGAGACAGCTGACAGTAACAGAAAACATTTGCATTACCAGCAAATCCATATATAATTGAAAGAGGAAAGCATAACAATAACCAGAGAAATAATAAAGGAATTACCCTCGGATTCATGGAGAACCTTTTTCTTCATTGAGAAGCTTCAGGCACCTGATCTCCAACATCAGCATGTTCATTGTTAGAAGCATTCTCCGAAGTATCTATGCAGTGACTGTTTTTAAATTGGTCCTCGGGCTGGGCCTCAAACACAGTGCAAGAATTCTTAAGCCTTTGGTCAGAAAATTGTTGATTACTTTTTAAGTCCTCACCTAGAAAGCACCCCATAGGAAAGTCCTCCAGGTTAGCTGCTTCGCTTTCACATTGCCTCTTAGCAGAAATAGGCAACTCCAGTTTGTCAGGATAATTCCCAGATAACTCCAAAGGCCTATGAAAGAGCAAATGAGCCACAGTTCGATCAATGGGATTTGTCTTGGTTTCAACATCAGCAATCCTAGCATATCTGCAATATGATTCATACAGGTAGAAGAAATAAGCATCTAAAATGGCCAATCATGATATTCTATAACCAAAAAGCAAATAGATTAATCATCAAAAAAATAAAAAAGCCAATTGATTGGTGGAGACAGTACTGTCTCTAATATAGTTAACCAGGAAAGACACCCCCCCCCTATTTAAGTCATAAAATTATCATGTTTTAAAAAACATGTACATTTCTAATTTGTTCAATTAAAACCAGCAATTTACTTCGCCTAGTTCAAGAGCTATTTCTTATGTTATGCCAAATCAGATGACAATGAGCATCTTTCAAAAGCAAACTCTTTTTGGGATATGTTGAGTAGAATGACTCTTTGAAAAGTGTTTACAAGTCGATCAGGCTTTCCAAGATATTTAAAAATTTATAATTTCAATATATTCTCAACATTTATAATTGTTCAAAGTGTCAATATCTCTTCCCAGAATTCATGAACTCTATGTTTTGCTTACTAAATCTACTTCAATATGACATCCATTTATACAATAAGCAATTGAAATCATTCTGCTCTATTTTTCAGGAAGGCCACTTTGATCAAGGTTTTTCTGTAGGTCTATGGTAAAACTGAACCAGAATTGAAGTGAGAAAAGATTGAACAGCAGTGAACTTTTACTGTGTTATTCGATGATAATGTTGATCAATGTGGCCCAAGGATAAATGATGATACAATGGATACTCTTAACGTATTCAAGAGACCTGGCCCTCTCCCTCAACCTCCCTACTAGTATTCTACAAAACAACCTGTCAACTATTTCCCTCCCTTTTCCTTTTATATTACAAATCCGAATTAATTCAGAATTCTATTACACTGTTAGTTTAGTGGGTATTTATCCTAACAAATCTCAGGATAAAAGACGATACAATAAAATTTGTAGAATCGAACATCTGCAGGTGACACTATTGTAGGACTGGACATCTGTGAGCATTTCTATAATGGATTTAGGATAGGTTCTGATATGATCTTAGAAATTAAACTTAGGTCTAACTCAACTTCAAAAGCTAGCACAAGAGAGAACTACCCAGGTTTTACAAGGAGTATATGCTTAGGACTGGATATCTTCCAACACTACTACGGGATAAGCTTTAATACCCATTAGAAAACTAGGTTTAATTTACTTCCAAAAACTTCCTCAACCCTAATGAATTTTTGAAGTGGTGTGAGATTCATCATTCCTCTGGTTATCCTGTGTTAGTTGCGCACACCAATAATTCCTTTCTTGGTCTCTTATTCTCCTTCTCTAGATCCTTGGGTACTTAATACGGAACCACCAATCATATTAATGGTAATCAATACCTTTTCATTACTTTTTTCTTTTCTGATTCTTTACATCCTATCATTATGTCTAATGGGTCCCAAATACAAACTCAAGATATTGGTATTGTTCCCATTCTTCCCTCCTTCTCCATTGATAATGTCCTTTATATTCCTAGTTTCATTTTAAATTTAATGTCTATTAGTCATCTCACTTGTCCCCTTGCTTGCATTATTTTATTTACGAAAGATTCTGTCACTATAAGATTGTAGTTTTATCAACTAGGTCACCCATGTCTTGCCAACTTGAAGCAACTAGTGTTGGGTAAACATGTTTGTAATTCCAATCATAATCATGTCATTAGTTGAGCTTTGTCCTTTTTAGATTAGTTCGTTCAAATATCTAAGGTCCTAGTCGTGTCCTTTTTGCTTTAGGATCAAAATACAATCACTTTATTACTAATTTTTTCTCACTGTACTTGGGTTTATTAATTCAAAGAATGTTGAGTTGTTTTTCATCTTTCAATCTTTTAATCATAAAATAAAAACTCACTTCAATTTTCCTATTTGTATTTTATAAAGTAACAGTGCAAAAGAATACTTGTCTAACTACTTTCGTAATTTCATGACTTCTCGTTGGATTCTCAATTAGATATGCTCATACCCCTCAACAAAACAAAGTTGTTGAACGTAAAAATAAACATTTCCTTGACACTGCTCCCACACTCTTACTTCCTGTTTATGCTCATCCTCGCTACTAGAATGATGTCATCCTTATAGCTTGCTACCTTATTAACTAGATATTTTCCTCTATTTTGGTGAAAAAATTTTCACCGGATCCTGTATCCATATCAATCCCTTCGTCCACTATATTCTCAAGTCTTAGAAACCACCTGTTTTGCCCATAATATCAATCCTATGATAGATAAACTCTACTTATTCCCACAAATGTGTCTCCAGGTTATCCTCAGTCTTAGAAAAGGTATAAGTATTACTCTCTTACTCTATGTTGTAATCTTATATCTTTTGATGTTACCTTTTTTGAGTCTAACATGTTCTTTATACCTTCAACAAAGTCCCCAACACAAACATCTTTGGCACCTCCACCAACAAATGCAAGCACTGCTACAGCCTACAAACTCACCTTTGGACCCACTTCATTTGCTCCCTCCAGCCCTACCTCCTCGGTCTGTTGTAGATGGATTTACACTTACACAGTCAACGTTGGTCCTGACGACACATTGGACCGACTTAAGGCTTGTTTGGTAATTAAAGGTTATACAAATTTTTGGCTTAGATTATGGTGACAACTTCTCCCTTGTAACCAAGATGACCTCTATCTGGCTTTTCTTATCTAAAGGTACTATCTCCAATTGGCCTCTTCATCAACTTGATATCAAGAATGCTTTCCTCTATGATGATCAAGAAATTTATATGGACCAACTTGACGTCAAGTGCTACTCCAACTTTTATCTTATACATTTATTCTTGATCTTATTTTTTTTCTTGTCTTTCCACTCATCCCCTGCAATATTCTCATCTCAACAACACTTATCATATTCTTTTGTTGATAGTTTACCATCCAACATTTGATACTAGTAAATATTGTTGCTTTGATGAATTTTGGTAAAATTTTCCTTTGTAGTTGACAGGTCCTTGTAATCTCAAGTAAACCTAGTAGCATTTTCCCATTTCATCCACCTAGCTTGAATCCTGAGTTATTTCTTCAATCTCTCCATCATCATCCATAAGTGTTTGTTTGGCACATGGAATTAGACCTTGGAATAGTAATTATGACATTTGGAAGTACTTTTAGAATCACAATTACAAGTTTATGGTCCAATTTCGTGGAATTCTACTATGGGAGCATTTGGAAGATCTTATGAAAATAGCTTATAACTCCCATAAGGTCTTTTGAGCTTAGCATATTTCCATAAATTTTTTAATATAACTTATCAAAATAAGATCTTTTTAATTTATTTCAATAAGTTGTCAAATTTACAATATGAACCCCTCATGCAATAAGAGCGTATTGAATAAGCACTTAATTAAATTGTCACCTAAACATACCTATAACTAAAACTAACATTTCTAAATTATTAACCCTTAACTTTCTTATTACAATTCCTAATCTCAACCCCATACTATTGCTCTCTACTTTTATTGCTTCCCTCACCATTGCCATTGTTGTTGCCACCACCTCCTCCACCAAGCATACTATCATGGTCACTATCACCATTTACTTTACACATGGTTGTTGTTGTCATTACTACTACCATCACCACATCATCATTATTGCTGAATCCATTACTACCACCATCACTTCACCTCATTGCCATCGTCACCGATTACTACTGTCACTACCACCAATTGTTGCCACCACCACCCATTATCCTCTCAACCCTACTATCATTGCTGCTAATGCTACTACCACTAATCACCATCAATGTCGCTACCTCCTTTTCATCCCCACCAACCCCTCAACCCATTATTGTCAGCATCATTGCTACCATCGTCTATGATTAAATATTTTTATTCAACCCGCATAATCTTAGCCATGATTACCTCCAATTAGCGGTGTCAAAATGGAAATAAAATTAAAATTAGAATTATAATTCCATAATCAAATAATTTACACAACCATTATGACTCTAAACCAATTCCAACTCAAAGTATTAAAATTGGAATTACAATTCTAAACTACAATTCCAATTCCATGTAAGAGAACCAATATAGCTAAACCATGTGACTTATGGTATGGGATAATACTTAATTTTCATCTCCAACTCCAAGCCAATGCTAGGTTGCATGCTGAACTTGCATTTCATGTACTTCCTTTCATTCCAAAGTTGCTTCTACTCACAAGTCTTCTTACAATTTATTCCCTCTAGTGATATTCATTAAATAAGCAAGTATGTGGCACTTATTTTCTAACCTACTAAATAAACCAAGGCCAGCATCACAAAAGCAATTACAAATGAACATATTTAAACCAATTTAATCTATTCATATTCAAGCTAAAACTCTGAACTCAATTTGATCTCAACCCATTAACTGAATTTATTTAGCAATCATTTGATTACTATTACTCATTAAATGCAAATGATAAATATATCATCATTCAGTAACATATTGAAGTCCAATATACTAACTCCAAGAAATATAGACCCCCAATTCCTAACCATCCAAACCAAAATTCTCTCAAGTTCTACCAACATGGAATTTACATTACATATCTAATTAACAAACCTCAACAAATTCAATGCCTATACATCACAATTTAAGATATAATACTAAATGAAATTAATTTGTAGTTATAACATGAGGGAAATAAGGACAAAAGAGAATTATAGTAAAGAAATAATATGAAAGAACCGATGTGTTTTAATGAAACATATTGTAGAAGTTTCTTTTTTTTAAGTGTAAATGATAACTGTAAGCAGGTTTAAATGGTGTAAATTGTTTAGGTTTACACTTCAACTTGATTATATAGGCAAGTTGCTGTTCACATATTCAACCTAAACACAACCTAATTCATAGTGGTTTCAACCAAGCCCAATATTCAACGTAAATTGTTTTATATTAAACCTGAACTCTATCGCAGATGATTAATTTTGAGTCATGTTGAAGGTTGAGTTGAAAAATGCTACCCTTAAGTGCCCATACAGTCACAGCTTACATAAACACAACACAGACGCAAAAACATACAAAGGTTCAAACAAACATTTTGATTTTATCCATTGGAAATGAAGAAAGAATGTTACTAAGTTCATAACAATAAGTGCTTGACCAATGAGTGCAAAATAAACAAGTCATGAAATTAAGTTAGTTATGCATTTTAATAGCTTTCCAAACCTGTTTTGGCTATTGCTTTCTTCTCTTGCAACAACTTCAAGTTCTCTGCTGCTGTTGTTTGTACTGCTTGTATCACTGGCATAATTCCTTTGCATTGCACTTTGTGCCAATCTGAACAAGCTATCTCTAATGCAGAGTCTTATTTTGACATCTAACTGTAGAAAAAAGTTAGCCTCAGGATTGTAGCTATGTCTGAATTAGTATAGAAGAAAAAATTATACAACACATCTTAAACCATTATCAACTCAACTTCACCTTTGATATAATATCCTGAAGCATGTATACTATGGTGTCTTCAACAAAATGATCATCAATTGCCAAAGAGATTGTATTAGAATCATCTTGTTCAGTTGGTGGATCTAGACCTGGAAGAGTTTTTAAATCTTCAATTTCAGGATCATCCCCATCACAAAGTTTACTTTGCATTTCTATGGCACATTTTTTATTCATTGATTTATTAGTGCTAGGAACTTGATGACCCAATTCTTTTTGTTGTTTTTGAATAGCAAGCATTGCCTGCATTTGCTGCCGCCTCCTTAGTTTTTCAATTTTTTCCTGGGGAGTCATAGTGAGAGGCTTGACTAAATCCACGGACTTGTTCACCGGATTGATTGCACTAAGAGATGCTTCATACCCAGAAAGCAGAGGCTGTTGCATAAGAACTCCTGATCCTGACTGTGCCTGTGGTAGCATCGAGATAGAAGGATATGCATTAGTAAGGCTCCCATACACAGGGCATGTCATATATGCATTTGTGATGTCCTGGTATAGTGTCTCATGTCCTTGAAGCTGCCCAAGAATTGAAGAGGGAGAAGACTGTATGACAGAAGATGCCAACTGATTCTGAAATTGTCCAGACGTGGTTGTTGAAGGAGACCAACTGCCATAAAACTCCTGCAATATTTTTCCCTCTTGTTTAACTTGAGATTTTTTCCGAGCTTTCAACTGATTCTTTTGCCCAAAATCCTGTATAACAATAACAATATAAAGATCAAACAACTTCTTGACTTTGAGAAGGAAAAAGATGACTACCAAAGGCAGCACATTATTATGCCAAAGATGAGTAAGAAACCTTTGAAAATCTTAGTAAACAGGACACATTCACATATGACAGGACATAATAGAAGTGTAGTATTACTGAAAGAGCACACCAAAAATAAACAAATTTGAACCATGAAAAATATTCTCCATGTAACAATCATTTGTTACTAAAGATGCGAACAAGCTTATTCTGAATTTTCAAGCAACGCAATGAAGGGTAACGTAACCAGAACTCTCTGACCTCAAAGCACAGTAATATTGGACAATAAAACTATATGCTGTCTATACACCCCTGAAATAGTTTGACTGCGCTTGAAACTGAAGAAAAGGAGATAGTAAAGTCCAAGTTATTGCTAAAATTTCTTTGTTCATAAAATTCCTTGTTTGGATTATTAAATTTAGAAAAAGGTATTTGCACCGTAGGAAAAGCTGCCAAGGTGGTGAAGGAAAGGTTACAGGTGGCTAAGTTGTCTAGCTAAGCTAGTAGCAACATTTCACTAGTCTAGGATGCATATGATCATGGATTACAAAGCAATGGTGCAAGACCATTTGAATAAAGTGCATATGATCTGTTAGAATATATGGAAATATCCAAAAATATCTGATATCTTATATTATCATCTACTATTAGTTTCCTTGATTCCTCATCATCTCTTAGGAATGGTTACCATTGTTGTAAATAGGATAATTTTGTAAACAAGGAAATTACGTAATTATAGTAATCATCATGTATTAGTGTGATTCTAGGTAACTATAAATCATGTATTTATTACGTATTTAGTGCACCCTCATTATAAATAGTCAACTTCAATATGCATTAAGAAACACAAATTCATTCATATGTTCTCTGGTTCCTCTCCTCTCTCAGCATAGTATCTAGAACCTAACAAGAGCCAACCTTATTTTGTAACATTCGTAATGGGCTCACTGTCCAATTGACAATTTTTTTTACCAGCAACCATGATTTCTGTCCGCTTTCCAGTCTCCATCTTTAACAGATTTCTTTTTCCTTTTTTCTTGGGGTTTCCATCATTCCCCTCCCTGCCAACCACCTTTCCAGTAATTTTTCTTTACGATGACCATAACACCCCAAATTTCTTTGCTTGATTTTATGATTTAGAAATTAATAATTATAAATAGAAAACCAAAACCAAAAATAAAAAATTAAAACCTAGAGATTTTAGAAAATTAGGAATCTTAATGAGAAATTATGAAAACACCCCTGAAATCTCTAAGAAAACTGGAATTTTGGTATAATTACAAAAATGCTCTTGAAATCTCTAAAGAAGCTAGGATTTTCTGTCATTACAAAAATATCCCTAAGATAAAGATAACAGTAGATAGAGTATAGGAATCCCGAGGCAGAAGTTTAGATATCTCTGAGGAATTTAGAACCTTCCAATAATTATGATAATGTCACTAGGATAAAATTAATGGCAGATAAAGGGTAGAAACCTTACAGTAAAAACATTGAGGTCTCACAAAGAATTCAAATTTCCCGGTAAGTACCAAGCTACCACTAGAACTCAATGAACAGTTTAGGAATACACCAGGCAGAACTAATCAAAGGATAGAAGTTTTAAGAAGAATGTTTAGAGATTTTTCTAGAAAACCTCTGAAAATGACCAAAATGTCTCTTATAGCCTAGGCAAGACAGAAACTGTATGCAGAGGCAAGACATGTTTTTCTAGGTGATTTGAAAAGTGAAGAGACTTGCTATAAATGAAGTCATGAGTCATCCAAACATTAATTTCACTAAAAGACGAAAACATTAATGAGGAGAAAGTGAAGAGACTTGAACACATGAAGGGCACTATGAATTTGAGGTGTTACGTCCATATCTGAGGAAGTTTATATTGGTGTTTTTGATAATATATTAATATACAGCAGGAGTGAAACATATCATTTAGTGCACCCCGCACAGTTCTGCAACTATTAAAGGATCATAAGTTGTTTGCTAGTTTGAAGAAATGTAGCTTTGGTCAGAAACAAATAGAGTACTTGGGTCATATAATTTCAGACCAAAGAGTGGTAGCAGACCCAAAAAAGCTGGATATTATGATGTCAAGGCCAACTCCTAAAGATGTGTAAGCATAAAGAGGTTTTTTGGGGCATACAAGTTATTATAGAAGATCTATGAGAACTTAGGGCACATTGCTCATCCTTTAACACAACTACTGACGAAGGAAGGATTTTGTTGGAATAAGGAGGTACAGGGAGCTTTTGATATGTTGAAGGCAGCTATGGCCAGATTACCAACCCTCACAGTACCCAACTTCTCAAAAACTTTCATCATAGAGACAGATGCATCTAATAAAGGATTGACAACAATTCTTCTCCAGGAAGGTAGACCGGCATCTTTTCTCAGTCAAAAGTTATTAGAGAAATCCCAAAGGAAGTCAGTTTATGAAAGGAATTGATGGCCATTGCAATGGCAGTACAAAAGTGGAGACATCATTTGATGCGAAGCCATTGTGAGGTTCATACAGATCAAAGGAGCCTCAGATTTTTAATTGATCAACGATTATTGAATGATGAACAGCCTAAATGGACCTCTAAGCTTATGGGTTTTGATTTTGAAATTAAGTACAAACCGAGCTGCCAAAATAGAGCAGCAGATACACTAATCAGAAAAATGACCTATGCAATTATCTCTATCATTCAATGTCAGGATCTGGAGAAATGGGTTGACAAGGTACAAGCTAATTCAAAGTTACGGGGTATGATACAAGATATCCTATGGGACTCGAAGGCACATCCAGGGTACTCGTTACAAGGTGGAAAGTTTTGTATCAAGGGAAGTTGGTTTGGCCAAGAGGATCTCCACAAATTCCTTTGTTACTATCAGAATTTAACAATTCTGCAATAGGTGGGCCATTCAGGTTTTTTCAGAACTTAGAAGAATTTCAGCATTTGTTTTCTATGAAGGTATCAGGAACAACATTTAGCAATATGTTGTAGCTTGTGAAGTGTGCCAACAAAATAAACACCAAACATTGACTGCAGCAGGACTCTTACAACCTCTCCAGTCCCTACGAAGGTTTTGTCTGACATAACCATGGATTTTATTCATGATCCTTCTAAGGCACAAGGCAAAAATAGCATACTACTGGTGGTGGATAGACTCACAAAGTATGCTCACTCCTTACCGATGTGTCATCCTTTCATTGCTCAGGAGGTAGCAAAAATTTTCCTCAAGGAAATAATTTGATTTCAGGGATTTCCAACTACTATTGTCTCAGATTGAGATAAAATCTTCCTTAGCAATTTCTGGATAGAGCTATTTCAGTTTGCTGGCATGAAAATAAAATTCAGCTCAACCACACCCTTAGACAGACGGACAAATAAAGGTTGTTGTTAACAAGTGCCTAGAAAACCTATTTGACTTTTTGAACAGAGAGAAAACCTAAGCAATGGCATATAAATAGCTCAACCAAACTCACACCATTCAAGGATCTATATGGGCATGATCCCCCTCATCTTCTCAAAGTGGCCACCATTCCTCGAGCAGTAGAAGTAGTGAGTAGTGAGTAGCAAATAGATTGACACAGGAAAAGGACATCATTTTACATGACTTAAAGACTAATCTGGTGAAAGAACAAGATTAGCTGAAGAAATTTGCAGGCAAACACAAGAGAGAGGTCAACCTGGAAGTTGGGGGCTAGGTTTATCAAAAATTGCAACCATACAAATTGAAGTTTCTAGCCAGGAAAATGAACGAGAAGCTGAACCCCAAATTTTATGGACCTTTTCAGGCTATGAAAAGAGTAGGACAGGTTGCATATTAATTGCAATTATCTCAGAAGAGTAGAATACACCTTCTTTTTCATATGCCACTTCATAAGAAAGAAATTGGTCCTACTATCACTCCCCAACCTCTACCTCTAGTGCTGATAGAAGATTTAGAGCTGCAAGTTGAGCCCATAGAAGTCATAGCAGCTTCCTTCTCAACACACTAAGGTTCTGATCAAATGGAAAGATCTTCCATATTTGGAAGCTACTTGGAAATCATATGATGTTGTACAACACCAATTCCCACAATTTCACCTCAAGGATAAGATGAAACTTTTGGGGGGGGGGGGGGGGGGGAGTATTGTAATCTGTAAGTAATCGACCCCAAATTGGGAAAGTATATGTTAGAAGGTGGAAAAGGAATGGGATTGAGCAAGAACCCACAGGATTAGGATAGGCAAGTGAGCCAGTTAGGCAGTTATAACAGAAACTGTTACTGGTATAACTGATTAAATGACAAATAGGAGAAGGGGGAGGAGAGGGTATTCGGTTGGTTAGTCAGGACTTGGTGGGAGAGGATAGGCTCTCAAAATCCTGTTGGCACTCATTGTATTCTCATTTTCTTTCTCAATCTTGGGTATATCTTTCTCCCAGCTGAGATCATTCAATAAAGAGACTGTTTGTGTAATCTTTCCATTCATAAATTGGTCCAATTCTTACAGATTACTTGAGACTTAAGTCTGGGTTGCTTCACTTGCTGAACTTGGCATTATTAGGGTCTTTCAGTAGCCCATATAAGGCATATTATTTATCTTACAGATATTATTATTGATATATTGAGAATTTCAATTATTGAGATTGTTTCTTGCTTCTTTGGTTCCAATTTACATCATTGATCATTCTGCAAAATGGCTTCACATACCTGCTGCTCCTTTCCAGTAGTGATAACTCTCTCTCTGGCATATCCTACGTTGACTGTGTTTGCATGAGCATTTTGAATATCATGAGATGAAGAATCACCAATCCTCTTAAAGATAGGGGAAAATGATTGACCATTATGTTGAACATATTCTGCTTTAATTTCCAAAGGCTCAGATCTGTTCCTTAAAGCACTTGCTCGACTTGGTGCTTCCAAGTGTGTGGGTATTGTACTGTTACTGACATCTTTGGAAGACCACAGCTCATCAGAATTCTCAAGACTTACATGGCCAAATATAGGGTCATCGTTGCTGCAAAATCATCACTTGTGAGAATATTCAGTCAGACATATACCATTGTAAACAATAAAAGTTCACAAAACTAATATCTCTAAGGACAGAAATACTATAATTCCAGATTAACACTGCTGTTCAATGTTATTCATCATGTGTGCAACAAAATTAATCCAAGGAATTGTAAAATACCTATGAACTATATCAAAAGTTGGCAACATGAAGTCTCAGTTCCAAGTTTAATTACTGAAAAAATAGAGATGTTCATAAATTTGACATCATAATATTATCCTTTTTCATTTCAGAAATGCTAGTAACACACTCTACTTCCAGCACCATTTATTTTATTGTCAGGCAAAATTCATGCGGGACTAACTAAATGAGATGGGTCCCACTCCCTATTTGGTGGATCTTATTCCCTATTTATTATTGCTAGATTCCTCTTCTAATGTTGAATGTTACCTACACACTTATTGCAGCTTCAACTGTGCACAGCTGCACACATGGTTCTATCTGAGTTTGGTAGAAACAAGATTAAGGGCACTTATACTCAGATTGATCCACATGTAAGCATCAGTGTAAATTTGTAATGGAAAAGCTTTCAACAAGAGTAAGAGGATAAAGAGAAGTTTCATCCATCATAATTACTGTTCAAGATCAGAAAATATCTAACTAGACTAACAATGACCTTAGAAAATACATGTTCGATGTATAAAATAGTGCACAAGATATACTTTACCTGAAAATTCGATCAAGATCATCAAAGCTTCCTATGTTATCCCAGGCATAGTTGACAAAATCACCTTGCTCTTTACCTTCATTAGCGCTTTGAAAATTTTCTACATCCCTTTCTAGTTGTGCAGTCTCTTCTGTCACGGATATAAATAATTAGAAATGATTAAATAGTCACAGCATATAATACATGTTTATGGTTTTTCATATATTAATGGTGTAAAATAAACTCAGAAAAACAAGCTGACATGCCTCTGCACACAAACAAACACTGACAGACATGCTATCTAATATACTCATAATTCCAACAATTAGTAATTTTACCACCTCTTTGCTGAAATGAATTTGCTAATTTCACCTAAATTTTTAGATACTTCAGTACCCAGGGAACCCTGATCAGTTTTAGCTGCACTGGATAAAGATAAGTCAGGCCATGAGTTTGTGCCAGATTCAGAGGCAGATTGTCCCTCAATAATATCAAGTTTGGAACTGCTTCCAAGCTTTCTTCGATGAAAATTAGTTTTAGCCTCTATTCTCTTCTGCTCGACCAGTTTAGTGGCAAAAGCTTCCTGATTCCATTCTTTCTTGTCATGAAGATCTTCACTTGCCTCCGGATAAGGCACAATATGATCATCACTCTCACCCGCCTCACCCCATAGTATGTTAGCAAGCTGAAAACAATCCATTGTCAAACATGTAATAAATATTGATGAGACAAAAACCAATGAGAAAAATAAAACGCTTCAGATGCTAGCAGTAGGAACATTCATAGACACAAGTATATACTATGGCAACTCTGTAATGAAGTGTCATGCAATTTCTATGATGTAAAGATCAGATAGCCCATGATGTTAACAAAGGGCATCTCCATTTCTATTTTAATCATAGGAAAATATATCAGTGGATTCTATATCATGTAAAAATTATGAAAACTTTATTATGATAAACTGAACATAGTTGAAAATGGATTTCAACCATACCAGAAATAAAAACTGCCACTTCATACAAAGTGTTTCAGTTTCTGAAGTTTTATATGGGATTTCGAACCTATGCAGCATAATGCATATATTCTCTATTCATTCAACAAATATTAAAATGGCATAGATAGTATGTATGGTGAATTTTATGCATTAATTAGACATAATAGTTTAACTATGATTTTTCTTTCACCCATTGACTGGCCTATCTCACAAGCAACCGTTCCACTAAGATTCAATTGGACTGAACTTAGCCAGGTTGCTTATCCCATTTCCGGTTCTGCAGCCATTAAAAGTAACATCTATACATTATTTTTCATTGGACAACTAGATATTATATTGCAATCTAAGAATGATTAGTGATAACAAGAATGTGAAATTATTGATGGGGGCTGGCAAGCAACAATGTGTGAACAACCATTTCATATTATACAATTAAATAATAAATTAGTTCAACCAAGATAAAAACTCAAATAACTAATCCTTCTGTTAAGAAAATAAGAAGGTTAAGGGTGGATGTACAAGTAACAAACAAAAATAAACAAAAATATATTTACTGAAATGCTTACATGAAATAAATTGAAAACATATTTTTACTGGTACTTCAACTATAGGGTGACACTTATAGCCTCTTCCTTGGATGCCCTAAAAGTAATTAATATTCCTAATTCCATATCAAACTCTGAATTATTTAGAACTTCAAAACTTTCTTGTATAACTATATTTGTCAAACTCCCCCAATACTGAAGCTTACTTAAGCTCTTAGCTTGTACCAAAGTTCAAATTTATCAAATAAAAACTTAAAATTCCACTAAAACATGGACTTGCTGCATAATAAGTTTAATAAATGTGAACAACTACTAACAGGAAAAGTTTCACTAACAAAACCTTAGGTCAGTTAATCAGTTTGTTCTACGGTGGAAGACAGGCGAAACTGTGTGATAAATCACAACAATGATAATCTGACATGAATGTGATATTTGGATCCAATCCAACCTTTAACGTGATTTGAATCTTTGATCTAGATTTCTGAAAGCAGAGGGATCTTTTCAAAAAACATTAATGAGAGAAGCATTGATGTGAAAAACATGGCCCTACTGCATAACATCTTCAGATGTAAAGAAATGTCCTTAAATACATTGGCATTATGCTTTGTTGAAAGAGAGAAAGAGAAACATATGCTGGAAACTGTGTGTCTCTATTACACTAAAGACTTGATATTTAAATAAAGACAATATATACCAAGATACAATTTTCCTAATTACTACATAACACACTAAACCTGGATAAACTTATACAGAACCTAGAGATAATGCTACGCATTTCTAACACACTTCAACCAAATATATGTAACTACTTAATCCTATAACAATTTTCAAGATGAAAAATTCTTTACATTCCATTACTCCTTTGTTAAAGTGACAGTCTACTACATGACTATGGTGTGCTCCATTAGGTTCATTAAATCCTCATACTACCTACAATCCTTCTTCCCATCTTAGCACCCAAAATTCCATTTTCTCCCTTCTTCGAGGCATTGTTCTAATGTGAATTTATTAAAAATGTGACTCCATGCATCAAAACTTCCTTTGTCCCCCATAACAAAACAAACTATAAATTGAAAGGCAATCTGCTGCCACAAATTGGACTGTGAAACCCTTGAATGGCCAAAGTAATGCACAATAGGCACAAGAAGAAGAGAAAAAAAAATTGCAGAACAAGGAAATCACATGTAGGAATGAGTAAAAAACTACAAATCCTTGCTATTATTTTACCCCAATCCATGTTTCATATCAATTCAATTTATTTCCAAGTGAGCTACAATGAAGAAAAAACTAAAGATTTAAATTCAATCAATCTGGAATTTAAGGTCAGTACTGTGTGAGAATACTCAAGCAACCCTGACTGCAAGACTGTAATCAATAATCATCAGTGAAAAAAAGATCCTAACAATGTGTACACCGGAGGTTTTCTGTTTCTTAACTTTTTCAGTACCCCACTCTCATAATTTATGAATAGGAAACAGAAATACATCATAGGAAGAAATCATATTCTCTTCATCCTGATACAATACAACTGATTCCGTTCTTACCCAAGCCTCCTTACTGTATGCAATCATAAAAAGTTATGAATCTGAGTGCAGCCACTAGCTTTCCCAAAACTTATCAACACATCATATAGTGTTGATTTTTTTTATCCTTCCAAGGATAAACCCACTACAAATCATGACCATCTTCCACCTCCACAACTCTTTATTAGTGCTAAACTTTGTTAAGGTATATGACAGTGACTATACTCTCATGGTCTAGAACAATTATGATAAGACCTATCAGACTACAACCATAATGCGATTCCCAAGTCCCAACCATAAAATGTTCCAAGATTAGAATATCATTTTTCCAAAACACTGCTTGGCTGCTTGTTGGATCCAGTTCATAGTCCATTCCTTGTTATTTCATGTACTTTCAGCCCAACAAAGAAATTTCCTCACCTCATCTCCTAAGTTTCAAATTAGAATATTTTGATGTTAATAAATCAGGAATAAGGACTGCCTGAAAGTGAAGAAAGGACAAATGTAGTATAAACAGGCTTTTCAACAACCGACAAAACCTTTCAAAACCTAAGAACCAAATTCATCTGAAAGAAACCTTTTTACTTTAAAAGAGGTCTCTGTACTTAATCTCGACCATGTTACTCATAAAGATTTCTCAGAACATCTAAAGTCTAGACAGATTAAGAAGGCTGCAAAGTCTTTCTCTTCCCATCTAGTTCAGATTTAGGCCTCTATGACACAACAAATGAGACCGTCGAAAGCTCCCAACAATATTTAATTTGCTAGCGATACAATAAACCAATAAAAAAACTACAAAAACAACATTTTCACCTCAATTTCAATCTGTTATCATCATTTCATATTCAAATCACCAACTACACCCCAAAAAAAATTTTAAAATAGAAACAACTAATAAACCCAAAAAAAAAATATCAATTTTTTTACAATCGCAACCAACTACGATCTAATAATATAATAATAATTGAGAAAAATTTTGAAATTGACTAACCTCTTCGTCGTTCCAATCAAACATTTCTTACATGCGCAGCAAAGAAGTTGTAAAAGCAAAACGCAGAATCAAACACCAGACCATGAATTACTTCACTCATCGCCGAGAAAACCTCAGAAGATTTCACCTAGATAATCAGCAAAATAACAGCATCATGGAATCGAGCAGATGCAGGCAAAACGAGGTCGTCGCAGAGGACTCGCTTACATTTCCCACGAAGCGCATGCAGCAATGGAAAGTGAAGATAGAAGAAAGAACAGAAGAGCCTTCAAGTTTTCGGTAAAACGGCGACGGAGCGTGTAGTGAGAGAGCGCACGTGATGTCACGCGAGTGGTTCACAAGTGGCGGAGTTAGTCGCATGTCGACACGTGTGAGCGTGCGTATCTAAAGTAGTGGCTCTGAGAGAGTCTATCAAAAGCTGAATTCTCATTGGTTTGCAATAGCATATTCTCTCTCTCTCTCTCTCTGGTTCTGTTTTTGGGTTTCGGTATGGTGGCCTCGTGGGCCACTAGAAGGGCCTATATCGTGGCTCAGGTAGCAGCAAAGGTCGCTTTCGAGGGGGCCCAGTTGCTCGTGTTTATCACCAGTGGATGATATAATATTATTCCAAATGTGGGTAAAACAAATATGAAACTAAAAATTTCTCTATTAAATTTGTTGGGTTCTATGCCATATATCACCAAAGATTATAATTTTTCCCAATTTAGTTTGATATAGTATCTTCAAATAAGGAAATAGATATATACAGTGGCATATATCTTATTTTTTTTATAATTTTAATCACTATAAATAATTATTGTATATTTTGTAATAAGTTCATTAATTATTTGTAATAATTAAAATATAAAAAATGTAAAACCCTTGTATCAATTAAAAAATATTATTATGAACATAAATAATGATCCTTATTTTTTTATTAAAATAAATAATAGTAAAATCGATGAGAAAGGTGACATTAGTAATAAATATATATATATATATATATAAAATAATTTTAATGTTATATGAAATATTTTATATTATGTTGGGATGAATTATGTTAAGGGAAGAATGTAATTTTTTTAAAAATTTAAAAATAAATAATTAAAATTTTAAAAAAAATATAAAATATTTCAATAAGGTAAAATGAAAGAATTTAAAAGTTTACTAAAATAAGTATAATTTCAAATTTCACCTTCCAGTTTTTTTATGGTCTTATCATCTTCCTCTTTTATTCAACCATCATGTAGAAACTCTATTATAAAAGGAAAATTCATTTGTCATTGTTATTAATCTCTAACTAACTCTCCTTCCTTTTGATCATCATTCTCACCCTTATATCCCTGCTTTTGTTGCTAGAAGAAAGTCTTAGCCTACCTCCTCTCCTATTCTTCCATCCAATCTCTAACTTTTTTGCACGAGTAGGTCAAAATCACTACGCTGTCGTTAACTAAACACTTTTTTATTCTCATTGTTATCGTTGATGGCAACAATAGGTACATATAGAAAAGGTAGCACAGTAGGCATCAATTAGGATGATGAAGATGAGGTGCAATCGATGTTGGCATTAGTGGATTCAACGATGGAGTGGAAGCAATCGAGGGAGGAGAAGAAGTGTTGGGAGGTGAATGTACTGGTGAGATCGAGAGGATTTGGGTTCAATAAAGTAGTGTAGGATGATAGGATGGTCATAGAAAATGTTGATGGTGATTGATGACATGGTGATGGTAGGTGATGATGGACAGTCGTGATTGTGATCATCAATATCGCGTTTAAGAATGGATGGAAAAGTGACACTTCAGCTTGTAAAGAGAGGTTTGGGTGTGAATGGAGTGCATGAAATTTAAGGAATATAGTTTGAGACATTTAAAGTTGTTTCTATTTCTTCTTATTCCTCCTTTTCTTGGTAAACTGTAATAGAAGGAAGAAGCATCTTTATTTAAAATTTTAAAATCATTCATCCAAATAAAACATTTTTAAAACTAAAATATTTAAATGTTCAAATTATTCATCCAAACACAATTAATTTCTTTCCACATAATTTTTTATTTTTGTCTTATAATTTTTAAAATTCAAACTCTTGATGAATACAAATGATTCAAAATTTCTAATTATGCTTTTATCCATAAGCTTACCATACCACTTAATCCCTAACCTTTCTTTAACAATTTGATTACTATTGAAAAATTAACAAGATATCTTATCTTTGTATAATTATTTTTATATTTTTGGAAATATTTTTTTATTTTTTAATTTATTATTACTCTAATGTAATAATTTTTATTATCAATTTAATTAAAATAAATCAAAATATTTTTAAACAAAACATATTTAAACCTGAATGATAATAAACATGTTGAAGAGATAATAAACAATTTTTACATTTTCAAAAAGCAAAGTAATACTTATTATAGTGATTTTGAAAAAAAAAATTAATGTAAAAATTAAATAAATATAATAGATTTCTTGTATATAAAATAAATCTCATTGTAATAAAATTATTACTCTCTTATAAATGGTAATTATTAAATATTATTTTTATTTAATGTTTAATATTAATTAATTCTTAATTATTTTTTATTAATCATCCAACTACTTAAAAAACAAATAAAAATTTAATTACATTACAATAAAATTTATTATTTTTATCGACTAAAAATAAATTTTTGACAACTTTTAACCGCCACAATTATTTTTACCAATATTTTTAAAAAATGCTAGTTTTACCGGTGCTACAAATAGTTTGTAGCAATTTTTCAGTAACCGCCAACAAAACAGGAAAAAATAGTGAATAATTTTATTGACGGTTAAAAATTTCCATACATGCATAAAAATTGCTACACATTATTGTTTTGGATTTAGATTTTATTGATGATTTTTAAGTGTCAAAAATGCATAAAAAAAACTACCACAAATAATCATCTCTATCTTTTAGTGTTTAATTTTTTTCACATTTTTATTATTTAATTTTAAAATGTTTTGTAAGAAAAGAGACAACACACAGAAGGGGATTGAATGTGATGTCGTAGGAAAACTTTATAGAGAGAGAGAATGAGAGAAATAATTACATTAAGAGTTTATACAAATTCAACCTTATCAACCCAAGAATTACATCCAATTATCACTCAACATGTATTTCTACTTTTATAGACAATATTGTTACAATATTTTATACAAGTCTTTCCCGACTTAACCCAAAATTTCCAGAAATTATTCTAAACATTCTTATGCCTAAAAAAACACTTTTCGAAGGTTACAAAAAAAAAATGGATACACAAGATTTTGCTCAAATTATGAGTATGTAGAGTCTTTAGATTAGTACTTAATTAATATTTGTTATCTTTTACTCATAAGTTTCCATCATTATATAGAAAGGGACGAAGTAGTCGTTGAGAAATAAACAAGGTTTTACAATGTCTTCTGCATAAGTATTGAATGTATGACCTTGGATTGGAAAAAAGCATATTCCTCCTTCTTGTTTGAACTACTTCGTATGTCAAGTTCTTCTTTGAGCTTATACTTTGATGTAACAAGGTCTGATAATTTTTTTTTATGGATCATTATCTATATAAAAAACTTATCTTTATGCAGTATCAGTTGGGTCTACTTTATGTCTTGTGTTTCATTTCTGCATAGGCCATAAAACACTTAAGGTCTCTTAAAACACTTAGCTTTTATACCTGTCCAAGAATGTAACATACTATATGTACAAGTTTTTGTCATTTATCAAAATATTTGTTAATACATATTTTTACAACTTGGTTCCAACATGTTCATACTATCAATTTTGAGGAAATACTATCAACTTAATTTAGTTTAAACTAAAAAATATATTTTTAAATCATCCTTAAATAACAAAAAAAATTAGAAGTTAAAGTGTTAAAAATATGTATTTTAAATCATTCTTAAATCATAGAGATTATAATTTATGATTATTCACATCTTACCTAGAAAGTCAATGATAGATTCCTTTATTTAAGTTTAAGGTTTTTTTTAATTAACTTTAAACTTGAATTAAATAAGAAGTTATCTCTTTCTGGTATAAAATAAAATGCTTATCTATTATTATGAATTTGTTGAAAAAGAAATATAATGTATACATCAAGAACAACAATTACAAATAACAAGCTATGAAATTATAAAACAAGAAAAATAATCCAAAAAATTGTTACAATCCAAAAAGTACTTCTAACTTACACCTTTCAAGCTTAGATGTAAAGCAACATAGTCTATTGTGATTACGCCCAGCATGCCAAGTTGGTTTTGGAAGACAAATCAATCAACCATACAGCTACCACAAAACTACATCATGAATAATCTATAGTTAGGTTTTTAACTAATCAAAGGAGACTTACTAAAAATTCAACCTGGATCATGGTCTAAAATGTACCATAGTAAAGCATCCCTTAGGAAAGGATAACAAAGAAGTAAGAATTCACATATGGTAGCAAATATATGAAACAAGTTTCAACTATTGTTTATTGCAATCCATGCAGAAAAATTATGTGTGGCAGCCAGAACATCTTATAAGATTTCCAGAATCATTTCTCTAACACCAATGACATTTGTTCCTCCTATCTTTCTTCAATTTTATCCATAAGGCACAATCTTAAAAATCAATCAAATAAAGCAATCACTAGAAAACATTGAAAAACATTAAAGTAAGTAACAGAATAAGAAAAGACAAATAATGAAAAGTCAAAAGGCACCTACAAGTTAGCAACAGAGACATTCTTGGACCTGAAATTCTTTTACCCAACTCATTCAACTTGTAAATTAGTATGAGTCTACCTAAAGATTTTGAATTCAACATCTTAAAAATTATATTGCAATATTAAGTAGTTAATCACACTAGTTTGATAAAGTATTTTTGAATTTAAGATAAGTAGAAATATATATATATATATATTCATTGTCATTTAGTTTATGATATATTAATAATCAGCATGGCTTTATTATAAACACTACAATTTGCATAAAACATCATTGCACAACTAAACATATACACCTCCAAATAATAAATATATTTTGAATCACTTTTGTATTTTAATGGAAGGAGTACAACTGTGTCATTATATCAAATTGACATTCATTGATCCACAACCAAAATTAACTTACCACTAACTAACATTTGAAATGTAAATCATATAATATACATAGTTGCTTAAGTAAAGTTTCAACCAATTACCATGTCATAAAAAAAAGTATTCTAAACAGTTTGCTAAACCATTATTAAGTGTTAACCATAGGTACTATCATGTCAGTAGTTCAAAATAAAAGATGTAGTAAGGGAAAATCAATACCTTGTCATGGCATCCAACATCCCAAACAACAAAATTGATATTCTTATATTCCTCACAATTTTCACATTAAACCTTGCAACAAATGATATATTAGAAAAAATCTCACTAGGAACTTACTATTAGAAGGAAGTAAAGTCATTACCATGCTGACAATGATATTTGGTGACACTATATTTAGATTAAAAAACATTGATCATATACCAACCTTAGCCGACATCACAAAGAACTAGAGATAAAATTTACTTTTTTATTTTATTTGAAGGAAGAGGGAGGCAATAACAATGAATGAATAAATGAAAATAAGTGAGAAAAACCAAAACCTTGATTGATCCCACATTCATTTGAATTAGTCAACAAGGAAAAAGGAAATGAATGAGTTTATATATGTGTCATGTATACAACTAGGTCATTATGCACTCCTAAAAAAAAAGTTTCCTAAAGTGAAAACAAAATGGTATTAAACATTATTATAAATTATCAGCATAGCGTACAGATTGTTGAAGTATAAATGATGAATAGAACTTGGACTCAATCTCCCTTTCACATGTTTCACAATTTTAACTCCATTTTTATCAGCTCTTGTTAGATAAACAATTAGAGTTGACAGTATAATAGATATAAGAGGAGAGATTGATTCTAACCAGAACAATTGTTCTTCCTTCTTTTTTAAAGGGAAAAATATAAAAAAAAATTCTTTTTACCTTGCATTCAACTTCAATTTGAGAGATTCAATTTAAAATAGAAATTAGAGAAATAAAAAACTGAACACAAATAATTAAAAAGGAAAAATAAACTTACCTAAAGTTGGTTCAACTGTATTACTCACCACAAATCTAGTAGTTAGGATGAAGATCAAGAAAGAGCATTCAAGGATAAAATTATGCAGGTTCCATTGTAATTTAACAAATGCTAGCTTTAATACAATGAATCTGTAATATTTATTCATCGATATATTTTTCTAAAATTGTTTTCATGTTTCAAAATTATTTTATGGATAGAGAGGAAATCCTACTTCAAAAATTAAGATAAAATGAAATGAAGTTAAGCACAATAATTAACATGTTCACAAAGGGTGTACGACATTCAAGTAGGTATGCTCCAATTGAAGAGGTCACTTGGATCAAGTGTGAAGGGTTAGACCTGATCCTATCAATCGTTTCTCTTTGGTTCCATTAGCATGATTCTCATGCTCCTCCATACTTCTATATTAGGATTCTTGCTAACACTCAATTGTAACTCGAATTTTATATATATATATATATATATATATATATATATATATATATAATATGCTACAAATCACAAAAGAACAACAAGTAACTTACTTTTATTTGGCACAAATCCTTCACAAACTCCGGAGATAAATCTATGTAGTTCTATAAATATAAGCTTAGATATCACACTACAAAAAAGTTAAAGTTTATTGACATTTATTTTTTAGCAGTTATAAGAAACCGCTAAAATTATAATTTTTGATAATTTATTTGAATGGAATAAAAAAAACTATCTTCTATTTATTTACTTTTTATATTTTTTATTCTTCTCTTTCACGTTTTAAGTCACATTTTCCTTCACCTTTTCCTCTTAGAGTGTTTCATTCTTCCAACTTTTCATATGTGCAATCTCTGACTATAAGCATGAGGATGATGGTCATGGTTCTAATGTCAACTACAACAAGACAAGACAATGAAAATTTTCGATGAAATACATTGATCAAAGAGGGGAAATCAGTATTGATCGGCAGTAATTAGGGCTTGGCAGCAGCGTTGATGATCACAGACTACAACGTGGTTTAGAGGATAACAGCATTTCCAGCATTATCATTCATGAGATTTCTTTCTTAAAAGAAATGGAGCACAAGGACATTGTTAGGTATTCTCTCCCTTGTTCCTTCAATTTCTTTTATTATTTATTTAAGAGTGCTACGACTTATTGCCGATGATGAAATTAGCACATTCATAATGTTGTTATTGTGTGTTACTGCTAGTTTATGTTGTATTGATGCTTCTGCTTTAATATAACATTCCAATCATATGAATGAAATAGGTGATTTCATATTGTTCATTTCAAGTTGTGTATTAGCTAATGAGATTTAACTTCTATATGTTGATGGTTGATAATATTTATTTGTTGCATATAAAGGATTTTTTCTATCCTACTCAAAAATATTTTTTGAACTTATTCATTGGTACCTTTTACCATTCCTGCTTTAATATAACTCAACTATAGAAGAATTTGATGCAACAAAATCACATGGTGTTGTGGGCAGTATTCAAATTGCCAAAAATATGCATACGATAAGAGCTTCTTTGGCTTTATTAAGGGTTAGTGGTTTATATGGTGATGGGAGTTGAATACCTTACAATCAAGCAAACACTTGCAGGCTTTTGAGTACAAAACAGGGTCTAGGAAAAATACAAGGTCAAAATGTTGATTTTGAGTATAAAACAGCCTTCCAAGAAGTAGCAAACACTTGCAGGATTTAGTTCTCGATTTCCTCAAAAGGTTGGTGATAAGTGTCCAATAAGACACTTATTTGGAACATAATTCAATGTAATTGCAAGTAATTGAAGTATAAAACACCATTAAAACATGAGAAAATGACATAAAACTAAATAACCCATGCACAATATGGAAAATACAGTTTTAGAGCCTTTTGGATGATAAATTCTCATAAATCTGATGTGTTTTAATTTCTGCAAAATGTTACAGGGTTCCGCGTTGGCAACGCAGTTGGGCCGCGTTGGACACGCGACGCTACAGACCAGTAGCTATAAAAAGCCCAGAACAGAACGAAAACAGGGTATCACTCACCCAATCCACTAATCTATCTCCAAAGCAAAAACCCAGAGGGTAGAGCCGCCGTTTCCCTAGATGCTAGTTCTATTCTCGGTGAAGGAGGAACCTTAGGGCGGAAGAAGGATTGCATCTGCAGCGTGCTGCCATGATCATGACTTTCTCTTCTTCCCCTGTTTTCTTCTTCTTCATCATGTGTAACTGAGTCCCTGTTGGGGAAGGATAAATCCTTAACTGATCTTATGTAACCCAGATTTTGCATTTATTTAAGATTGTTTTCCTTTAACGTTGATTATTCATCTCTTTGCTTAATGCTTTTATGACTTGGCCACTTATAAATTGAACCAAAATTCTTCTTCACAATTGGGAAATTGGTTTAAGAATTGGAACTGGGATTGAATAACATAATTGTGAAGGCTCTAGGGATAGAGGTTTACATTTGTGAGATCGTTTGAATTCTTGAACGTAAGGCTCACTGCAAATTAGGAATTGCTAAGGGATTAGGATTCCAAATTTGCTGTGAAGGATTGCTGAGTCATGGGAGTGACCTTCAATCACTAAGTTGTGAATTCGATCTTCAACTACTGTTTATCTTAAGTATATGAAATGATCAAGGATTACATAGGGGAAGTTTTGGTGAAATCCAACCCTAACATCTTTCAACATTTGAATTCTCACACATTTATATCAGTTGTTGAGTGTTTGATAGTTTAGAGTTTATTTTGAAGTATTCTTTGCAAACTGGAACAGAGTCCCAGATTAGTGACAGAATCTGTGAATCTTGTTATTTTTCTGTTTGCGTTGCCTACACGCTTCAATTTGTGTTGCCTACGTGACCCCATAACAGAGTTCAATTAGTGGACTAGTAGGAATTCAGTATTTGAACCAAATTCATGTGGAGACAATACTCTTACTCACTCTTTACTCTGTAAAACGATAAGGTGCACTTGCCTTCATACGTTTCACACCAACAGTTGGGAAACTAAAATAGTTTATTTTTCTAATCATCATGAATTTTTCCTATGCTTTAGTGCTATCGTAAGGTTGTTAACTTGTCAATGAGTGATCTTATGTTCTAGTCATAGGAATAGCTTCTTGGCTTACTTGGGTGATGTGCTCTTCTAATCCTCCCAAAACCTCACAATGGTGGGAGCCTTGTGTATTTTATTAAAATTCATAACTTATGTTTTCTTGTTCTGTTAATATTTTTTCTTAAATTATCTAAAATAAATAAAAAATTCTATTGAAATCTGATTTGATTTTATTGTTACTATTATATTATATGTACTTACAGAGCATAGCCTTATCATCTTGCTTTCTTGATCTTATTATATATTTAATGAGTAATGAGTTGTTGGCATTGATATTGTTATTGTTACATTTGTTTGAATCCAAATTGTTTTGGAAAAGAAAGTTTTATTATATCTATATTTTCCACTGGCATTGCTAAAAAGAAATCTTCTGTAAAAAACAAGTTATTTGGTTTGGCGAGGAGAAATGATTGAAGTACAAGGTTGACTATCTACATGTTGTTATCGATTGCTTGGTTTTATCAGGAACCTTAGGAACTACAACTTGCAAGGACCAACTCCTGGTTTAAGCATGATACCTTACCTTGCTTATCTGTAAGTTCAATTATCTCATTCACATTCAACTCAAATGATACCTTACCTTGCTTATCTGTAAGTTCAATTATCTCATTCACATTCAACTCAATTTATGATTGGTTTCACCTGACAAAAAGAAGAATGGATATACATTTTTAAAAGACAAACCATGACTTTGTAACTGTTTCTACTGATTGTTTATGTATATTCTAATGACCTCAATTGGATGAATCAATTCCTACTAATAAGCTTTCAGACAATATTACAAGCATATGACAACCTCTATTTACTTAAATACTAATATATTGATTGGTTTTACATTCAATTATTTGGGTTCCTAGTATGGATATTTCCTCTTATATTGATTGGTTTTACATTCAATTATTTGGGTTCCTAGTATGGATATTTCCTCTTATGTTAAGTGGTTAGCTCAAAAATCTTTAAAATATTGTAACATGGATTTCATATAATTTTATTGTTTGCCGTGATTCTTAATAGACATGTAATTATTTGGAAGTTGACTTGCATCGATTATTAATCAATTGGATTTCATTTGTTAGTTTCCCAAATTTTATGTGAGTCTTTTTGAATGATTAACATGTTAAGTTAATTTTAATTTTATATGTTCTTTGGAACCCAGTTACCAACAGTGGTAGGATGGTCTTATGCATTTATGGTCCCAGTTATATTGATTATTCATGATTCCTCATTGACGAGGATAGAAGACCCATATTTGGTTAGTACATTTCTCTATTCTTTTGTTTGATTGGCACATTTCAATTACAAGTTGATGGTTCCATTAGTTGTGCACAATATAATCAGTATGAACAATTTTACTTTTCAAAAGTCCTAATCATTAGTAATACTACGTATATTCCTTCTAAACAAATACAAAGGCATACACATCTTTTAAATTGTCCTCTACATGACATTTATTAGGCAAAAATAATTGTAGCCTATTTAAGAAAATGTGAGTTTAAGCATTTAAAGTTATGTTTAGAGATTAAAATAATGTCTTCCATTTATCTTTAGGGATTTCTTAACATTACGAGGAAAGTACATGGGATAATGATAGTAGTATCAAGCATACAAATTATTTTAGGCTTTAATTATGGGTCATTTTTCTAATTAAGCTTTTCTATGTGAAATGTATAGATATTTTTTCAGCCTAAAAATGAAGGTGGAATCCTTATGTTCTGTAGTCTATACATCAAATAATTGTTATCTTCTTCCGTTCTCATTTTTATCAGATTTTCAACCCACTTAGAATTGTTCCAATAACTGCATTAGTTGCTTTTGGATTATTTGATAGAGGATTTCCTGAGATAAAATAATAACTCTTGTATCATTAATACAAGTTCGAAAATTTTTAAATTTCATATTCATGTTTTCTTAATTCATTAATTAGTATTACTTTTGAATAATTTTTCAAATTTTTAAATTTTATATTCATGTTTTCTTAATTCATTAATTAGTATTACTTTTGAATAATTTTTTAAGTTGGCCTTCCATTGAAATTATAATTCCAATGTTAATTTTGTTTAATCCTTTCTTTAAATACTAATTAAATTCATATTTTTGTTAAATAAGCTAATTAAATTAAGTTGTGACAACTGAAAAGCACTAAAAAAAATAAAATATTTTGGTATTTATATTTTAGTGGTTATAAAAATGGCCAAAAAAATTTGAATATAATGATCCTATTAATTGCTGTTTTATTTTAAGTAGCCTTAGAATTGTAAATTCATGCTCTCATCTTCCTTGATTAGTGAGATCTATTCTTAAATTTTTGAATTTTTTTATTAATTTAAAAAATTTTATGGCAATTTTAACCTCCTATAAATAATTTATAATTATTAGCCATGTAATTTTAACCGACAGAATTAGCAATTTTTTTTTTGGTAACGTAAACACCGCATATTACATCTTACATATGAAGAATTCGAAGAATAAAAAAAGAAAAATGTAACTTAGAACGCATGAAAGAAAAAGAGGAAAAATATAAAAGTTTAAAAAAATTATTTTTTTTAATTCAAGTAAATTACAAATTTTTTAATGGTTTCTTATAATCATTAAAAAATAAATGCCAAAATATATTTTTTTTATAGTGTTAGTATATACGTTGAAAAAAAAAACATCATTCTAAAGATTGATTTAGACTTCTAAATTTTTTGGACCAATCCTAAAATTTATGTTGCAATCTTTTTATTGTTACATTCATATTTAGTTATCAACTACTTATTTATTTGGTTCATCAAAATACTGTATATGAACTTGATTAATGTTTTCTTTTTCTTTTTCGGGTTATCTTGATTAATGTTCACATGATGGAACTGTAAGCCTACCAAGCTCCCAGTTATCCCTGACAAAGTGAAGATGCAATCATTAGCATAGTGGTGTAGAACTCATTTTCTGAGGCAGTTGTAGCATATTATTTACCAAATAAATATCACTGAAAATGCATAAGGTGGCAAAAAAATGATTATAACATAATGCATTCTTAAAAAGACTTATCAGCCTGATACTACTATACAATAGAGGAATGAAGACAAAAGTTGTGAGGAACAAAATATTTTCCTAGAAGACTCATTAACACAAATGCACTCTCTTTACTGAACTTTGTTAGAATAGTTAATGTATAGAAGAAAGCAATATAAAGACCGCCACAAATTGTCCTAAGAATTTGCCTTGTCAATGTAAAGCCCTTCTAGTGATTGAAAACGGTACCCTTCTATTAGAAATTTCTATTTAATTCAGGCTGATAGAATGGTGGTTTTGATTTTAAAAAAATGGTACCCTTCTAGGGATTGAAAATTAACTTGACAATATTATCGTCGAGATTGATTCTCAAATTACCCACAGGACCATGAATGTTTCACCAATCCATTCAATGTGCCTCCCCATCATTGAATATTGCAAAATTAAAAATTAAAAATTTATGATAAAAGATATCATCTTATTTTTTAATTTTATCCTTAATAATTAGTTACTTCGAATATAAAAATTTTAATTATAAATAATTTTATACTTTTTTATAATAAAATTATAAAAATAAAATAATTATTATAAATATAAATAATTATTAAAATAATATAATTTTTAATTATGGTAACCGATAAGTGGCCCATGCATAATCCAGAAAAATAATAGTCATGAAGATAATAATAAAAATAAAATTAAACTTAACGACTCCACTGGGGATCGAACCCAGAATCTCTGGTTCCGTAGACCAGCGCCTTATCCATTGGGCCATGGAGTCATGTGTTGATAGCTTGCTCCCACAAACAATATAGATAGTATTATATTTTATATTTCTCTATGATTTTACGAGCATGTTATTATCAACGATAGGGAATTTTTGTGTATATATTATTTTTGTGAATCATGTTTTAAGATTTATGGCTTTTACAAATTATAATTATTGAGAATAATATTTTATTTGTTTTAAATATTTTTAGAAAAATATTATTATAAGTTTAGTTAATTTTTTTAATTTCATAAAAATTGTGTTATTAGTTCTTCACTACTCCTCTATTATTTAATTACAGATTAATTAGAAGAAAAAAAACTTTGTTAAATTTTTTGGCTCATTTTCATTTTTTTAAATATAAATTTTATTATATTATCAACTCTGTATTAAAATTGTATTACATTAAAAAGTATATATTAAATGATAATTAAGTGTAAGTATATCATAAATAAGTAATATATTTCAACTAAGATGAAAGATAAAATAATTAATTAAAAAAATTTTAAGATCATTTTAAATTATTTTTAATATGTTAGTTGTTTTGATAACTATTAATATATATTTTTTAAACTAATTCCATCACCGTTCAATACTTTTGCTATTTATTGAAAGTTATCTTTTCAATTTTATTCATTATATATTTTAATAATTTATCATTTATTATAAAATATTATTTTTATCATTATTTAGTGTTAAAATATTTAATTTAATTATTAAATATTTTATCTAAATTATTTATAATAAAATATTTAATTTTTGTGGATAAAATATTTAAAGAGAAAATAAATACCTTTTATAGAAATATTATTTAAAATTTATTTATAAAAATTAAAAATAAATATTTTAATTTCAAAGAAAAAATATTACTTATTTATAAATATAATATTTATTAAAAATACATTCTAAATAATAAAATAATAAAATTATCAAACTCTATTTTTTACAATATATAATTATCAAAATAACTATATATTTATTTATATAATTTTTAATAAAATATATAAATAAGAATATATTAAAAAATATTGTGCTTACTTTAAATATAATAATTTAATTTAAATATTAAAACTTATTATTAATAAAAAATTATAATATTTAAATTTAGTTTAATAATTATGTATTTATTTATCATTTATCTTTTGGTAAATAAAGTTAATAACTAGTTTTAACAAATAATTTTTTATTTTAATTAAGATATGTTTTAGCTTCCAATTTTAATATAATTTTTTAGTTTTTGAATTTGGTTGACAATGTATCTCAAGCTAGATGCAATAAGTAGTTCAAAATGTTTCTCAAGATAATTTTAACTTTAACTATTTTAATAATTAAATGAAATAATTAAAAAAAATTTAACGCTACTTTATTAACGTTCAAGATTTTTAGCTGCTGTTTGAAAGTCATCCTTTCATTTTTAGCTTTAATATATTTTGATAATTTCTCGTATTAAATATTATTTTTTATCATTATTTAATATTATAGTATTCAACTCAGTCATTAAATATTTTATTTAAATTATTTATAATAAAATATTTAATTTTTTATAAAAATTTTAAGAATAAAATAAATATTCTTATTATATAATATTATTTAAAATTTATTTATAAAAATCAAAAGTAAATATTTTAACTTCAAACCAAAACAATTAATTGAAAATATAACTTTTATTAAAAAATAAATAAATAGACAAAATAATCAAATTCTGTTTTATGATACACAGTAGTTAAAATAACTATAAATTTATTTATATAATTTTTTAATAGAAATATATATAAATAAAAAAAATTAAAGATTATCCTTATTTTTTATATAATAATTTAATTTAAATAATAAAATATTAAAATTTATAATTAATAAAAATTATAATACTTAAATTTCAGTTTAATATTATATTCTTATATAATATTTTATTTTTATTAACTAATTTAATAGAATACCCTTTACTTTAGTATTTTATTTTCAGTTTTCAACTACTTTTTAGTTTGTATCTATATTTTTTTCTTCAATTTCTAATTTTCAAGTCTTAACTAGCTTATCTATTATATCCTAAATTTAATTGATTTAACTTTTAATAATATAATATTTATTCCAGTATTTATTATAAACAGAATTGTTGGCTCGTCAATGGAATTTTAATTTATTAACTTTTTAATAAATTTCTTTTGTTCTATTTTCTCAATTATCATTTAAGATAATTATTAAAGTGGATTGTTAGAATTGTTGGCTGAGTGTTTAGATTAATGCTAAAGCCTACATCTATGTCAGAAGTGTTAAGAATCCAACCATCCTTATTTAAATTGTTTACTTAAATAAAAAAATAAAATTAGAAAAGTTAAAATTTGTAAAAATTGTAAATTTTGTGGTGTTTGATTCGATTTACGATTCTTTTTTATAAAACCAAATTCAACGCAAAATTTATACAACATCTAAAATTTATATACCTTGTTAATATTTTTTATTTTTTATTATATTTTTTAATTATATTTTAATGTATAGGATCATATCTAAAATTTGTATTGAAACATATTTAAATATAAATATTTTTATATGTTCAAGCCTCAAAGATTTGTTATTCTACATTTTTTTTATTGATTATGTTAATTGTTATGTTTTTTTTTAAAACAAAGTAAAAAAAAATTGAAAAATCCAAAACAAACCAAATTACAAATAATTTTTATAATCATTTTTGATAATTTTTTTTAATCTAAAATCGAATCAAATAACCATCGCGAACACTCCTAGTTTATGATACTAACAAATGATGGAGACAAATCATGTGAAGGATATACTATATTTTTTTTTCAAGTGTTGTAAATCATAAGTAGGTTGAAACATTTAATTGTAATATTTACAAGGATTAACATGTCTCCTTCAGCATTATCTTTCAGAATCAACAGTTTTTTTTTTTTTTAAATAATAACAGAACTAGCAAGATAAGGAACACACAATAGAAACCTAATGAATAAGAAGTAATTGTATCTTAAATAAAGAAAACAGACTTCTTTTATATAGAAGTGAGATTTTCTAATTTAATGTACATAATCATATTTAAAAAGAGTAATTTAAATTAATATTATTAATTAATGAATAATTTAAATTTTGTAATTAAGTTAGTAAATGCGTTTTCAATTTACTAATAAATCATATTCGAATTATCATCAATCAGAAAAAAATTAAAATTTTGAATTGAACCAATTCAACCTTATATTTACTCTTTTGTGAACAAACTTATAAGTTATAACACATTTATCTACATAAAACCACTCTTATTCTAAATAATATGCAACTTAAAATTTTTAAAATACTTAATCATCCACGTCAATTAAAATTGAAGTATAAATGTATAATATATTTTTTTCAAAACCAATTATAAGTTATGAAAGCGAGTCGTTGACGCTCCCTCGTTTTATGTGTGCGCCTCGTGTTCATATGTCAACTACCAATCTTGGTAAGTAGGCATCAAAATGGACCCTAATTTGGTGAGATTGGGGGCACTACCTCTTTCAAATTGATAAGAAAAAGAATAATCTAAAAGGTAAATAAAAAAGTGAAACAGTTTTCTTTTGAAATTTCAGGACATATTAATTTAAATTTAAAAAATTAATTATTTTCTTTTTAATACAAAACATATATTTTTAAAAATATATATAATTCAAATTAATTGATACATATATTTAAATATATATTCAACAATTTAAATATTTTATTTAAATTAACTCCACCTAAGTTAAATGAATCAGGGTAATGAAAAGAAAAGCATGAGAGACTTTTCATTTTATAAATGATTTTGTTTAATTAATTGGTGATGATCAATTTTATAATCTTCTATTTGTTTAATATATGCAAGATATATTGGGTGGTAATTTTGACAAATTTTTATTTAAAACCTGGATTATAAAATATATAAATTAATAATATAATATATAAATGAATTAAAAAAGAATACCATTGGTAGAATTATTATATAAAGTTAGAAAGTTAACAAGTACAAAGAAGAAAAAGGAGCAAATTACTTTACGTTATTTTGATAGATTTTTAAGTTACATTCTTCTTTACTCTTAGAAAATATTTGTGGGCAATTTTTTTTTTAAATTTTTAGGAATTATAATTTTTAAGAAATGTTTTTTAGGAATTATAAATATTATAAATATATTTAATATATTTTCAAAAATATTATTATGAATATGGTTAAAAATTTTCTATTTTTATAAAAAAATTAATTTTATCCATTTTTATGAGAATGTTTTAGTAGGAAACATAATTATAAAAACATTCTTAAAAATGTTACTTTACTAGAAATATTTTTTTTTTACCAAACATTGAAATATAACATTTCCAACTTAAAATTCATAAAAGAAAAAAAAATTCCTACCATACACTACCTTATTTTAAAATGTCTTGCTAATAAGTGATCTTAATGTAGGAAATAGATTCAATTTTTGAGGAAGAAGAATATATGTTTTAAAATAAAAATAAAATATAAATATCTTTAAAAAAATATAATCTAATAAAATAAATAAATAAATAAAAATTATGATGAAAATATAAAATAAAATTAGCATTGATCAAAATAAAAATATTAAATATGCATAGGTCCCTAAGATTTCTTTCTTCCATTTCTAATTATAATTTTTTTTCTATTTATTATTATTGTCTTTTAATTAAAACATAACATTGATTATATGAGTATACAAAAACCGTATAATCAAAGGAAGGAAAAAAAAAATAAAGTAACAATATGTAAGACTAGGAAAGTAAAAAAATTCCTGATAATCTATATTACACTTAGAGACAGATGTATGAATCTAAGCTTATCGATATAATTTGGCGCAAGTCAAATAGATTAAGAATATGTTTAGAAAAACATTTTAAAAAGTTAAAATCATTAATTAAAAATTTTGTTAAAATATCTTAATTTTATTTGATAAAATAATTTATTTTAATAATTATTGATATTTTTTATACAGTTATTAATATTTTTGAAAAAATTATTTTAAATTTTTTATATTTTTCAGTATTTAACTGAAATATATTTTTTTATTTTTATATATTTTTATAATATATTTTTTATTTATCTATTTATTTGTATAAATTTAGTATTATTTTATTTTTTCATAATAAAATTATTAGTTTTAATATATTTATTTTATATTATTTTAAATATTATATTTTAAGTTATTATTATGATATATGCTATTTATTTTAATTATTATATTATTTATTTTTATTTTATTAAAAATATTAAGTTGTTTGATAAAAAATTAAAATTATAAAAATAATACTTTTAAAAAATTATTTATGCAAAAAATTAAAAAATTATTTTAAAGAAAAAATTATTTAACTAAATTTTATTAAAAAAATATATCATATTTTAATTTATTATTTATTTATCTTTTTATATTTAGTTATTAGTTTAACGATTAATTTTATCAAATATTCTTAATTCAATTGATATTTTATTAGGTTTCAATTATATTTTTCATCTTTCAATTTAATTGGTAATTTTTAAACTCTTATCTTTTAAATTTTAATTTAATTTATAATTTATTAATTTTTATTTAATTTTTATCTTTAAATTTTTAGTTAATTTATCCATTAATTTAACCAAATAAATTATCAGATAAATATAAACATAGATATATTTAAATATAAATGTATTTGACCTGATTAACTCATAAGTTAAATGAGTTAAGTCTACGCTATAAATTAACATAATTTATTTTTTAAAAATATATAATTTTTTATTTTTGAATATTATTTTAATTTTTAAATATTTTAATACCTTAACGGAATGATTTTCTAATCCACGTACTAAAATAAGCCAAAGACGAATTAATAATTCTTTCAATCCAATTCAATCCGTTAAAGTGTAGAACATTGCAAACTTAATTTATGGGAAACTTATTAACCTACATATATCTACTTCTAATTATTGATCCCCCATAGCAAAAAAGAGCTCAACACACATCACTCTTCCTTTGTCTTTCCATGCATGGAAGCAAAGCCAGGAATCAAATTTTCCTTTCCCTCTTTACAACGTTTTCTTTGTAATTTCTAGATTTTCAAATTGATTTATTAGAGTGACTCCGTAAGTATATTTTAGGTAAAAGATTAAATAATTGATTAAAATTTTATTAAAATAATTTTAATTTTATTTAATATGATAATTATGTTAATAATTAGATTAAATAAATGATGTTTTTAAATGTTATTTTCGTGTGAATTGGATTGTATGATAAAAGAAAAAGAGAAGAGAAAGAAAAAAAAATCTGAAAGCTCTTTTTCATGAAAATAAGAAAAAATAAAATAAAATTGATTCTTTCCTTAAGTGATAAAGTGAGGGAGAAATTTTTTATATTAAATTGTTAAATTTTTTTATATATTTTTAAAAAATAAATAAATAAATTACATTAATAAAATATATAGTAAAAAATTAAATTTTATTTTTTAAAATTTATATAAAATAAAATTTATACATTAATATATTTATTTATTTATTTTCATTTATTTAGATAAAAAATTACTTTTTTTTATTTTAACTCATTGAAGTAATTTTTTTTCTTTTTTATTTATTTTTATTTTTATTTTTATATAATTCAAACAAAATATTAATGTTTAAGATTGCAGATACTAACTAAAAGTTATTTTTCTATACTTATTTTTTTATATTTTAATAATATCTTATTTATTATTAAACATAAATTTTTATAGCATTGTTTAAGTTTATAGTATTTAATAAATTTAGTTATTAAATATTTATAATAAAATTTGATTTTTGTTGATAAAATTTTAAAAATAAAATAATATTTTTATAATTTATTTATAAAAATTAAAAATAAATATTTTCAATTTCAAATAAAAAATTATTTATTTAAAAATACATCATAAATAATAAAATTAAAAAATCATCAAACTCTTTTTTTTATACTATATAATCATCAAAATAATTATAAATTTATCTATATAATCTCTTTTTAATAAAAATATATAAATAAAAATAAACTAAAAAAATATTACCTTTTTAATATAATAATTTAATTTAAATATTAAAATTTAAAATTAAAATTTAATAATTATATCTCTATTTATCATTTTATTTTTATCAATTAATTAATAACTATTTTTATTAAACATTTATTTTTTTTACAATGGAATTTTTTTTTTTATCTTTTCAATTTTTTTTTCAAATTTTTGATAACTTTTCCTTTCCCAAACGCACCTTAATAACAAAGAATGCTAAGTAACTAATTAATTAATGTATATTATTATATACTCCATTAATCTTCACATGAAAAGTAACGTTTAGCGATAACACCAAGGAAACAATTGGAAATATATATTAAGACTGTGATAAAACCAATTCCCAATGTCACATATATTTCTTCAACACTTACATTGGTGAGAGAAAAATCAAGAGCTTAATTGAGTGGTTCTATGGCTACCCTTGTGGCTCCAGACAAAACATCTCCGGTTGAAGACGTTGAGGCTCTCCATAAAGCTTGCAAAGGTATTTTAATTATACATTTTACACACTTGAATTTGTTTGGTTTCTTTTTCTTGCTTGTATATAATTCAAGTTGTTATCATTTTTATACAATGGTTAAACTGTGATTATAAATGTACCCTTTTAAGTGTTGCACTTTGTGTTCAATTAATTAGTGTGGGGGCTATTTTTAATAGCCATCTTATTTCATTTTATATGAAAGCTAGCTACATAGTTTTTATATATGTTTTTTTTATGATTGGTTAATTATTTTAAAAATTAAAACATTTAACTTATAAATTAACTATTTTTAAAAAATTTTAAATTTTTTAAAATGATAAATCATAAAAAATATGTTTCTCATTCTATTTCTATATTTGTCAATAATTAGTATAAATCAGAGAACAGTTCTGTGTGTGTGAGAGAGAGGGGTGAGAGTCCCACTCCGATTGTCATGTGATCGGTGATTGAAGTCATTTTTGGCAAACATTTTAGCAAGTTAATTTTTTCCATTATAAAATATTAATTTAATCTCATGACGTCCTACCTTATAATAATACATGTTTCACTAATAAAAATATATACTAATCATATATATCAACACTTCACACTGATACGTATGAATATATTTTACAACAAATCTTATTTTATGGCAAATGTTATATATATATATATATATATATATATATATATATATATATATATATATATATATATATATATAACGTGTATGATCTGTTTGGTTTTAAAAATGATTTATTTTTATTTTCTATTTTTATTAATAATTAACAAAATAATTCATTTTTTTTTTCTTTATTCTATTTTTAAGGATTTATTTAGGGATAGCAAAAAAAAATTTTGTTGTTTCACTGTACTATTTTTAAATTTTAAAAATTAAAAATTTTACACTCTCAATCAATTAAAATATTATAAAGATATAATTTTTTTAAATAATTAATATATAAAATAATAATATTAATAATATGACACAATTTATAAAAATTACTTATGCTGTAAATATATTTTAATTAAATTCAATTTTTAGTATAAAAATAAAATAAAATAAATTTTATAATTATTTATAATAATAAAAATAATCAAATATATCTTACACCTTCTTTTTATTTTTATCTGTCTAGGTAAAGTATATATATATATATATATTAAAAATATAATTAATTTATTAATTTTTTTAAAAAATATTTATTATCCTAATTTATCTTTTATAAAATTTATTCTCAAAATTTTCTAATTTACCACAAATTTAAATTTTTTATTATTAAAAAATATATAAAAATTAAATATTTTAAATAAAAATATTTCTTTTATTTAGATAAGAAAGGAGAGGCTATATTTTTCCTCTCTCCCTCTTTTTACAGAGAATGAAATTACGGTTTTATTATTTCATATAATTATGAACGTCAATTTTTTTATATACAAACAAAAATATTCACTTTCTATATTTTTATTTGATGGTTGAATTTTTTTAAAAAATATTTAACAGTTCACGTGTAGATATATCAATTAAATCATTATAAATTTATAATTAATTTAATGATTCAAAATTAAAAATTAAAATAATTTTATTAAGATGTGGTTTGCTTTAAAAAAATATTTTCTTTTTTTACTTTTTATTTAAAAAATATCATTTTATTTTTATTCTGTTTTTTTTTCAAAATTTTATACTAAAAATTAAAAATAAATATTTTTTAATTATTTTCTATACAAAATATTAAAAAAAAAAACGTTTCTCAAACCAAATACCACTAAGCTTTTAGGTTTCAACCATTGTTTATATCGTAAGAAACAGTGTGCGGATAATTTCCATATCATTAATGTATCTGTGAGCCTGCCACCGCCCATATTTCAACCTTTGGTTAGATTAGGTGACACATTTAAATAATACCTATAATGGAAACAAAGGGAATCATACTTTTTCCCAAATTATTATTATTTAGTTTCACCTTTTATAGAATTAAAATATAACATTTTTTTAATTTTTTTCACTTTCCTATTTTTTATTTTTTGAATATAAAAATATATAAATATATGATTAATTTAAATAATACATACTAAATTTCAAAAAAACAAGATCTCAAGTATGGAAAAAAATCTCTACCAAACTAATACGTATTACGTTTTGTCCTATTCTAACACGTTGGCATTGAAGACTTATTTGATACCGGTTTGGGAAAAACACTTCAGTACTTAAATACCAATAAAAGAAATTAATAGCATTGCTAAATGATTCTTCAATTTTTTGGTGGTATAAAGGTCCAAATTGATAGTAACCATAGAAGATTATGACCTTGCTCTTAAACAAACTTAGACAAAGGAAAAGCATAGTTTATACCCAATATATAGGTTGTTAATTATATGATGTAAAATTCTAATTTGACAAATGACAATATCTCCTATGAGTTAAAGAAGATTTTGACATTGCTCTAAAGAAACTTTGGCATTGTTCTAAAACTAGGACACCCCAAAAGCATAGTTCACAGCTGTATACTTTATTAATATCATATTATATATAGAAGAACTAAGAAACAAACTTCAATATACCCAACACATTAGTGAGGAAAACACAATCAACTATGGCTACCCTTGTTGCTCCCACCAACCATTCACCTATTGAAGATGCAGAAGCACTTCGGAAAGCTTTCAAAGGTTATATATATTTTTATTTCTCTGCCCATTTCTAAATTAAAAAAAAAATACTTTGATTGATTGAACTTATGAATATGTAATGTAAAATTTTCCTCTGCCATCTTGAAAATCCACTAAGTATATTGATTTTATGACTTTGATGGAAAACACATGTGCCTCTAATCTTCCACCAATTCTGACAAAATTCAATATAAACCTAAGTGTCTATTAATAAAAAAAATGAAAAGAATTGTTGATCAATATAAGGTATCTATGACAAAATAAAATGTGATATGTAATGTGTAATATCTAATAGTTTTGAAATGTGTAGGATGGGGGACTGATGAGAAGACTGTTATAGCAATTTTGGGTCATAGAAATGTTTATCAGAGACAGCAAATCAGAAAGGCTTATGAGCAACTTTACCAAGAGGATCTCATCAAACGCCTAGAGTCTGAGCTCACTGGTGACTTTGAGGTGCCATTGCTAAAAAAAATAAATCATTTCAATCTCTCAAATATTTAAAATTAGTCACATTAATTTTGAAAGACAAAAATGACTATTTTTAATAATAGATGTAGTATTCTTTTAATTTAGTCTTTTTTTAACACCAACATAATTTTATGAGAAGATTAGATTGATTGATATTTTAAAAATAAAAATGATAATTTTTTTTAAAGACTAATATAAATGATTCTAAATCTTCTTGAGGACCAAAAATATATTTCATGATTATTAGAACATGATTCTTGCCAACAATTTCATATAGTTTTGTCATGGCCTAAAGAGTAATCAATCATGATTTTGAATAATGGGGTGTAAACAAAAACAGAGAGCTGTGTACCGTTGGATGTTGGAACCAGCAGATCGTGATGCTGTATTGGCCCATGTAGCCATAAAAAATGGCAGAAAAGGTGACAATGTGATTGTGGAACTTGCTTGTGCCCTTTCATCTGAAGAGGTTTTGGCAATGAGGCGTGCCTATCACAACCGTTACAAGCGATCTTTGGAAGAAGATGTTGCTGCTAATATCACTGGCCATCTTCGCCAAGTAAGTAGGGAAAAAGTTGCATTAGCCATACCCAAAAGGTTTTTCAAATGACAAAACTTAAGTGCACTTCTTTAAATACTTTTTTGGTATATTATTCCATCAAAGTTAGAACTTCATTTTAGTAACTTGTGAAAAAAATAAATGGGATTAGTAAGTATTAGTTATTGATATGATATTTTAATTTTAATTTAAAATTGTCAAAAGCAGTTAAAGAATGCAACAAAATTGTCTTATTTTTTTTCCAAATCTTTTGAAAATAGTATTATGTGCTGATTCTTTTAGATTTTCATCAATCGTATGGTTTGGTTACCTTAATAAATATTTTATTGCTTTTCATCTCTACATATAAGTCATAGTATTATAATTTTAACATATATTAAGACATGATTGGATGACATATTTTGGTTCTTAATGGAAGTACATACTTAATGAAATGTTATAGAGGTATATTACATACTAATGGTTCTGAGTTTGTACTTGGTTTTGGTTTTGGGTAGCTGTTGGTTGGGTTGGTGACTTCATTTAGGTATGGTGGTCATGAGATCAATGCAATATTGGCAAAAGCTGAAGCTGATATTCTTCATAAATCCATCAAGGAGAAGAAAGGAAACCATGAAGAAGCCATTAGAATCCTTACTACAAGGAGCAAGACCCAACTTATGGCAACTTTCAACCGCTACAGAGATGACCATGGCACTTCCATAACAAAGGTACAACAGAAAAAGTTAACTTTTTTCCTTTCTTTGCTTTTACCCTCATTATCATGTTCTTCAAAATTCTTTTTATGTCCTTAATTGCTCACTATATATATATATATTCTGCAGAAATTGTTGGATCATGAATCTGATGACTTGTACAAGGCAATGCACACTGCTATTAGATGTCTCAATGACCATAAAAAGTACTATGAAAAGGTCACATTCTCACATTCTATTTTTATGCATAACCTTAAACATAATAAGGAGGAGGTGAAGGAAAAATTAATAACTATTAGAAATTAGCTAAAAACTAGTTTATAAATAAGATTTGTCTTTATATTATATAAGTATGATTGTTCTTATCTTGTTGAATGTGAAACTTCTAATAGTAACAGTTTTATAAAGTGATTTACCCTTAAAGTGTTACCATGATGCATAGGTTCTGCGCCATGCAATCAAAAGGATTGGAACTGATGAGGATGCACTCACACGTGTGGTGGTCACAAGGGCAGAGAAGGACCTGAGGGACATCAAAGAGCTCTATTATAAGAGAAACAGTGTTCACCTTGAGAATGATGTAGCCAAGGAAATCTCAGGGGATTACAAGAACTTCATCCTCACTTTGTTGGGGAAGCAAGATTGAAGTAATTGGTGTAGCCAAGTGCATATCTTGAAATAATTTTGGTTGTGTTGGCTTTTAGTGGAGTCATTTGCTTAATTTCCTTGTTTAGAAGAGTATGTGGTTATGAATCCTGCATGTTTTATCTTAGTTGTGTGAGGGAATTTGTACTTCTATCTTAAATTACTATATTAGTTTAATTAAGTTTTTAACTTTTTAACTTTTTTTATTTAATTTTAATTATTTACTTTTTATCATTTTTGTTTTTTATTTTATAAAAATATTGATTTTTGTTTCTGCTAATAATTTTTTTATAAACTTAATCTCAAAAGTGTTTATGTATATAATTTGATTTTTAAATTTATTTATTTTCTTGTATTTTAATTTTTTAAGAGATTATTTAGTTTTAAAAAAACATCAATGTATATATTTTGATACTTGAATATGCTAATTTTATTTATATTTTTTAATTTTTATGAAAAAATAAATAAAATATGATCAAATTTTGCATGTTAAATTTTTTTTGAGACTAAAATTGCATACAATGTAACTTTTATGAACTAAATTATATATTTACATAAATAGTTTTATTATTTCATAAAAAATCTTAAAAGTAAAGATTAAAACCAACATTTTCTATAAACAAAATTTATAAAAAAATATAAAAAGAACTAGAACTAAACATTAAAAAATAAGAATCAAATAAAAAAAAATCAAAAACTTCATTTTTTATAATAAAAATAATAAAATCTAAACTTAAAATTTTATGTAAATTATCTTAACTTTTCACTACTACGCCAACTATAATAAAACCTACTATATTTTATGTTTGACTAGTATAACGGATTTTATATATTACACTGCTTAAATGTTTAGAATGTATTTATTACACTATTGAAACGTTTAGAATATATACTTAAACTTTTAGAATTCGTTTATTTTAAAGTTAAATTAAATTAATTTTAATTATAAATTTTTATTAAAAATATATTTTTTATTAAAATGTATAAAATTGATTTTTTTAAACATTAAACTTAAACTAAGCTTATAGATAAGATATGTTATTAAATTTTGCATTTAAAATGACATAAAATATTTATTTTCTCCAAAAATAATGCATACTTAAAGGTCAATTCTCTTTGTTGGTGGCAATAAAACAATAAAGAAATAAAAGAAAAAAAGTCAGATCTACTTTCAAACTTTTCTACCCAAAATAAGTAGAAAATATGGAATTCGAGACATGTTTTGCAAATTTGTAATCATACTCTTTGACTTCTGTTATTCTAAACCATGTGTTTTTATAAATTCTAGAGTATTTTTTGTTTTTTCAATAATATTTTTTCATTTTTCACTTTCCATCTATCTAAAAAAATAGAGAATCTCCACCAAAAACAAAATTCAGCATAAAAACCAATATAGATTTATCTTACTCTTTTTTAGTGAGTTATTTTAATCTTTCTTCTATTTTTCACTGGTTATACAAAAATTCATCTACTTCTATAATTTACACAATTTCTTTCTATTTTATAAATATATTACATTTATATTTTAAATGTTTAATTTTTTATTATTTTCAAAATATCCTTGTAATAAATTTTGACACATTATACAAATTTCTTTTGTGTTAAACATTAGAAAAACTTTTTTCTATTTTTAAATATATTATAATCAAATAAAAAAATTAAAATTATTAAATACTTAGAAGATACAAATTTTAAGATAATATTAAAACATAAATAATAAAAAAATTATATTTTATCTTTCAAAAATAATAAAAATATAATTACTTGTAGTATTAGAGATAGAATAAAATTAGCATATAAAAATATTTTCAAGAATGTAAAACCAAAAGAAATAAAATCATTTTTTAAAATAAAACAGTTCACACGATTAATTTTATAAAAATAAAATTAAGATAATTTTTTATATTTTCAATTTAAGAAATTATAATTTATTTTATTAATAATTATTTTACTCTAAATTTATTTTAAAATTTTGATATTTAAGTATTTAAAAATTTTAAATTTTTAAATTTAATTATAATGTATTTAAAAAACAGAAAATATTTCTATAAGTTTTATGTAATATCTCAAAATTATCATAAATTTTTTTATTAATATAATAAAAATAAAAATTTAAGTATATATTATAAAAGAATTAAAAAAAAAAAACAGTGTAATATTTTTTCTCTCTGTATTTTTGTATCACTACCGAGCTAAAATGGTTTTCTAAATGGGTTGTAACTATTCAATCGGTGCTAATTAGGACACTAGCTTCAAAAAGTCAGCACTATTATTACTGACATTTTGAACTAAATGCTTATATATTATTCTAGTGATCCCAGGGAGGAAGAAGGAGTAAGTTTTTACACTTAAAATCATTTTATTTTATATTTATTTATATTTTAAATTTAATAGTTAATAATTTTTATATTTTTAAAATATAAAAATATTATATGATTATAAATAAAATAAATATAAATATAATATGTTTTTGAATATTTATAACAATTATTTTGTTGGAAAAATTTATTTATATCTTAAATTTAATAGTTAATAATTTTTTATTTTTTTAAAAATTTTAAAAATGTATGATAATAAATTAAATATAATTAGATATAAAATATTTTATATATATATAAAAATTATTTGAAGGGAAGAAATTTAAAGAGAACCAAAGTCAATAATAAATGGGATTTGTACATTTATTTTATTTCCTACATCTTTTTTATATATAAAAAGATAAAATTATCTTTATAAATAGATAATTTTTAAAAATATAAATTTAAAAAATTTAAATTTTTTTTAAAAATATATATTTAAAAGATAAATTATATAATATTTATTAAATTAAAAAATATATTAATAATAAAAATATAAATTTTTGAATATTTATTTTTAAAAAAAGATGTAAATAAATTCTAATTATGTTGTTCCGGTTGTAAATATATATTTTAAAAAAGATATTTTTGTAATGTAATGGATGATTTTTCAAAAGTACGTATTCAAGTCTTTTTAAAATTAAATTTAATTATTTTTTAGATAAATATTTTTAAAAATTTATTAAATTTATTTTAAAAAAATATTTTTAAAAATTTATTAAAATTATTTTAAAAAATAAAAATAAACAATAATTTTAATATTTAATTTTATTAAAAATATAAAAAAATATAAAAAATAAAAATGGATGCAAAGAGCGAACTCCCATAATAAATTAATAACTGTAATAAGTTGCCAAATTTTTTGGAAAGGCCATGCTTAACTTGGTTGTTCCAACCCACTTGCCCAACCTTGGCCTATAGTAACCCTTTTATTTTTTGTTACAATTTTGTGTTTGAGAGAGCATTAAATAAAATGAAAAGAGTAGGTACAGTAAAGTCTGCATGTGGTGTCCAATCTATTAAAGTTGGTATCTAAAAATACATTAGGCTGCTTGATGAGGGCCTATATAACCTTGTTTATGTAGGTTAAATTTTTAAATAAATTAGATCAAGATCTATTTCGAAGTGTATTTAGTTTTATAAGTTATACTTCAAATTAATTAAAAAATATTTTATTTAATAAACCAATTATTTGAATAATAATATAATATTTTAATATTGTATATATATATATATATATTTAATTTTAAAAGGTTAAATTTATTATTTTATATATAAATTAAAGTTTATTAATCAATTTAAACATAAATTTTTAATGTTTCAAAAATTTTATTAAAAAATATTTAAAATAGACCTGGAAGTCAAATCAAAATTTTAAAAAAGTCAAACTAAATCTCCAAAAATAATAGATAAATAAATTTAACTTGAATCTTAAATTTAAAATAAAATTAAACGTATTCTTTACAAAAACTAATTAGCTAACCTATTAGAATTAACATAATAATAATTACAATAATTTATAGAATTTTTTAGTTTAAATTTTATTACATAAAAAATTGATAAAATAATTATTATATATACCAAAAATATATTACATCTATCTACACTACATTTTATAATCATCTGATATTCTTTTATATTTTTTCAAAAAAATAAAATTTAGAATTTATATAAATATAAATTAGTATATAAAAAATATATATATCAATGTTGAAAAGATTAACTTAATTTAACTTATTCTCGTTCTTAATATTTTTAAAAACCTACCTTATAGAAGGGCATAATATTTTTAAAAACCTACCTTATAGAAGGGCATTAGGTAGAAAGAAAGGTCTATTATTTACACTTCTTATGTGTATCTCATTTTTTCATCAATTTGACATCATTGCTACGAAGGTCTATTAGGATCAATTTAAAGGTGGATTTGCCGAGGTCGAAAAAATTATCTATCCTTAACCACTTGATCTATTAATGAACAAGAAAAGTTTACGTATTAAATACAGATATTTTTATAATGATAATTTTTTTTATTTTATTAAAATAATTTTTGTAGAAATTATATGTATCTTTAATTATTATATAAATATGTGTAAGTTATAATTAGATTAAGAGAATATATTTTTTCAAATTTTTCTTTTTTATAATAATTTGAAAGAAAAAATATTTATTCAATAATGTTGTTGCATAATAAAAATATGTTTTTTGATATTTTATATCTGAATAGTTGAATAAGATCAATACAAATGATGGTTATAATATTTATTTTATCTTTTTTGAACAACTTAAAATTAATTAGGTGTTATATATAAACTTTTCAGACATGCTAATTATTAATGAAGTTAGTGTTAGTATAATAGCAAAATTATCAAGACTTAAAAATATATAATAAATATAACAAATTGGTACATGATTATCTTATATGCCTAATAATTCATTTGATTATTTTATGTTAAACAAGTTAGAAAAGTTTATTTGAAAAAAATACTAAAAGCAAATATGATAATGGAGATGATGGAAATAAAAAATAAATGATTGAAAAGTGGTTGAAATTTTAAATAGTAGAAAATAAACCAATCATGAAATAAGTTCATGTATACAAAAACTTGATTGCTAACATACTAAATGAAGAAATAAAGATGTGTGAAACTCTTCAAGTTAATGTGTTGCTACAAAATTTCCTATCCTCATGGAGTGATTTGAGAAATCATATCAAGCACAAAAATAAAGATTTTGATCTACAAAGAACTCAACAGTTACATGAAAGTTGAAGAAGAGAATCATATTAAAGATAAGTATCAATCTATCTCTTAAAACCTTTCAAATCTTAACTTAGTTTAGTTTAGGGATGATTTATATAAAAATAAGTTTCTGAAAAGGAAAGAAATCTATGTAGAACAAGTGACAAGGTAAAAGATAAAGCAACATGAAACATGCTAAAGTTTATAAAAAGATATTATCTTGTTATATTTGTGGCAAGATTCAACATAAATCTATTAGTGCAATCTTTGCAAAAATGCACAAAACATCAAAATATAAGATGATGGACAATAATTAAAATCACAAGCCAAACTAACTGAAGATAAAGAATTCATTATTGTAGAGGTGGTGAAAACAAATTTAGTGAACAACGTAAGTGAATGGATCCTTGACACAAGAGAAATTAGATACATTTATGGAACCAAGGAGTAGTTTCAAGAATTTGAAGAAGCCACTAATGGATACAGACCAAAAAGAGATGAAAATAAAGAATGAATGAGATAAATAGAAGGATTTCCAAGGTTTTATGACGAACTCAAAAACAAAGAAAGTCGAACAAGCCTTTAATTACACAGTCATAACTATATTTTAAGATAACCCAAAATATGGAAGAAAAGAGAATAAGACTTTATGTTTGTATTTTGGATTTGAACTTTATCTTTATTCTAATAATTAATAATATATGTTTAGTTTATTATGTTAACGAGTTTGACCATAATAGTTATTAAGCAATTTTAGGATTTATTTACTTTTATTTCATTATGTTAGCGGATCAGACTTTAATGGTTATTAAACATTTAGGGTTTTAGTTTTATTATAAATACTTATGTAACTTTCCGTATGAGACAATTTTGATGATAATAAGGACTGAGATTTTTTGTACTTTTTAGGATTCTTGAAAAGAATTATTGTTTGGAATTTATCAAGGATTTCTCATGATCTTGTGACGATTCTACACCGAGTTTATCATTCTCTTCTCTTTATGGAATTGAGGGAGTAACATTTTCCTCCCTTCCTTCTTTTTTTCATATTTTATTCTTATAATTATCGAAAATTCTAAGTTGATTTGTTTCATTTATAATCTTTTTTTTCATCTAAGTGAACAAACTTAAAGAAAGATCCATTTAATTTACATCACTAATGAAGATGTAATATTATAAACAAAAAACAAGCGGCAACCACTTGCCAACTACACCGCACACACCCACCTCTCACTCACACACTATATATATATATATATATATATATATATATATATATGGGTGAAGGAGGGGGAGTTACAGAATGCAAAAAATTAAAGGGAGAAGCATACGACATAAATCACAAATTGAAGTGAGTTGAGAATTTCAACTTCAAAAGTGAAATCAAGTCGCAGACAGAGGCGCAATGAGGCTTGTGATTTTGTCGAAAAAATTAAATAAAATTACACCGAACTTCAAATTTTAAGTAAAGGAATGAGACTCATGTAAAATATAGAAGTAGTTCTAAAGTCCCTTCTTCTAAAATAAAATTTATTAATTGTGTGATAAATTTAGGGGTTGAATTTAATTATGTCTTAATTTAATCTTGGGCACAATTTAACTATTTATAGGAGTAGTTCTAGATCTTCTTATTCTAGAATAAATTTTTATCAATTATGTGATAGTATAAAATTGATCTGTGAATATATTTAAATTTGAATGCAGGTAAAATATTATATAATTATAAATTGGGAATTGGACTAGTAAGGAATTAAATTGAGAAATTTAGGAGGAGGGGAATGTGATATAAAATTTAGCTGCCCAAAAATATATATAAATTTATTTATAAATTACATTAATAAATTTTGTAGAAAATATAAAATTAAATACACTTGTATAAATTAATATAAATTATAGGAGTTATAATATTTACACGTAGAAGTGTAGAGGAAGATTTTAAAATAGGATCCTACTTAATACTTTTAAGTTCTACAAATATATTTTGACGTAATAAATATAGGGGATATCCAATGAATAAATTTGAAGGAAAAAGGAAACCACCTGATATTTTATAGAAATGTTTAAAATCCAATACTTGTGATAGGTATTATTTTTTCCTATAATATATTCCTACGTCATATAAAAATATAGTTAACAGTTAATTGACTTTATTTATATATAAACCATTATATTTAACCTTTAATATAAAGAAATAAAATATATAACTATCGGGGGAGATTATATTAGTAATTAATTTATATAAAACTATTGACCTAAGTTTTAAGAGATATTTATTGGAGGTTGAAAACTTCGTTTAAACTGGTAGAAAATATAATTAAACGTAGATATATATATATATATATATATATATATATATATATATATGTGTGTGTGTGTATAGAACAAATCAAATAATCGATTGAGGATTAAGAGGTCCTGTCCCTTGAGAACAAGGCAATGCCTCCAAGGTGAGGTAGAAATAGGACTTAGAGCAATTAGTTGACATACATCACTTGCATAAAATTGTTTTGTGAATTATAATGAGGATAATCTGCGAGCCCTTCTATGAAAGGAGGTTGGGAAATCTAGGGGTCGATTCACATGGAAGTAGACCGAAGTTCATGATAGTAGAAACTTCCGAGCCTAGGAGGTACATGAGCTGAGTTGAGCCTCCCAATGACCTAGGGTTGCTCCTTGTAGCCGGGACTGCTTTGGTCGAACTTAGTCGCCTCGACAAAACCCTGACTTGGGGTTGCTCCTTGTAGCTAGGTTTGCTCTGGTCGGACCTAGTTGCCTCGACAAAACCATGGTCATTATCATTATTGGTCGAGTAATTTCATAATATTATGGAATGAGAATTATGATGATTTTAGTGTTATAAAGGGCACACTGTAATTTGAAATTGGATCCTAGTATCCCAATTATTCTGCTAAAGTTGTGAAGAGGTTTGAGACTCACATGCATCTGCATATCATAGATATGACCAACTTTAGGTTAACGAAGATTGTTGTGGTATACGACGCAATAATCTAAACTTATTCTTAAGTCTGTCATCGTAACCACTTGTGACAGAGAAAGTAGAATAATCTCACTCATTCATTGCTTAGGATGAATAATTTATAATAGTACACTGATAAGGTCAAAGAATGTATTTGTTCTTTATATTAATGCACTACTTCTATTTCTACTTTTACTTGAATGAAGTGTCTAACTCCCTTCTGCAATATTCTATATGTACAACCACCACTTTTTAGTGAACCAATAGAATGGATCACCCTCCCTTCGACGTTGAGATGATCTTCTACATAGAAAGTAGATAAGGGATTCTTACTCCATGGATAAAGACAACGACTATAAAGTAGGAGTATCAATTTGAAGAAGAGAAGCAGGATCCCTGCAATTTTTTTAGTTAGATATAATCACATGTGTTGTATGCTTTTATCTTGTCACCCTATTCATAAAATCCTAGATTGTTTATATTCTGGGATTGTAGAACTAACGCAGTTTCAAATGAGGATGTACATATATGTATTTTATTACTAGGATTTTGTATGTTCAGATATACGCCTATCAAGTACACCATGATCGTACAATTATTCGGTACCAGTATGCATGCATAAAGAATAACGTACGAATAATGTTAAGAGAATATAAGTAATTTGGGACTGTGATAGGAGATATATTCTACATGAAAAACTCTCCAATTGTTGGAATATGTGGTAAAGAAAAAAATTAATTTAAATTAATTTTAAAATTTTTTTTGGCTTTAACTAATGTGTTGTATATTTTTTTATTGCATAAAAACTTAGTATCTAAAATATTACTTAATAAAACAAATTTAAAAATTATACTAGAAGCTAGTAGAGTAGTCATTGTTAAAAAAGGAGAAATATGTATAAAAAGATTACTTCAATGATATTCTATTTATTTAAACACTTATTGAGATAATTAATAATGTTTTTATTTTTATTGTATTGTCAAGTTTATTGATATTTGATATATAAAACTAAGTTATCTTAATTTATCTTTTATAAAAAATTTAAATATATAAACTTGCTATTATGGATGAATAAAGAGAATAACTCAAAATATCTTTTATATATATATATATATATATATATATAAAATAAGAATGCTAAAAATTATTTAAAATAATAAAAAATAGGTAAAGTAGATTCTTTGAATTAATACATTTAAATTTGATAGATTTTAAAAATACAATTAGTAAAAAAAATATTATATTATTTTTATATATAATAATTCTTGATATACTAAAAGTTTATCTTTTAAGAAAGATGAAACTAAAATATTTTTTTAAAATTATAAATATAGGATAAAAAACTAGTTAAATTGTATAATAAAAAGACTTAAATAAAATAGAGGTGGTGAATTTAATAAAATTAAATTCATAAAATTGTGTGATAAAAATAGAATTATATATTAGTATATTACATCTTATTTATCTCAATAAAATGATATAACTGAAAAAAAAAATAAAACTAAATTCTATATTACTTAGTTTTAAAATATAAAAAAAATTATTTTAACTATATATTATATTCTAAATAAAATATCTCAAAACATCTTATAAAAAAATTATTCTCCAATCTTATATTTTTTTAAATATAAAAATATTTGATTAAAGTTAAAATATTATATTTTAAAAAAATAAATACTGATGCTAAGGCTATAAATATTATTTTTATTAGTTATAGTAATCTTAAAAAGTTATATATAAATTTATGTATTTAAATAATAATACTATTAAATTTAAAGATTTTTTTTTAAATATCTCTTCTTAAAAAAATACTATTATATCTATGAAGAATTATATTTTTATATCTATTTATAACTATCTTTTAATTGAAATTAACTTATACGTTACCTAAATTAATATTCAAATTAAGTTTTATAATATTATTTATATATCTAATCAATTAAATTTAAAGTTATATATTTTATTTTTCATTTTCAAATGTAAATATATCTCATTATTTTTATATTTTTATCATTTTACTATATTATTTAATATTTATTTATATATTTTTAATATTTTTATTATTTTTAAAATTTTATTTTATGGTAATAGTTTTTAATGTTTAAATTTCGTATACAATTAAGAGTTTAAATCCCAAATCTTAGTTGTAATTACTTTTAAAAATGTCTCCCTTTTGTTTATTCTTAACTACTTATACTATGAAATTAATTTTCTCTCTTTTAAAATTTATTTTTACATCATAAATCTAAACTACTTATATTTTTATTTAAAAAATATTTATGCAAAGTATGTGGTACTTTCAAATAAGTATTCATTTCACTCTTCATAATTTCGAATTAGATTTTTCATTTAATATCTTTGTTAAATAAAATTCATGATGTCTTTCATAATTGTAGATTTTTATTTATTCCTCCCTCAATTACAATATTAAAAAAAAATGTTACATAAGTTTCATGCATATATTGTATCATTTTTTAAAAACAATATACTATACATAAATTTTAATTTTGATATCCATTCATATAAATTCTTTTACATTATATAATTAAAATTTATTTTAAATATGGAATTTCTGATGAACAATTCTTAAATATAAGATAAAATATAATTAAATAATAAATTATAAAAAATTTACATTATAAGTATATCACAATTTTTTTTACTTAATTAAATTTTTGGTGCTTCAAAAATTTTCATTTTTTCATTTAGTCCTTTATTTTTTTAATTTTTTAAAACTAGTCCTTCATAGAATATATTTTTTCTTAAGTGGTTCCTTTTGTTTCTTTTTCTTATTTAACTCCTTTAAATATCATTTTTTCATTTAATCCCAAAATTAGGAGACCAAAAGAAAAACTCTTGATATATACCATGATTAATAAGAAACTTATGATATACAGAGGAATTAAAAGAAAATTTTCATAGTATTTAAAAGGATCAAATGAGAAATAAAAATTATACATAAAAAATAATATGAAAAAATTATGAATGATAATTAAAAAAATTAAAAATAAAATATTAAATAAAAATCATAAATTTTTTAAGAACTAAAAATTTATTTTTTTAAGCCTCCTCTACTTTTTTTTAACCATATATGAATTTGTCATAAGCATTGTATTTATTAATGTAGAAGCAATCCCAATTCCAAAGTTTCATGCACAAAATTCTCCATACAAGTGTTGAGCATCCTCGAGCATATGTTTCCATTTGTTCTTCATGCACAGAGAAAGGGACAAAAACACACCTCATGAAAACATGATGATACACGTTTTCACACGCTGTTTTTGCAGGCAATGAAGCCTCACCAATTGAGAATGGCGTGAGCTTTTGTATTTAAGTGATTTCGAACCCAAAAAGATGATTCAGTAGCGTATGTTACAATTAATTAATTCACAAATCAAAAGTAACGTCCAAAGTCCAAACATCATAGTTGTGAATTGACGTTAATTCCCAAGTAGCTATGTACCTATAAAACGTTCCCATGATTTATGTTTGAATCATGATTGTAACTTGCATTTCATCCCTGTATTCAGTGATTAATTTTTCGAAATGAATCATCAAATTAATCGTTGTATTTACAATAATAACAATAAGATTCTTAAACTTAATTTTTCTGAATCATATTAATCTTGAAAAAGAATTAATATAATAGAAAACTAACGCAAAGGATAATTAATAGTTTAATTGGAGGATCTTATTATTATTATTTTAAATTTAAGAACTAATTGATATCTTAAGTATGTTGTGTCTTCTAAATTTTAAGAATATTTAATTTGGGATCGAATCCCACTAAGTTGTTTAATTTGCATGCACTGTGTCTTCTTGAATATCAAAAGGGTTCAACACTGTAGCTGTAGCTTGGAAAAATATTCAAACAAAACGGTCTAAGATTTGATGTCAAGATCAAAGAATATCTCTAAAGATGAAATTACTTTACTATATATAATATAACTCCTTATTGTCATGTAAAGTTTCTAATTAAGCTAATTTTGGATCCCTTTCCCTCTTCAATTTTTTTTCCTACAGTAGTCTTCATTTTAGATTCCCTTAGTTATAAAATTGAATAGAAATATTTTTCATTGAATTAATTTTTAATTGTTGAAAATACTAAAAATAAAGGTTAAATTTAATCTTAATCATGAAATTTTATTATAATGTGCATTTTTGTTATTAGAAGGTATAAAAATTAATTCTCAACTTTAAAACAAATAAATACTTAACAAGTTAAATTTTTAAAATTAGAATAGTTTTTATATACAATTTTAAATTCAAATTTTATTACTTTTTGTAAAAATAAAAATACTTAACAAAAAATAATTTTAAAAAAATAAAATAAGTCATGTAAGAAAAATAATTAAAAAAAAAGAGATAAAGAGAAAGTAAAAAGATGTCCACATGAAAAGGCTGAAAAGTAAGATATAAGAAAATTGAAATAGTAGATAGCTTCCTGAAATTTAGATCTCAAAGGGTTGGTTGAACGAAACCAAGACATCCTTATCATGTAGCAGGCTTTTTATAAACCATAGTTTTAATTAATATATTTGCTATATATGCTGAAATCATAAAATCAATTGCAGTTATTCAATCCATTACGTAATCTACCTTTTTTTTTCTTTTTATTTTAGAAAATGAATCTCTTCTGTTTTGTAGACACATCATTTACGTTGAGATTTTGATTGGTATGTCATTGGTCTCAAAATTGTGAATGCTATATCTCTAAAATTTTTGAACGATAAGAAAAGGGAAAATTGAAAGATAGAATTTACACTTTAAGATGATATGTTGTATTATCTTTAAAATTTTTGAACGGTAAGAAAAGGGAAAATTGAATGGACAAAATATAGATATAATATTATTTATGATATTAGATTTATGAAAAGTAAGATTTTTTTAATTAAAATTAATTTTAATTTTAATAACTGAAGCAATCTTTAATGCATCATTATATTAAAGATGAAATGTTAATTTTAATTAAATAAATAATATAAAAATATTTATGATATTAGATTTAAATTATGCATCTATCTAATAAAATTAATTTATAAGCTAGCTAAAAATTAAAAAGAAAAGTAGAAATTAACAAAAGCTGAAAGCTAAAAAATTTGTTAATTAAAATAATTTTTTTATCAAAATAATTATTAAATTAGTTAATAAAAATAAAATAATAAATAAGAATATGATTATTATATTTAAATTTAAGTATTATTATTAGTTATTAATTTTATTATTTAAATTAAATTATTATATTAAAATTAAGAATAATATTTTCTTTTAAATTATTTTAATTATTTATATACATATTTCTATTAAAAATATTATATAAATTAATTTATAGTTATTTTGATGATTATATATATTATAAAGTATAAAATTTAATGATTTTATTTATTTATTTATTATTTATTATTCATTTATTTTTAATAAAAATATTTTAAATTTTTTTCATTTTATAAATATTATTCCATAAAAATAATATTTATTTTATTTTAAAATTTTTATCAACAAAGATAAATATTGTATTATAAATAATTTAAATAAAATATTTAATAATTAAATTAAATATTTAATAATTAAATTAAATAATAATATAAAAATAATATTTAGTAATAAATAAAAAATTAATAGTAAAATCTTTAAAATTAATAAAAATAATATCAAAAAAATATTATTTATTTTATCTTGTTATTAAAACAGTTATTATGTATAAAATTTTTTTTTTTTTAAAATAACTACTTATTTTATTTTTATCTTGATGAAATACCAGCCAAATAACACTCTTTATCCCATTAAAAGAGATGAAAGAGAAAGAAAATATTATACAAAGGGTTACTTTCTCTAGATCAAGAAAAAGGGATGCATCCACATTCATAGGTTTGTGTCATTTCTTTTTTCCTTTTCTTAATTTTCTGCTTGCAACGTGTAGGGAGGGAAGATAAGCTAAGGTGTATTTAAACAGTTTGATTAATATTCAATCTTAAAGATTAAATAGTTTATTATAGGCCTTGGCGCTTCCTGAGCTAAGACTCAGCATATTTTATTTATATTTTGTAAAAATTAAAATAATATTCCAAACGTGTTTTGTGAGGGAGACATAGGAATTGATGGTACAGATCAGTGAACTTTTGTATGAAACCATCATCTTGACCAAATACATTGCATCCTTCAATCTTTCTATTTTTACTCTTCCAATTGCCATTCTTCTAATTTACTAATCCTTATTTACTGTAACCCTTTACTCTTCAGTAAGTGTGGCAGTTAATGACAATTAAGGGGTTAAAAAAGTTGCAATTAATTATACATGGCATATTTTCCTAATATTAATTAATACCAAATTCAGGGTTTGATTACAATGCAGAAAATTCTAGGTTCACTTCGTCATCATTGTCATTATACTTTATTTTGAACCAAATCAACAGTCCATGTGGCATTGATTTGTGTGGAGATGGGTAGCTGTAAAATTTCACCAATAAACTATATATTTTGCAGTTGTTTACAGGTTGTGTCGATAGGAAAATGAAAGAAAATTAAAGTAATAAATTATAGTCTAAGAAAGAAAAGTTAATGTAATAAATTATTGTCTAAGAAAAGTTACAAGACTCATCGGATTACAAGGCATTCATGAATTAATTGGTACATAGATTATTCATTTTTCCCAATAAAAAATTACAGCATAACTATACTACAAATATACGCTATTCTCTATATAGCATTATAAATAGACTAGGTGAGTGTAGATAGATATCTTCATCACAACATATCATAGTTATCACTATAGAGTAAAAAGACATTTTTCAACTATGGCTACCCTTGTTGCTCCCAGTAACCACTCTCCTCAAGAAGATGCTGAAGCTCTCAGAAAGGCTTTTGAAGGTAGCATCATCCCCTTTTGCTGTTTGGATCATGTTTATTCATTGATCATTGTTAGGATTTCCTCTCTGATTAGGCATTTCATTTCAGTGTAAAGAGTACTTTTTTTTTAATATATATCTTGGTGTAGTTGATGAATCTGACAATTCTATGTATCTTCAAAATGGGTCTTCAGAATGAACAGATCATGTTATATTGAAATGATTTTTTTCAACTTTTCAGGATGGGGTACTGATGAGAAGTCGATCATAGGGATTTTGGGTCATAGAAATGTGTATCAGAGGCAACAAATCAGAAAGGCTTATGAAGAGATTTACCAAGAGGATCTTGTCAAACGTCTAGAGTCTGAGATCAAAGCAGAGTTTGAGGTGAAAAAAAATTGATCTTTTCAGTGTTCTATGTGGTTTTGAAATTCATGTGTACTAATTGGACTTGAAACTGTGTGAATTGTACTGAACAGAAAGCAGTGTACCGATGGATTCTGGAACCTGCAGATCGTGATGCTGTTTTGGCCAATGTTGCAATCAAAAGTGGGAAAAACTTCCATATTGTTGTGGAAATTGCCACTGTCCATAATCCTGAAGAGCTCTTGGCTGTGAGGCGTGCTTATCTCCACCGCTATAAGCGATCCTTGGAAGAAGATGTGGCGGCTCATACCTCCGGCCATCTCCGCCAGGCAAGTCCTTGTTTGTTTAGTGTGCATTTGTTTCAACTTATTTTAGAGATATGATCACATTTTTGTATCTGATGGAGTTTTTGAAAAGAAATCACTTTTGTCAATGAAGGCTAAATAGCATCATTAGATGCAGAATTTCACTTTTTAGTGTATTTGGGACTTTTTAATCAGACATATGGGACTAAAGATTTGATCAAATGTAAAATTTGTGAATTATAAGATGTTTATGAAATGTTATGGTGCTTATGATTTGAGTTTTTTGTGGTTGATTTTGAGCAGCTTTTAGTGGGGCTGGTGACCTCATACAGGTATGTTGGTGATGAGATCAATCCAAAATTGGCACAAACTGAAGCTGAAATTCTTCATGAGGCTGTGAAAGAGAAGAAGGGAAGCCAGGAAGAAGCCATCAGGGTCTTGACTACAAGGAGCAAGACCCAATTGATTGCAACTTTCAACCGCTACAGAGAGATCCATGGCACTTCCATCACAAAGGTATAGAAAGAAGTGACACCACACCTTTTATCTCTTATCTCCACATCACCAAAATAACCATCATATTTGTCTATATAAAGAGAAATAAAACAAAATTAATATGTTTATCTTCTGATATTTTGATCCTTTTTATGTTTGCAGAAACTGTTGGAAGAAGGATCTGATGAATTTCAGAATGCATTGTACACTGCCATTCGTGGCTTCACTGACCCTATTAAGTACTATGAAAAGGTTGAACTCACATTTGTTATATAACCATCTCATTATATTTTGATCATTGAAATTGGGTTTCACTTGAAGATTAGTCCAATCCTTTTCAAAAATTTCACTCTGTTGATGAAAATTCGTTGAGTGATCCATGTAAGGATTGTTAACAAGTTTTACCTTGGCTATTGATCTTGTGATCAAGTATAAGACCATAGGTAGTGTTAAATAATACCTTAAAAAATTTGATTTTAGATAAAGTTCAATAATGTTGTATAATCCATTTGAACTTTGATACAATGAATTTTCTGATTTGATAGGTGGTGCGCAATGCCATCAAAAAGCTTGGAACTGATGAGGATGCACTGACCCGTGTGATTGTGAGCAGGGCTGAGAAGGATCTGAAATTCATCTCAGAAGCTTATTACAAGAGAAATAGTGTTCTTTTTGAGCATGCTGTGGCCAAAGAAACCTCAGGGGACTACAAAAAATTCCTCCTCACTCTCTTGGGGACAGAAGAATAAAAATTTTTCTATGAAGGAATTTGTGATTGTGATGAGTCTAGCACACCAAGTTATGATGGTGTTATCTATGTTGGTGTTGGTTTTCTCTGATGAGTCTGTTTTCCCTTGGTTTATTTACTGTATGAAAACTTGAAGTTCTATCTTATGTAATAATATGGTAGCTGTATTTTGGCTATAAGTTAAAGGTTCATCTCATCCTTTATCTGAAGTTTGAACCATTGTCAATGGTCCACCATGATCCAGCTCAAAAGCATATAAGGTTTCTCAATGATTGTTATGAGGTTAGATAAAGTTAATTTTTTAAATTATTTGATAAAATTAAAATGTGCAAATTATTGAAAATGATTTTTCATTTAATTTAAATAAAATAATAATTTTAAAACTTGTTTATATAATTAATTATTGAAATAATCTATAACAAATTTCAATAGTCTAAGCATCCAAAATTCAGCCACAAAACATTCATTCTTTCCATGGTCCAAAAATTGATTGGATCTTGTGGTTCTAAAAATTCATGGGGCCAGTGATGCTGTGCTCACGGGAAGCACATTCACAACTCCATGAGAGACTCATGGTGGTCCCATAATTGGGGTAAAGCAATACTATAAGCATATTCACTTATGTATTTGCTTTAGGAAAATGATGGATTTACACTGATGGGTATATTTAAAATAACATGAAAAAATAGAAAAAATAAAAAATATGATAAATAATATAAAAGGAGGAGAAAAAATTAAAAAAAAAATGTAACAATTTTTCCCTTTGCTTTATCAGACACACTGTTACAAACAAGAATTGCTCCAGTGTGGGTTCCTTTTCTACTTTGTAATCACCAACAATCATAATGGAGAATCATGACAGCACAAAAAGCTACTATAATAAGCCACACAAGGAAAGTCTCAATACAAAAGTACAAACATAACAAACAAGAGAAACGTCACCGTAACACTTCAAAATGCAGACGGATCAGATCAAACAAATTCAAGCATAAAGTTCAACCATTGGATTGGTATTTGACTATAATATCCCAGTTTTGTTATTCTAATATAAAAAAAATTAAGATGTTGTATATAATATTTTCAAACTAATAAATTTATTACTAAAATGTTATTGCTTAAAAAAGTAATTATGATAATGTTTAATACATAAACTATATGTTCTTTTACACAAAAATAATGAAAATTAAACATAAAATATCGGACAAACTAGTTCAATCTTTCATGTTAAAAGTTTAGAATGTGTTTTACATGCATTTTATTAAATATAAAAAATAAAATAATTAGTTGAAATTTTTTTAAAATAATTTTAACTTTATTTGATATGATAATTATTTTAATAATTAAATAAAATAATTGATATTTTTAAAACTCTAACCCTATTAATTTTAAAAATTTTAGCTATTTGTTAAAAGTTATCTTTTATTTTTATCCTTCATATATTTTGATAATTTTTTGTTAATTATGAAATTTTATTTTTTATATTATTATTTAACGTTATAATATTTAATTTAGTTATTAAATATTTTATTTAAATTATTTAATTTTTAATGATAAATATTTTAAAAATAAAATAAATATTCTTTTTATAGAAATATTATTTAAAATTTATTTATAAAATTAAAAATAAATATTTTTTATTTAAAAATTATTCATTTTAAAATATATTTTTTTAAAAAATATAAACAAATAATAAAATAAATAAATAAATCATCAGATTTATTTTTCTATAATATATATCAGAATAACTATAAATTTATTTATATAATTTTTTAATAAAATATACAAAAATAAAAATAAATTAAAAATATTATCCTTATTTTCAATATAATAATTTAATTTAAATAATATAATATTAAAATTTATAATTAATAAAAATTATAATACTTAAACTTTACTTTAATTATCATATTATTATTTATCATTTTATCTTTATCAACTAATTTAACAATTAATTATACGAAACATTTTTACTCTAATCAACAAATTTTTCAATTTTCAGTTTTTAACTAACTTATCAACTTCTATCAATTGATCTGCTTCTGACTATTTTTTTAACTTTTTAACAAGCTTATTTGTTAATTTTATCAAATACACTTTAATATTATTTACAAAATATTAATTTTTATAAAATAAATTTAAATAAATTATAAAACCAAAAAATAGTTAACATTAATTAATTTTTTAATGTTCTAAAAATAATTAAAATTTATCAATTTTATTCTCATTTAATATCATTAACTTTAATCTTATTATCAGCATTATTTTTATTAATAATTAAGAGGGTTTAACATTTTAGATATTAAAATATCTTATTTAAATATTTTTTAAAAAAAAATTTAATAAGCTAAAATAAGAGCATTAAAAATTTTACTAAAATAAATTAAATTTATAAATATATCATGTTTACTATCATCTTATTTTTTTACCATCCTCTTCTTGAAACTTCTTATCTCATGAAGATTAATTTTATACATTTATAAACTTAGTCATTATGTTAGATTATTAACAGTTATAAATTAGAAAATGAATCATATATATATATATATATATATATATATATATATATATATATATATATATATATTGTGTACATTAATAATAAGGTGTGGTGATTTTCCTTAATCAATTTTTTTTATTTTTTTTAAAACTTTTCATGATAATTCTTCAATTAGAAAAAGAGATAGTCAACATTTTAATTTTGATATATTGGGATCAACTCTTATAACCACATTGTGGTTATCGTTGTTACCTAAGAAAATAATTGTGATCTGTATTCATTCAAAGTTTAAACTCAACTAGTAGGGGTGTTCATTGGGCGGTTTTGGGCAGGTTCGGGTCGAAAAACCTTCACCCATCGGAAATCGCCATTCATTAAAACTTCCCCGTTTTTGTCTGTTCACAGCGTCGGGTTGGTCGGGTTTGGATAGAATGAGTAGTCAGTTCAATTGGGTGGTTAACGACGGGTTCAAATTTTTCTAGATTCCAGCGACCGACAGCCATGAAATCCGACAAAGAAAGCTCGAAACATTTGCAATTACAACGAAAACGAGAATTCAAACTCAGATCTTGAGAGGATAAGATGATTTTAAAAACTTTAGAAGGATGAAACCATGGATTCCAGCAAAGAAACCATGGATTCTAAAGAAAAAATCATAGATTCCGGCAACATCAATTGGTTTCGGTTTCCGACAGGTAGCGTTTGTAGAACCCGTCTCCGACTGATTTAACCGTCTCTAACCGTCCCTCCTTACCCGATGCAATCCAATATCTTCTTTAACCCGTCCATTGGCGTTTTCCGACGATTTGGACAAAGTTGGTTTTCCTGCTCACCCCTATCAACTAGTAGTATTGACTTACCTTATTGTAAACATAAAAAAGATGAATATATACATATAAGTCATGATAAAAAGAAATAGCTTGTCGTAACCGTAATTACAACGAGACGACTGACTCACTAAAAATTTTAAAATGAATATATTTTATTTGATTGTGAAGCTGCAACCAAATTTTATTTTAAGGGAAAACAATTGGAAAAATCCTAACTTGAGGAAGAAATCTAGGTTCGGGAATCGGTTACGAGTAAGGAAGGTATTAGGCACCCTATTCGTCCGTTCCAAAGAACGGTACCCTTAAATTGAGTGTGTGATATTTTGAAAACTGTTTGATCCCTTAAAATAGAATAGAAAATAAATAGGTTTATAGAAAATAGCCTAACAGGACTTGATCCTGCTCCTACGTATTTCCTGGTGCAATGGGAAACTCAAGGCTATGTAAATCTGGTCAAGAGACTTGATCTCTTGGAGAAGAAAAGGGTAATCTTAGGTAGAAAAAGATTTTTTTTTTGACAAATTAGGGATAATAGTGACTTCATGAAATCATGTGCCTGCATAATTCAAACCGTCGTAAGCCGTGTTTGAATTTGCACGAATTAGAACACGAAGCAGTAGAGAATGCTACTTGCTCGCAATAGAATCCGTTGCACGATTGAGGAAAATTTAGAACAGACATTTTTAGAAAAAAAATGATTTTGGGGAACAAATGTGCTTGCAAAATTCAAACCGTCGTAAGCCATGTTTGAATCTGCACGAATTAGAACACGAAACAGTAGAGAATGCTACTTGCTCGTATTGGAATTCGTTGCACAATTTAGGAGGAATTGAAACATACATTTTTAGGAAACAGATGTGTTTGCAAAATTCAAACTTTCGTAAGTCGTGTTTGAATTAGCACGAATTAGAACACAAAACAGTAGAGAATGCTACTTGCTCGTGTTAGAATCCGTTGCACAATTGAAGAAATATTAAAACAGATGTTTTTAGGAAAGTAATGATTCTTTGGAAACAGACGTGCTTGCGAAATTCAAACCGTCGTAAGCCGTGTTTGAATTTGCACGAATTAGAACATGAAACAGTAGAGAATGCTACTTGCTCGTATTGGAATTTGTTGCACAGTTTAGGAGGAATTGAAATAGACATTTTTTAGGAAATAGATGTGTTTGTAAAATTTAAACCGTCGTAAGTCGTGTTTGAATTTGCACAAATTAGAACACGAAACAGTAGAGAATGCTACTGCTCGTGTTAGAATCCGTTACACAATTGAAGAAACATTAAAATAGACGTTTTTAGGAAAGCCATGATTTTTTGGAAATAAATGTGTTTGCAAAATTCAAACCGTCGTAAAGCGTTTTTAAATTTGTACGAATTAGAACACGAAATAGAAGAGAATGCTACTTGCTCATATTGGAATTCGTTGCACAGGTTAGGAGGAATTGAAACAAACATTTTTATAGGAAACAGATGTGTTTGCAAAATTCAAACCGTCGTAAATCGTGTTTGAATTTGCACGAATTAGAACAGAAACAGTAAAGAATGTTACTTGCTCGTGTTAGAATCCGTTACACAATTGAAAAAATATTAAAACAGACGTTTTTAGTAAAGTCATGATTTTTTGAAAATAGACGTGCTTGCTATAAATTTATTTATACAAATTTTTCTTAATAAAAATATACAAAAATAAAAATAAATTAAAAATATTATCCTTATTTTAAATATAATAATTTAATTTAAATAATATAATATTAAAATTTATAATTAATAAAAATTATAATACTTAAACTTTAGTCTAATTATCATATCATTATTTATCATTTTATCTTTATGAGCTAATTTAACAATTAATTATACGAAATATTTTTAATCTAATCAACAAATTTTTCAATTTTCAATTTTTACCTAACTTATCAACTTCTATCAATTTATCAGCTTCTAGCTTCTTCTTTTTTAACTTTTAACAAGCTTATCTGTTAATTTTATCAAATACATTTTAATATTATTTATAAAATATTAATTTTTATAAAGTAAATTTAAATAAACTATAAAACCAAAAAATAGTTAACATTAGTTAATTTTTTAATATTCTAAAAATAATTAAAACATCAATTTTATTCTCATTTAATATCATTAACTTTAATTTTATTATCAACATTATTTTTATTAATCATTGAAGGTTTAACATTCTAGATGTTAAAATATCTTATTTAGATATTTTTTTTAAAAATTAAAATTTTAATAATCTAAAATAAGAGCATTAAAAAATTTACTAAAATAGATTAAATCTATAAATATATCCTATTTACTATCATCTCATTTCCTTACCATTCCCTTCTTAAAACTTTTTGTTTCATGAACATTAATTTTATACATTTATAAACTTAGTCATCATATTAAATTATTAAGAGTCGTAAATTAGAAAAGGAATCACATATCTATATTTATTATGAACAATTAATGATGAGGTGTGGTGATCTTCCTTAATCAAATTTTTTTTATTTCTTTTTAAAACTTTTTCGTGACAATTCTTCAATTAAAAAAAGAGATAGCCAAGATTTTAATTTTGATGTATTGGGACCAACTCTTATAACCACCTTGTGGTTATCATTGTTATCCAAGAAAATAATTATGACCTTTACTCACTCAAAGTTCAAACTCAACTAGTAGAGGTGTTCATTGGACGGTTTCAGGTAGGTTTGGGCTGGAAAACCTTTACCCGCCGGAAACTGTCATTCATAAAAACTTTCTCGTTTCTGTCTATTCACAACGTCGGGTTGGTTGGGTTTGGATAGAATGAGTAGTCGGTTCAATCGGGTGGTTAACGACGAGTTCAAATTTTTCCAGATTCCAGCGACCGGTAGCCATGAAATCCGGCAAAGAAAGCTCGAAACAGATGCAGTTACAGCGAAAACAAGAATACAAACTCAGATCTTGAGAGGATAAGATAATTTTAGAAACTTTAGAAGGATGAAACCATGGGTTACATCGAAGAAACCATGGATTCTGGCGAAAAAAACATAGATTCCGGCGACGTCGATTGGTTTCGGTTTCCGATAGGTAACGTTTGTAGAACCCGTCTCCGACCGATTTAATCGTCTCTAACCATCCCTTCTTACCCGATGCAATCCAATCTATTCTTCAACCCGTCCGTTGACGTTTTCCGAAGGTTTGGGCAGAGTCGGTTTTCCTGCTCACCCCTATCAACTAGTAGTATTGACTTACCTTATTGTAAACATAAAAAAGATGAATATATACATATAAGTCATGATAAAAAAAATAGCTAATATGATTATACATTTGTACATTTATCTAGTCAACAAATAGATTAAGAAAATATAATTTCATAACAATCTCCCACTTAGTGTATATATTATCTAGAAATTGCATGTAAAAAGATCTCATACATGTTTATTTCCAACTAGCCCAATTTTGAACTTTATTGAGATCAATACAAAATTGCAATATAAAAATTACAAACAACATAATGTAAACCACCATCTTTATTCTGCATAAAAATAAGATTCAATATATGTTATAAGATGTATAAAGCATAAAAAAACTTCCACTAAACCAAAATATCACCAACAGTGATGCCTTCGAATGATAATTTACAACCTTATACCATGGTTAAATGCTTCATAGCAAATGACCAACTCTATTGGCTTTGTTAAAGAAGTTAAAAGAGTCTATTTAGCAAACTTCCATGAAATAGCTCTTTTAACTTGCATGAAGATGTAGAGCGTTCACTATCTCGGTATCCTGTAAAATCAAAATTGAAAGAACCCAATGATATATTAAACTTTATCCATAATAAGTAAACATGTAGTCTTTTATTCTCTTCAAATAATACATTACACGCTTAACTCTTGTCAAATGATCCATGTTTAGATTGCTTAAGTATTTGTCTAAAACTCCTGCTATAAATGCTATACCAAGATGTTACAAACTTGATCATGTATTAGGCTCCTTATTGTATCTACTCAATTGATAATTTCTAATGATTACAATTATCGTTACTTTGCCAATACGATACTTTTATAAGAAACATGGTATTAGAAATTTCCTTGAGTCTATCATATTAATTTATAAAGTTGTTTATTGTACTTTAATTTTGGATATCTAATGCCTTGATGTGATAGTTGAATAGTTGAATAGATGAATATAATTGAATATTTGTAGAATTAATGATTGGTAAAAAAGAAATCAATAAACTTTCAATAATGAATTTGAACTATATGAGTTTTCTTTGAATGAATAAAAAAATAAATTTGAACAAAGACTTTTTGAATGAATAAAAAAAATGGATTTTCCTTAAATCATTCACCAATTAATTGTAGTAATGATAAGTAATTAGAGTTTAACAATTATTTCATACCTTAAAGTTAACCAAGAGATAGAAAAATTAAAGGAATTTTACTTTATTTTTTTTATGATTTCTAAAAGTAAAGGATCTTATTTTATATTATCTTTCTATTAAAAAATGTTTCCTAACACCAACTTTGACTAATAAGTTAGTGATTAATTTACAGAGTTAAAATCAGAAAATCCTATGATTTACTATTATTACTACACATTTTCTCTTGAGAGGAATTATATAGTTAGTTTTATAAACAATAGGAGACATGAATATATTAAAAAAGATAGAAACAAGATAAGAAAAATAAGATTTTGATCATACATATAAAACAGTTGGTAAATATTAAAAAAATTATTATAATTATGATTCTGAATATCTCTTATCTTACCAGTTTTAAATTTTTTTTGGAATATTTGAAAAGTTTTTTTAATATATAAATTTTTTATTAAATGGTTTATAAAAAGGATTTGGTCTCATTGTAAATATGCATAAGTTCTTTGCAACATTGAATAAGATTTTTTTATGGGTAATTAGAACTTATTCAAGGTTTTTATATACGAACTATGTTAATTGAACACAAATTTTAAACACAAAATAAATCAGTAGGATTTCTTATCCATTCTACTACATTATTTTGATCATAAATTAATCCAACAATGTTTTGATCCTCCATTAACAACTAACCATCGTGAATCCAACATCCTTTAAATTATTATCATGCTAAGCCTATAGAACTTGTAACCTTCGCTCACCCTCTTTGAGATGTGTTTGTTTTTATAGCTCAAAGGTCTCCTTTTTTTTTCTCCCTCAACATCATTTTCTTCCTTTTTATCTTTCTCTCTTCCTCAACCTACTCTCCTCTATAACTTCATTCTTTCTCTCTTGACCTTATTCTTTATCTACCAACCTCTCTCTTTCTTCCTCATCCTTACTTTTTCCTCTTCATCCACTTCAACCTCACTTTGTCCTTGGCCTCAGCATCAGTCTCTTCTCGACCTTATCCTACTTTCTCCTCAATCCCATCCTTATTCTTTTCTTAAACATTCCTTTGTTACTTAACTCCACTTTCTCCTAATTCTCATACTCATTCTCATTCTATCCATCGCTTCATTTTTTTACTCCTAACCTTATTATCTCTTCCTCATCCTTTTTTCCTCTCCCCCAACCTCACTCTTTTCTCTTCCTTTATTTCAATCTCACTCTTTTTCTGAGTATCACACTTTTTATTAGCTTTATTTTATCTTTCTCAAACACTTTCATTCTCTCTTGAAAGAAGGAAATAGAGATGCTCTTTCTTTTTTTTCATTCTCAATCCCTCTCAATGTTAATATTCACTCAACAAGCAATAGGGAGGCTGTTCATACTTTCTAGTTCATGATTTTCATCATTTTAACAATATATGTTTAGTGTTGGCTATCCTTCTTTTCCCACTATTTCTTTAATTACATATATATATAGATAAATAAAAATTTAGATAAATTTAAAATAACTTTTTTGACGCATTATTTTTTTTATAAAATTTTATTCAAATTTAATTCCAACAATTAAAATAATTAGCCATAAAATGAAAAAAAGCATATCAGGCTAGACTTTTATTCAGTAAAACATTTTTTAACCTTTTTTTTATTAAACCAAGAAAATGTACATCTTTATTTTATTTAATTACTTATCATTTTTTTTCTTTAAATCATAAGAAACATTATGGGATAAACCAATTTAAAATATTTTTTTACTTTCTTAAAAAAGTTTTATTATTAGAAGCTCAATACTATAGTATTTTTATTTACCAATAGAATACCTAAAAGGGTTCTAATATGATATTTTATTAATTTTTTGAAATTTTTAAAAATAAATAAGATAAAAAATACAATGTTCACATTCAAGGTTTAAAAATAATTTTATGAAATAAGAAATATCTCCTCTTTCCAAAAATCAAAAATTATCTTTTCTTTAAAATTATCAAAATATCCTTTTATAATTTAATTCTTTTTCAGGAACAAATATTTTCTTCGAAAAAATATTTATTCAAACAAATATTTCATGAATAAAATTATCAAGAAATTATTTTATTTTAATTAAACAATATTAAACAAATATTTTTAAAGTTATCATCAAATTGTGCACTCAACATAAGATATCTTTTAACAAATAAGTATAATGCTAACACTTTTTTCTTGTACTCGACTTTCAAACTTAAATTTTTTTAACTCATCATTTCCAATCCCAAATTTATGAAGTAGGTGGATATTTAACTTTAAGATCTCAATAACATCTATGGCGTTGGAGACGCTCTTAGTTGCCAGCAAGATGTGGGTCTCAACATGCGAACAAATGCTCAGAGATTGATCCACCAATAGAGTTTTGGCCCAATTATGCCTTTAGCCCACTATTTATGTCAAACAAACTAAGACAAAAAAAAGCCCAAGAAAACTGAGACTATAAAAAATGTCAAACAAGCAAGTAATTGTCATTTAATAATAAAAAAAGTTATGGTTCGGACCGAAAAATTTAAAATAAAACAAGTAAGGGACATATTAAAGTTCTTGAGCATAGAGAACTAGTGAGGAATGAAAATATACAAACATTGCACAGTAAAGAAAGAAAATAAATAAACATTAAATGTTTAATGAAGGTTATTTATTTTAATATATAAATAAGTTTAAGTTTTAACTCAAATATATATATATGAGTTAACCTTAAATTTTACAGACTTGACGTTAAAAGTGTGAGTGTATGTGTATAATGATAAAGAATATTAGTTGTAAATAAGAAAAAAAAATATACTTAATAGATTGTAATTTTATCGTAAAAGTTATTACATAAGTTTTGTTTATCAATGATAATTTTTTGTCTCATCTTTTAATATAAAAATACCTATTAAATACTAAATTAATAAATTTAAAGGATATTTAAAAACTATTATTGATAAAAAAAATAAGTCATAAATCAACTAAATTAGCCAAGCTCAAACATATTAATTTCTTCATTAAGTAGGGTGTGTTTAAATTAGCTAAGAAAAATAGGTTATTTCAATAATCGATATATCTATAATTATTATGATTAATTATATAAAATAAATTTTATGTTTGGATATGTTGGATAAAATTTTTTAATATTTTTTGAACTGTATAAAAGAATTACTTTTTTTTATAATAAACTTATAAAAGTGGATATAAAATTATTGTAATAACAAGTTTTGTATTTAAAATAATATTTGTTGAGGATAAAATGGGAAAAAAAAATTAACTTAAAAACAAGTTGATAATTCTTTATTGAAAATTTCAAAATCTTATTTTTGTTAAATAAGTTGTTTCCTTTATATGATGAAAATAAAAAATTATGCTAATTTTATAACAATTCTCAAATAAAATTTTTTACAGCCTTTTTCACATAACAAAAAAAATATTATTCTCAAACACACATTAAAACTTAAAATTTAAATTTAAATCATTTAAATAAATAAGATAATTAAGCTTAACTATCATTTTTTAAGTCAAACTTAAGCTTCAAATAATTGACTCATTTATGCCGCTATACAAAATTAACAAGACATGATTTTAGTACAATTTCATATTGATAAGCATGTTATATCTTCATCTTTGCTCTCACTTGATAATAATGGCCAAAAATTTTGTTAACATATTTTTTTTCTTCAATAAGAAAAGTTAATGTCAAAATGATATTAATAGTATATTTCGATAAGATAAAAAAATGCAAAAAAAGAAAGAAAAAATAATTTTTAGAAAAAAATTAAAATGTGAAAATTTTATTTTTATTTTTTAAATTGTAAATTAAGTTATATTGATTCTTTCAAAAACTAACATATCTCATTAAAAATAACTAATATAAATTATATTTATGATTTTAAAAAACTAATGAAAGCTTTTTATATTATTGGATACTAACGTGTCCCTACGGCCCCTATCCAACTACTTGTAGGACTAAAATTTGTAAAAGAGGCTTTGTCCTTTTTTGAGATACTTTCTAAAAGATGGCCTGGTTTAATTATGTGCTTCTTCGACTTAAATTTGAGTTAAATTAATTTAAATTGTCATGTATTTAAATTATATTTTTCAAAATTTTATACTAATATATTTAATTAGTTAATTTACTGTATAGTTCAAGTATTTGTATTATATTACAGTAATTAATATTTAATAGATTTTAGAAATATAATTTAAAATTTTCATAAATATAGATTTTAAAAGTTAAAATGAAATAATTACAAATATTTATTCCAATTAATAATTTCATAAATTATTTATAACTAAAAATTTTATAAACTATATGTGAAAAATATTTGATCTGATAAAAAAATATTAATATAATAAAAATAAATAAATATGATATTATCATTTATGATATAATTTTCAAAGGTTGTATATAAACATAATAATAAAATTAAAATTTATGAACCTATCCCGATATTGATAGATAAAATTTAATTTAACTAACATTTAAATAAAACTTGCATATGAATTTGATTTTCAAACACATGATTATGATTAGATTTGGAAATATATATATTTATCTTTTTCCGTTCTACTTAAATTCATTATAATAATTATAATATCATTTAAATAATTTTATTGAATTATTATATTTTGTTAAAAATATAATTTTATTTATATTTTAATACTTATTTTATATACTATTTGAATTAAAATATATTTAATATATTATTTATTTAAAAATAAACATAATTTTTTTAAAAAAGAATAAGATATAAATTTTTTACATATTTACCTAAACTCAATCAAATTGGAGTTAGATTTTAAATTTTCATCCATATTTTCTTCAAATTTGTTTGCTCTTATTCTAATTTTTAGTAAGATAAAAATGGGAAGAACAAAATCCATCATTAACTCATTCTTCTGTTGTCATACCTACTTCTATGACTATCAACATGATGAAACTTCAATTCTTTAATTTTCTCGATTAAATATTCTTCATGAAGCTTCTAGTATTCACTGGTTTGCATCTTCAATAGTTTTCATGAGTCTCCAGGAACTTGAATATTTTATATTCTTTTCAACATTATCCCACACATACTTGAATAAATGAGTTGCATTGCATAACATCCACCATAATTTTGTACAATTTATAGGTAGCTTCTTGACAATGATACAAGTATCAAAATCATCATGTGATTATGTTTGTTATTATCATAAAGGTGATCTAAAAAATGTGCCAATGGTTTACACCAACTCACAAGCTGTGACACCACTCAAAGCTCTAAAATGCAAACGTGTAAAATAAAAGAAAATAAATAAATAAATAAAATAGTTACCTAATGTGTAAAGTTATACCATCCTTAAGATTATATAGACCAACATATAAATGTTAATAAAAAAATACTAACAACATATTTTTTCAATATAAATTTTTATAAATGATCCATTTTTTAAAAAATTTAAAATACTTATTTTGTAAATTATTTTTTTAAAAAAAAAATTGCTATCATTCCTTACAATATACACACAAAACTGTGACAACATGATATACCAAATGATATTTTTCTGTCTCAACAAAATATAAGAACAGTTTTATTTGATTACATTTTCTTTTTATTTGGTGACAGTAATCATACAGGGTGAAGCATAATCAAGCAAGATCAGCAACAATCAAAAGGAATTTGAGAGGAAAAACAATACATGAGATAGAAATTAAATGCTGAATTTGATCTTTCAAAATGATTACCAAAGGTTTTTTTTTTTTTTCTCTATTTCATTTCTTCAATTAACCTCCTCTAGCAATCAAATTTAGCAAGAAATCCTTGTAATTCCCTTTTGCAGTCTCTTCAATTTTTTGGGCTAAAGAAACTCCATAAAGGTTTTGGTATTCAGCCTTTATCACTTTAATATCAATGTCAACTCTGGTCACAATCACACGAGTAAGCGCTTTCTTAGTATTTTTATCCACATCAATTCTCAATGCTGCATTCAAAACCTGGGAACAAAAAAAAAATGCAATTTATAAAGTTATATTATTGCATGAATTTTTTTAAAAAAAATTGAACTTCAGGGGTTGGATTCTAAATTTGTAATTCATCTTACCTTACTAAAATATATTTGTGGGGTACAAAGGCATTGCACAGTCTCTTTAAATCTTAGATCATCAAGATCCTAAGCAAATGAAATGAAAGTTTAATCAGGATTGAAATCTCATTATATTTGAAGTTAAGTAGAACAGAATCTTTAAACTTAAGTCATTTTCTAATAAAAAATTTATTAATAATTTTTTCTATTTACCAATAACATATTGTTTTGAACATATTTTTCAATATGTTCTTTATAGTTGATCATTCTTTTTTTAAATGTTAAAATATTCATTTCATAAATTATTATTTTTAAGTTTAAAAAATTGATCAATCATAATAAGTGTGTTATTGGCATTCCTTTATAAATTTATATGAGAATTATTATGGTGCATTAGTAGTGTCCAATACCTCATCAAGGTTCTTGCCAGATATCTCTTTATAGTGCCTGTAAATTGCCTGCAAATGTAGCTTACTTCTTGTTGCCAATATCCTTATTACTTCATCATCCTCATTAAGAGGCTTCTTATGAGCATTCTTAATGGCATTGGAAAGGATTTTAGCCTCTGATTTTGCAGTGTCATCTTTAACCTTTGATCCTTCATATCTATAAGCACTCAGCAGGGCAACCAATAGCTGTATATAGAAGTATTAGATGTTAAGTGTTAACTTATATGCAGTGCTATATTTCAATGAACATATAACAGAAACTGTATGATCATACCCATGAACCAAATATTCACCTAAAGATTCTATTTTTTTTTTCCATGAAACCTAAACATTCTTTTAAATCTAACATTTTTTTATAGTTTAAATATGTTTTAGTACCCATAAATACAAGTAAATTTTTAATTTTAATATTAATTTTTTTAATGATTTTCATCCTTAAAAATTTTAAAATGATCATTGTTATTTCTTTCTTTGTAAATTTATTTTATCACATCCATTTAAAGCTAGCAAATAACATATCATGTCATCAATAAATAATTATAATTTTTTAAAAAATAATTAAAATTTATAAGAATCAAAATAAATAAATTTTTGAAAAATTTAAATTAAATTCAGTTATATTTACAAAGATTACAAACATATTTTATCAAATACACAATCTTATCTATAATGGGCTTTACATTACATACAACATTTAGTAATAAGGCAAGAAGACCCATACAAAGTGAAGGAGCAATTAATTATTTTCAAACTTTGAATATGAATAATGTTATAAGGTAAAGGAAAGAGTGACCTTTCTTTCTATGCCATGGATGTGAGAGGCAACATCTTCTTCAATGGAGTGATCAAAGAGGGAATGATAGGCTTTTCTAGCTCCCAATAACTCTTCAGAGGATCTACTGCATGCAATCTCAACCAACACTCCATATGCTTTTGGGCCTTTTTTTAGGGCCTCTTTTACAAAACGAGCATCTCTTTCCCAAGGGTGCATTGTCCAAAGCACCACAGCATTCTGAATAAGGAACCATAAATCAGATTATTCTAACTTTTAATTCTTTTAATTTATGAAAAATAAAAGGGGTATATTTATATTTATTTATGAAAAATGTGAATATATGTTTTGTTACAATAATTTTGTTAGAAAAATATCTACTCATCAAATTTAACATTTCGTTTTGCTTACTTCAATTCTCATCACATTTACAATAGTCTTGCTTACAATAATACTTGAATAGATATATTAGTTCCTGTTTATTTTGAAAAATATTTTTTATTTTTATTTACAAAAATTTTATTTTATTTTCATTATTTTTTATTTTTAAAATTTTATACTAAAAAGTAAAAATAAAAAATAACTATTTTTCTGTTTTTACTGTTTCATATACAAAATGATAAAAATAAAAAATAGAAAATATCTTCAAAAATGAAACATTATTTTAGATTTTTTATTTTCAAAAATATTTTTTATAAAAATATTATTTTATTTTTTATTTTTAATACTTTTAGTATAAAATTTTAAAAATAAAAAATAATATAAAATTTTTATAAATAAAAAAATAAAAGGAAAACGTTTTGCAAACCAAACCTCAAAGATTTTGTTTTGCTGACTTCAATTCTCATCACATTTAACATTTTGTTTTGCTGACTTCATTATAATATTGATTTACTCTAGAACATGGATCTTTCACCATATAATCAATCATATTGAAAACCCATAAAAGTTTTAACCTTGGAAAACATAAAGTAAGGAAAATTGAAATTATTGGATAAAGAAAAAAAAAAGAGAGGATGATATGTACCTTAAAACGCACGAACTCATGCTTGAGAAGACGAACATAGTGATCATCCCATCTCTGAAAATGGCGTTCATGATCCTCACTGAACAATTGTGGTGTCTTCTTTCTGAAACTCTCTCTCTCCAGAGGATCCCATTTTCCCAGTATTGCTACCAATGATTTCTCATCCACTCCATGCCCTGCACTCATCAATCATTAACCATCCATCACAATCATCATCAAGTTTTGCATATTTATTAATATTATTCAAAAAATATATTATTAAATATCTAAAAATAAATAAAATAAGATTAAAAAAGATAAAATGAAAAATATGATATAATAATAAAAAAAAGATATACTAATAAAAACTTAATAAAATACTGTTAGAATATAAAATTGAGTGAAACACTATTTTAATATTAAAAGATTCAGGTTGATATATTAGCTTTTAAAAATAAATTTTATCATTTCATTTTTAAAAAATTAAACTGTCTTTATGCCAATTTAATCTTTTTTAGGATTAAACTGATTGACTAATTTCTACATAATTAAAAAAAATATTTTTAAAAATTAATATTACCAATCTTAAATCATTCAAGATTAAAATAATAATTTATTAGTTGAAAACTAGAAAAAAGAAAATGAGGCACTTTGGTGTGAAACAAATTAGAGAGAGAGAGAGAACCTGAGAAAGCTTGAGTCACAGCTTGTAACTCTTGGTTGAGAGCCATTGTGATTCTTCTCTGTGTGAAGTTTGATAGAATTGAGACAGTGAGGGACAGATATGTTCAATTAAGAGTATGGTCACTTTATAGGACACTGCAAAGGGTATTTTTGTCATTTAGAAATGTAATAAAGAAAAAATAAATGAAGCTCACAGTGTTGTTAAGACTTTTAACCAATGAAATATGAACACGTGAAATATAAAATAAGAGAGTTACATGTGTGTATGTAAACAAGGATGTGGAATGACTTATTTGTCCCTCATATCATAGTTGTCTGAACTTGAAACTGTTTCTCTTCTAATTAATTACAAAGCTATGAAATTAGTAAATAACACTTTAATAAGTTAAAATTATTGAGTTTATGTTAATTAACAATTTGAGTTTACATTAAATTTATATTAATGTTGAATAAATTGAAATGTCAAGTTAAATTGTTAATTAGTAGTGTTAGGCTAACCGCAAAATTTATAACATATAAATTTAAATTTCAGTTATAACAATATCCCAGAAAATGATACAATATAAAATTATTAAAGGAAGAGAGAGAAAGAGAGAGAGAGCATTAATGATTTTATGTGAGTTTTGAAATGTGCATTGCAGTTGCAGTCATGCCCCTCATTTTGTAGTGTTTACACTATAACCACAGAGGTATTTTAATTGCTAATATGACCACTTAAAATGCTTAAATAGTACTTTTGTTTTATTTATTTGTTTAGAAAGAAAAATCATTATTTTCTATTTATTTTTATAAAAATGTTAAATAATATTAGATTTTTTTGTTAATATTTTTTAATTAATATAAAAATAAAAAATAAAGATATTATAATAAAATAAATTAAGAGTCAATTAGTAAATTTATTAAGTAATAATTAATTTTTTATGTTATATATTTTTTTAAAAGATAAATAAAAACAAAAATAATTTAATCCAAATATTTTTTATGAAATCAAATGGCATGTTTTATAATAAGGGAACAACTAAGCAAACCTTTTTTAAACCTTATTCCTTTATTATGAACTTTTCTTTTTATCATTCTGTCCATTCCTTTCAGAAAAAAAAGGTATTAAAAAAAATCTAATAATTAACTAACTTTTATGCTATTCCATTGATATTTGTATTTTTTTAAGGATAAAGCAGTATTACTTATGAATATTATCAACTTTTATATTGAATCTTCATTGGAGGAAGGTTCATGTGAAAACAGAAAAATAAAAATCTATGAGGGAAGAGCTTTTACAACTTCTGTGTGTTTTTTTATTAGAGGGATATCTTATGATATACTTTTCAACAGATAGGATGCAGATAAGTTTCATAATCAATTATTTAATTTAATTTTGACCTTCCAGAATACAACCTAGAACTTGACATGAATGATACTTCATATCATTGCAGATCTCACTCTCCTAGTAAAATATATTATTACAGGCTCATCAAAATTACTTAAGAAACAATTCTTGGTATACATAAATAATGTTTAGAATAAATGGCTTGCAAGTACACTATATATTGTAGAAGAATTATTGTTTTAAAAATAAGAATTTAATAATTTTTTTCAGCTTAATTTTAATTTTATAAAGTCTTAAAAATAATTTTAAAAAATTAGATTATTTTTTTTTCTATTTCTCAATTATTAAAGTTAAATGGTATTTATAAATTTTTTTAATTCAGACTATAATTTTAAAATGTAAAAATTTTACAATAAATAATTTTTATATTATCTCAAAATTCATGTACATATTTTAAAAAGATCATTAATCTTTTATAAAGGATGATTTTTAATTTTTTACTCACATCTTATTTTTCAACATAATGTTATTTATATAATAAAAAATATGTGATATTTTTTATTAAAAATATAATATTTTTATTAAAAATATAAAATACAATAGATGATATAATAAAATAATGATAAAATATTATTATTTAAATTCTTGTATAACAAACAACTCATGTTTATCCCTTTAATTGCAGGTGTTATTTGTCTTCATAAAAGATGAATAAAGATTGATGGTGACAATGGTGCCAGTTGGCATTTTTCATTATGTTAAATATTGAAAAGATAAATGCATGGTAGTTGGTGAAGTATATTAGTAAATGCATCCATATGGAAAACATGGTTTCCAAACATGAGTGGACTAAAATAAAGATAAATGTTTGTTGTTTTTATGTCAATTATAAGTTGGACCCCATTGGATGCAACCTATGACACAGACTTTGATGGGTCATCCAATACATTTTCTTTATCATTTAATTGTATTTATAGAGATATTATGAGAGAGATAAACTATTTTTAATTAGTTAAAATAATAAATATTGAATAATTTTCTATAATATTTTTATGAAATTTCCGTGTATTGTAGCATATTTTAAATTAAAGTGAATTCTATAAAAATAAATTTAAAAATATAAATAATTTTTAAAATTATATATAAAATAAATTTTATTTTTTATTTTAATTAAGTGAATAATTGAAAAGACACATTTAGGTAATTATATGACAAATAAACAACGACAAAATGATATTACACAGTAGTTATTTACACACATATTATTGTAATTTTCATTATTTTTGTTATTTAATTATAGTTAAAAGTATTATATTTTTTTTATGCAAGAATATATATTTTTAAACAATTTATAAAACCATTATTTCTATTTTTTAAAAAATATAAAAATTTCATATATTTTTATGAGCGGAGTGTCTATCCATATCTAATAATCTAATGGAATTTTTTATGATAACGATGCATATTTGTGGAACAAAATATATGTACACAACTAATATAGAATGCATAAAATGCTTTCAGGACAAACTCATCAACTAAATAACTAAATTACTTCATGAAATTTTTATAATATAATCAAATTAATTTATAAAATATAAACATAAAATCATATCCATAATCTAAAAGAAATATACATAATCTTTGACATAAACTAATCAATTTAATTTTGATGTATAATATATTTTTAACATATGGTTAAACTTTATATATATACATATATATAAATATTTAATTTACATAAAATATAACAAACATAACCATTAAAATAATATCTTATGATTCAAAAATTTGACCAGCTAAGTTTGTATTTTAAAAGATATTATTGAGTGTAGTACGTATTTAATACTTACTTTTTAGAGTAAGTAAATTCCTTTTCAATAAATAATTTTTAATAAATAATTTTAAATTTTAATCTAATTTTTTTCAAAAAAATTATATATATAAATAATAACATACATTTATTTATATCTGAACGTAAATTGTTAATTTTTTTAATTTTTTTTAAATTTATTAGTTATTAAATAAAAATTATAAATAGATACATCCATATATTTGCATGGAAATAACTATTACTGTAAATTTTTATTAAAATTTATGACTTGACATAAAGTTTCAAGTGCATTAAACTCTCTTCCAATCAATCTTTGTTTTTTCTTATTTGTCAAAAACTGAAGAAAACGACCTTAAATTTTTAAATGAAAAAAATAATAAAATATCATTTTGCGTGTGGAAGTCTACACTCAAATACATTAATTATTGGTCAAAGAGGATTGCACATAATTTCAAGTATATACAGCTATGTTATCTAAGGTTGCAAATCTTGAAGATAATGTATTTTTAAACAGCTGCGAGTATAGCATGTTCAATATGATTGCCATGGCCCTTTTATATTTGTAAACATGTACATCCAGATACATATTGTTTAAATTCATTTTAAATTTTTTTATGATTTTAACTCTAAAAATATTTGTAAATTAATATAAATTAAAAAAAAACAAGTTATGATGTATTTAAATATATACGCACTGTGTATATATATATATATATAAATATCAACGCTTTTACTTTATATGTGGGAGGCTAACTTTGTTGGAAGTTCTCCATAACATAAAATTAATCATATGCCACATGTTGTGATCAAAATGAATCTCATATTTTAGTACATGTAAGTGAACGTGTAACATTGTTATGTATTTAATTCAAGATTAGTTCAAATACAGGTAGGAATACTTAAGAGTTAAGATAATAACAAGAGATTTAGTTCATTCTTAACATTTAAGATAGCAGGAATAATAATAATAATAAGTTAAGATGAGGCTATGAGATCTGCCATTGTAAAGAATAGGATTTACATGAACAAATATTACATAAAAATTTAGTATCATGGCTCAGGTCATTTCAAAATTGTTATCACTTTATATATGTTTTTAAGTAAATTTTATGTGAATTAATTTGTATTTTTGAATTTGCATTTTTTAAGTCTTTTTTTTTTCCCATGAAATTCACATCCACATCCACACAACTAAAATTAACTTAAATGAAAAATTAATTTTGCTTGACATTTATCTTATCTTAAAAGCTAAATCTACCTCTCTTAATTTAAAGAAGGCCAATGAAAATCCAATCACCTTGTATAATAATAATAATAATAATAATAATAATAATAATAATAATAATAATAATAATAATAATAATAATAAAATTTTAAAAATTAGTGTAACCTTTTAAATAAGAGAAATGTCAAGTATAATTATGCTAAATTAAATTTGTGGGCAGGTAAACATCATTTACCCATTATTTAATGAAATTTATATAATTTATTTAATTATAAAAATTAATTAAAATATACTAACAATATCTTAAATAAAATATTATGTTAATATAACACTTTTCTATTTCCAAAATCCTATCATTTTCAAAATTTTCATGTCTGCCATTGAGTAATGTAATGTAGTTACTGTATATGTTAATTTAATATTAGGTGAGCTAGATTATATAAAACTAAGATTATCATCAATGAAAAATAAGTTTTGCACATTTTTTTTAAATTTTTTTATATCAATTATTTAAATTTTTATATAATATAAAAGTAGGAGATATAAAAAATTAAGCTTTCTACATTAATTTTAAAATTAATATAAAAAGTAAATTATTTTTACATTAATTAGATTCAAAATTAATATAAAAAATTTATTTTCTATATCAATTAAAAACTATAAATTGATATAAAAAATTGGCTATTTTAAATCAGTTATTATTTTAAATGATGTAAAAAATTATATTTTTTTAATCACACGAGACTAATTAATCTAAAAAATATCAATTTATATAATTTAATTCTAAATTACTATCTTAACTTTATTTATATTTGTTTAAATTTTTATAAAAAAATATTAAAATATAACCAAATTAATATATTTAGATCAAATTATACACATCTATATTTTAAAATTAAAATTTTAAAAATATAATTTTTAGACATTAAAATCAACAAATTTTATAAAATAAAAAATGAAAATCATTAAAAAAGACAAAAGAAATTGAAATTAAAATAAATATTAAATAAAAATAAATAAAAAAACAAAAACTTCATCAACCTTATATTTTTTTCACATAATATTAGGATTTCAGTATGTGACTTTATGCATGTTGGAGAAAGTAAAGAAAATAAAAAGAGTTATAAATTGGATTTCCGTTGCCCCATGGAAATGACATTTTGTTTTTATCAAATTTATTTTTAAGTCACTGGTGGAAATTTAATTTATTATAATATGTAATAAATAATACCTTTTATAACTCAACAACACAGGAAATAGGAGTACCAAAACAAAACTCTGTTTGTTGAAGAATAAGAAAATGAATAATCAATACGTTATAAACTTGATGAAAAAAAATAAAATTATTGATTTAATTATACATAAGATTCAAATTTTAAATTCCTAAAATTAATTGTATTTAATTTCCTTCATGGGAACATAACGATTAATCTCAAACCAATTTAAATATTTTATAAACTAAACTTTATAAATTTAAACTTATTATTAATAAGTAAAACATGAGGTTTATTTTCAAAAATAAAAATACCATTTTTTCTAATAATGAGTATTATCCATTGAACTTAATGATTCATCATCATTGTTTTTGTTATATTCTTCTTGTGTTTACTTTAGATTTATGTGAATTCAAAGGAACGAGTTCCTCATGTTTTGGTCCTCTCGGTAGGTATGAATGTGAAATAAAGAAACACTTCAATTCACACAGTACAGAATAATTGCCACCCTGGCCAGAAGTCAGAAACCCCCAATAATATTCAAAGTAATGGAAGGAATTATAAACAAGAGTTTCAATTGAAATATATTATTTCTTTCCTTTTTTTAATATTTTTTTATCTTTTTAAAAAAGGAAAAAAAATTTGTTACCTTTTTATTTTTTTATCTATTTAAAAATAAAAAATGATTAAATATTAAGAAATGTAATTAATATTATTAATTTTTTAAAAAATTTATTCATTTTCCTAATTTATCTTTTATATATAAACTTTATTTTTATCTTTTTAATTATTACAATTGACATATATAAAAATATAATTAATATTTTTTTGAAAATCTAAAATAGACAATTAAATAAGAATAAATTTTGTACTTTCTTTGTGGATAGATAAATAGAAAAAAAAAGTAGTATTTATTTGTCAGATTATACATTTCAATTTTAAGAAAGTATTAATTTTTATATTTATATCTTTATATTTATTAATTATAATAAACGAAAAAAATAAATGTAAAGTTTATATATATATAATTTTACACCGTTATTTAATTATAAATTATTATATAATTTAAAATTAATAATTATTTTAAAATTTATATTTAAAATAATTTTATATAAAATATATTAAAATTAAAATTAATTAAAAAATAACTTATTATTAATTTTTTATTACATTAAGTGCTTTTTAAATTAATTTAGGCGATAGTCAATCATCAAAATAATTCATTGTCAAGCGTTTCTCATATTGTATATACTCATTGATAATTTTTAAATATTTTATAAAATTTCTCTTAATTATTTAACAAAAAAGTGTTAAATATAACACTAAATTTATTTAATATTTTAAAATTTTAAAAAAAATCCAATCATTTAATTCTATAATTAAAATGACCATATTTAAAACTACTCTCTATATAGTAAAAATTATTTTTTATTTTAAAAAATATAAAAATATTTAAATTTGGTTATTATTTAAAATTAATTTACTCCCTAAAAAAATTAATTAATATTTTATTTCTTAAAAAATAATGTGACTCACTTCAAATCTTTAATATACCAAAATAATATTTCACTCGGTTCCAAAAGTTCCTGGATGCAAAAATAAATATGTAAAAATTGTGGTGTGCTTCCCTGCAATTGAAGAGAAAAAATGTGCAGAGTTAGAATTTCATAAACACAAAGGACTTCAATTCTTATAGTTATGCTAATGCAAAATGAACCACAAGCAGGGGCATAATGGTAAATAAGAATGTTTTGAGGAGGGAACAACAACAGTTGAATGAAACATTCAAAACACGTGTGAACTGTTTCTTTAACATTGGTTTGTTTGTCACTGAAAGAAAACTCACCCTTCACTGTCTCACAGACATGGCTTCGTTGAAACTGCCACAGCTTGTTCCTTCTCCTACCCAAGACAGTGAAAGACTCAGAAAAGCTTTTCAAGGTTCCTCTCTCTCTCTCTCTCTCTCTCTCTCTCTCTCTCTCTTAAAGCATATGACAGGCGTTAATACAGAACAAAGTTACAAAAAAAAAACTGAATTTTGATATGATTTAAGTGATCATGAATTTGGGCAGCAGCAATTATGTTAAAAAAGTGAAATTTTATAGTTTTTATTTTTTTTGGTTAATGGGTTTTTCTCTCTACAAACAATGTTATGTCTGCAATTATCTCTGGTTTCTTTGTTTTTGTGATTTTATCCTTCCAATGGAATGTGATGCTTTGATTTTATAACAAAGTTTTTTGCTTTATTAGTATTGCTAGGAGTTTTGTTCATGGGATATTGGAGGTTTTTAAATGCTTTTGTTTTTTTTAGTTCTTTTTTTCCTTGGTTTATGGTGATTTGTTATGAGTTATTTTTGGCATTAAATTGTTGTGGATGATGAAGTTTTTGGGAAAATGGATATAGGATTTGGGACAGATGAGAAGGCTACAATCTTGGTATTAGGACACAGGAATGCTCAACAAAGGAAGGAAATCAAAGAAACTTATCAGCAGCTTTACAATGAATCACTCATTGATCGTCTCCATTCTGAACTCTCTGGTGATTTTAGAGTATGTCATGCTTTCTGCACTTGACTTGGTTTTCTATTTTCTTTTTTGTTTTAAAGAAAAAAATTTCTTCAACATTATGTTTTATTGACATGTGATGGATGTGAACTGAAATCATTTCATGTCACTATTAGTGATTGTGCTAATTTGGAAGTGTAGTTTTTCTTTGGTACAAATTGGTGAATAATGCTTAGCCTGTAAGTTGTTAACCAGCATTGATCAATCATATGTTCTGCTCCTTTCTTTGGATTTCAATTTTATGCTAATTTGATTATGAGTTTTCAAATTTTATCCAATAGCTGTAGCCTGTTATTGTATAGAAAAAGCTACAAGGTCAAAGCTTTCTCTTTTCTACACACATATATGTATATAATAAGGGATTAAACTTATACTAGTATGAGTTACACTAATTCTTACTTTATATAAAATGTGTTTTTTGTCAATCCAACCATTGGATCATAACTATGTATTGCAAAAGACACAAACACACTTATGAAGTGCAGGTTGTCAACCAGCTTTGGTCAAACATGTTCTTCCTAATTAGTTGACTATTCTGAACTTGCTTATCAAGGGAACTAAAACAAATACATTATGGCAATGATCTTAAAAAAAGGCTGTTTTTTTGACTGGAACTTTGTTTAGTAATCATGGAGGATTGGATTGCATTTTTACTTTGTAAATTCTCTCACCTAAATATTTTTTCATTGTTTCAATGTTTCCTCTTGTTAGGGAGCTTAAGGTCACATAACCTGTTTCAGTATTTCTCTGCTGTTATGAGAGTTTCTTGATACTTTAGCTTTTAGGAAGAAGATGAAAGGTTCTGAAGAAGACAAAAAAAAATGAAAGATTCATCTATCAAAACCATTTTTGATGTTTTCATATTTAATTCTACTTCCTACAAGGCTTCAATTAATTTTATCATTGTAGAAGTGCTAATTTAGTGGGAAAATTATATATGCTTGTGTGCCAATTCTTATTAATGTGATAAAACTTTGATTTAGATGCTTATTTACCTGTTATTAAGATGGCAATTACAAAGCTCATGGAAATATAACCCTCAATCTTACAACTAAAATATGCTTAAAGCACATGATTCCTTTTATCCATTGAAAAGTTCATTGGATTACTTTATTTCAATCTGATTCTCAAAACAAGCCATTTGCTAAAGTATTCATGTGATCTATTGTAAATAATGTGACTTGTACTTGTGAATTGTGATACACAACAGAATGCTCTAATTCTCTGGACTTATGATCCCCCAGAAAGAGATGCTAGACTAGCAAAGGATGCATTGAAGGCTAAGAAGAAAGGGATTAAACAACTTCAGGTTTTGGTTGAAATAGCTTGTGCATCAACTCCTAACCATTTGATGGCTGTTAGGAAGGCTTATTGCTCTCTCTTTGATTGCTCACTTGAGGAGGACATTATAGCATCTGTTGCTTCACCCCTCAGAAAGGTAAGAACAAAGAAAGTTTCTTACACAAACAGAATAGAAACATTTAGCTGAGTTTGTCTATTCAACATCCAAGTGTCCATCAAGTAAGAAGTAGCTATTTGACAGGTGAATATGCATGAAAGGTTCCAAATTTTTTAGCACTATGATCTAAGGCTTAAGTTTTCTTGTGTTTAACTTTGTTTAGTAGAAGATTATGAAAAATGGGTAATATTGCATAGGAACACAGAGTAATTTTTTAGCACTATCTAGTGTGTGGTTTATAAGGTCCAGGCTTCAAACTTGAAAATTTAAGGCTTGAAATATCATTCATAATCAGAATTACAGCTCCTTAAGATTCATGGACTCTTCCAAGCAGCCATCTAAGCCAAAATGTACTTTTGCATTCATGCTTCACTCTCATTTAAAATCTCATTTGTTCTTATTTTCTTTGGAAATGTGATATGGGTATTATGCAGCTTTTAGTGAGCCTTGTAAGCTCATACAGGTATGATAAAGTGGCTGTAAGTTTGGAGGTTGCTAAATCAGAGGCATCAAAACTACATGAAGCCATCAGTAACAAGCAATTAGATGATGATCACATAGTTTGGATACTTAGCACCAGGAACCTTTTCCAGCTCCGGGAAACTTTTGCATGCTACAAGCAGCTCTATGGGACTACATTGGAACAGGTTTTGCTTTAAAAAATTGGGTTCTTTCAGTAAGATTTTAATTTTGATCCACTAAAATTGTAAAATTTTACACAACTACTCATTTATATCTTGTCACCTTTTTATAACAACTAAGGGGTGCTGGTTTAAGAAAATGTTGTTATTGTTTTCTATACAAATCTTTAAACAATATGATATTTTTGTAATTACAAGTAGAAGCAGAAAATAAAAAAAAAATTTAAAATCAAATGTCTGTTAAATTTATTCACTTAAACTGAAAATTTTCAGTTACTGATGATTTGATAATATCTTTTTTTTTTCAATAGTTTAAAATTTTTTACATTGATAGTGGATCAGATTTACACACTCACATATATGATTATTTTATATATTCATTAGGAATTTAGATGATTTTCTTGACAGGGCATAAAAAATTGTGGTAATGGTGATTTGCAATCTCTCTTAAATGTGGTCATATGGTGCATAGACTGCCCTGAGAAACATTTTGCAAAGGTAATTACTAATTTTTTTTCTTATGAAGACAGAGAGTGATTTATTAAATTAATGCATTATTATGTAGAAAAATAATTTAATGTCTTTATTATGCTAAGATGCCGATTCATTAGAATTTACTGAACAAGTGCATTCTCAAGATTTATTTTAAAATATAGTTTTCAAGAACTATGCCAGCTAACAGAAACTACCTATCAGCCCCTTTCCACTGTCTGTCTAATTTTCAAAGCCAAAGTTTAATTTTATTAGTAATCTGAACAATATTTGCAGCATAGACAATTAGTGACTTCTAAAATTCTTAGACATTTTATGTTAAAATTTGTAGTGTTGGCAAAAAGGAATTATAGCTGTTTGAGTTTCTTTTTTGTTCATTGTAAATTTTTAAATGTATATGCATAGCACATGTGAGCATTTAATTTTCTCAGCCATCTAACAGAAACTCTTTTCTTAGGAGAACTTGTCAAATATGATTTTTAGTAATGTACTTTAAACAACTGTATAATTTTTCTTACCTTGTATTTGAATGAAAAATTTAGTAATTTTTAAATAAAAATAAATAATTATTAAAAAAAGAGTTATGAGAAAAATTATGAATAATGATTTAAGAAGAATAGATCATAATAGAAAATTTTAAAAATTTTCTTTAAATAGATTTTGTTTGAAAATTTAGTACTTTCAAATTATGCTATCTAAATACAATTTTTTTTTGGAACAATATTTTAGTCCTTTAATAATAAATTTATCAAAATTGTTCTCCAATACCAAAATATGACATTAAATTGGTTAATTTGGAGGAGCAAATTGATGTAATTATTATTGAAGGATCAAACACTTGTATCTTTGAAAGATAAACATAGATATTTGTTAAACTCTAGTTTCTTTCAAGCTGCATCAAGACTATATAATATAACTATACAATTTCTTTAGAAAATACTAATTTTTCCTAACTTTTATCCACCTAATAGGTTATAAGAGATTCTATTATTGGTCTTGGAACCGATGAAGATTCCCTGAACAGAGCAATTGTAACTAGAGCAGAAATTGACCTGTTGAAAGTGAGATTTGAATATGCTAACATGTACAAATCAAGTCTTGATGATGCTGTTGTTGGGGATACCTCAGGGGATTACAAAGATTTTTTGATGACTTTGCTAGGAAAAGGCCCAAAGGGAGAGTGATACATTATAACCAACAAACACCTCTCATGCTTTGTAATATATGTTGCTTCTATATTTGGAAAGAATCACAATTCAATTCAAGGTTTAAACTATAACATTTATTTGTTATTTTGCATTTACTTTGTGTAAATTTATTTATTGTAGCTTTGATGCCTTTTCCAAGAATGGAAAGAATTTGGTGTATAGTAAGTAAATAAAAAGGTATTGATGATGTTTAACATAAAATAGTTGCTATCATAGGTGCAATTATAAGTGACTCAACATCTACCATTGTCACAAGAATTTATTGGTATTATTTTTTTTTTATAAAATTATGTTTCTAGAGAGCAAGTACCATCAAATAAGTTTTTTTTTTAAAGATGTAGATACTAAATTAGACCCTCGTAATTAAATAGTTATCTTATTAGTTCTTTAATTTTTTTTTATCTTCAAATTAGTATTTTAAAAATTTATTTTGTTACCAAATCAATTTTTTAAATATCTAATTATCATCATATTAAGTCTTCAAAAGGATTAATGTGGTGAGAAAAAAGACATATTTAAAAGCTTATCTTGGTGTAAAATTTAATCTTTGAAAAGATCTAAAAACTTGTCAAATTAATTTTTATAAAAAAATAAAATAATGATAAAAGGATAAATTTAATGTCAAAAGTTTTAAGGACTTTTAGTATTCTACATAATATATATATATATATATATATATATATATTAATTATTTAGTATCACTCTCTTTTTAGTGAATCAAATTATAAATTTTTATTATATTTTCCATCCTCTATTTTTTTGTGTATTTGAAGTTTTCCTTTAGTTCTATATCTTTTCCTTTAGTTTTTTTTTTTTTGCAAAGTTATTCTTTCATCTGTTTTGTTTCACCCCCTAGAAGTGTATTACTTGACATCTTAAACGCAGTTGGAGTGATTTTTAATTTTCAATTTTTAATTTAAAAATTAAAATTAATTTTAATTTTTAATTTTAAAATAAAATAAAATAAAATTTTTAATTTTTAAAATTTATTAAAAAAATATTAACTTATTCTATTATATCATTTTGTTATTTTATTGTGAATAAAAAATATTAATTAAAAATTAATAAAATTTTATATTATTATTATTATGATAATGATAATAATAGTAATTATAATATAAAAAATATTATACAATCATGATTTTATTATTTTATATATTTATTAATTATTAAATAGTTTTATATATTATTATTATTATAAATTTTTTATATAATTTAATATTTATTTTATATAAAATAATATATGTAATAATATTATATTATAAATGATTATATAATAAAAAGTTATATTATAATATTATAAATTAAATGTAATTTTATATTAAATATTATTATCTATTTTATAATAAATTTATAAAAAATACATAAATAAAAAATTATTAATTAAAATAAAAAAATTAAATTTTTTCAAAATAATGAAATTATAATTTTTTAAAAATAATAAAAATAAATAATAATAATAATAATTATAATGATGATAATAATAATTTTAATATAAAAATATAATTATTTATTTTTTATATTATTTAATAATAAATATATAAGATAAATAATTTTATATATTATCATTATTATATTTTTATATTATTTAATATTTATTTTAAATAAAATAATATATAATAAATAATTATATAATATGAAATTATATTATAATTTTATAAATTAAATATAATTTATATATAAAATAATATTATTTAATTAATTATAAATCTATAAAAATAGATAAATAAAAAATAAAGAAATTTTTTTTAAAATAAAAAAATAAATTTTTTAAAAAATAATAAAAATTTAAAAAATTATTATTATTATAATTATAAAGTGATAATAATAACGACAATTTAATAATAATAATAATTATAATATTAGTTGTGATAATTATAATAATTTGATAATAATAATAATGGTGTTAGTAATTATGGTAAGATGATAAATTTAATAATAATAATAATTATAATATTAGTTGTGATAATTATAATAATTTGATAATAATAATAATGATGTTAGTAATTATGGTAAGATGATGATAGTAACTTGATGATAATGATAGTAATTATAATAATAATAATAATAGTTTAGTAGAATTTAAAATAAAAATATTTAAAATTAAAAATAATAATTAAAAATCTATTTTTTTATTTTAAGAATTAAATTAAATTAATTTTAAAAATAAATTAAAAATCAATTCAAAACTATTTATTAAACTATTTTAAATTAATTAAAAGAAAAAATTTAGAAACTTGTAACAATCCCAAACCAATCTTAGTGATAAAACGTTCTTAATGAGTTTCAGTAGGCACATTTTACGGACCAAAATATAAGTAGCACTTCATTCTTTCACTGTTGTCTCTTATCTTCAATTACTACCAGAAACAGCGATGTATGAGCTATTTACAACGTATGTCAACATAAGAAACTTTATGTCCCTTGCTTTCTTAGAGGCAATTAACGTCCTGTATGAGTGATTGAGGGTTTTGAATTTTTAAATTAAGTTTAAAAATAAATATTATTTGATAAAAATAATTAATTTTATTTTTAATATATTTTAAAAATAATTTTAATTTAATTTTTAAAATTTTCATCACTATTATTACTATTACAATCACCATTATAATTATAATTATAATTATAATAATAATAAAAAAAATTACACTCGCATTTTATATATTTTAACATAATTACATATAATATTTTTATTTTTTTATAACATAAAAAAACTAAACAAAATATGAACATGTGACATTTACATGTTCGTTAATAACTTTTTATTCAAAAAATATTTCTATTTTTAATGTTGAGCAATTTAAAAAGATACATAAAGCTATATCCAGCATCCTTTAACATTACTTCTCTCATCTTCATCATTCCTCTTACGTGTGAAACTTTATTTCATTTCTCTGCTACAACATACATGTTAGAAAATACAATATAACATCCAGTAGCATAGTAGCATCTAGATCTGCCTCAATGGTTCCTAGAACCACTAAGCAAACTCATCCAGGTAGCTTTGTTTGGTCTCATTGACATGCTCTCTATGATATTTTTGGCCTAGTCAAAATGTCCAACTTGATATAAAAAGATCAATAAAGCAACTATAATGTTCAATTGTGGGCTCAATTTTATATTTATTTATTATTATATGACATATTTGGTTTTTAAATATTCTTATATATAAGAGTCTTTTGGAAGCTCGTTGCAAGCAATATGGTGGTGTTGAGCTAAGTGAAGAAATGACAAAGAAAGTGTTTGATTCTTAGGAGGCGTTAGTAGTAGCATTTATGTGCTTTTGTGAAATGTCTATATTTCAACTAGTAGGTGGAATGATGTAGAATTGCTTAGAAAACTAATTAATAATAAGAGTGTGTAGACTAAACAGCTTGGTTGCAGGTTAACAGAGATAGATAGAATAGTTCATGAATTTTTCTATCAAGGATAGCGTTTGTCGCAACTGTAATTCCGACGAGACGATGAACTCGCTAAAATTTTGAAAATGAATTGTTTTGAATTAATGTGGAGTCGACACCAAATTTTTATTTAAGGGAAAAGATTTGGAAAAACCCTGACTCAAGGAAGAGATTTAGGTTCGGGAGTCGGTTACGAGTGGGGAAGGTGTTAGGCACCCCACTCGCCTGTTCCGAAGAACAGTACCTTTAAACTGAGTGTGTGATTTTGAAAATTGTTTGATCCCTTTAATTAGAGTGAAAATAAATACTTGATAGAGGTTAGCCTGACAGGACTTGATCCTGCTCCAACGTATTCCCCGGTGCAATGGGAAACTCAAGGCTTACGTAGTTCTGGTTTGTGAAGGCTTGACCTTCAAAAGTGCTTGAGAAAAGATTATTTGATTTGTGAAGGTTTGACCTTCGAAAATGCTTGAGAAAAGATTATTTTAAAGATCTTGTTTTGAGAAAATTTTATCTTTGGGAGAGATTTTTGGCCCACTCATGCACAAGGCCCGAGGCGGCTAAGGCAGCACGGGGACTTATACGAACTACTAAATGTTGAACAGCAGGTAAACCGCCAGTTCCCCATTTAGAGTCCATTGCGTGAGACCTAGAATCCTAAAATATTTAGAAAGAGAGGTTTTAGAGTCTTGAAGAGGATCTCAAGTCCACTCATGCACAAGGCCCGAGGCGGCTAAGGCAACACAGGGACCTATACGAACTACTAAATGTGGAGCAGCAGGTAAACCACCAGTTCCCCATTTAAAGTTCATTGCGTGAGACTTAAAAATCCCGAAACATTTGGAAAAGATTTTCAGAATTTTGAAAAGAAATAAATCGCAAACTATTTTGTCTTTGAGTAAAAGAAAACTTGAATTTAATAGAAGAATTTTCATTTTTTGACTTTTGGGGTAATTGAGTTTTTAATGTAATTGTTTAGCAATTATGGAATTTTTATGAATTTTCTGGATTTTTTGTATTTTTATGGATTTTTTGTACTTTTATAAATTTTCTGTATTTTTATAAATTTTTTATGATTTTCTGAATTTTTTATTAATTTTTGAATTTATGGAATTTTTTATTATTTTTTGGAATTTTTGGAATTTTTTTATTAATTTTTGAATTTCTGAAATTTTTTTATTAATTTTTGAATTTCTGGAATTTTTTTATTAATTTTTGAATTTCTGGAAATTTTTTATTAATTTTTGAATTTCTAGAATTTTTTATTAATTTTTGATTTTCTGAAATTTTTTATTAATTTTTGAATATCTGAATTTTTATTAATTTTTTATGATTTTCTGGAATTTTATGAATTCTCATGATTTTCTGAAATTTTATTAATTTTTTATGAATTTTTATTAATATGAATTTTTAGCAATTATGGAACATGGGGACAGAATAGGGATTAAATGAATTCCTAGGGGCAGTGGAGTAATTTACCACACCAGGGGCAGTTTGGGGATTATTGGAAAAGATTAGACGTAATTTGGTAATTGTACTGGCAGGCCAGTTTGGGAATTATTGGAAAAGGTTAGGGGTAATTCGGTAATTGTATTGGCAAGGTAGTTTGGGAATTTATGGAAAGGTGGAGGGCATTTCTGTAATTTGACATTTGGGGATAGGATTGGAATTGGTGGAAATGGTTAAGGGTAGAATGGTAATTTGTGGTCCTAGGGGGTTATTGAATTAATAGGAAAAAGGTTGTGTGTGGGATGTAGCTGCAATGTAAGGATATGGTAAGTAAGGTGTGTATGGTGTATATGGTGGTGGTTGAAAGCCAGCTGGACCATACTGTGCCATTTGAGGATACCCGTAATGAACTCCTTCAGTTAGCGGAGGCATAGTTGATGGTGGAGTGAACCCAGGAGGATATGATAGGTCAGTTGGTTCTTTCGGCAAGGATTCCGTCGCCTCCTTTTGTTTTGACAATTGGATGGTCTCTATTAGCTTGCCATCTGCTCTTTCAGTGATTTGACCTCATTTCTTAGCTCCTCATTTTGTCTCTCCAACTCATCCATGATTCTTGATTGTGCTCGAGTTCTATAAGGATGTCGAAGAAGCTGTGTTTCTCCAATTTTCTGGTGAAGTTAAAAAAAATGATTTTTGAGAAATAATTTGAATGCAGAAATCATGAATGATAAAGATGTTAATGTAGTGAGTATGAAAAAAAAAGGTATGGAATGATTTTTCTTGAAATTTTTCTCTTTTTTTTTTACGATAAATTTATGACTGGATGAATGAATGAATATCATGCACAAATAAGTTTTAGAGATTTGAAGTTTGACTATTTTGAAAATAAATCAGAGTTTCTTTATTTATTCATTCTTGATTTTTAAGGAATTCGTTTTTAGGAGTTTTGGTATTTTTTATTTTGCTAAAAAGCCTTTAGTTTTGTTTTGAAAATCTTTTATCTTTACTGAAATCTTTCTAGAAAGCGTTCTTTAGGTTTTCAAAATTTCGTTTTCTCTCCTATTAAATCTTTTTATATTTTCAGTATTTTCAAAAGATTATTTTCCTAATTTTCTATTTCTAAAATGTCTTTTTAAGCCCTTTTTTTGGAGTCTTTTCAATATTTTCAAAATATTTTTCTAATTTTTCCTAGGAATTTTCTCCTTCTATTTTGTTTTCTTGATTTTTATCTTGATTTTGAAACTTTTATTTGATTTCGGTTTTTAATTTTTGTGTTTCCCCAATTTTAGCTTTTAGCTTCCTTTTGCTGCTTCATATTGTTTGATTCAAATAAGTGCCTATGAGCGGCGAACCTTGTATCTTGAAAAGGGTGTGTGCGCCCTCTTTGCTTCTTGTGCGGGTTACCTGTCCTAAGGATCTATGGCCTTTTGTATGAACCTCTCAAAGGTGGTTATTAATCCTAAGGTGTATAGGTCACTAGTGCCAAGTTCCAGTCCATAATGCTTGCCACAATAGTAGAAGTAGCCACTAGTTGTGGGACATTATGAATAGGACGCACTCTAGCTGGGAGTTTCATGATAGCCACACAGGACGTAGGCCCCAGCGTGACACCATTAGATCCCTCTATCCTAAGTAGCACTCAGACCCGGGTATAGGGCCCCACTCATGATGGAATGCATATGCAAAGTGTGGAGGGCACACAATATTATTGGGATACCTGCAATTGGGGAACTTGCACAGATATATAGCAATTTATTGTTTGTCTATCCTAGGGTGTAGAGAGAGTAAACAAACAATAAAACAAGAATAAATCAACAAATAAATAACATGCAATAATTAAATCATGCACATAAACAGTGAAGGGATCAATTATAATGCACACTCAAATAAAATGGGCTTGACTCTCTAGGTTCCCCAGTGGAGTCGCCATCTGTCGCAACCGTAATTCTGACAAGACGACGGACTCGCTAAAATTAAAAAGAATTTTTATTGATTACGTGGAGTCGCCACCAAATTTTCATTTAAGGAAAAAAGATTTGGAAAAAACCCGACTTGAGCATGAGATTTAGGTTCGGGAGTCGGTTACAAGTAGGGAAGGTGTTAAGAACCCTACTTGCCCGTTCCAAAGAACGGTACCCTAAAACTAAGTGTGTGATTGTTAAAATGTTTTGATCCCTTTAATTAATGTGAAAATACATAATTGATGGAGGTTAGCCTGACAGGACTTGATCCTGCTCCTACGTATTTCTCGGTGCAATGGGAAACTCAAGGCTTACGTAGTTCTAGTTTGTTTTGAAGGCTTGACCTTCGAAGGTGCTTGAAAAAGAGTATTTGAATATGTTACTATTTAAAAAGATTTTATTTTTGGGAGGGATCTTTGGTCCACTCATGCACAAGGCCCGAGGCAGCTAAGGCAGCACAGGGACCTATACGAACCACTAAATGTTGAACAGCAGGTAAACCGTCAGTTTCCCATTTAGAGCCCATTGCGTGAGACCTAGAATCCCAAAATATTAGAAAAAGATTTTCTAAGTCTTGAAGGGGACCTCAAGCCTGCACAAGACCCGAGGCGGCTAAGGCAGCACAGGGGTCTATACGAACTACTAAATGTTGAACAGCAGGTAAACCGCCAGTTCCCCATTTAGAGCCCATTGCGTGAGACTTAAAAATCCCAAAATATTAGAAAAGAGATTTTTAAATTTTTGAAAAGATACGATTTGCAAATGATATTGACTCTGGAATAAGAGGAAACTCGAATTTGAGATAAAAATTTCATTTTTGAGTTTTGGGGTTTCAAATAGAATTTTAGCGTAATTTTGCAATTATGAAAATTTAGGATGATTATTAGAAATTTTTATGAATTTATTTGAAAATCTTATGAGTTTATTTAGGAATTTTAGAATTTTTGCTAATTTCCTTAATTTCTTGAATTTTTATGAATTTTTTATTAATTTCTTAATTTCTGAAATTTTTTATTAATTCTTGAATTTCTGAAATTTTTTATTAATTCTTGAATTTCTAAAATTTTTTATTAATTTTTGAATTTCTGAAAATTTTTGTTATTTTTTTGAATTTCTGAAAATTTTTTATTAATTTTGAATTTCTGGAATTTTTTATTATTTTTTGAATTTGTATTAAATCTGGAATTTTTTTATTTGTTAATTCTGGAATTTTTTATTAAATCTGGAACTTTTTTTAGTTTTCCTATTTTCTGTAAATTTTTTATTAATCTTCCTATTTTCTGTAATTTTTATTAATTTTGTGGGGATAGAATAGGCATTAAGTGGATTCCCAGGGTCATGAAGGTAATTTTGGAATTGTGGGACAGATTTGGTATTTCATCAAGGACATGGGACAGAATTATTATTAAAGAAATCCAATTCAAGGTCATGATTCTCAAAATTAACACAAGGTTTATATGGTTTGCATGTAGTGCATGGGCTCGTGAATAATTGGACAGAGGATGTATTTGTCCTTTTCTTTATCTCATATGTCATTGGATGGCGGGTCCCACATAATTGCTAGACCCCTCTTTCAATTTTGCATGAAATTACAGTGGGCACTCAAGCTTCACGTGTAAACTCACTTCTCACCCTTCGTGAGCTTGCTTTTGCTGCTTCTTCAATCATCAACCCTGTATACGGTCCATGTAAGTCTTTCCAAGTCCCATACCCTCTAGCCGCACGATTCATTCCTAACACTCCTACTCAATTCGTGTGGGCTTCGTTGATTCTTCCCCAGGGGTGTTACAACCTTTGTGCATGGGGCAGCATAGTGCTTATTTTGATTTACCCAGTTTCTTGCTGCTGCCATTAGAGTGAACATTCCGCATGGTCTCTCTATGAGCAATGATATTAATCCAAGAACAACTGAATTAAGCAATAAATAAATAAATAAAAGGCCTTGATTTGGATCACCACCATAAACTCTCAACCCATCCGATCGGTATCAAAGAGAATAAATGGGAACCACCCAATCCATATTAGAGCAGTAACAGACAGAATTACCCATACAGGGTTTGAAAAATATTTGAATGTCCCAAATAATTCCCACATAAAAGCTTCTTCTGCACTACCCGACTCCCCTGCCCCTGCTTCAGCATGGGCTGCCCCACCACTTGAATTTAAAGGCATTTCATGAGCTACCATGATGCTGATATATGTTGTGATCGCGATAAAAGTCAAGAAAGAAAGCAGACTTGAGATTTGCACAACTAATTGTGCAGGCAGGGGAAAGTGTGAATGCAAAAAATCTTGTGCCAACCACTGTATGATCCAGTTGCATAGCCAAGAATGTTACCAACAGCCATAAACAGTGAGTAGTAAGCATTTGTAACATGTATCCATCAAGGATCCTTGCTATTGAGATCACCGAGAAGAGCTCTACAGGGACCATGGGTGACGTTGTTGGCCACGTCGAGGATCCAACACTTGATGACGAAAACAGTTATGGCGGCAGACCGATAGGCCTCAGTGTTGCCGAACAACCACCCGATGTCAATGGCATAACTGATGATGAGGGTCATAGCTCAAAACAAAGTGGTTGGGATGATGCAGTGAGGGGAATGTTGAGGACCATCCTACTCAGCTTTATGGAACATGCAAATGAATGAATTAAAATTTCTACCCTCACGTTATCTTTTTGGATTTCATCAGTTCAAACATTATGTGATTGGGGTCCTTTAATCTTAGTTAGAATAGGCGTAAATTACGGTCCTTAAGACTGATTTTCCAAATTTAACTAAATGATCCTTTATATGGAGCTACTGAGAACCAGAATAGATTGCCGCTCTTTTGCTCGAGCTCACTCAAGAACTCCTCAGATTCGATCACACAGAGCCAGCCACATTTTTATCAAACAAATAAGGTGTTCATGTAGGAGCAATTGATTCAACGCATTATCATAGAATTCCATTAGAACTACTCGTTTATTTTCACAATTTCACCGATATACTATCGTGCATCACAAGAAATGACTACAACCGCAGCAAGATCTTGGAGAAGAATTGAGAATAGCTGACCTGTACGGAGCTTACACTAGATGCAGTGAAGGTGCTTCAGATTCTACACTCCGATCGATGAAATTCGTTTCTTCATTCATGAAGTCTGGTGGAGGAATCTTTACTGGAACTGAGTTTTCCCTGGCACACTCGCCTTGGACCTTGTTAAGCTTAATAGATACTTCGAAGAGAGAGCTTCGTCGAAGCCATGATTACGATCCAGGCTCCTTCTCTCTTTTTCTCTGTCTTCGCAATTCTTCCTTCCAAGAAAAGAAAAAAAATCCAAGATCCCCCTCCCTAATTCACTCTTTTCCTTTTTATACTCATTTTTCAAATTTCCCTCTTTTTTTCCTTTTTTTTTTCCAATTTTTAAAATTTGTTTTTACTGATTTTTTTTATTAAATTTTTCTGTTTTGAAAATTAAATTTTCTGTTTTTCTGTTAAAAAAAGTTTGTTTTATTATTATTATATATTATTTTTTATATCCCTATTTGAATTATTATTTTTAAATTGTTGTTTTTTTTATTAATTTCTTTTCATTTTTCTGATTTTATTTGTGTATTTCAGTTTTTTATTTTTCTTACAATTTTATTTTTCTATTCTGTTATTTTTATTTTTTATTTTGAAATCTGCTTTTTCTTTATTTATTTTCAGATTTTGTTATTTTAATTAGTATTTTGTTTTTATGTTTTTTTTTCTATTTATATTTTCAATTGCTCCATTATCTGCTTTTCTGCTTTCTATATTTCTATATTTCTATTTTCTATTTTCCTTTGTTTCTTGCTTATTTGTATTTAAATCAGTGTAGGTTTCTTGATTAATTTTAATGGTTGGGGGCCTCGGACATAAATGGGTGTTTACAGTTTGCCCCTCTTTACTCATTTCCTATCGGATAATATGAGAAGTAATTCTCTGAATTATCATGGTAAGGAATGAGTAAAGATGTGAACACATTATGTCTGAGACAGACTTTCGAAGAAGTCCGAGAAGAACTAGAAGCCTTGAGCTTAAAGTGAACCTCACGGATGCCTGGAGGATGGCAATTTCTGATTGAACGACATTACCAATTTCGTGTTGTGATGCTGGAATTATAAGAGACTAAAGTATGGAGGGCCTAACAGCATCGACCTGCAAGCAATAAACTAAACTGGATGGATGGCCTCACAACATAGGCCAGAAAGCAGTAAATCTAAACTACCTGGCGGCCTGACAACATAGGCTTGAAAGCAATAAATCTAAACTACATGGCGGCCTGACAACATAGGCCTGAAAGTAGTAAATCTAAACTAGAGGGTGGCCTGACAACATAGGCCTGAAAGCAGTAAATCTAAACTACATGGCGGTCTGACCACATAGACCTGAAAGCAGTAAATCTAAACTACATGGCGGCCTGACAACATAGGCCTGAAAGCGGTAAATCTAAACTACATGGCGATCTGACAACATAGGCCTGAAAGCGGTAAATTTAAACTATATGGCGGCCAGACAACATCGGCCTGAAAGCGGTAAATCTAAACTATATGGCGGCCTGACAACATAGGCCTGAAAGCGGTAAGTCTAGACTATATGGCGGCCTGACAACATAGGCCTGAAAGCGGTAAATGTAAACTATATGGCAGCCTGACAACATAGGCCTGAAGGCGGTAAATCTAAACTATATGGCGGCCTGACAACATAGGCCTGAAAGCGGTAAATCTAAACTATATAGCGGCCTGACAACATAGGCCTGAAAGCGGTAAATCTAAACTATGGCGGTCTGACAACATAGGCCTGAAAGAAGTAAATCTAAACTATGGCGGCCTGACAACATAGGCCTGAAAGCGGTAAATCTAAATTATGGTGGTCTGACAACATAGGCCTGAAAGCAGTAAATCTAAACTACAGGGTGGCCTGACAACATAGGCCTGAAGGCGGTAAATCTAAACTATATGGCGGCCTAACAACATAGGCCTGAAAGCGGTAAATCTAAACTATGGCGGCCTGACAACATAGGCCTGAAAGCAGTAAATCTAAGATAGGGTGGCCTGACAACATAGGCCTGAAAGCAGTAAATCTAAACTACAGCGGCCTGACAACATAGGCCTGAAAGCAGTAAATCTAAACTACAGCGGCCTGACAACATAGGCCTGAAAGCAGTAAGTCTAAGCTACAGCGGCCTGACAACATAGGCCTGAAAGCAGTAAATCTAAGCTACAGCGGCCTGACAACATAGGCCTGAAAGCGGTAAATCTAAGCTACAGCGGCCTGACAACATAGGCCTGAAAGCAGTAAATCTAAGATGCAATGCTTTAGCCTGACAACATAGGCCAGTGAGCAGAAATGAAGGATGCAATGCTTTAGCCTGACAACATAGGCCAGGGAGCAAGAATGTAAAGATGCAATGCTTTAGCCTGACAACATAGGCAGTGAGCAAGAATGCAAGGATGTAATGTTATGGCCTGACAATATAGGCTAATGAGCAAGAATGCAAAGATGTAATGCTATGGCCTGACAACATAGGCCAGTGAGCAAGAATGTAAAGATGCAATGCTATGGCCTGACAACATAGGCCAGTGAGCAAGAATGCAAAGATGTAATGCTATGACCTGAGAACATAGGCCAGTGAGCAAGAATGTAAAGATGCAATGTTATGGCCTGACAACATAGGCCAGTGAACAAGAATGCAAAGATGTAATGCTATGGCCTGACAACATAGGCCAGTGAGCAAGAATGCAAAGATGTAATGCTATGGCCTGACAACATAGGTCAGTGAGCAAGAATGTAAAGATGTAATGCTATGGTCTGACAACATAGGCCAGTGAGCAAGAATGTAAAGATGCAATGCTATAGCCTGACAACATAGGCCAGTGAGCAAGAATGCAAAGATGTAATGTTATGGCCTGACAACATAGGCCAGTGAGCAAGAATGCAAAGATGTAATGCTATGGCCTGACAACATAGGCCAGTGAGCAAGAATGGAAAGATGTAATGCTATGGCCTGACAACATAGGCCAGTGAGCAAGAATGCAAAGATGCAATGCTATGGCCTGACAATATAGGCCAGTGAGCAAGAATGCAAAGATGTAATGCTATGGCCTGACAACATAGGCCAGTGAGCAAGAATGTAAAGATGCGATGCTATGACCTGACAACATAGGCCAGTGAGTGGGAATGTATGGATACAATGGCCTGATAACATAGGCCACGAATGAATGATGCATTCTACCTTGCGCTTGAAGGTTTTTTTGCACTTGATGATTATTTTTGAGGCGGCTTGGGCAACCATTTTGCCCCAGTTTGGAAATTTCTTGATAACTGAGAGATGTCTTGCTTTGAAAGAATTTTGGGCCAACGTTTTGCCCCATTTTGGAAGGTCTTTGGTAGTCGAGGAATGCCTTAACTTAAGGGGATTTTGAGCAAGCGTCTGCCAAACGTTTTGGAATTCTAGAATTGAGGATTGCCTCAACCTGAGTTTTCTGAGCGCATGTTCGCCCTAGTTTGTTCCATGATCTTAAATTGTGTTTGAGGGTAACCTCAAATTAAATCTTTTGTGGGCAAGCGTTTGCCCCAGTGTGAGCTTGACTCAGGGTTTGAGAATACCCTCAAATTGAATTGTGTGGGCAAGTATTTGCCCCAGTTTGATTTTATGACGTTGAGGAATTGGGGATAGCCTCAACTTGAATTTTCTAGGCAAGTGTTTGCCCCAATCTTGTTCTTGGTTCAGAATTTGAGGATGGCCTCAAATTAAAATTTTTGTGGGCAGGCGTTTGCCCCAGTTTGGACTTGATCCATAATCTCAAACGGTATTTTTGTGTGGGCAAGCATTTGCCCCAGTTTGAACTTGATTTGGTTTCAAATTATGATTGATTCGAAAAATTTAGTTTTCAAAAATGGGCTCTGCAATGCTTGAATAAGGATGCTTTTGTGCTGTTTTAGTAAATGACGAGAATGAAATAATGATGTGGGGTTCTTATTTTGATGCTTGAAATATGTAAAATGATGCAGGATTTTTATTTTGATTCTTGAAATCCTTATTTGATGAAACAGATGCTATTGAATGCAAACCACGAAATGGTGTAAAATTTTTATTTCTCTTGATTTTTTGATTTTTCTGACACATCCTTCCTCGACAACTCCATAGTGGGTGTGAAAAGAATCAAGAATCAGGACGAGTTGGATTGACTCGATTTCGGAGTTTTCTTGGTCAATTCTGTAAATTTTCTTTTGTGAGGATCTTTGAGATCCCACAATGGTCAGTAGTATTGAATAAGGCACACTCCTTCTTTGGTGGCATCATGGCTGGTAGGAAGACGAATCTTTGGGAAATAGTCATGTCGTGCCGCGGTGGTCGAGGATTCGTCCGACTTGTCATGACTTTTCAAAATTAATCCCTGTTTTATTCTTTTTACATTTTTCTTTTCCTTGTGGCACGTGCATTTTGAGGTGTGCAAAGTGATTTTGGATGGTCAATAGAAAAGAAAAGAGAATTTTGAGGCTGTATGTTTTAAGGTAGTGTACTTGAAAGGGAAGGGATGATGAAAGGGGTGGGTTCAATTGCCCAAATGGCATCTTTTGATGAACAATGCCAATGCTGCTTTTCATAATCTTGATTGTCAAATTAACTAAACTTTGAGAAATGGCAAAATTTTGCCCTAGTTTTAGGAACATATGAGGTGCAGAGACGTCATGTTGTCTTGGGATTCCTGGATTGACCTTAATTTTTGCCTGGGTTGTTCTTTTTAGTTTTCAACCCAGCAGGTCTTTCGTTTCGCCCTAACTTTTGCCTAGGTCGCCCTTACGAGTTTTCGACCTAGCGGACTTTTGTTTGATTATGCCCTAACTTTTGCCTAGGTCTCTTTTGAAGATTTTCGACCCAGCGGGCCTTCTGCTTGATTGCGCCCTAACTTTTGCCTAGGCCACCCTTACGGGTTTTCGACCTAGCGGGCCTTTTGCTTGGTTGTGCCCTAACTTTTGCCTAGGTCGCCCTTACAGGTTTTCGACCTAGCGGGCCTTCTGCTTGGTTGTGCCCTAACTTTTTCTTAGGTCGCCCTTACGGGTTTTCGACCTAGCGGGCCTTTTGCTTGGTTGTGCCCTAACTTTTGCCTAGGTCGTTCTTGAGGATTGCTGACTTAGCGGGCTTTTGTTTGATCGTGCCCTAACTTTTGCCTAGGTCTCTTTTGAAGATTGTCGACCTAGCGGGCCTTCTGCTTGATTGCGCCCCAGCTTTTTCCTAGGTCGCCCTTACGGGTTTTCGACCTAGCGGGCCTTCTGCTTGATTGTGCCCTAACTTTTGCCTAGGTATTCTTTGATGAGTGTCGACCTAGCGGGCTCTTATATGATCCTGATTTTTTTCCTGAATTGTTGTTGAAAACCGGCAAGACCTTTTCTAATCATGACTTTGTCGATTCATTATTTTGAACTTAACCCTACTTTTGCCTGGATTATTTTTGGCTTTTAATCCACCGGGCTTCTCTTCTTCTTGAATTTTATGTTTTGACCTTGATTTTGCCTGGATTATTTTTTACTTTAATCCAGCGGGTCTTCTCCTTTTTCTTGAATTTTGTGTAGTTGAATATTGATCTTGCCGGGATCATTTAAGGCTTCCAATTCAGCGGATCTTTTCTTCCATCCCTAATTTTTCCTGGATTTAAACTTGGTTCCAGCGGGATATTTTTGTTTGACAATATACCTTGAATGGTGATCTAGAATCCCTTGTTGTTTATTCTACTTCCTCATTGGGCTTTTCTCTTTCAAGCTTGATTAATTAGACGTTTAAGATTATTTATTACAGCACTTGCATCCTCACCAATTGGTATTTATTGTTTTGGTATAGTAATAAGAAGTGGGCTAAGTGATGAAAAGGAAGGGTAAAAAATTTTTAGAAGTAAAGACAAAGATGTAAAGCACGTGCTCAAGAAACATGAAAAAATGTAAATTTTTATTATTCATTGAAATTTATTTACAAAAGATTGATTTTGAAAAGTACGACAATTTCCGGATGAATATCCTCAATTTGTACAAAGAGACTCGTTGTGTTATTCCCATCTCGGTCAGCTAGTCGATGGGCTCTCGTAATTTGGCAACAGATTTCTTTCTGTGTTAGGAGCGAGCCTCCCGAAATCCAGCCATTTTGCGTCAATCAGGCTTTGTACCTTTCGCTTCAACGCTAGGCAATCCTCTGTAGAATGACCAATGAATCCTGCATGGTAATCACATCTGGCATTTGGGTTGTACCAATTAGGATATGGTGGCTCCTGAGGTTTCAGAGGATAAGACGTGACCAACGAGTTTTGGATCAGCCGAGGTAGGAGCTCAGTGTAGGAGGTTGGGATAGGATCGAATTGGACGAGTTTCTCTCCTTTTTCTGGCTTTGATTAGGATTCTGGCTCAAAATTAATCAAGAAACCTACACTGATTTAAATACAAATAAGCAAGAAACAAAGGAAAATAGAAAATAGAAATATAGAAATATAGAAAGCAGAAAAGCAGATAATGGAGCAATTGAAAATATAAATAGAAAAAAAAACATAAAAACAAAATACTAATTAAAATAACAAAATCTGAAAATAAATAAAGAAAAAGCAGATTTCAAAATAAAAAATAAAAATAACAGAATAGAAAAATAAAATTGTAAGAAAAATAAAAAACTGAAATACACAAATAAAATCAGAAAAATGAAAAGAAATTAATAAAAAAAACAACAATTTAAAAATAATAATTCAAATAGGGATATAAAAAATAATATATAATAATAATAAAACAAACTTTTTTTAACAGAAAAACAGAAAATTTAATTTTCAAAACAGAAAAATTTAATAAAAAAAATCAGTAAAAACAAATTTTAAAAATTGGAAAAAAAAAAGGAAAAAAAGAGGGAAATTTGAAAAATGAGTATAAAAAGGAAAAGAGTGAATTAGGGAGGGGGATCTTGGATTTTTTTTCTTTTCTTGGAAGGAAGAATTGCGAAGACAGAGAAAAAGAGAGAAGGAGCCTGGATCGTAATCATGGCTTCGACGAAGCTCTCTCTTCGAAGTATCTATTAAGCTTAACAAGGTCCAAGGCGAGTGTGCCAGGGAAAACTCAGTTCCAGTAAAGATTCCTCCACCAGACTTCATGAATGAAGAAACGAATTTCATCGATCGGAGTGTAGAATCTGAAGCACCTTCACTGCATCTAGTGTAAGCTCCGTACAGGTCAGCTATTCTCAATTCTTCTCCAAGATCTTGCTGCGGTTGTAGTCATTTCTTGTGATGCACGATAGTATATCGGTGAAATTGTGAAAATAAACGAGTAGTTCTAATGGAATTCTATGATAATGCGTTGAATCAATTGCTCCTACATGAACACCTTATTTGTTTGATAAAAATGTGGCTGGCTCTGTGTGATCGAATCTGAGGAGTTCTTGAGTGAGCTCGAGCAAAAGAGCGGCAATCTATTCTGGTTCTCAGTAGCTCCATATAAAGGATCATTTAGTTAAATTTGGAAAATCAGTCTTAAGGACCGTAATTTACGCCTATTCTAACTAAGATTAAAGGACCCCAATCACATAATGTTTGAACTGATGAAATCCAAAAAGATAACGTGAGGGTAGAAATTTTAATTCATTCATTTGCATGTTCCATAAAGCTGAGTAGGATGGTCCTCAACATTCCCCTCACTGCATCATCCCAACCACTTTGTTTTGAGCTATGACCCTCATCATCAGTTATGCCATTGACATCGGGTGGTTGTTCGGCAACACTGAGGCCTATCGGTCTGCCGCCATAACTGTTTTCGTCATCAAGTGTTGGATCCTCGACGTGGCCAACAACGTCACCCATGGTCCCTGTAGAGCTCTTCTCGGTGATCTCAATAGCAAGGATCCTTGATGGATACATGTTACAAATGCTTACTACTCACTGTTTATGGCTGTTGGTAACATTCTTGGCTATGCAACTGGATCATACAGTGGTTGGCACAAGATTTTTTGCATTCACACTTTCCCCTGCCTGCACAATTAGTTGTGCAAATCTCAAGTCTGCTTTCTTTCTTGACTTTTATCGCGATCACAACATATATCAGCATCATGGTAGCTCATGAAATGCCTTTAAATTCAAGTGGTGGGGCAGCCCATGCTGAAGCAGGGGCAGGGGAGTCGGGTAGTGCAGAAGAAGCTTTTATGTGGGAATTATTTGGGACATTCAAATATTTTTCAAACCCTGTATGGGTAATTCTGTCTGTTACTGCTCTAATATGGATTGGGTGGTTCCCATTTATTCTCTTTGATACCGATCGGATGGGTTGAGAGTTTATGGTGGTGATCCAAATCAAGGCCTTTTATTTATTTATTTATTGCTTAATTCAGTTGTTCTTGGATTAATATCATTGCTCATAGAGAGACCATGCGGAATGTTCACTCTAATGGCAGCAGCAAGAAACTGGGTAAATCAAAATAAGCACTATGCTGCCCCATGCACAAAGGTTGTAACACCCCTGGGGAAGAATCAACGAAGCCCACACGAATTGAGTAGGAGTGTTAGGAATGAATCGTGCGGCTAGAGGGTATGGGACTTGGAAAGACTTACATGGACCGTATACAGGGTTGATGATTGAAGAAGCAGCAAAAGCAAGCTCACGAAGGGTGAGAAGTGAGTTTACACGTGAAGCTTGAGTGCCCACTGTAATTTCATGCAAAATTGAAAGAGGGGTCTAGCAATTATGTGGGACCCGCCATCCAATGACATATGAGATAAAGAAAAGGACAAATACATCCTCTGTCCAATTATTCACGAGCCCATGCACTACATGCAAACCATATAAACCTTGTGTTAATTTTGAGAATCATGACCTTGAATTGGATTTCTTTAATAATAATTCTGTCCCATGTCCTTGATGAAATACCAAATCTGTCCCACAATTCCAAAATTACCTTCATGACCCTGGGAATCCACTTAATGCCTATTCTATCCCCACAAAATTAATAAAAATTACAGAAAATAGGAAGATTAATAAAAAATTTACAGAAAATAGGAAAACTAAAAAAAGTTCCAGATTTAATAAAAAATTCCAGAATTAACAAATAAAAAAATTCCAGATTTAATACAAATTCAAAAAATAATAAAAAATTCCAGAAATTCAAAATTAATAAAAAATTTTCAGAAATTCAAAAAAATAACAAAAATTTTCAGAAATTCAAAAATTAATAAAAAATTTTAGAAATTCAAGAATTAATAAAAAATTTCAGAAATTCAAGAATTAATAAAAAATTTCAGAAATTAAGAAATTAATAAAAAATTCATAAAAATTCAAGAAATTAAGGAAATTAGCAAAAATTCTAAAATTCCTAAATAAACTCATAAGATTTTCAAATAAATTCATAAAAATTTCTAATAATCATCCTAAATTTTCATAATTGCAAAATTACGCTAAAATTCTATTTGAAACCCCAAAACTCAAAAATGAAATTTTTATCTCAAATTCGAGTTTCCTCTTATTCCAGAGTCAATATCATTTGCAAATCGTATCTTTTCAAAAATTTAAAAATCTCTTTTCTAATATTTTGGAATTTTTAAGTCTCACGCAATGGGCTCTAAATGGGGAACTGGCGGTTTACCTGCTGTTCAACATTTAGTAGTTCGTATAGACCCCTGTGCTGCCTTAGCCGCCTCGGGTCTTGTGCAGGCTTGAGGTCCCCTTCAAGACTTAGAAAATCTTTTTCTAATATTTTGGGATTCTAGGTCTCACGCAATGGGCTCTAAATGGGAAACTGACGGTTTACCTGCTGTTCAACATTTAGTGGTTCGTATAGGTCCCTGTGCTGCCTTAGCTGCCTCGGGCCTTGTGCATGAGTGGACCAAAGATCCCTCCCAAAAATAAAATCTTTTTAAATAGTAACATATTCAAATACTCTTTTTCAAGCACCTTCGAAGGTCAAGCCTTCAAAACAAACTAGAACTACGTAAGCCTTGAGTTTCCCATTGCACCGAGAAATACGTAGGAGCAGGATCAAGTCCTGTCAGGCTAACCTCCATCAATTATGTATTTTCACATTAATTAAAGGGATCAAAACATTTTAACAATCACACACTTAGATTTAGGGTACCATTCTTTGGAACGGGCAAGTAGGGTTCCTAACACCTTCCCTACTTGTAACCGACTCCCGAACCTAAATCTCATGCTCAAGTCGGGTTTTTTCCAAATCTTTTTTCCTTAAATAAAAATTTGGTGGCGACTCCACGTAATCAATAAAAATTCTTTTTAATTTTAGCGAGTCTGTCGTCTCGTCGAAATTACGGTTGCGACACCATTCATCCATAAATATCAATAAAGCAACTATAATGTTCATCTATAATTTAAATTTTATATTAATTTATTATTATATGACAAATTTAATTTTTAATTCTGTATAACTTTAGAAAAAATTTAAGAGTTTGAAGAATAAAAAGAAACATGCAGAGGGATAGTTTCATCTTAAAAAAACTTTAATATCATAATCAAATGACATCATTTTAAAAAAAAATTAATGATAAAAAGGATATAAGTATCATGTATTCAAATCCAAATTTTGCTACTTATATATTTTTAATTTAAATTTTATAGTTAGTATTGTTTGTTATTTTTTGAAGAGATAAATAATAAATTTTAATATAATAGAAGAATAAATATAAAAAGATACTTTAGATCAATTTAATTAATATTTTTTATATAATTTTCTATAAAATTTTAATTTTAATTTTTTTTCAAAAAGATATCTATTTAATAATTTATACACATTTAATATGAAAGAAATATGAGATTTTTATAAATAAAAGAAAATAAAATTTAAGATATATTATTTTGACAAAATTATTTAAATTAATTTTTAAAAATTTTATATAAATTTTATTTTTATAAAGGAACACTTCAAAAATTGTTCATTTAAAGTTAATTAAAACTTATAAGTATTTATGAAGATTTTATAGAAAATATGTTAAAAAAGTTATGAAAAATTTATATAAAATATAAATAATTTTAGATTAATTAAAATATTTTTTTAGAATTTATTCTATAATATTCTAATTTTTTAAAATATAAAAAGTTTAAATAAATCTGAAATATATGTAGTCTTTATTTTTTCTTCCAAATTATTTTTTAAATAATTCTTTTATAAAAGTTATTCATCTTAAATAATTCTTTAATATTTTAAAAATATTTAAAACTTTTTATTCTTTCGAACACTAATTTAATCAAACTGAGTATAAATAACTTAAAATAATAAAAAATAATATAATATAATATAAAAATATATATAGCTGAACATATGTGGTAAGAGGATGTCTCTTCCCCAAAATTTCGTGGGAAAAATATAAACATAAACCCTTTTAATTCCTAAAATTTTAAATTTAAAATACTTTCAATTTAAAATTTACTTATTCTACAGATGAAAAATGTGTAACACTAGTTTTTATAAAAAAAATTATCTTTTTTTTTTTCTTTTACTTATTGGACCAAACTTGTATAGGAGAAAAAATTAAAATTTTCTTTAATTCTTGACTCTAATTGCTAGATCAAAAAGTATTTTTGAAGGTAAGATTTTTGGATTTCGCCCTTTCAACATCTCAAGGTATCTTGACTTATTGAAAAGGATAAAGGAAGAAGAATTTATTCATATACTTGTGAAATTTAAGGTAAAATTTAAGTTTTTCTCATTCAATTTAGATTTATTTAGTTAAAATTGACCAAAATCTTAGAAAAATTAGTTTGGAAATGAAATTTAGCCATACTTTTTATTTTAACATTTGGTTGTTAAATTAATTGTGTTAGAATAATAATTGATAATGATGCGGTTGAATATGGACTAGGAGAATTAAAAAATATATAAGTATCTAGTCTTAAGAGTTGAACTTAAGCTAAAATTGACTTATGAGAACAATTTAACTATCATTTGGATTTGGAAAAATTATAATAATTAATTTTGAAAAAATTATAAAACTATTAATTTTGTTGATAATTTATGAAAAATATGCATAATTAATATATTTAGTTTAATGGGTTGTAATTGCTTGAAAATTTAATGTTAAAAGTAATTTGCAATAAATTTAATTTTTGGAGTGTATTAAATCTTATCTATTGAGTCATTTTAAATTTTTTAAAATACTAAATTACATAAAAAAAATATTTATTTTGATGAATTTAAATTAATATATTGTATGTTTAGATGCATGTAATCTTGTTAAGTTATAGATATTAGGATAAAAGACCACCAATATAATTGATAATCTTTTGAACAAAAATATTATATATATTAAATGTAATTTATGATTACTAAGAATTTGAATATGTAACATTGGATTGATTATGTTTTTAGTAAAAAAATTTATATAATAAGTAAATATATTATTTAACATTTATTTGTATCTTTGTTATGATGTAAAATTTATAGAATGTGTATGATTGTTTATATAAAATTATATAAAATGATTCGTGTGATGATATAAAATGTATAAGAGATGAAAAAAATATCTAACTATATATAGAAATTTGTCAAAAAAAATTTAAAATTATAAAAAAATAATTGATTTAAAAACCAAAAATAAAATTGAAATGTAAATAATTTTTTTAGGTACATACTTTAATCAATACTACAACCTAAAAACACCTTATCAAAATGCTCTCATGCATCAATTTAATTTGCATGTACAAGTTCAAACCAAACATAGGTTTGGCGAAGATCACCTCGTGTGCACTCAAATGTAGTAACATAAGAAATAAATAGCAATTTATCCACGTAAAGAAGAGTCTACAGTTGGCATATCTAGATGTTTTGTTACTACTAAAAGTGTGTTGTCAAATGGCTTCACTGGAATCACTTCAGACACTAGACAGCATCAATGGAGTAAAAGGTTAATTTTAACAATTCATACAAAATTATAGGTTTAAATATATTTCTTAATTGCTGAAAAGAAATCTGTTTCCATTTTTATTTCATTCAAATTTTTATTTTTATCTCTATTCTATTTTTACCCAGTTAACTAATAAATATTTAATTAAATTTTGTTTCGAATACCAACTTACTATAAATAGATATTGCAATTTACAATTTTAATTATTAAGTTATATAAATATTTTTTCAATATCTCCTTAAATCCAGTTATTTGCGTGACTATTTTTTTTTAAAATACTTCATATATTTGAAAGTTTAATATCTAAAATTTAATTTTTCATGAAGAAAATTATGAATCCTTTTTAAGAAATTTATGGTCACTCAATTAGAATATCATCCTTTAAAATTAAAATTATGTAAATAATATATAAAAGATAACAATAAAAAAATATAATTTTTTAGGTAAATATAATAAATGAAATTATAACTATCAAACACATATATAAGCTACTTGCATGTATAATTATTAACATGAACATTGTAAAACTTGATTTTCATTTATTTAAATAGTTATACTTATAACTTTAAATTTATCTAACTGAACGGACTGAATTGGAAATTTACTGAATTAATGTTCCAATAATTCACACATAGATATTAGTATCAATCAAGTTACATGTTCCATGCCCATTTCAATCCATGGCCAAGAAAAACATATATGATGCAGTTCACCTTTCATTTTATAATCTTTTCGGTTCATACACTAAAAATTAATGATATGAAACTTTTCTTTCCGAATTATTGTTTGAACCTGGAACCTTCCCATCCCAAAGGGAACATAAACACCTAACTTTTGAGGCTCATTAAATGGAGGGTGCACTCATTCTCAGCAACAAAATCGGTGTTAAAGGCCAATTGATCTCTAAACATTCTCCCAACCACCATAACTCTCCCTAACTAGTTCTATATAAGTTATTTATCTATTTATATATCTTATTTTATTTAATAATTATAAGTTTTTTTTAAATAAAATAGAAAACAGATTTAACATTCTATACTTAGATGTAAATAAATGTATTACTATGTATATACATGATAATTTTTTTTCCAATTTTATACAGCATAAAACTTAAGTACACTATATTGTAATTATTTTTAATTAAAATTTAAGTTTTAATTTGATAAATAATATTAATTTTTATTATATTAATTACCAGCATAAAATTGTTTTAAAATAAAAAATAATATTAGCTAGAAACATTTATAACATTGTAACCTAACATATATTATCATTTATAATCTTGGAATGTATATATTCACAAAAAGTAATGGGTGATAATAACTTAATGTACAGTGTATCCGAAGCTAGCTATTATAAATAATGGAAGTATGGGTGAAGAGTATAACTCAAGCTTTCAAGCATTTCCCTTTTCAGCTTTCATTGCTAAACCTTACTGTGATTTAGCTGTTTTCTCAATGAGAAAGTCTTCCACTCTTCAATGCGCACTTTTGCGCTTTGGGGTTCCCTTGATGCTTATTGTTATCTTCTGTGTTACTTCTTCAGCTGAAGTTTCAGGTTTGTGGTTCATGCTAATTGCTAATACTATCACATGTTTGGAAGAATTTATAGAGGAGTCATAAAAATAATTTATAATTTTTTATAAATTCTTTTTATCTTGTTTTAATATTTTTTCTCAGTGAAATTTATTAAAATGATTTTATTTTTTTTATCTTAGCTAATTAATTTGTTTAATAAAAATTATCAAAATAAGCTATTTATAATTTATTTTAAAAAAATTTATAGTCAAATTTATGTTGTAAACTTTCATGAAATGAAATTTATTTACTAAATGCTTAAATTTATTATTTTAATATCTGTGAAACCCTTACTGTACATACTCCAACAGTAGTAGCTAAATATAACTGTATATATTTAGATTCATACTTGACATGTATATAACTGATTAGGTTATTTTCTCAAGAAAGGAATTAAAACTTTTCATGTCCCTGCACTACTAAAAAACAATTTTGGTATAAATTGATATAAAATATATTAAATTTTAATAATTTTATTAATTAAATTTTTATTATAAAATATTTTGATAGATAATTTTGACAAATATAAATTCATAAAAAAATGTAATAAAATTTAAAACTGTTATTATTTATCTTTTAAAATTATCATTAATTTTTTTTTAATGTGATCTTAGCCTCAGTACACTTCACACTACCATTCATTCAATGGAAATCGTGGTTACTTGATAATGTAATTATTGTCTTCGAAGTTCAGTTCAATGGTTCATTTGCACCAGCAGCATGCACGTGACTAAAATGTGGTCTGTTCAGCCTCAAGTGGCATTAATTATGAAAATTGTAATTATTTGTAAATATGGTCTAATTTTTCATATCATATCAGTAAAGATAAGTGTAATGTGTCTTGATTTAAAATTTTTATTTCCATAATTTCTTTCTTAATTTAAAATTTTTTATCTTATCTTGTTAACTTATTCTTATTGAACCAAATAGGACATTTATTATTAATAATAAATATATATATATTACTTCCTTTTTATTATTTTATTATTCTACTTTATTTATTTATATATATACTTTATTTAAATTTAAAAACACTTGTATAATTTAAAAAAAAAATACTAATTTTTTTCATATAATTGACCTCACCCAATTTCAAAAAGGCTTTGTCGTTACTCTCTTTCCATCTATCTATATGAATTTTTTTTGAATTTACTATCATATATTATGAACCTTTAACTTATTTTTATTTCTTTTGATCATTTTTTACGTAGGGAATGAAATGAACACGCAAACTGAAGAGCTGACAAAGACAAATCTAAATGAACATGATGAAGATGCAAAGTTCAAATTTTTTCATCCAAAACCAATATTCAAGAAACGAATTCCAATTATTAAACATGAACCAAAGGTGACTCACCCCAAATTTGAGAAACCACATCACCCACATTTTCCACTTCACCCCAAATTCGAGAAACCACATCATCCACATTTTCCAATTCACCCCAAATTCGAGAAACCAAATCATCCACATTTGCCAATTCACAACCCATGAAGCTTAGTTCAACTCCAGAAGATGATTAATTAGACTCTTCGTATTCTATAAAATTATCATGCTTTAAAACGTCATCCATTATATTCCAAATCCTTTAAATATATAGCCATGCTTGTATCTCAATATCAATTGTGTTTCTATAATCCTATCGTAAAACTTGTGTATTAATTTATATGTAGTTTATGCGTTTGCCTCAATAAGGTTCTCAGCATAGCTGTTGTAAACCAATTCTATATATTATTCCAAAAATGGAACCGAGCTCTATTTTTGGTTTAAATAATGTTTTTGATCTTTTATTTCCTTTTAATATTTTGCGTGATTAAATAATTAATCATGTATTAAAAAATATGGTACACGACACATTTTAGACGCCCTATTAATTTTAGTACATAAAAGTTCCAAGGTTTAAATTAATGGTTTAATTTTGACATAATATTAATATAAATAGTTTACAAAATTAACCAATTAAAAAATAATTTAAATATAGTTTTTAAAATAATTATTATAAAAGTTAATAATTTTTTAATTATGTAACACTAATGATTTAAAAATTAAATTATTAAATAAATGACCTAATTGAAAGTTATCCAAATTAACACCTACCCAGCATATACTGTTAGGTATCTGCTGATGGAAGTCATGATGTTTGATAATGTTTTAATATTGTCTTCAACATTTAACTCCATCTGTTTTAGCTACAGAAATTTGAACGTAATTTCTTAGTTTACCTTTCATTATGTTAAAAACCTTTTGTTCTTAGTAACTAAAATATTTAGGAACAACCTTGCAAGTGTAAGGAAAAAAAAATCAATCCTACCCTCCTGTCATTTAACTAACCATTTAAGCTAACATTCCAGCCACGGTGGTGTTAGTTTATAGAAAAAATTAAGTTCAACTCCACAAAAATATTTTAATTTCAACAATGATAAAATGGTGATAAGATAAAATATGAAAAATAAATAAAAAATTATGAATGAAAAAGGTGTTGATTGAGAAAGAAGAAAATATTGAAATGTATTATAATAAATTTGACACATCTTGAGATTAATATGATATGTGTTTTTTTATTATTAATAGAATTGTAAGTTATTTTTAATACAATTATTTCTCAGTTGTATTATTAGCTAGTTGTATAAGTATTGTTCATGTATTAATTTTTATTACACTTGTTTGATGTAAAATGGTATAGTATACAGGGAAGTTATCTTGCAATAAAACCTATAAATAAATTGTTTTGTTTATTTTGGAGAGGAGACACAAATATATATATATATATATATATATATATATATATATATATATATATATATGAAAAATTATTTTGCAAGAGATAATTTGTATTGATTTGATTCCTATTCATAATCAACGTTGCATCATTTAAGTCAACTCAAGTGTTAACAAACAAAATCTTTTGTGAGTATAAAGAATCTCATCAATACAGTGTTCATGTTTTTCTATTATTTTAAATTCATCTGCTTATTACTATTTACATTCAAACCTAAATTAGAGAGTAACGATCTAACTTCCAATAGAAATTTGGATAAATATGTAAAAAATTGAGTTTTAGTTGACTAACCACAACAGTAAACTAATTCAGTCGAAATATCATTTTTTTTTACCTAAACATATTGGTACGTCTGATGAGATTCTAGTGTTCTAGTACTCAATTCCTCAAATAATGCATGATTTCAAGAAGTGAAACGAGAAGCATGACTATTAGGAAGAAACATTCTTCTTCTTCAATCCAAAATCAAGAAGGATTTAATAATAATCCTGCCAACATGGATTCAAACACTCTCCAAACTGGTAACATACGCATTAAAGCAGGATGATTAAATCCTATTTCGAATCCTTTAGTGACAAACCCAAACTCTCTCCCTAGTACCCCAATAGTAGTTGCACAAACCACTGCATATAGTGAAAATCAAAACTGAAGAATAGGAAGCAATGATAGATCCTCAATTTGGGCTTCCTCCTAGATTTATACCTACAACCCAAGATAATCCTAATATTAATATTCTTAGGACAACATTAACAAGAAAGCAAACATCAAAGTCTCAAGTTTTGTTGAGAAATATGTCCATTACAAATAAAGCCTTATAATATCGTAGGCAATAAATGGATGAAAATAACTATGATATAGTTAATTTGCTTTCGTAGCATATGACGTCTCTATTCAACCTTTTGTTGGAAGCCACCAACCAAAGTTATTTACTCTTAGATGTATTGCAAAAGTTTTCTGTATGTTTGATGCTGATCAAATTAAGATTCCTACAACATCACTAGGTAATATAAATCAAGAAAAGGATGGGCATCAAGATAACGATATAAAACAAAATGGTAATATTTGTCAAAACCAAAACGTTTGATTAGGTAATAAGGATAATCAAGTACCTTTTTATGTGGTTAATTGAAGCCAAAATTCAAATACAATGTTGAATAATATTATACACGCTTGAAAGGAGAATATAAAAACATAACTAATGTTGTTGAAGAAATTCTAAATCTAAATGGCTTTAATATTGGTTACACTAACCAGTCTTATTCTACATAAGTATGTTTTAAACTAATTCTCCAAATCAAAATACCAAAAGTTGTAAGATTCTTATATTTTTAAAATTTTCTAGAGAAAATAGGGAGTCGACCATCAAATATATAGCTAAATATACCATTAAGTGTGAAAATTTAGTTAATAATGAACATTTGATAATAAAATTATTTCCTAGCTCTTCATTTAAAGAAACCTTCACTTGGTTTACAAACTTGCCTTCAAATCAATCAACTCTTGGAATTGTTTAGAGAAATAATTTTATGAACAGTTCTTTCGAGATGAAACCAGAGTCAATATTATAGACTTAATAAATATTAAGAGAACAGAAGGGAAAACTATTAATAACTATTTAAGTTGTTTTAGACTTATATAGTTTAGATGTTTCATAGTTATTCTGGAACATGAATTAGTCCAAATGATTGCGTCAAAGAAGAAATTAGTCAATGCTTAAACAAGACATATATCATAATTAACCAAAAAGATAAGACAAATCGAATATTTAAATTCATATAAATTAAAATTGAAGAAATTCAATAAAAATTTTCATAAAAAAAATAGCCATGATAAAAAATGATAAATTTTCTAATACGGAAGGAGAAGATAAAGATATTAACATTATTTCAATTGAAATTATGATAAAATGATGAATCCATAAAAAATTTTATATAGAACATTATAAATGTGGAGTTGCCATCAAATATTGTTTTTAAAGGTAAAATTTAAAATTTTTTTAAAAAAGTTCAAATTTGGAAGTCAATTACAAATAGAAAAGTTGTAAGCACCTTATTTATCTGTTGCAAAAACGGTACCTAAAGTTGAATGTATAATCTTAAAATAATTTTGAAGAAAAACTTATTTGATCACTTCTAATATAAAAAAATTAAATATTTAAGGTATCAATAGATATTAAAAAAATAAAATGAAATATGTAAAAAAAATAACGTGATAGAATTTTGATTCTACTCCTACATATTTATGGTGCGATAAAAATTGAAGACGTATATAGTTCTGTCAATCAATTTTAGTAAATTTGTTGAGATATAATTTAAATCTTTTTTATAAAATTAAATTTTAAAAGAAAATTTTGTGAAGGAATGATTTTTTAGAATGAATTTGATTTTGATAATTTGAAAAAAAAATTAAAAAAAAAATAATTGAAAAAAGTTTTATTCTAAACTAAATTTTGAAAAAGAAAAGAATTCAGATGATTTTTTAGTCAAAAATATTTTAATTTTTAATGTTTAAATTATCTATATATCTTAATAAATTTTATAAACTCATACATTTAAGTTAGATTGAAATCTATATAATCTTTAAAATACAAAATGATAAAATATTAAAAGTTTATTGTATAAAATTTAAAATTTATTTAATTGTTTAAAATATTTATTATAATTTCTTGATTTAATCGTCTATTATGAACAACGTAAGACAAAATATTTATAGAAATAAACTAATAATACCATATAAAAATTATAAATATATGAATGGCACAGATGAAATAATATTTATGAATGGTTCCATAAATTGAACTCCCATGTCAAGAAAAAAAATATATTAAAAAAGAATAAATCAAGCCCAGGTATGAATTCTAAAATTATTACAACATCCTATAATTTACTAACACGACCCATAATTTAACAGCACACGAATTGGATGGGTGAACGGTCCTCGATCTTAATTTCTCACTACAGAAGAAATCAACCATAATCAGAATCTTATAATCACATGTGACGCAAGTCTTAAATTAAATCCATTGACTAGAAACCCACATTAATTATCCTCGGCATATTAAATTAAACTAGGATAAGGAGAATCATGAGCATGTGGAATTTGGCTAAGGGATGCTAACATGCACATTCGTGGAGTGGGTTAAGCTATGAACCAGTATGTGTATGTGTATGATCTCTTTCATCAAGATGAGGTTTGGCTAGACTCAGTGATCATTCGAGGTATGTTGTTGTATATGCTTTTAATAGCCCAAATAGTAACATCAATGATTCTTGATAGTGTCTTTGAATAAGACAAACTAAAGGTAGGGTCCAACACATCAATGTGAGAAGAGAGGTCCCTTGTGTGCGTGGGAAAGTTTGACACGAGAGAGTGGAAGTAGCTTAGACGTTAGTGCATGTGAGAGTGGCTCCTTGAGAGAGAATGAGTTGTGTGAATTTGTGAATTTATTAGTCTCACCAACTGAAAATGAAAATAAAGTGAGAGTGGGAACTGCAACGTTTTAAGATAAAAGATATATTTTACAAATAAATTTGAATCAAACCTTTTTAATATTTTTGTCCTTTTTTTAAAAAAACATTTTAATTCTTGAGTTAATAATATATGTTTTTTTTAATTTTTTTAAAGATAATTAAAAGAATGAATTTTAATACTAATATTTTGAAATTTTTTATTTTGTGGAATGTAATAAAAAATAAAAAAAATTAACTTCATTATTTTGAATTTATTCTATTTTTTTAATATTTTTATGAAAAAATATAAGAAAATAAAATTGGTAAAATAATTTTAAACATAATTAGATGTTTAGAGTTTTTTTTTCAATATTTATTGGATAGTATAAAAATTAATTTTTAGATTATCACGATAAAAATTGGGTAGAGATGTAAACCAATTATATCCAAAGTTCCAGGAAACCAAATGCAGATAAAATAAATAAAAGGATTGAGAAGAGACAAAAAACGAAACTCACAAGAAAATACAAGAAAAACTAAAAATAGACCTTATATGATAGACACAAATTAAATATGTTGAACATGGTGTGATAGGCCAAAATATAAACAACTAAGATGCAAAGCCTGAATCTTTAAAATAATAGAAATTAAACATATAGTGTCTTATTCGTTAAGCTAAAATGTAAGAAATTAAAATACCAAAAAGATAAAGTATCACTTAAGGTATTAGGATTTTGCAAGAAAGTAAAGGTATCATAGATATGTGTACTTTAAGTAATGTAAATGGAGGCTTTGCATATTTAATTCGAAATAATAAAAAATGAAGTGTAAAAAAAGCAACGTTTTAAGATAAATGACATATTTTACTTTTACAAACAAATTTGAACCAAACTTTTTTAATATTTTTGTCCTTTTTTTTAAAAAAATATTTTAATTCTTGGATTAATGATATATGTTTTTTTGAATTTTTTTAAAGACAATTAAAAGAATGGATCCGTGCTAATATTTGACCTTTTATTTAGTTTGTGAAACGTAATAAAAAATAAAAAGGTTTAACTTCATTATTTTAAATTTTTCTATTTTATTTTTAATATATTTTTATGAAAAGATGTAAGGAAATGGAATTGGTAAAATGGTTTCGGACATAATTAGATGTTCAGAGACATTAACATGGTTAAACTTAAAAAAAGATCTTCATATCTATGCACATTGCTAACTCGTTGTTTAGATAAAGGTAAAAATAATACAGGTCAAAAGAAATATGATTTTGTTATATCTAAGACCGATATTATTTTTGATATTTTGTTGAAAGATGACTAAATCAATTTGAAGGGTGATCATAAGATTCCATCTAGGGATGGTAGTAGGCCGAGCTGAGTTAGGCTTTGAGTGTTCAAGCTTGACTTGTTTAAAAATTTTGAGGCCTAAGCCAGGGTCTGTTACCTGTTAAAGGCTTTTTTTTTCTGTCAAGGTCTGACCTGTTTTAAAGCCTACAAGGCCTGCAAGCCTGTTTAAAAGCCTATATTACAAAAAAAATCAATAAATAAACTTAAAGTCTATATAAATAATTAATTAAAAAAAGCTTGTAAACTTAAAGCCTACAAGATAAAAAGGTCATTAAATAGGCCTAAAACATATATATGTTAATATTATGTAAATAAAATATAAAATAAATATTATATAAATATAATATATTAAAATAAATATAAATATAAATAGGCCCCTGGATAGGTTAAATAGGCTTTTTTATAAGCCTAGGCCTGACTTGTTTATCTAAAAAAGTTTTTCTACAAGTCTGAGTCTGTCTATTTATTAAACGAGCCGAGCCTAACTAGGCTTTAAACGAGCCGAGCCTAACTAGGCTTTAAACGAGTCGAGCCGTAGACCCCTGTTGGACGACCTTGTTCACTTCCATCCCTAATTCCATCCGAAGAGCAATGTAAAGGTAAGAAGTATTGTAAGTTTCATAATATGCTTGACCATTGGATTGATAATTGTCTTCATTTTAGAGATTTAATCCAAGGGCTATACAAAAAAGTTGTTTATGATTCAAAAAAAAGAATCTCATGGCAATGACAATTGACTCTAATCCATTTCAACTAAAGGCTAACATAGATGAACCATGTCAAATAAATATGGTTGATGTTACAAATTCTAGTGATGTGAAGGAAGCCATTGACATGGTTATCTAAGATTTTGAGAAGGAATTTGGGGAAATATTCCCCAAGTCTGACAAGTCTTTGGTCAATTTTCTGACCAAAGAAAAGATTGTTGAAAAAGAGGTCATGTTGTGTTCTTGATGCAATGCCATCTTCGATAAGGTTATAGCTCAGACATTCGAAGATTCTAAAATAAAGACACATTGTTCAAGAGTTTCTTCTCAACTAGAGGCCTTAGTTATAAAGAAGCAGCACCCCAATAAATCTAAGGTTCCCAACGCTAGGAGTTAGTCTGCTAATACTTTTCTACCACTCTAAAAAGTGCCTTACAAATCAATGAATTAAGACTGCACCATCAAAATGTAATAATTGGTAGGTGGTTGATATGAGAAGTATTTCTAAAAGGTAAGGTAATAGAAATAACCCAAGTACTTCAAAGGGAGGTTATTTCCCCCAACTAACTCACATACAATTAAGGCATGCTCAAAGTAACCACAAGGCGGCCTATGAGATGGCTCATAAAGAACCCGAAAAACTATTCAGGACTACACATTCTCAAGCCTTACAAAGTTGAAATTTGGCTCGATCAAATAGGTCTCAGTTAATGAGACCTAATGATAATCAATAGAAGACCAAGAAAAGGCTTTGCCAATTTAAACTCAAAAGAAGATGAGTCGATGATAATTATTGAGAAGTTCAACTCCAGTTTCCTTGATGAAATACACAAAATGTATTGTGTAATGTCAATGTTACCGGCAAAATTTGCAGATTACAAAGAAGTTAATGATTGGAAGGATTATTACGTTGAAAATGAAGATGACGATAACCTTCTATGTTATTATATTTCATATTCGACCAACTGAAAGTAAATTGGGACCATATTCCATCGACCTTAATAATATATGGTGGATCATCTCAAGCCGTTGTATATTTCAACTGAAGTATAAGGCATCCTGTTAATAAAGTCTTGGTCGATGGAGGAGCAACAATCAATCTTATGTCGTATTTCATGCTAAGCAAGTTTAATAAGACCTAGAAGGATCTTATTTTGCATCACATGGTCTTAACTAACTATTCAAAAAGAGCTTGCCAGACTCAGGGGATGCTTGTAGTCGAAACAAAGGTTGACATCATAATTAGGTCAACCATGCTTATGGTTGTAGCTACAAGAGAAAGTTACAATCTATTATTAGGTCGAGAATGGATATATGGAATATCGACCATACCAAACCCTTGTTCATCAAACTCTTTGCTTTTAGAATTCAAATAGTGAAGCGGAGTATATGGATGGTGATAAAAGCCTTTTCAAAGCTGAAAATAACAAGGTTGATGAATTGACCTATGGTTAAATTTGGGGTCAAGTAGGCCCCTATCTCATTGACAATGTCACTAGTTTCAAAGGAAACATACTAGTTTGAATATCAGTCATATCGAGATCTGGCTTCGTAACTCGGACTAATTGTCCAATATTGGAAGGCATAAAATTTTCTTAGTATAGATGAGATATCCCAAAGTAATAAACACAATTTTAGTTTATATAGTTGAAAATTGGTTACATCAGCAGTTAATCGATTAAGACATGGTTGATATGAGTCATATAAGAAAGTCCAACCAACAAACAAATGGCCATGATACTAATGAAGATTGGTTTTATTGAAGAAAAGCTTCGATCAACCAATCTTTAAATGATTACCATTCAATATATGATAAATTGGATTATGTCTTCGATGACTCCCATTAAGTTTTAAGAAATTGGAAGACAAGCTACATATGCAAGCTCAAGACCTCTTCGAGGAAATCCATCTAGGTACAATTGGCCTGCATCGTCCAACTCATTTAAGTTCAAAGTTAGATAAAAATATAAAAATAGAATTAATAGCCTTATTAAAAGAACACAAATATTTCTTTTCATGGAACTATGATGAAATTGCAGGTTTGAATCGATCTTTAGTGGAGCATCGCTTATTGATCAAAATTGGCAGTCAAATAGCCTCCTTGGTGACTTGCACCGGAAATCAATTTGAAAGTAAAAGAATAAATTTAAACTTAAGAACAAATTTATTCGGCCTGTAAGGTATGTAGATTGGATTTAAAATATTGTTCTCATTATTAATAAAAATGAAAAATTACAAATTTGTACAGATTTTCGTTATTTAAATTTAGCCATACCTAAAGATGAATACTTAATGTCATTTGTCAATATGTTAATTGATTCAACTGTAGGAAATGATATGTTGAGTCTTTTAGATAGCTACTCTGGTTATAACTAGATATTCATGATCGAAGAAGACACGTCGAAGATAACTTTTAGATGTTCGGGGGAAGTTGGGCTTTATGAGTAGAAGGTAATTTCTTTTGGTTTAATAAATGCTGGTGCCACTTATCAAAGAGATATGAATACAATTTTTCATGATCTCATAAGAAAAACTGTTCAAATTTATATTGACGTTATAATTTTGCAAACTAGTAATCGATTAGATCACTTACATCATCTTCAACAAGCTTTTTCAAAGATACAAAACAATCATTTAAAGATGAATCTATTAAAATGTTCTTTTGGTGTTGCCATAGGAAAATTCCTTGGTTTCATTATTCATAAGAAAGAAATCAAAATTGGCTCTAATAAAACAAAGGTCATATTAGAGACTTGACCGCCATCAAATTTAAGGCAGTTACAATCATTTCTAGGAAGATCAATTATCTATGTCGATTCATCTTAAATCTAGCTGGGAAAACTCATATCTTCTTGCCATTTCTTTGATCCAAGTGAGAAGACAATTTTCAATGGGAGAAGGAACATCAAGAGGCATTCGAAAAGATTAACTTATTGGAGTGGCCCACTAATTCTCATGGTCCACAGAAAAGAAAGACCTTTTAAATTATATATTTCTGCCTCAGAATTTACCATTAGTAGCATGTTAGTACAATAAGGAGAATATGGAATCGAAAGATATATTTATTTCCTGAGTAAATTTCTTGTAAATGCAGAAATTAGATACTGTGCTTTAGAAAACTTTGCCTATGTTTGTACTTCGCATGTATGAAACTTAAGAACTATATAAAGTCTTTCAATATTTTGGTTTTGGCTCATTTTGATATTTTAAAATGTGTTAACTAATCCTATTATACATAATCGAATTGGAAAATGGATGTTTCCCTTAAATGAGTTCTCATTAATTTTTTACTCATTGAAATAAATTAAAGGACAGCTTATGACCGATTTCCTAGTCGATCATACGAATTTTATTCCTAGTAAAAAATTATTTAAATTAAAACCATTAAAAATGTATTTCGATGGCTCAAAACATCGTAATGGCAAAGGAATCAGAGTCTTCTTGATTTCACCTAAGGCCATCCAACATATTTACTATTAAAATTCAAATTCATCTTTTCTAATAACAAATTGGAATACTTAGGTTTAGAGATCTAGACTAATTTAGAAGTAAAAAATACATGTGTTTTTGGTGATGCAAAATTAGTTGTTAAACAAATGGATGGATCATATAAATGCATAAGTAATCATTTAATTGAACATTTTGCTAGAGCTATGTCTTTAGCAAATAAATTTGACATTATAAAATTTTGTCACATTCCTCATGAGAAAAATTTTGAAGGAAATGTTTTTGCATAGTTAGCTTCAAATTACGAGCTAGCTCTAGAAACATTGTCAAATATTTCTAATATCAACAAATACTTGTCTAAACAAAAATTTGAGATCATGATATTAAGAGACCTCGACCTAAAAAATTGGAGGTATGAATTAGTTAAAGATCTACAAAACCTTAATATACAAGTAAATAGGAAGATTAAATTTATTACTGGTTAATATGTGATCTTGAGTGATGAAATGTATAAAAAGAGGATCAATGGAACTTTATTAAGGCGTTTAAGTAAAGTTGAGGCTTATATTGAAATGGATGAAGTACATGAAGGATTATGTCGAGCTCATCAGTCTAACCATAGAATGAAATAGGTATTGGTCAGAAAAATCATTTCTGGCCTACTATGTTAAAAAATTGTGTCAAATATGCTAAGTCTTGCAAAAAATGCCAAAAACTTTCACCCTTACAACAAGTACCAACATAAAAGTTACATTTGATTATAAAACCTTGTCCGTTTAGGGGTTGGGCATATGATTAATACATCCTCCATCTTTTAAGGGACATCATTTTATTTTAGTGGACGTAGACTATTTCATAAAATGGATCTAAGCAAAATCATTAAAAACGTTGATGAAGGAGAAATTATTGATTTTATTGAAAAATATTTGGTGTTTCGTTTTGGAATACCAAATACCTTAAATACCTCAACGAACGATATTTGTTGGACAAAAAGTGCGTCGATTTACATAAAATCTTAGTATTAAAATACTCATTTTTACTTCTTAATATGCCTAAACTAATGGCCTAGTGGAAGCAGCCAACAAAATTGTGATTAGACTGACAAAAAAAATATCAATAAAAAATCCAAGAATTGGGATTAAACCTTAGAATAAGTATTATGGGCTTACCGAAATTCTCCGTGAGAAGTAATAAATGCCATACCATTTAAGTTAACTTATGGATATGATGTAATTTTACCACTTGATGTTAACTTACAATCCATTCGAATTTAGCGACAAAACGAGTTACCAGTAATGGATTATTAGAACCTCATGTTCAATGAGTTAAATGAATTAGATCAGGAAAGGTTAGACACACTCGAAAATATAATGAAACAAAAAAAAATAGCAATGTTTTACAATAAGAACATTCAAATCAAATATTCTTAGGTGTAAGTTGAGAAGTCTGATCGATTACTATCAGGCTTTCAATATAAATATGCTTGGATGAAGAGACATCTTCCTGTTGTTCAGGAGTATATTAGTCGAGTTGTCCTCCACTTCATGTAATGCATTGTCAAAACCCAAGGTTGAAGATCGATCTTCAATCAACTTCTTTAGCAGGTTTCGACCGAACGTTAATTTGGATAAATGCTTCAATTGTCTTGAGGGAGAGTTGAGATGCTTGTTAACCTTGGTCGTCACAGGCCCTTGGGTTTGTGACTCAAATTCTAAAACACTAGATAGGATTTGATCAATAGCCACAATCAGGTCCTCTTCAACCAAAGTGTCTAAATCTACGTCACTAAGAAGTGAGTAACTTGGAATTGAGGTTGATTCCACCTCAAATCCATTGTTTGGTAGCTCGTTGAGAGGAGATATAGTGGAAGTCAAGTGCTCAAAAGCCTCAGCTTCGACAAGAGTCATTTATTAGGCTTGGCTGGCGAGTGTGGGATCGACTAGAAGTGTTTGTGTCAATAATGTATTAAAATTTTCATGGAAGCTAGACAAGATAAGAAGAAATAAGCTTAAAAAAGTTTACCAAAGCTCACGTGAAGGAATTTCTAGAAGGTGAGGACACATCATCCAAAGGAAAAGGTTCTTGAGGTTTCGAGCCAACATTACCCTTAGAAGGGCTTTCAAGTACAGCAGTTGATACAACCTCAGTTAGTGGTTCAACTCAAATCGGTTTGATACAATATATATATATATATATATATATATATATATATATATATTCAAAAGGATTTTAAAAAATTAAAGATTAAAGGTTAAATGGGAGGTCTGATATTAAAGGTTGAATATATATCGACCATAATATTAAAGGATTTAAAAAAAATTCAAAAAACTATATTTTTCTTAGAGAATATTAACCTAACCAAATATGGAGAAATAATCTATGAAGGTAGTAAAATACCTATATCCACACATCATAATGGGTGAAATGGGTCCACACATGTTTGTGTGGATCAACTCCAATACATTTGTACATATGCTTGGTAACTTTGATCTGGGGTTTAGCTATATCCTTGATACAATCAACACAAGTGACAGAGAAATCAAGATCGTGTAAAATGTCCTATTTAACCAATCTCTCAATTCTGGATTTGGAGATATGTCCCAAATGCCTATGTCATAGTATAAAAGAATTCTCATTTGTCCTGTCTTGTTTATAGCCAATAATAAAGTGAAAAAATATGCTGTTTAGATTTAACATATATAACCCATCATATAAAACTTTTGAACCAGTAGCAATAGAATTATAGCAAACCATAAGTTTTCCATTTCCAAACTCAAAAGTATAGTCATATTTGTTCAAAGTTGAAATTGAAAATTAAATTCCTTTTCATAGAAGGTACATAAACATGATTGTTGAAAGATAAACCATGTTTTGAAGGCAAATATAAATATACTACTCCTATATATTTCATAGCTACTCTAATTCCATCTCCCATAATAATTCTAGATTCGACATCACTTGACTTATTCAAACTTGTGAACCCCGACAAGGAATTTACAACATGAATGGTTGTCCTCAGTCTAACTACTAAGTTTTGGGAGAAACATCAACTGCCTTAGATTCGAAACAAGCTAGAGTAGGAGTGTACCTTACCTCTATTAATTCTTTTTAAGGAAGAAGCAATCTGCCACTCTTTGGTTAATCTTCTTGCAGTACCTTACTTCAACCTATAATGATGCCTTTTTTATCCTTATTTTATCATTAGTGGGCTTTCCTTTATGATCTTTTTTCCAATTTTTAGTACTAAAAGCAGAACCTGCAAATTTATCACCAAAAAGCTTAGGAGAAAATTCAAACATGAAACTTACACTTCTTCATAGACTCCTCTTGATAAATAATAGCAACCATATCCTCAATGGTCCACTTATGATTCTAAATGTTGTATGAGATCTTCAAAACATCAAATTGAAAGGGGAGTGACTCAAGAATCTTTTAAATTAAGTAGTTGTCATTAATATCTAGCTTCATCCCTATAAGCTTGTTATAGTAATGCACCATTTTTTGCATGTGTTCACAGACATTGCTAACACCATCATAGGATGGTCTATTTGAAAATACTTAATAATCATTCCTGATTCAGTTTCTCCTTAAGTTTTAAAGCTCTTAAATGCATATAGATTTTCTAATTTTTTCTGTAAAAAATATACTCATGTTTTTCTAGAAAAATTATCAATGAAAGTAATTAAATATTTTTTTACCTCCATTGGAAAATGGTTTTATTAGATCACAAATATCTAAATGCGTCAATTCCAAAAAAAAAAAAAATTCTCTCCATAACTTACCTTTAGGAAATTTAAAATGATGTTATTTGCTAACAATACATTCTTTGCATACCTGGAAAGGAGTAGTGATTTGTGGAAGACCTATTACCGTATCTTTTTGATGTAGAATCTTTAATTCCCTAAAACTTAGATGGTCGTATCGATAATGTCATAACCAAGAAGAATAGGTAACTTTAACCTGTGTGAACTAATTTTTACAACCGCAATGACACCTTTAACAAGATGAAGTATTTCACAAGAACCCTTGTTAAAGATGATCATATAACTTTTTTCTTATAATTGACCAGCACTTAATTGATCAGGAACATAAAACACATTAGAAATAGTTTCCACAAATCTATTTTTTGTTTTAATTTTTATATCATTTTTTTCTCATTTCTTTCAGAGTAGAGAAATCATCAAAACTTATAGTAGAATGAAAATCTTCATTTAAGAATGGAAAAAAGGACTTACTTCTACTCATGTAATTGCTACAATCTGTATCAATGTACCAAATTTATGGTTCATTGACCTTTTACACCATGAACAGTCATCAACAAGGTTTCCATTTCTTTCTCCTTAGAAAAATTTGAGCTCTCCTCCTTTTATAATAATTAGGTAGTCTAGTATAGCAATCAGAAGCATAATGACCAAACTTATGACATATGAAGCACTTTACCTTGGACTCTCAAGGTTCCTACGTTTGAATTTTCCTTATAATTGGTCATTGTTGCCTTTGGAATTTCTACTAGAATTCGTGCTACCACAACCATGACCTCCACATCCTTTGCCTCTACCTTTACATCTTCCTCTAAAGTTATTGGAATAAGTATATAGAAGCTTTCGCAGTTTGTTCTTCTATTGTTCAAGTTCTATTCATCTTTTGTTCATGGACTAATAAGAAACTTTGAAGCTCATTAAGGGATAATTTATCCATGTCTTTTGATTCTTCAATTGCATAAACAACATTATCAAACTTTGGTATTAAAGATCACAATATATTTTCCACAATCATGATATCTTACATATTCTCTCCATGAAATCATATCCTTTTTTTTATTTCCATTATTTTAGCATAATAGCTAGTGAAAAATTCTCCATCCTTCATAGTTAGTGTCTAAAAATTTCTTCTCATGATTTGAAGTTATGCCTACTTAAAACTTGCTAAGCCTTGATAAATATCATTGGAAGTTTCTGTGCAAAGAATAGTTTTCAAGATTAGACGGTTAACGGCTGGAAAGAGATAATTTTTGCATTCAAGTCCCTCAATATTCTAGTTTCAAATGTTGTTTTCTAAGTATCTGTTAAAGTCATGTCTATTGGAATCTCTTGAATATTAGATTCAACAACTAACCAATACTCTTTTGATTTGTAAAAATTTTTCTATTAGTAAGTTCCAATGGTCATAATAACCATCAAAATAAAGGATAACTACTTGAACAAAACTAGAATTATTAATTTTTTTTTAATATCTCATCTCCTATATTTTTTTTCAAAAACTCTAAACCAAGCTTTTGATACCATTGTGATTGTTACTATAGTTTTTTAAAAATAAAGAAATAAATTAAAATTAAAAATTACACATTATATTAATATCAAAAATATCTATAAATAAATATTACAATATTAATAATTTATTTATTCATCATTAATATTTATAATATTTTATTAAAATAATTAACTATATAAAATTAAAATTACTAAATTTTTAAAATGTTAAAACCTTTAAAATAATATAACTATTAACATAATTATTTATATATTATAACTTAAAATATTTAGATTAATATTACAAATTTTAATATTATAATATTTTTATAATTATAATCAAGTTATGTCTAAGCATGTAAAAATAATTTTAAAAAATAACGTAAATTAGGTCACGCAGAAGGTGCATGTCAATAATTAATTCAATATTGATGTCGTTCTAAGTACTAGTATCAACTAAATGAGTAATAATTATTCTACACCCGTAAAAAAATCAGACATCTTATTACATAAAAATTGAACAATTTATTATTTTTTCATAGTTTTTTTTTTATTAAAAAAATAAACAACTTACAAACAAGTATATCTAAATGTAAAGTGTTGTGTATATATGATAAGTTTTTCCGGAACCAAATTAATGTAAAGAAAAGGCATGGATTAGGTAGCTTCAGTTTTAGCCAACACTAATCTTAGCATGGGTGAAGGTGACGCTAAATAGCGACTGTCATGTCATTTCATAACAAATAATTAACACCTATTTACATGCGTCGCCATTTCTCCATCAGCAGTTGACTTTCTGCTAATATTATTAGCTTAAGAATGATAGTTTTTTATATTTAATATAAATTTTTAAAATATATTTCTAAAAATTAACCTTTTTAACAAATTTATTTTGATTATATGTCTTACTAAAATATTTTTATTGAAGGAGTGTAAATTTCAAATTTTTATAAAAATAAAAGTTTTAACCTTCTACATTTATAATATTTTAGATTATGTTCGGGAGGACATTTAGTTTTTAATTTTAAAAATTAAAATTAGTTTTTATTTTAAATTTAATTTTTAATTTTTAAAATTTACTATAAAAATAAATCAAATCATTCAATTATATTATTTTATTATAAATTTTAAAAAATACATAAACAAAAATATTAATTTAAAAAATCAAATTATATTAAAATAATATAAATTTAAAATTATAAATATAATAAATTAAGTATTATAATTATTATTATTATGATGATGATAAAAATTATCATAATAATAATAAAAAAATAAAAATATTATTTATAAGATAATAAAAATAGTGTAGTTGTTATAATATAAAAATATTATATAATATAAAATTATATTCTTAGATTTTTTAATATTTATATATTAAATAATAATATATTTTAATATATAAAAATTAGATAAATAACAAATTAAATTATTTAAAATAATAAAAATTATTATTATTATAATTATAATAATAATATTAATGATTATAATATAAATAATATTACATAATCATACAATTTTATATTTTATATATTATTTAATAATTAATATATAACATAAATAATTTTATATATCTTTATTATAATTTTATGTATTATTTAATATTTATTTTATATGAAATAATTTATATTATATTATAAAAACTTATACATTATAAAATTATATTATATTACTATAAATTAAATATAATTTTTATATATCAAAAAATAATATTTATAAATTTATAAAAATAGATAAATAATTAAATATTTTTAAAATAATAAAAATAAAAATTTTAAAAAATAAAATTGATTATTATAATGATAATAAAAGTAAAAATAATAATCATAAAATAATAATGTAGTGATATAATGGTTATAATATAAAAATATATAATTATATAAATTTTTATTCTATATTTTATTTGATTATAAATATTTAAAATAAATAATTATATTTTATTATAATATTTTTATATTATTTAATATTTATTTTATATAAAAATAATATATATTATAATATTATATTATGAATATTTATATAATATCAAAATATATTATAATATTATAAATTTAATATAATTTATATATTAAATAATATTTTTTTATTATATAAAAATTAGACCAATAATTATAGTCAACAATAATTATGATAGTGATAATAATGATAATAGTGATAGTTGTAATATGGTAATGATGATGGTAGGTGGAAATGGAAGTGAATAAGGCCGTCCGACAGGGTCTAGAGCTCGGCTCGTATAAAGCCTAGTTAGGCTTGACTCGTATAAAGCCTAGTTAGGCTCGACTCGTTTAATAAATAAATAGGTCAAAGTCTTTCAAAAAGCTTTTTTAGATAAACAAGTCAGGCCTAGACTTATAAAAAAGCCTATTTAATCTATTCAGGAGCCTATTTATATTTATATAATATATATTTATATATATTTTAATATATTATATTTATATAATATTTATTTTATAATTTATTTACATAATATTAATATATATATATATATATATATATATATATATATATATATATTAGACCTATTTAATAACCTTTTTTATCTCGTAGATTTTAAGTTTGTAAGTTTTTTTAATTAATTATTTAAATAGAATTTAAGTTTATTTATTGATTTTTTTTGTAATGTAGACTTTTAAACAGACTTGTAGGCCTTGTAGGCTTTAAATCAGGCCAGGCCAGACCTTGATAGAAAAAAGAAACCTTTAACAGTTAACAGGCTCATGCTCATGCTTCAAAATTTTTAAACAGATCAAACTTGAACACTCAAAACTTAGTTCGGTTCGCCCTACTTTCATCTCTAATCCCTAATGGTAGGATAATGATTTCCGATGATAATGATGATTGTTTAGCAGTGTGATAAAATTTGATAAATTTAAAAATTTAAAATATTATTTAATAAATTTTTTATTTTAAGAATTGAGTTAAAATTGTTTTAAAAAATTATTTTAAAATTATTTTTGACAAATAAATTTTATTTTTAAAATTAATTTAAAGATAAAAAACTAAAAAATTTACAACCACTTAAATGAGACTTTATAATTATCTTTTTAAAAAAATATAATTTTCAAAAATAAAAAATTATAGATCAAATATATGTTTAATTTAGTCTTAACTTTTTTAATGTGTATTAAAATTATAAAAAATAATGTATCCAATTCTGTTGAAAAAAGTTAACCAGAGTTATCACTATAAACTTTTTTTTGTTTTTATAAATTATAAAACAAAATATAATAAAAAATTGATATTCATACATTTATATAATAATTTATAATTATAAATATTTTAAATTTAATGATTATAATCTTTTTTATTTTTTAAAAATAAAAAACAAATTATATAAAAATATTTAAAAATAAATAAGTTGTTATTGGATGAGAACTACACTATTATGCAGTTTTCTTTTATGAAAAAGAATGTCACACATATAAATATATAGTAGCATAGATGTTTTTATATCTAGATGTATATTACTGGATTGTTTTTTATTTTTAACTTTTTAAAAAACTTATCAATTATAAAATGAAAGATATAAAGCTGATAAAATAAAAATAAAAAAAAATAAAAAGTATAGATAAATAGATAATACTATTTATATATAAATGTTAACATCATTCTTTGAAAGTGAGAGGATTGATATGTCACTTTCTTCACAGCTTTCTGGGTCTGGCATTTTCACAATGCACATGACTCTCAACTTGTTTCTACAATGTCCCTTTACATTTTAGGTACTTACTTTAATCAATACCACAGCCAAAAAAAAAACACCTTATAATTTTTTTCTCACACCAATTTAATTTGCATGTACAAAGTTCAAACCACAACATGCACTCAAATGCAGTAACATGTATATATATAGTGATGAAATAAATAGCAATTTATCCACGTAAACATCACTATTATATTTATAGGTTAGTCTACAATTGGCATCTCTAGTGGTTTTTTTACTTCTAAAAATGTACTCTCAAATCAAATTGGAGGATAATCATTCATAAAACAATATAGGTTTAAATATATTTCTAAAAAAAATTCTGTTTTCAATTTTAGTTCATTCAAATTTTTGTTTTTATTTCTATTGGTAACTTTAATAAATATTTTTATCGATTTGGGTAAGAAATATTTAGTTAAATTTTGCTACAAATACCAACTTATTACATATATTACGAAAATTTCATATAAATAGTGCAATTTATGATTTTAATTATTAGGTGACATAAAATATTCTTTCAATATCTGATTTAAATCAATTTGTGTGGCTGTTTTTTTTGTATTTAATGAGTTAATACAAATAAAAAAATTTAGTTGAACATTTAAGTTAGTAAATATTTAACAACAAATTAACTGTATAGAATAAAAACAAAAGCTTGACAAGTCAGGAATGAAATCAAGTTTTTTATACAAAAGTTAAAATCAAAACTCATTATATTTACAAAAATTAAAAATATATTTAAGTCAAAACAATTATATAAGCCTCGATTGAAAAGAGTGAAAAAGAAAAAAAATTAAATGAATAACGAAAAAAAGGTGTAATGTGAATATGGAAAATCATAATTAATAAGAAAAAAATTTAAATTATTGGATGACATGTATTTAGATTATAAGAATATATTTTAAAAAATATTATTAAACTTATAAATAGATAATTTTATATCAAATAAAAAAATTAAATAATATTATTTAAAAAGAATTACAAAATTTTCATATTATTCTTAACTCTTTAAATTATCATTTACAATTTTTCATATACATAACTTACTTTTAGAATCTGACTTATACCTAATTAGATATAAGTTAAATGATAATTTCTTTCTTTTATTTTTAATTTTTTTCACCGTTGATCATGGGATATAAGAAGTGTAAAACATTGTTCATATGTGTTTATATTTTTTGTTATTTATAAGAATTCTATTACTCCTACATATATAAATACTCTTCACCATTTTACACTTTGCACCATATTACTGTAATATTTTTTAAAAAAAATATCAAATAACTTATAACTATATATTCGAAGTTTAAAAAAATTGATCCGGAGGATAAGGATGTAAATCGGTCTCTAAAATTGATTACTAAAATTTATCTCTAAAATTTATTTTTAAATTGATTACTGAAATTGGTTTCTAAAATTATTCTCTAAACCTCGTTCCTAAATTGATGTATATATCTAAATTATCGCTCATTGCATCGGTTGCTTTATATTAACAACCAATGATTTACATGACTCATCAAAATCAGCTTTTAATTGGATCACTAATTGCTTTATGAACTAATTTTGTCATTTTAGCAATCAAAATCAGACACTTAAAGTTGAGATTTTCCTTGTAAAAAAATGAGATTATTCTAGTTTGGTCCATTATTTATTTGAGCAAGTTAAATTTAAAGCTTAAATCTAGTTTTTGTAAAATAAATAAATAAATATGAAACTTATCCTTTTCAACTTTGTTTACGACTTGATTATTTCTTTTATCATGAATATATTTAGATTAAAAATAAAGTAAAATAATATAACTATAATTTTATATTTTTTTAAATTTAATATTTAAAATGAAAATTATAAACCCTTTTAAAGAAATTTATGGTCCCTCAATTAAAATATGATCCTTAAAAATTAAAATTATGTAAATAATACATAAAAGATGACAATAAACAAAATTATAATATTTTAGGTAAATATAATAAATAAAATTATAGCTATCTAACACATATATAAGCTACTTGCATGAATTCTTAACATCAACTTAATAAAACTTGATTTTGATTTATTTAAATAATCATACTTAACTTTAAATTTATCTAACCAAACGGCCTGAATTGAAAATTAATTTACTGAATGCTCCAATAATTAACACATAGATATTAGTATCAATCAAGTTACGTGTTTGGTGTCCATTTCAATCCATGGCCAAGAAAAGATATATGGATGCAGTTCACCTTTCATTTCATAATCTTTTCCGTTCCTACACTCAAAATTAATGATATGAAACTTTTCATTCCAAATTATTGTTTGAACTTGGAACCTTCCCATCCCCAAAAGGGAAAGAAACACCTAACTTGTGAGGCTCATTAAATGGAGGAAGCACTCATTCTCAGCGACAAAAACGGTGTTAAACGCTCATTGATCTCTAAACACACTCTCAACTACCATAATTCTCCCAACTAATTCTATACCAACAATTATATTTATGACGGATTAATAATATTTATAAAAAAAAACAGATTCAATGATCTACATCTAAATAAAAATAGACAAATTAATGTTATTATACGTATGTACAACAATTTTTTTATATTGGAACAAAGCTTAAGTACCTTATTGTAATTATTTTATGTTATTTTTAATTAAATTTAAGTTTTATTTTGATAAATAATATTAATTACCAACATAAAAAAAATTTAATTAAAAAATAATATTAGCTACAAACATTTATAATATGGTAACCTAACATATATTATCATTTATAATCTTGGAATGTATATATTCACAAAAAGTAATGGGTGATAATAACTTAATGTACAGTGTATCCGAAGCTAGCTATTATAAATAATGGAAGTATGGGTGAAGAGTATAACTCAAGCTTTCAAGCATTTCCCTTTTCAGCTTTCATTGCTAAACCTTACTGTGACTTAGCTGTTTTCTCAATGAGAAAGTCTTCCACTCTCCAATGCGCACTTTTGCGCTTTGGGGTTCCCTTGATGCTTATTGTTATCTTCTGTGCTACTTCTTCAGCTCAAGTTTCAGGTTTGTGGTTCATGCTAATTGCTAATTGCTAAACTTGATTATGAAAATTTTATAATCAAGTTTATGTTGTAAACTTCCATGAAATGGAATTTATTTACTAAATGATTAAATTTGTTATTTTAATATATGTGAAACCCTTACAAATACCCAACAATAGTAGTATATATTTTAGATTCATACTTGACATGCATATAACTAATTAGGATATTTTCTCAAGCAAGGAATTAAAACTATTCATGAATTGCATATACTTCTGGAACCCAAGTTTTGGGGGAAGACTAAGGAGATCCACTTAACCGACACTTAAAAAATAAATTTTTTTAAGGATATTTTTTATAGTTATTTAAATTAATATAAAATATATTAAATTTTGATAGTTATACTATTTAAATTATTATTAAAATAATTTTTAATAAATATAAATTTATTTTAAAAAATATTATAAAAATTAAAATTAAAATTATTTATCTTTTAAAATTAATCACTAATTTTTTTTTATGTGATCTTAGCCGCAGTATATAGTTCCACACTGCCATTAGTCAATGGAAACTGTGGTTACTTGATAATTAGTCTTTGACTTATATTATTGTCTTCTAAGTTTTGCACCAGCATGCATGTGAGTAAAATGTGGTTTGTGCAGCCGCAAGTGGCATTAATTATGAAAATTGTAATTATTTGTGTTAAGCCAAAAAAATATTAAAAAAATTGATTTGGTTTAATTTTTCCGTGCCATCTTGAATTATGGTCATTGCTGTAACCAAAAAAGGTATGGTCATTGCAAATGAGATTAATGACTGTGAGGCTATTTTGCTAGTCATTAATTTTTCTATTTTGTATATATACACATTTTCTATATAGTTTTGTATTACTATTTATCCTTATATTATAGTTTTAAATTTTCTCTCAAACTAAATTTAAAAATTATTCTTTTTTTATTCATTAAGCCGCAAGACTTTAATCTTAGCCCACAATAATTAGTTTAAGATATATATCTCTTCTAATTAAACTATTTAAATTTTAATATTGTTTTAATCTTAATAAATGCTAATTTGAATTTAATTTTTACATTTTAAAATTTTACATATCATATCAGTAAAGATAAAGGTTATGTGTCTTGATTTAAAAGTTATTTCTTTCTTAATTTAAAAGTTTTATCATATCTCTTTAACTTATTCTTATTGAATCAAATAGGACATTTATTATTAATAATAAAAATATATATTGTTTCTTTTTTTATTACTTTATTATTCTACTTAATTAATTAATTTACATATATATATAATTTATTTAAATTTAAAATACTTGAAGAATTTTTTAAAAAAATACTAATTTTTGTTCATATAATTGACCTCACCCAATTGCAAAAAGGCTTTGTTGTTACTCTCTTTCCATCTATTTATATGAAAAATGTTTGAATTTACTATCATATAAATATTATGAGGCTTTAACTTATTTTTATTTCTTTTGATCATTTTTTATGTAGGGAATGAAATGAACACACAAACTGAAGAGCTGACAAAGACAAATATAAATGGACATGATGAAGATGCAAAATTCAAATTTTTTCATCCAAAACCAGTAGTATACAAGAAACCAATTCCAATTTATAAACCTGTACCAAAGGTAATTCCTATTGTTAAGCCCATACCAAAGGTGATTCCTGTTGTTAAACCTGTTCCAATTCCAGTGTATAAGCCTATACCAAAGCCAGTTCCTATTGTTAAGCCTATTCCAAAGCCAATTCCTGTTGTTAAACCTGTTCCCATTCCAGTCTATAAGCCTATTCCAAAACCATTTCACCCCAAATTCGAGAAACCACATCATCCACATTTTCTAATTCACCCCAAATTCGAGAAACCACACCATCCACATTTCCCAATTCACAAGCCATGAAGCTTAGTTCAACTCCACAAGATGATTTGACTCTTTGTATTCTATAAAATTATCATGCTTTAGAACGTTATCCATTCTATTTCCAAATCCTTTGAATATATAGTCCTGCTTGTATCTCAACATCAATTGTGTTTCTATAATCCTATCGTATACACAACTTGTGTATTAATTGTATTGGAATATATATATGTAGTTCATGCGTTTGCCTCAATAAGGTTCTCAGCATAGCTGTTGTAAAACGAATCTATATATTATTCCAAAAATGGAATTGATTCTCTATTTTTGGTTTAAATAATTCTTTTGATTTTTATTTCCTTTTAATATTCTGTGTGACTCCATTTTTCTTTTTTGCAAGGCTATACTCGTACAAAACTAGTCATGTACTCAAAGTTATGGTACACTACACACTTTAGGCCCTATTAATTTTAGTACATAAAAGTTTCAAAGTATAAATTAAGGGTTTCATTTTGATATAATGTTAATATAGAATATTTTACAAAATTAATCAATTAAAAATTAATTTAAATATAAATTTTAAAATGATTATTATAAAAATTTATAATTTTTTAATTATGTAACACTATAATATTAAAAATTAAATTATATATATTTTAATTAAATTATTAAATTAATAACCTAATTAAAAGTTATCCAAATTAACTCCTAGCTAAAATAAACTATTAGATATGCAATCATAAAAGTCATTCAGAATCTCTTGTAAAATTATTTTAATTTTAAATAAGTCATAATTTCTTTTTAAGAATGAAAAAAGCATAAGATTCAAATCCAAAATCTCATATAAAATTACTTTAATTTTAAATATTTTATCACTAAACTAATTATTTAAAAGTCACGATATTTGACAATATTTTAATATTTTCTTCAATAATTAACGCCATATGTTTTAGCTACAGAAATTTAAACGTTCTTAATTTCTTAGTTTAACTTTAATTATGTTAAAAGTTTTATGTTCTTAGTAATTAAAAATATTTATGAACAAATTTGAAAATGAAAGAAAAAAAAATCTATCCAACCTCTTGGCATTTAACTAACTAATTAACCTAAATGTGCAGCAAGGGTAGGTAATGGAAATCTGATCCCATACATGCGTTGATCAATGGTCACGAAATTAAGCTATATCTCAAGCATATGCAAATGCAAAGTAATCACTATATAACTTAAATATATTTTTACGTCTTATATTTTTACAAGGTTTTTTATTTTAATCTATCTATTTTTTTTTAACATAATTTTGGTTCTTATATTGATCACACAAATAATTAAGATGTAATTATAGGGAAGGCTTGCTGTGAAAACCTATGATGCGTCCAGGTATTCCTTTAGTGTTTTGAACTTGTCTCAAACTTTGCTAAGAATTTTTTCATTGGAATTAATGTTACATCAAATTTTTTATGATAAGCATCCTCCTTTTTGAATACATAACATAATTTCAGGCTATAGAGTAGGGATTCCAATTTAACCCGTCCCCGATCCGCCCGCTCCGTCCCCGCCCCGAATTTGACAGGAAAAATCCGAGTTGACCGTGGTCGGGGACGAGGACGGGTAAAACCCGAATTTTGAAAGTGGAGACGGGGCGGGTATGGGGATATTTATACCCGCCCCGTCCCCAAACCCGTCCCGCCTTTAAAATTATTAAAATATTTTTATTATTTTAAAATATTATATAAAATTAATAAGGTTATAAAAATAATAAATTATATAAATTTTAAAAAATATATAATAATTTAATAAATTATGAAAAAATTAAAATAAAAATAAGAAAAATACCAAGGACGGGTATGAGACGGGTTTCCCCAAATCCGTGCGGGGACGGGGATCGGGTTTAATATTTTAAATCCGACGAGGACGGGGGATGAGGATTGGCACGGGGTGTCGGGGACGGAGACGGGGAATGTGAATCCCGCCCCCGACCCGCCCCGTTGCCATGTCTACTATAGAGTGTAAAGCATGAAATTTAATTCAATACAAAATTTAATATATTAGAGATATAGAGTTAGTTACATTGGTTAAAAAATTATTTAAAATAATTAAAAAATTAGTTACTATTATTAACTATATAAATTACATAATTTCTTGTTGGTACATATTTGATCATTCATATACCATTTAATACTACTTCACCAGGGATTTAGAATCTTGGCAACCCTTGTTTCATGGGTTCTATTCCTCAATGTTTTCCCCATACTGTGAGACTTGTTCAGAATCTTCATTCTTATGCTTGTGATTCGGAGGGTTTGTGTTATTTATGCTCTCTATGATCACATTGATGCGTTGCATTGAGGCATTTCGTCAAACAGCTTGTGCACGTATATGTGAACTCGTCCTTTTAGCAATTATGATTTGAATCTTGATTCTCAGTTTGCTTCATAAAGAAGTTTTCGTGTTGTTAATTATATTGCATTTTTGGGAAAAAATAAAGTTGCAAAACATTGAAACTGTGCTGTTGTTGTATACTTGTTAAACGTCTATTCTCAATCACAGACTCCAATCCCTAGTCTTGCATCTTCAAATAAGTTGGACAGTGTTCTTTTACTCCTGAGTTACTCTTGAGTTGGACAATATTATACATTTCACTCTTCTACTATAGTTACGATGATTTGATTAAGTTTTCAATGACTATTGTTTTAACTTCTGTCAATTGTGAATATTTTGAATGGTTAAGCATTAATATTAATATGTTTGCTTTTCTTTAGCAATTAAGCATGGATGATGTGAGTTTTTTACTTGGAATGGTTAAAGAGTGTTATTCATGATTGTTGTCTTTTAAGCATAATTGCTTTTATTAAGTTGTTAAATTCAAAATTATAGTTTTTACTTAATGATTAAATTTCTTACCTTACTTTGAGATTGTTCTTGAAAGTTTATAGAATCTTTTTTGGAGAATTTTTTTTTATATCTCAAAAATTTTATATACTTTTTCTTCTATTAAAATAGTTAAAAAATTAGTTATTATTACTAAATGTATGAGTCACATGATAATCTTTTATTTATATAATTTTTTATCATTCATTCTAATACAAATTTTATTTCTCTTAAAAATCATGATTACTCACATAATTGGTCTTAGAATTAAAGGAACAGTGTTAACATACATGTCTTTCTTGGAAGGGTGAGACCAACCCAACTGAATAATTACATTTTTATGTCCAAATATGAAAGCAAGACAAAGATAGTAACTGAGACTCTCCAATTTTGGTATCTAGCATCCTTCATACAAATGGCCCAAATCATGTAGCAGCTAGGAACCTTAAGCCCTTACTTTTTGCATTTTCAGTTTTTTTTCATTTTTTTAAAATTTTTGTTATTTTTATTTTATTTTATTTTTTAATATATATTCTGTAAATTAATTTGTAAAATGTAAAAAAGTATATCATATAAATTAATTTGCGAAATATGTTATATATTCTGTAAATTAATTTACAGAATATATTTTTATATTTTACAAATTAATTTATAAAATATATTTTTATATTTCATAAATTAATTTATAGAATATAAAAATATATATATTTTGTAAATTAATTTACAGAATATAAAAATATATTTTATAAACTAATTTGTAAAATATATAAATTTATATTTTATAAATTAATTTGTAAAATATATTTATTAAAGAATAAAATTAAAAAAATTAAAAAAAAGACAGAAAAAGAGTGAAAAAAAAAAGAAAAGGATGCAAAATGATATTTCTGGAACCTTATAGGTAGGTTGTACACAATTGGGTCAAATATAAGATAAGGATCCAGTCTTGTTAAATACATGGTGTGAGCACCAATTTTTGTCCGGGTAAAAAAATAAAATAAAATAAAATCTTCCTTAATTAATTAATTTATTCCTTAAAAAAAAAACAACAACAACAAAGCTCAAAGTGTCAAAAGAAAAGAAAAGGAGATGCAAAATTAAGTAAGCAAGTGAATAGATAATAAACAAATAAAGCTAAAAAAATAAAATTCAGTTAGGTTAGTTGGGAGTTAGTTATAGAGTTAGTTAGGCTAGGGTTAGGAGTTAACTTCCATTAGGTTAATACCACCATGGTTAAGCTAGGGGTATAAAGGGGATTTTGAAGAGAAAGGAAACGGTTACGACTTTTGGCACCAAAAAAATTGAAAGTGGCTGGAGAAGTAGCTGGGTCTTTCTCTGGAAAAAAAGGCTGTTTTTTTCTCTCTCGAAGCTTTGGGTTCTAGGAAGCGATTCAGTTTCTTCATGGATTTCTCTTCTCCATTGAGATTGCTAAGCTTTTCTGGTTCTGTTCCTTGCGTTCCGCATTTACAGGTAGGCTCATATTCTTTGTTTTACCCTTATATCTGTAAAATTTCATCTTGCTTGATTTGAACCTTTGGATAGATGAAATTCAATTCAGAAGTATGGTGAATGGTGTGCATGAATGTATTGTTGCCATGATTGAACAAGGTCAAATTAAAGACTAAAACTAAACTCTGTGGCGTCAATTTTATTTTGTTTGGAGAAGTTCAATACTGGAAACATGTTGTATAGATTATTGCCTCTGCTGATTTGAGAATCAATTGGCCTAAAGACCATTAATCACGATGTATGCCCTCTTAAGAAGGAAGAATGCGATGGTTTTCTGCTCTGCGTTTTGTTTTGATTAAATATCAGCTGGTTTAGTAAAGGAAAGTTATATCAACAATCCTTTGGTCTTAATGATGAGTACTTAATGAATGATTAACCCAGTAGCATCATTTTCTGAATATAATGTATGGATCCGATTGTTGGCATTAGCGCCTAGCAGGAAGTCTTGGTCTCTGTAATAGTATTCCAGACTTAGGACCATAGCATAGGCTCGTCCTGATGGTGCTGCCAAGGTAAAAGCATCTCTTCATCAGTCAGTACCAATGTCTAGTCTCAAGATAGTTTGATGTCAGTTTTGGTTAAGGCAAACAATAGGGGAATTCCTTTCTTGAACCAATAGCAGAATTTAGAAGTAGATTGATGCCCCCAGTCCTGCAACAGCAGGCTATGAATAACTCTCGCTGGTAGGTAAAACTCCTGGTTCATGTTCATGCTAAGTAGGGCAGAGAATTATCAGACTTATGGCTCTTTGCCATTATTCAGGATAACTATTGAACCTTAGGATCATACACCTCAGGGCTATATGTGGGACACAAAGGGTGAAAAGCTTTAAATCAAATCCCGGCTATGAATCAGTTACACCAGTCCTAATATTGCCTGAATTCACTACGGTTGCAGACTGGGGCTATAAAGAATAGAATCCAACCATTCAAATTGGCTCAATAGGTCCTGGCGAGCCAGTTCTCCTTGCCTATTAGGTTTAGTTTCCTTTGGTGACTTAGAGGAGTTTTTCTTGGGCTCAATCTGAGGAAAACTTTAATAGTTGGTAGGATCTCAAAATTAATACCTTGAGGACCATGATGAGGGAAAAAGGGAAACCGTAGAAAGGGTCAGAATCACATTGTTTTAGTAAGGTGTAGATTGGAGTTGGGGACCTATAGAGTATAGGTATACAGGAACAAAACAGAAAAGCAGAATCAACAGGAAGCTGGGTACTGAGAGTATAGTCTTAAGGGTCTGTGAGTGGCATTAGGCATGTCTAGGTTCTGACTTGAATTCGGTTCATGGATGTTGGTGCTGGTTTAGAAAAGGTTTTCATCAGTAAGGGATTCCTAGGAATGCTCTGAACCTAGTCCAAAACATAGGCACTGCTCAAGCTGTTAGGCAGAACCTAAACGTCCTCTGTCCCACCCTTAGGACATAGCTTGCCCCCCTGTCAGTCAGAACCAGGTTAGTGCTATTTGCAAGAGTCTTAGTGAGCTAAAGAAAGTCCCTAGGATTATACATAACAACACTGTTATAACGTTGTGTCAATACTCTGGGTAAGTGCAGTCCCTAGGAATAGTAGAATTGAAGTCTACCAGGCCAAGTGACGTTTGCTGCTGATATTCCAGATTTGTTTAGAAAATACAGCCCTGGCAGCAGTATGGGGATTTGAATTAGGAATGCCAGTCAAGAGAGTGGCAGCAGCTCCCATTCAGGGTACAGAATGGTGATTCTAAGCTGAGAGTAGTGAAATGCATTGTCATGCTGGGACGTATACTCTAAGATAGGTAGGGATCACGTTCATAAAAATCCTTAAGGACTTTAGCAGGATCCCTATTCACATACTTGATATTGGTTCCTAACACTATCAACTTGGATTTAGACGTTTGCCATATTAACAGTAAGTTGGAACATTAAAACAGGCTAGTATCTTAAGTGTGAATTTATCTCTACATACACCTAATAGGTTCCACTGATTTCCTAAGGCTGAACCATTTATGCAATAGTCCCTACTTCACCATCACAAATCTGAAACAGGCAATGCAGGCAGAAATAGATTCCTAGGTTGATTATGATCAAGAGGCCCAGAATTCAAGGCTCAACCTCACCCTGAAATACATCATGGTCAAGTCATCATCTAGATCAGAACCTAACCCTTGTCAAGACCAAAAGTTGGCTCTAAAAATGAGAAGCTATTGAATCAGGAGTGAGTGGCATTTGATAGTTAGGATTCTGGCAGAACTAATCTTTCCAAGCCAGTATGCAATGAATCAAACCCAACAAAGTAGCACAGATCCCCTGCCCAGACTTATCTCAGTCAGGCTTAAGCCAAAAGTAGAGCTCTCCAATTGTCTTCTACTATGTTAAAATTAGTCTTTGCTAGTGAATACAATGAATGATCCTAGGCTGCACCTAGTGCAAACCAGTGGCAAGGCAGGGACTGAAAAGGAGTCAATTAGGCATATATTCAGAAGTTCAGGTAACAGAAATAAAATCAGAATCAGCAGCCAACATAGCCGACCAACCAAGTTCTGATCCTGTCCTTATTCAGCTAGGCACTGATCCAAATTTAGGATCCTTGTCCAAGCCTAGGATAGCAAGCCACTAAGGTTCCAACCTTGGGTCGCTATTAACCAAAACAATGTCGGGATTTAGCCCATTAGATAAAGAAAGAGCCAAATATAGGGATTCAAACCAGTATCCTCGATTGGAACTTGGGATCAGACCACTTCTGCCTTTCAATTCTCTGAAACTGAGGCAGCAACTATGTTGCTTACTGATCCTATGTTCCCAATCCTACATACCTGTATTAGAAGCTTGAATTAGGTGGTTAATAAGCCTGAACAGCAGGTCAAAGGCTCAGGTTTCAGAGCATAGCAGGGGTCTGGTCAAGTTTATGATTTGATATGCTTATCTTGTGGAAGTTGTGTGATCTGAAAACTGTCACCAACCCCCACAAGGGCTTGCTGCTCTGGTTTCAGGATCATTTAGGGGGACCTTGGGGTTAAGATGTGAATTTATTGTCTAGAACTTTGCAATAACAGGTTAGCAAGAGTCTTCAAACATGATTACTGAGGGTAGGTAAAGGTCTAAACAGTGATACTGGCCTAAATGGTACAAGACTAAGGCCTGATCATGCTGTACCTGCAAGATAAAAATTAATGCGTACCTAGAAGATTGGTTAGAAAGAGTCAATTTGGCAGTTTTGGGTTCAGTTGCAGGTAGCAGAACATTCTCTGTGTTTGTGATCTATTGGATCTGCTCTAGCAGGCCACCATCAAGTTCTAGGCAAAGATAATGCATTAGTTTAGTTGATAGCAGGGATCAAGTTTGGTTGGGAGTAGAATGTAGCTTTTCTTTTTATGAAACCAATCACTTAATAGATTTAGGCTTAGGCAATTTTTAGGATGTTAAAAAACCCTTACCCAATTGGCTGGTTAACTTAGAGAAAGGGAGTGAGATTCAGACCTTAGAAAATTGACCCTTGGAATAAAGGAACTATCCATGGTAACAGCAATAGGCTCAGGCAAAGGATGTGTTATTTACTGATTTACAAATAAGTGCAATGGGAACTTGAATTTTAGGAAATTGGTCCTCTGCTGGATCATGTGCTTAGTCAGAACTGTGTATCCATAGGCTGTTGATCAGCAAACAAGTGTCAGCAGTAGGATCAATGTAAAGTTAAGTTTTCCAAAATAGAAGCTTAGCTATGTAGGCAAGTATGTGTTTCCTATGCATATGCTGTCATAGCAGGTCAAATATAGTGGCAGATCTCGGAATCTCTAAACTGCAGGGCACTTTAAAATAACTCCTTATATCCAGTCCAAGAAATGTATAAGATGCTTAAGATTTCAAGACCAAAATTAATGCTTAGCCCATGATAGTACTGTAAAAACCCAAGTCTTGGTTAGGGGAGCAGTTTCTAAGAACTAGTTAGGAAGTAGGTTTGGAAGTCCATTCATGTTCTCTCTCTCTGGCCAAGTTTAGTATTAATTGCCCAGATCCCTTGGCTAACTTGCTTCTGATTAACTAAATCAGTAGGTACATAGGAAGGTCTTTGCAGTTTTTGAACCTAACATGTTAGGAGAGACTAGGAGCTTGAGTTAAGCTGGGCCAAAGAGAGCCGAAGCTGGGTTAATAGATATCTTACACGTTAAATCAATAATGAAGAAATCAGAGTCATAGGAACAAGGCCTATTATTCCTGCTGCAGGAGTTTTAGTCATGACACCCTCATGCCCTGTGTTGAATCATTTAGACATGGTACTAATTCTTAAAACCAATTGGAGTTCAGCATAAAGCCTAGTGGCCTGCACCTGATTAAGAATTTCTCATAATTGGTTTCTACAACCAAACTGGTTAAGGTAGCAGGAACATGAAGTCTAGCATTTATCCATTTTTTGCTTGGCCTGAGAGTTAGAAAAATAGTTTTCTAATAAAATCAGAATCTGTTGCAGCACTTTTGGCCAGCAGCAGGTCCTCCTTGCCCAGTTTCACTTCACCAAGTCTTCTAAGCCTATCTCAATCAGGTTAAGATCAATCTTGGGGTGATAGATCAGATTATAGGGTTATGCAGCTCCTATGGAAGCCCAAATCTGAGGTTAAGATTTTAGTTAGGAAGAGGCTTGGAATATAACAATGATGAAGGCGAATTGGAGAGCTTTAGTTCAGTACATTAGTAATCCTAGTTCAGGTAGTTAGATCAGCACTAGTAGCAAATCCAGATTTCATTGTATACTTGGCCAGTGCAGGAAATAAATCCATGCGCCTTTCTGGGTCAAGCAAGAACTAGGCCAACCTATAGAAGCCTAGGACTGATGATGGTAGTAGGTTTTGCCAAATGGGTATGTTTAGGGACTGCTACAAATGGCTTTGGTTTAACACAAAGCCTTGAGACAAGGGGACTTGGTTTGGCTTCAGGTCATCAAAGCTGGTTTTCTTTCCTTAAATCCTTGGTGAGTCAGCTTTCCTCCCTTATCCATGATCCAATGACTTTGCACTGCTGTGATAGATCCTTGGCCAATCAGGGTATTTCCCCCAACCAGGTCCCCTTGACCTAGCACTGTTGTGACAGATCCTTAAACCAAGGGCTGCATTGATGACTTGAATTCAAATTATGGTTGTATAGCTCAGGTCCTTTACAGCGTTTGTTTAAATTCTAGATTACATGCTTTAGGTAAACCATTTGAGTTAGGAAAGCAACTTAAGCTTAACTTTAGCAACAAAACAAAACTTGAGAGAAACATGAATCTGTTGGGGTCTAGGAATTACCATCTGATTTATGGTATATTCTTAAAACAGGTTAAAGGGATGGCAAAGGCCATAAGTCTTGTGTGTATTCATTTCAAGTTGATTAATAAATAGAAGAATAGGCTACAACAATGAACATAATACATAAGCAATTATGGTAGGTTGAAGTTAGATAGCATGACCTGTTGCTATTTTCTGCTTCTGTATCAGGGGCTGTGAGAACCAATCAACACTGTACTAGTTTCACAACAGCAACTTTAGTTCTTGAATAGTTTAAGGATAAGCTGGACAGGAATTAAATAACAAAACCCTTAGTCTCATACCAACTAGGAGCTATTTAGCCAATAATTTAATTAAAACTAACCAACTAACATGTAAGTTATATACTCCAGGATTTAGTTGTGCATTGTTAGTTCTAAACTTGGTTTATGTTCCAACTGGAACTTTGGAAATTTATGGCAACAAACTTGGCCTAGGGAAAAGAGTAGCAGCAAGTTTAAACATCATGATTGCAGGTACAATGGTATCTTGGATAAGTTTGAAAGGCTACAAGAGTCACAGGCCCTACACAAAATAAATGATAGAGAATGCATTATCGTTATACCCTGTTTTCTCACCCAGGTTTTGGTCTTTACTAAGCATTCGCCTCAAACTAAATTTTGCAAACTATCCCAACATCTATTTTCCTAAAATTCTTCTTTTTTTTTTCAAACATCTGTTCTTTTTCTTATCTTTCTCAGATTGTGAAAACGGATTCTAATACGGGCAAGTAGCGTTCTCTACTGTTACGTATTTTAATTCGTGCTAATTCAAATACGGCTTACGACGATTTGGATTATGCAAGCACGTCTGTATTTTCCTAAAATTCTTCTTTTTTTTCAAACATCTGTTCTTTTTCTTATCTTTCTCAGATTGTGCAAACGGATTATAATACGAGCAAGTAGCGTTCTCTACTGTTACATATTTTAATTCGTGCTAATTCATATACGGCTTACGACGATTTGGATTATGCAAGCACGTCTGTATTTTTCTAAAATTCTTCTTTTTTTCAAACATCTGTTCTTTTTCTTATCTTTCTCAGATTGTGCAAACGGATTCTAATACGGGCAAGTAGCGTTCTCTCCTGTTACGTATTTTAATTCGTGCTAATTCAAATACGGCTTACGACGATTTGGATTATGCAAGCACGTCTGTATTTTCCTAAAATTCTTCTTTTTTTTCAAACATCTGTTCTTTTTCTTATCTTTCTCAGATTGTGCAAACGGATTCTAATACGGGCAAGTAGCGTTCTCTACTGTTACGTATTTTAATTCGTGCTAATTCAAATACGGCTTACGAAGATTTGGATTATGCAAGCACATCTGTATTTTTCTAAAATTCTTCTTTCTTCAAACATCTATTTTTTGCTTATCTTCCTCAGATTGTGCAAACAGATTCTAATACGGGCAAGTAGCATTCTCTACTGCTACTATTTTAATTCGTGCTAAATTCAAATACGGCTTACGACGATTTGGATTATGCAAGCACGTCTGTTTCCCTAAATCCTGTATTTTTTTAAGAAACGTTGTTTTAAAGTTTTTACCTAAGATTACTCTTTTCTTCTCTAAGAGATCAAGTCTCTTAACCAGAACTATGTAGCCTTGAGTTTCCCATTGCACCCGGGAATACGTAGGAGCAGGATCAAGTCCTGTCAGGTTATTTTCCATGAACCTATTTATTTTTCTATTCTATTTTAAGGGATCAAATAGTTTTCAAAATATCGCACACTCAGTTTAAGGGTACCGTTCCTTGGAACGGGCGGGTAGGGTGCCTAATACCTTCCTTACTCGTAACCGACTCCCGAACCTAGATTTCTTCCACCAGTTAGGGTTTTTCCAAATGTTTTCCCTTAAAATAAAATTTGGTGGCGGCTCCACAATCCATAAAATTCATTTCAAAATTTAGCGAGCTCGTCTTCTCGTCGTAATTACGGTTATGACACATGGAAGGAATTATTTTAATGTGGAGGGTGTCCATGAGTTGCACATGTTAAAAATTGATGATAAAAAATTGTCATTCTTTTTTGGATAGCTCTTATATTCAATTTCAACAAACTTTCTTTTGTTTATTTAAAAAAATGTATTTAAATTTTGTTAGTCAATGCATTTATTTCAATATATATTTTAACATTTTTTTAATTGGTTTATTTATTAAAAAATAAAAAATTATAAGTTAATCATTTTTAAAATTTATTTTATCTTTTTAAAAATAAACTAATTATAGAGAACATATTAAAGAATGAGTTTCGTGCATTCCACAAATTATCTTTAATTTACAGAACGTTAATTTTGTGTTACCTATAGGTATTAAGATGTTTTAAATTAGTTGAAAATAATACTTAGTGTAATTAAAACTTGTGACAAAATTTCTATCTTAAATCAACTTTTGAAAGCAACTTAAGTTCAGTTTGTAATAATAAGCAGTCAAAATGATATGAATTTTGGCTTTCGGCGTTAATTTGTGTTTGAACCTTCCAAAGTTTGAAATGAAATAATAAAAAAAACATCAATAATCTCATCAACAATAGCGGTGTTAAACGCCATTGATGTATCTCTATAAACACACTTCCAACCACCATTAATAATCTTTGAAACCAAATCTAAAATCTTACTAGCTAGCTAGTTATTATAAATAATGCTTTTGTAAGGGACAATGGTATCTCAAACCTTAAGAAATTTCCCTTTTAAGATTTTGTAGTGTGTGGCCTACTTGTTGTTTTCTCAATGAGAAAGGCTTCCACACTTCAATGCGCACTTTTGCGCTTCTTTCTTCCTTTCTTGCTCATTGCCACCTTCACTTCTGTAACGGCAACAATTCAAGTTTCAGGTTTGTGTGTCTCATGCCAATTTTAATATATAAATTTTGTTAGCTATTTTGTTTAGAATATACGACATCACATTTTTTTAGTCTCTAATTAAAGTTTATTTGTTTTAATCATTATACATAACAAAAAAGAAAGCGTTTTTAATTCTTTAGTTAGGACTAAAAACATGAAATTGACATTAATTATTATACTATTCTGTATATATTTTAAAAAATTAATATGTTATATATTATAAATATTTTAAAATAATATTTAATTAATACTAATTTAATAATAATTTGATTTTAGTTAGACCATCAAATCTTAAGTTAATAATTTAACCGATTCAGTGAGATTTTAAATGCTTTTGAACATGATTATATTTCTATTATGATGGGTGATGAATTTTTCACTTTTTTTTTTGTGTATTTATAAATGTATTATCTTTTGCTTTATTTTGTTTATAAACTATCTTTATCTTCCTATATGAAATAATTTAAAATTACAACTATTAAAATATTTGATATATGTTTAAATTATGCTTTTTTTCTTTTCTTTTTCATACAGGAAGTGAAGGAAGTACCAATGAAAAGTTCTTAAATGAAGAGTTAACAAATACAGGCTTACAAGGACTTGATGAAGAAGCAAAATTCAAAGGATTTTTTCCAAAACCCATTCCAATTGTTAAGCCTGTTCCTAAGCCAATTCCTATAATTAAGCCCATTCCAAAGGTGATTTCCATTGTCAAGCCAATACCAAAACCAATTCCTGTTGTTAAGACTATTCCTATTCCAGTATATAAGCCTATACCAAAACTAGTTCCAATTGTTAAGCCTATTCCAATTGTTAAACCAATTCCTAATCAAGAAGAAAAATTCAAAGGGTTTTTTCCAAAACCCATTCCAATTGTAAAGCCTGTTCCTAAGCCAATTCCTATAATTAAACCTATTCCAAAGGTGATTCCCATTGTTAAGCCAATACCAAAACCAATTCCTGTTGTTAAGCCTATTCCTGTTCCAGTATATAAGCCTATTCCTGTTCCAGTATATAAGCCTATACCAAAACTAGTTCCCATTGTTAAGCCTATTCCAATTGTTAAACCAATTCCTAATCAAGAAGAAAAATTCAAAGGATTTTTTCCAAAACCTATCCCCAACGTGAAGCCTATTCCAAAGCCAATTCCAATTGTTAAGCCAATACTTAAGCCAATTCCAATTGTTAAGCCAATACTTAAGCCAATTCCTATTATTAAACCTATCCCTATTCCAGTATATAAACCTATTCCGAAATTTGTTCCTATTGTTAAGCCTATTCCCATTATTAAACCTATTCCAAAACCATTTTTAGTGAAAAAACCTATCCCTAATGTTGAGTCTGAGAAATTTCTAAAACCAAAACCTTTCTTCAAGAACCCTATTCCTAAACTACCTCTTCATCCCAAATTTGAAAAACCACATATACCACATTTGCCAATTCACAAGCCAATTCCAACTCCATAAGCTAAGACTTTACCTCCTCACACTATAAAGCTATCGTGCTTAATCTAGTCATAATAGATCCTATCAAACTTCTGGTTATGTACTATTGTATCGCAATATATGTAGTTAATGCTTTCTCCTGAATAATGTTCACCATATTAAAGTTTGTAAAGAAATTTATATTAATGCAAGAATGGTACTGGTTTTCCATTTTTGTTTAAATAATTTGTTAAATTAACAATTCTGAGTAATATTTTTTTATGATTATTTTTTAAGCAATGATACAGGTATTGAACTAATTAACCAAGCAATAAAAGTTTTCATCAGATACAAAAGTATTTACTAATAGATGAAATTCCCAAATATGAGATTTTATATTAAAAATATTGCACCAATGCATTTGCAAATACAAACTAACAAGATTTTAAGATATAGTTTGATGTTTGGGTTGATTAGTTCTTGTAATCTGTAATCAAGTTGCTTTATTTAGTAAATTCATCTGGCTTAAAAAACACAAACTAAAGACATTTATTACAAATAAATCTAAATTAATGCATCTATGTATTGTATACATTCAATCAGGTAATCCTAACACATTATGTATGCTTTATTTAGAAAAATATGTCTATTTTATATGATTTATCTAGAAAATTTAGTAAAATTTTATTCATGAAATCATGAAAAAAACTATAAATGAATTGGAAATTTTCTTTATGACATATGACTCTAATCCGATACAATCGTGCATGAAGTTGCATCGCTATGTCAAAAAACATGTATCGTTGTGTCAAAAAACATGATTCTAACACATGATCATGTAAGAAGTTGTATAATCATGTCAAAAAATTTAAGGTTTGACACATGTATATACAAAATATTACATAACCATGTAGTGCTCATGCAATATATTCACTCATGATGATGATTCTGCAACTTTATTTTTCTCAAGAGTATCAGACATAATGTATTAGGCTTCAATATCACAATATTTAAAAAATTTGGCAAAAGATTTTTGGATTTCTATCATTCTCATCATACTAACCATAGTATTCTTTTTTTACATCAGACCACTGTAAACACTCAATTGTGTCCGAGACCCATTTTAAGGTGATCAAGGTATAAAAGAAATTCAAAATGAATTAGAATTATAATTAAAGAAAAGATTCAAATTCAAAACTAATACAAAGAACTGAACAAAAAAAAAACAGACAAACAGAAAACAGAGAAATAGAAACAGACAATGGTTTTTGGGAAATAAAAATGAAATTATTTTCAAACTAGACCTAAAAAATAAATAAATAATAAAATATAACAAATAATAAAAAGAAGAAAAATCACTAAACAATTATAATAACAGAATTGAAACAAAAACAAGAAAATAAATAAATCTTTTTTAGAAAACAAACAAGAAATAAAAACCAAATATATAAAAAAAATACAAAATTAGGAAAAGTGAAATTTTGAGAATTAAAATAAAGATTGCAAAATCAGAAAATTAAAAGAAATAAAAAATGTGGAATTAAAGGAAAAAAGAGGTTTAAAAAAAATAATTAAAATAAATTTTAAAATAAATAAAAGAGAGAATTCTAAAAAATAAATCAAAAGAAAACAAATTTAAAATCTGAACAAAAGGTTAAAAATCTAAAAAGCAAAGTAAATAAATTACATAGAAAAAGAAAAAAAAAACAAAACGTGATGGGGAGAAAAGACGAAAATAAAATTGAAATTCAATTTTATTACACAAAACAAAAAGAAAAGTTTTTTGAGAACAAAAGCCAGAGGGTGGCTTTCGGGAGTATATAAGAGAGGGCTATCAGAGGGCTGGAGGCTGATTTTTTTTTTGGGGCAAAAAGTTTAGACGCTAAAAACTGAGAGAATTTCGTTGGCTTGGTCTCTTCTTCAGGGATTCAGTTAGAAATCTTCAAGAACCGGAAGACTTCTCCGATCGAATTCTGGAATTAGCTCAACAAGGACAAGCTTCGATCTACGTTTCTGCACTCGACGATTGGTTTCTTTGATTCTGCACGCAGGTTAGATTTCATTTCTTGCAATGAGGATTCCCTGAGAACTCAGTAATACATGTTTAGAGCGAGAATTTCATTTTCCCTGAAGATCACGTAGGATAAATTAGGCGTAATTTCTTGATAGGAATCTTCAATTATGTTTAATAGGATACACAATTTGTATGAACATTGTATAATAGAATAAGCAGGGCCTAAATCAATGACATAATCAAGAAACTGTGGTTAATCTTAAATCAGAGGGTTGAACGAAAACGAACTCAGAGGCCTAGGAATTGGCCCTGAGAATTGACGAGGATAAGGAGACTGAAACCATCTGTTTTTGTATGATTGATGCATATGTGAATTGGAGCTAGGAAATTCGATTTCTTCTGCGTAAAACAAAGATTAATAACTATCATGCCCCTTCCTAAATTACCCTTTTTACCCCATATAAACATACAAAAAAAATATAAAAACTAATAAAAAATTAAAAAATCCAGAAAATAATAAAAAATTAAAAAATCCAGAAAATAATAAAAAATTCCAGAAAATCAGAAAATTAACAAAAAAATCCAAAAAATATTAAAAATCCAGAAAATAATAAAAAATCGAGAAAATAATAAAAAATTCCAGAAAATCAAAAATTAACAAAAAAAATATATAAAAAATAATAAAAAATTAAAAAATCCAGAAAATATTAAAAAATATTAAAAAATCCAGAAAATAATAAAAAATTCCAGAAAATCGAAAATAAATAAAAATTTCCAGAAAATCCAAAAATTAATAAAATTTTTTTAGAAAATCAGAAAATTAATAAAAAAATTCTAAAAAATCAAAAATTAATAAAAATTTCCAGAAAATCAAAATTTAATAAAAAATTCTAAAAAATTAGAAAATTAATAAAAATTCCAAAAAGTAAGAAAATAAATAAAAAATTCCAGAAAAAAAAATCAATAAAAAATTTAGAAAAATCCATAAACATTAATAAAAATTCATAAAATGCATAAATATTTATAAAAATACAGAAAATTAATAAAAATACCGAAAATAGATAAAAATTCAAAAAATCCCAAATAAGACATAAAAAATTCTAAAATTCCTCATAAAAGGGTCTAGGCTTCCTAAACGAATCATAAGATACTTAAAATTCCAAATTGCCTCAAAAAGGTCTAATTTTCTTTCATCCAAAGACCTACATCAATTGCAAATTATTTCTATCTCAAAAATTTAAAGAATCTTTTTTGATATTTTGGGATTTTTAAGTCTCACGCAATGGGCTCTAAATGGGGAACTGGCGGTTTACCTGTTGTTCAACATTTAGTAGTTCGTACAGGTCCTTGTGCTGCCTTAGCCGCCTCGGGCCTTGTGCATGAGTGGACTTGAGGTCCTTTTCAAATTAAAAATATATTTTTTTTCCTAAATATTTTGGGATTCTAGGTCTCACGCAATGGGCTCTAAATGGGGAACTGGCGGTTTACCTGCTGTTCAACATTTAGTAGTTCGTATAGGTCCCTGTGCTGCCTTAGCCGTCTCGGGCCTTGTGCATGAGTGGGCCAAAGACCCCTCCTAAAAATAAAACGTCTTTTCGAATAGCAAAATCTTCAAACATTCTTTCAAAACACTCTTCGAAGGTCAAGCCTTCACAAACTAGAACTACGTAAGCCTTGAGTTTCCCATTGCACCGGGGAATACGTAGGAGCAGGATCAAGTCTTGTTAGGCTAACCTCCGTCAAATTATTTTTCACATTAAAGGGATCAAACAATTTACCAAATCACACACTCAGTTTAAGGGTACTGTTCTTCGGAACAGGCGAGTAGGGTGCCTAACACCTTCCCTACTTGTAACCGACTCCCGAACTTAGAAGCTCATTCTCGAGTCACGGTTTTTCCAAATATTTTTCCCTTAAATAAAAAAATTTGGTGGCGACTCTACATCATATAACAATCTATTTTAAAATTTTAGCGAGTTCGTCGTCTCGTCGGAATTACGGTTGCGACAACCACACACATTTAATCTTTGTTTTTGTCTTTAACTCAAAGAAAACTTGAAAGGATTTAAAGATATTTAAGGAACTAAATTTTTCTTAGAGAAAATCAACTTGACCAAAAATGGAAGAATTGTTTATCAAGATAACAAAATATCTATATCCACCTATGGTAGTGGGTGAAATGGGTTCACACATGTTTGTGTGGATTAACTTTAATATACTTGTACATCTTTACATCTTTTTATTACTGTGATCATGGGTTTAGTGGTAAACTTACCCTTGCTATAATCAATATAAGTACTGTCAAGATCATGTAAGATGTCCTATTTAAAATGTCTCTCACTTATGAATTTGGAGATATTCTCCAAACGTCTATGTCATAGTATAGAAGAATTCTCATGAGTTTTGTCATGCTATAGACAATAGAATGAATAGGCATGCCATTTAAATTCAACATATACAATTCAAGACATAAATTTTTTGAACCAATAACAACAAAATTATAGTAAACCACAAGTTTTTTATTATCAAACTCAAAAGTATAGTCACATATATCCAAAGCTAAAACTGAAATTAAATTCTTTCTCGTAGTAGATACATAAACAATATTGTCCAAAGATAAAAATAAATCTAGAAGGAAAATATAAATATACTATAAAGTAACATACAAAAATATATTCTCAAGTATGTATAATAGCAACAATTTTTCTATCTCAAGGTCTGCATTTCATTAACATTTTCCCAAGTAGAGTAATTAGGATCACCAACTTCCCATTATACTAAAACTTGAAAAATTGCATTGATCCTTATAAAATAGTTCTGTAAGCAAGAACTTGAGTTGGTTGTAAAAGTGGAACATTTTTTGTTGTCATGAGTGGCACTGAAAAATATTGTTGTTGGGGCTCTCCTTGAAATTTCTTGAGTAACGATATATGAAACAAGAGGTGGATTTTATCTATATTCTCTAACAAGAGTTTATAATCAACCTTGTTTATCTTAGTAGCAACGGATCAAAATACCTTAAGCTCAACTTTTGATTTCTTCTCATAACCACATAGTTTATAATCTACAGGAAATCAATAATAATTATTGTGTGATTAATGATTATTTTAATGTAATTCTATCTAATTTTTTTTTTATTTTTGCAGAAATGATTATGCAAACAAAGAATTAGAGACTAGGTGAATTTTAGATAAAAAGAAGGACAAAAAAGACATGAAAAGGCTAAAAAGCGTCGGATGGAAAAAGATATCCATGTGGAAAGCTAGCATGGTCGTGCTAGTTGAAGCATGCCCTCAAAGCAGGTCAGATTTTTCGACATAGTTGTAGAGTTAAGCGCGACCTTGTAGCATTATGAAGTTATCGACCCAACTATGGAAATTAGACCGTGGTCGTGCCAACCCTATGAGACATTAGAAATGATCCAAGTCAACTCTAATAACGTAGAAATGGAACCTAGTCAATCTTGGCGACACAATGGGTGATTGAGAGCAAACCCCAACAGCACAAGAGACGACTTAAGTCAATTTGGTTCTTCACAGAGAAATCTCTAATCCACGCCTATAAAAAAGAAGGCTAGGTCATGGAAGAAGATATGTCTTACACACAATATCTGATACGCCTTACACACCTCATACGTTTCGACATACCTTGGCACATTTCTCATTCCCTCATTCTTATTTCTATTTCCTCTTTTAACATTCTCTTGTAGGATCTTGGAAGAATAAGCCCTCCTTCACAATACGAGTTGCATTTTCTTTTGCTAGCCTTGCTAGCATTACAATTTTGTATTTCTATTTTAGGATTAGGATTATGAATAATTTTGTTGGATTGACATATTTGAATTCATTCGTCATGTGTAACTAACCTTGAAATCATAGGACTTTTGTGAATCTTATGATGTAACTACTTGAATCTCAAATTTCTCTTATTAATGATTACATATTTTCTTTATCTAATTGTGTTTACTTTATAATATTTAATCAATTGATAAGAATTAGATACTTTTGTTGATTTCTAACTTAGTTAGGGAGTAGGAAATCGTACCATTTCCTAATTGACAAAATTATAAGGTAACTAATTCTAAGAGTTTTGGAGGATCAATCGAAATTCTACCCCTCTAACTGGTTATTAACTTAACATCTAAATATTCTTTATAATTATCTTATTTATTTACCTTTCATGATCATTTGGATAGTACTTTGGAAAAAGATTATTATTATTGCATTGATCATTAAGTAGTAATAACATAAGAATGGATAGTTAATAATTAATGTTTTAAATCATTCATATTGAAGATTGTGGGTAAAAGTAGGTATAGTGAGGATCTAAAGTTTCGTGCTTATTCATAAATTCGTATCTGTGTTATTTCATTTTATATTTGCTTTAATCTTGTTATCATGTTTTCATTTCTGATACTTGCAATGTGAATACCCAATTTTGTCCGAGTATTATCAAAAAATAAAAATAAAATGAAAAAGAAATAGAAAAATACAAAGTCCCACATCGGATAGAATTAAAACTAAAAGTCATTTTGGTAGTCCCACATCGGAATAATGGGACTCTTTCAGTCATTTGTCCTATTATATAAGGAGATGCAAGTCCCACATCGGGTAAGGCAGACTTCAGGAGTCTTTGGTTCTCCTACATAAGGAGACGCATTTCCCAAGAAAAAGGGGGAGAACACCTGAGCTACAAAGCTCGTGTTTGGGAGTATGCATTAAAGCGTAAGCCCATCATTTATAAAATTTTATTCCTTCGTGAATAGTTTAAGTTTGGGAGTACGCAGAAATGCGTAAGCCCATCTAGTCCTCATTTCAAGGAGGGAAGCTTATGGGGGTCATTTTAAGGAGAAAAGCTTATGGGTCACTTTCTCAACTTTTTTCAGGTAAGTGCAACTAACCTTTCTTTCTTTTTAATATTTATTATTTTATTTTCTTTATTTTTGTTTTTAATATTGTTTTTAGTTTGGATTCATTATTGTTTTTTTTTCATTCTTTTTAAGGAGGAAAATTAAAAAATATATTTTAAGTTTGTGCAATGGCCAAGTAGGATCAATTGAGTGGTCGATCCACCCTTGATACTACTTGGAACATAAGAATTTATTGACTAGCCATTTGCTACCTTGAATTCTGTGCAACAGCAAACTTTTTTCTTCTAAAAAATTTTAAAAATATTTCTCTTCTCAAAAATTATAAATAAAATAAAATAAATAATCAATTTTTTTAAATTCAAATTTTAATATTTTCAAAGTTCCAAGAAATAAAAATCACAAAACTAATTTTTTCTAATTTTTCAAAAATACTTTTCATGAAAATCAAGCATAATCTTTTCTAAAACAAATCCAAAAACATCATAATTTTTTTCATAAACTTAAAATGCATTGAAATTGATTTTGAGAACTACGTAGCTTTGATTTCCTCACTGCACCTGAGGATACGTAGGAGCGAGAACCGGACCCGTCAAGCCCAAACAAACTTTCCGGATCATTTTTCTCCATTTATTTCATGAGACAAAAAATACAAAAAAAAAAAAACTCTTTAAATAACTAAAAATAATTTTCCTTTGGAGTGAAATAAATATTTTGAAAGTTAATTATAATTTTGCACAGTTAATTAGAAGGTAACCGTTTTTTACGGACGTCATAGGGTGCTAATACCTTCCCTATGCGTAAACAACTCCCGAATCCAAACTGGTTTCAAAGATCAAAATTTCAAGTTTTTCCAAAATTTCCTTTAATAAATTTTGGTGGCGACTCCTCTGTTTTTTAATTAAAATTTCCTTATTCGCCGTCCCGTCGTGATTCCGGTTACGACACTGTGAATACCCAATTTTGTCCGAGTATTATCAAAAAATAAAAACAAAATGAAAAAGAAATAGAAAAATACAAAGTCCCACATCGGACAGAATTAAAACTTTAAAAATCATTTTGGTAGTCCCACATCGGAAGAGTGAGACTCTTTCAGTCTTGCGTCCTACTATATAAGGAGCTGCAAGTCCCACATCGGGTAAGGCAGACTTCAGGAGTCTTTGGTTCTCCTACATAAGGAGACGCATTTCCCAAGAAAAAGGGGGAGAACACCTGAGCTACAAAGCTCGTGTTTGGGAGTACGCATTAAAGCGTAAGCCCATCATTTATAAAATTTTATTCCTTCGTGAATAGTTTAAGTTTGGGAGTACGCAGAAATGCGTAAGCCCATCTAGTCCTCATTTCAAGGAGGGAAGCTTATGGGGGTCATTTTAAGGAGAAAAGCTTATGGGTCACTTTCTCAACTTTTTTCAGGTAAGTGCAACTAACCTTTCTTTCTTTTTAATATTTATTATTTTATTTTCTTTATTTTTGTTTTTAATATTGTTTTTAGTTTGGATTTATTATTGTTTTTTTTTTCATTCTTTTTAAGTAGGAAAATTAAAAAATATATTTTAAGTTTGTGCAATGCTCAAGTAGGATCAATTGAGTGGTCGATCCACCCTTGATACTACTTGGAACATAAGAATTTATTGACTAGCCATTTGCTACCTTGAATTCTGTGCAAGAGCAAACTTCTTTCTTCTAAAAAATTTTAAAAATATTTCTCTTCTCAAAAATTATAAATAAAATAAAATAAATAATCAATTTTTTTAAATTCAAATTTTAATATTTTCAAAGTTCCAAGAAATAAAAATCACAAAACTAATTTTTTCTAATTTTTCAAAAATACTTTTCATGAAAATCAAGCATAATCTTTTCTAAAACAAATCCAAAAACATCATAATTTTTTTCATAAACTTAAAATGCATTGAAATTGATTTTGAGAACTACGTAGCTTTGATTTCCTCACTGCACCTGAGGATACGTAGGAGCGGGAACCGGACCCGTCAAGCCCAAACAAACTTTCCGGATCATTTTTCTCCATTTATTTCATGAGACAAAAAATACAAAAAAAAAAACTCTTTAAATAACTAAAAATAATTTTCCTTTGGAGTGAAATAAATATTTTGAAAGTTAATTATAATTTTGCACAGTTAATTAGAAGGTAACCGTTTTTTACGGACGTCATAGGGTGCTAATACCTTCCCTATGCGTAAACAACTCCCGAATCCAAACTGGTTTCAAAGATCAAAATTTCAAGTTTTTCCAAAATTTCCTTTAATAAATTTTGGTGGCGACTCCTCTGTTTTTTAATTAAAATTTCCTTATTCGCCGTCCCGTCGTGATTCCGGTTACGACAGATGGCGACTCCACTGGGGACATTTTCGAGAGTTAAGCCTAATCTAATAAATTGTGCAGGTTCTCTTTATCTTCGTTTTATTTATTTCACTCTTCTTTTTTTTATGTAAATATTATTTATTTTATTTTATTTTTGTTCATGTTCATTATGTTTGTATATATTCAATGTTGTGAACCATAGGGTAGAAGACTGCTGTATATTTTTGGTTGCTTGTTTGTCTTGCAGGTGGGGTTGGGTAGTTTTAGATTTAAAGGTTTGTATGCTCCCCTTTCACACAATTCACCTACACTTATCTCACACACCTTTTGGGCTTTATACCCGAGCCTGTGCGAGCCTAGGATTAGCGGGTGTCTTGACGGTTGCTATTGAGGGGCTTTATGCCCACTTGGTAATTGTTAAGTCACCACTCAGATTGTTACTGGTATCATGAGTTACTCATATTGAGAGGGCATTTCCCTACTTATGACTAATACAGGAACTGGGTCCTTATCTATATGATGAGGGCAATCTGAGGGCCATGACAGTCTGTGAGTTGTCTAGATCTATCCATGAAACTATGCACATAGATAAACTAAGCAACCTTCCAAAGTTAGGATTTGAACCTTAACAATATCCTACCTTAGTTTTTTCACCTGGAATAGGACACATGGGGACATATTCACATCTCATCATAGGACATATTAGAATATGAGCATAATAAATCACGTCGTTATCATCATTTTTTGCATCAAAAATACTAAATTTTTCAAAATTTAAACATGAATTTTAATCATAAAAAATAAAAATAAAAATAAATGTTCTCATAGGTCTAAGCATTTTTTTTGCATATATCTTGTGCATTGGCGAGACTTTTAAAAAAGGAAAAAGAAAAAATATAATAAAAGGCTCATCCATGCATTTTTTTATGCATTAACTAGACATGCAGATAAACCAAAAAATAACATATTCATGCCTTAAAAAAATTTACAAAAATCATATAGGCACAATCATTTTTTTTTTTGCATTAGTTGGGCCTAAAAAAACAATAATAAAATGCTCATATAGGTCCACACATTTTTTCATACATTAACTAAACAAACAAAAAATTAAAATGTCAAAAATTGTATTTTTAAAAGATTTTTATATACATTCAATTTTTTGTTTCACTTGGAATTTTTGAAAAATAAAAAAAAATTATTATGTATCTTTTTCGGACATGTAGATAAATAAAAATAGCCTGTTCAAACATTTTTTTTAAGATTTTTTTTTACATAAAAAAATCACATGCTAGGTACATTTAATTTTTTTCATTAGTTGGGCTTTTAGAAAATAAAAAAAATTCATACATTTTTTTGAACACATAAACAAAAAATAAAAATAACATGTTCATGTTTTTTTTCCACATTTATATATAAAATAAATCACATGTTAGGTATGTTCAGTTTTTTTGTTTTAATTGAGCTTTTCAAAAAAAAAAAATTCATATAGATTCATGCATTTTTTTAAAAAAAATTGATCACAATTATACAAAAAAATCACATGTCGGGTACATTCATTTTTTTTTTATTTTAGTTGAACTTTTAAAAAAAATATTTCATATAATTTCATGCATTTTTTTTTACATTTAAATAAATAAAATACAAAAATAATATGAGTATGCATTTTTTTATCACATTTGTACATAAAAAAAAATTTTACATGATACATACACTTCTTTGTTTTTTATTTTTTATACTTTAGTTGGACTTTTAGGAAAATAAAAAATGAAATAAAATGTTCATATAGATCCATGCATTTTTTTTTTACATTTAGATAAAGAAAATACAAAAATAACAGGTCTATGCTTTTTAAAAATAAAAAATAAAATAAAATCACATGTATAATCATTTTTAACACATATCTTATGCATTAGCTTGAACTTTTGAAAAAATAATAAAAATAAAATGTTCATATAGGTCCATACTTTTTTTTTCGTATTAACTACATCTTTAAATAAAAAATAAAAAAATAATACATAACAAAAAGTCACAAGCATTTTTTTTAACATATATCATGCGCATTAGCTTGACTTTTCAGTTAAAAAAATAAAATAAAAAATAACATGTACATACCTTTGTAAAAAAAAAAAAATAAATAAATTTTATGCTTTAATTATGCTTGTACAAGGAAAATAAAAAACCACATGCTCTTATAAGTGCAAATATTTTTGTTTTACATATAACACATGCATTAGCCAATTTTTTATTATTTTTTCTTTCTTTCAACATACATTTCATGGATTAATATATTTGTGTGGGTTCATGCATTTTTTAACATGTATCTCATTTATTTATTTCTTAAATTATTTGAGATTCAAATGGCATATAATAAGCATAATATTTTGAATTTTTCTTCTCATTAGCTTTGAAAAAAAATATATTTGTAAAAGAAAATGATATAACTTCATAGTCATACTATGAATGAAGTGTACTTCATCGTCCTTTTTTCTTTGTACATACCCATTATTGTCTAACAATAGTCATAAACATATGAGCATAATGTTCCATTTTTTAAAAAATAATAAAAAATTTCTTTCATATTTGTACATATACATCCCATGCATTTTTCCATATTTGACACTATTAAGTCATGTTGCACAAAAAATACTAAAAAAAATTTTTGTTACACATTCATGCATTCATCTTTTCAAAATCAAACTCAAATGACATATAAGAAGCATAATGATTGAATTTTTTCATCTGATTGACTTAAAAAAAAATTCTTGAAGAAAAGAAAGGTTCACGGTCATATTAGCAATGCGTTAAAACTTAGACCTTATCTATTGAGGGGTGAATACTTCCTTAGAATAGGTCTCAATCATACTTCCTTCTTGAGACGATTGGTCCTTGTTTGGAGGTGTCGGGTATGTACTCATTGAAAAATAAATTGTTCTCAACGATAAATTATCAACCACACATTATCTTGAAAAAGATAGGGTACATACCGCATTGCTATTGATAAGACCTTATCTATTGAGGAGCGGATGCTTCCTTGGATTAAGTGTCAACCATATTTTCTTTCTGAGATGATTGGTCCTTAATTGAGAATATGAGGAACCTTTCTAATCTTTAAACACTTGAATAAATATTTCATTTGTTGTCAAAAAATACAAAAAAATAAAAAGAGAAAGAGAGAAGAAAAAAATAGAAAAGAGAAAAGAAAGCAAAAAAAATAAATAAATGTTTCTTCTATCCTCCTTATAGAAAAGCTCTCAAAGATAGATCATGGATGAGATAAGATGATGCAATGAGAAGTTGTCAAGCAAAAAAAAAAAAAAAAAAATAATGGCCAAATTTTTAAGATATTACTTTTCTTGTGATTGTAATGTCAACATTTACCTGAGTCTACCTCAATCTTGCATAATTACAAGATTTCAACCATTAAAAACATGACACTGTAATCCTTGCATTCTAGTGGACCATTGTAACATGCTAATGGTTGTTAATCTATCAAACAATACCTCACCACACCATACCCAACCACCCAATCTAACCTTCAAACACTCACCCTTAACCTCAACCCACCACATGTTTATACTTCCCAATTCCATGCTAATAATCTCATGCCACTTGAGACAAACCTACGAGTCATTCCATAACCTCAAATAATCAACATTTGCATCCAAAAAAAATCTACCAATCTTTCTCCTTTTCATTTTCATTAAGTTGCAAGGCGTCTTAACCAAACTTCTTGCACCCTTTATAAGGCATCATGAAGGAGCAGTTCTTATTGCTAAGATTCTTCAGGAGTGAGATTTTAACTGAAGATGTTCCTACATGAGATTTTCTCAACTATTGGATTCAAAGTTTGAACCTAAAAGTTGCTATGGAGGGTGGAGTTTCTAAAGTAGAGCATCCCAAATCAATTTAATATGGTTTTTAAACTAATTCAAAATACATTTGTGATGCAAATCATATCCTTATGGGGATTTGAAAAAAAAAAGAAAAAAAAAGAAAGAACAAAAGAACAAAAATAAAAAGCAAAAAAAAAAAGAACAAAAGTTTTGGGCACACATGTTTTCTTGTAATATACTTTACTTGGAATGCATTCTGTAAACAATTTTCCCAACGTTTTAACACATTTTGACTTGATTTCCTTCATTCTTCATTTGTCTCATATTCTAAATAATTCATGTTTGAAAGAAATAGGCTTGACAATGAAAACGATAGTACCATATGAAGTATCTTTGATCATTCTATCAATCAAGCTGATGAAGATATTAGGAATGAGTCACTAAAGAGACAATGAAATCTTGGGAGTTGCCAACATACAAAAGATAGTGGAAGATCCTCTTTTTAGAAAACAAGATGGAGGAAGTAGAATGAGTTCAATTTGATTTTTGATCAGTCAACTTTCATTGAAAGAGAAATTCTACATAGTCAAAAGCCTCATGATGAAAGGTATTCTAAAAAAAAAAAGAGCTTGCTAGATCGAAAACCTCAAAAACGATCTAGGAAAAAGTTAGGGCAATCGAAAAAAGCTCGCTAGATCGAAAATCTCAAAAAATGATCTAGGCAAAAGTTAGAGCAATAAAAAAATGCTCGCTAGATTGAAAACCTGTAAGACAATCTAGGCAAAATTTAGAGCGACCCGCTAGATTGAAAACTCGAAAAAAGCGATCTAGGCAAAAATTAGGGTCAAATAAAGTGATCACCAGACTGAAAACCTGGATAGGCGGTCTAGAAGATGAATGAACACAAAGAATGCGTCAGGCTTTACAAACTGGGGCAATTGAACAGTTACAAACTGGGGAAAACAATGCTTTGCAAGTTGTAAACTGGGGCAAACGATGCTTTGCAAATTGTAAACTGGGGCAAACGATGCTTTGAAAGTTGTAAACTGGGGCAAACGATGCTTTGAAAGTTATAAACTAGGGCAAACAGGGGCAAATGATGCTTTAGAAATCACAAAAGAATTTCACAGTTGAAAGTGGAGGAAAATGACATCTCTGGTTGTAAAGTGGAGTAAAAAAATGTCGTTGCAGTTATAAACTAAGGCGGACGATGTGCTTAGAAGTTCAAACCGGGGCAATTTTATTTCCTTCTAAAGCTTATTGATGGACCTTCAAGGTTACTAGAGTGTTGTACTAGCGTTGTTCATTTAGAAAGCATGACTCAAATTACAAATTTCTCTACACATGATACCATCCTGTAAATCATTTTTTTCCTCCCAAAATTACTCCATGTACATATCATTCTACACAATATCAAAATCACTCTATTTTGTAAATTCTCTCATTCCTTCCAAACATTATTCTTTGTACATATCATTCCACACAATATCAAAATCACTTTACTTTGTAAATTCTTCCATTCCTCCCAAACATTATTCTTTTTACATATCATTCTCTTAACCTTGTTTGTCTTTGTAGATATGACCTCATCTTCTTTACATAGAATAATTCTATTCCCTTCACCAATAACTTCGTCATGCATTTCAATAATCATATATGCCGAAAGAAAACATGTGTTACCACTAAAAAAAAAGCATCACAGTTATTTTGATGGTTTAAAAATTATGTTAACTTAGCAAGATCTTAGTTGACACAACATGGTAAAACAAGAATGTTGTCATTTGTAATTTACCAAGATTCCAACAACCATTGGCAATTTGGTCATACATTCAACAATTGTTCAAGCTGAACAATCAAAGCACACGATCAATTTTTCGCTCATCCTTGATACCTTTGACATGAAACTATAAGGACTAAGGATAGAAAAAAAAAAGGAAACACAAAAAAAAAGAGAAGAAGAAAAGAAAAAGACAAAAAAAGAGAAGAAAAAGAAAAAGAAAAAATGAAAAGACAGGCAAAAAAAAAAGAGAATACAAAAAAGAAAAAGAAAAAAAAGAGTCAAAAACAATCTATTGCACCAACCTTTTTTTCAAAACATCAATTTTTCTAATCCAAAACATGCATTATACACTTAATATCATGAGATTTTGCATCATTACATAATCATTTTCAATTTTATAGATCAGTGCATCATTATTTAATCATCATACTATTACATCATCATAATTTTCTCATGCATTCTGACATTAAAAAGATATTGTGCATTCATACAATTAAATGGGATCTTACTCTAACTTAGATTTGATTAAAAAATATATATATAAAAAAAAAATCCAACATCTATAGTTTACACACCTCATCACAAGGGTCCACGCACCCACCTCATCACAAGGGTCCACGCACCCTCTGCATTCTAAGGGTCCATGCACCCATTTCATTCCATAGGTCCACGCACCCACTCCATTCCATGGGTCCGCGCACCCTCTTCATTTCAAGGGTCCACGCACCCACAACATTCCAAGGGTCCACGTACCCACTCCATTCCATGGGTCCACGCACCCACTTCATCCAAGGGTCCACGCACCCACTTCATCCGTAGGGTCCACGCACCCACTTCATCCACAGGGTCCACACACCCACTTCATTCCATGGGTCCACGCACCCACTTCATTCTAAGGGTCCACGCACCCTCTGCATTCTAAGGGTCCACGCACCCTCCGCATTCCAAGGGTCCACGTACCCATTTCATTTCAAGGGTCCACGCACCCACCTCATCACAAGGGTCCACGCACCCTCTGCATTCTAAGGGTCCACGCACCCATTTCATTCTAAGGGTCCACGCACCCTCTGCAGTCTAAGGGTCCACGCACCCTCTGCATTCCAAGGGTCCACGTACCCATTTCATTCCAAGGGTCCACGTACCCATTTCATTCCAAGGGTCCACGTACCCATTTCATTTCAAGCGTCCACGCACCCACCTCATCGCAAGGGTCCATGCACCCTCTTCATTCCAAGGGTCCACGCACCCACTTCATCCATAGGGTCCACGCACCCACTTCATCCCAAAGGTCCATACACGCACTTCATTCATAGGATCCACGCACCCACCTCATGCCAAGGGTCCACGCACCCATTTCATTCTAAGGGTCCACGCACCCTCTGCATTTCAAGGGTCCACGCACCCACCCCATCACAAGGGTCCACGCACCCTCTGCATTCTAAGGGTCCACGCACCTATTTCATTTCAAGGGTCCACGCACCCACCTCATGCCAAGGGTCCACGCACCCATTTCATTCTAAGGGTCCACGCACCCTCTGCATTTCAAGGGTCCACGCACCCATTTTCATTCCAAGGGTCCACACACCCACCTTATCACAGGGGTCCACGCACCCAGTCCATTCCAAGGGTCCACGCACCTATTTCACTTCAAGGGTCCACGCACCCACCTCATCACAAGGGTCCACGCACCCTCTGCATTCTAAGGGTCCACGCACCCTCTGCAGTCCAAGGGTTCACGCACCCATTTCATTTCAAGGGTCCACGCACCCACCTTATCACAGGGGTCCACGCACCCTCTGCATTCCAAGGGTCCACGCACCCATTTCATTTCAAGGGTCCACGCACCCACCTCTTCATTTCAAGGGTCCACGCACCCACAGCATTCCAAGGGTCCACGTACCCACTCCATTCCATGGGTCCACGCACCCACTTCATCCAAGGGTCCACGCACCCACTTCATCCGTAGGGTCCACGCACCCACTTCATCCACAGGGTCCACACACCCACTTCATTCCATGGGTCCACGCACCCACTTCATTCTAAGGGTCCACGCACCCTCTGCATTCTAAGGGTCCACGCACCCTCCGCATTCCAAGGGTCCACGTACCCATTTCATTTCAAGGGTCCACGCACCCTCTGCATTCTAAGGGTCCACGCACCCATTTCATTCTAAGGGTCCACGCACCCTCTGCAGTCTAAGGGTCCACGCATCCTCTGCATTCCAAGGGTCCACGTACCCATTTCATTCCAAGGGTCCACGTACCCATTTCATTCCAAGGGTCCACGTACCCATTTCATTTCAAGGGTCCACGCACCCACCTCATCGCAAGGGTCCATGCACCCTCTTCATTCCAAGGGTCCACGCACCCACTTCCTCCATAGGGTCCACGCACCCACTTCATCCCAAAGGTCCATACACGCACTTCATTCATAGGATCCACGCACCCACTTCATTCATAGGGTCCACCCATCCACTTCATTCATAGGGTCCACGAACCCACTGCATTCCAAGGGTCCATGCACCCACTTCATCCATAGGGTCCACACACCCACTTCATCCCAAAGGTCCATACACGCACTTCATTCATAGGATCCACACACCCACTTCATTCATAGGGTCCACCCATCCACTTCATTCATAGGGTCCACGAACCCACTGCATTGCAAGGGTCCATGCACCCACTTCATTTCAAGGGTCCATACACCCACTTCATTTCAAGGGTCCACGTACCCACTTCATTCCAAGGACTGCATTCCAAAGGTCCACGCACCCACTGCATTCCAAGGGTCCACGCACCCATTCCATTCCAAGAGTCCACGCACCCACTCCATTCTATGGGTCCACGCACCCACTCCATTCCATGGGTCCACGCACCCACTCCATTCCAAGGGTCCACGCACCCCACTCCAAGGGTCCACGCACCCATTGCATTCCATGGGTCCACGCACCCACTTCATCCAAGGGTCCACGCACCCACTTCATCCGTAGGGTCCACGCACCCACTTCATTCCATAGGTCCATACACCCACTCCATTCCATGGGTCCGCGCACCCACTCCATTCCATGTGTCCACGCACCCACTACATTCATAGGGTCCACGCACCCACTTCATTCATAGGGTCCACGCACCCACTGCATTCACAGGGTCCACGCACCCACTGCATTCACAGGGTCCACGCACCCACAGCATTCACAGGGTCCACGCACCCTCTGCATTCCAAGGGTCCACGCACCCTCTGCATTCCATGGATGCACGCACCCTCTACATTCCATGGGTGCACGCACCCTCTATATTCCATGGGTCCACGCACCCACTTCATTCCATGGGTGCCCTCTCCATTCAAAGGGTCCATGCACCCTCAGCAAATTCACGGATCTTCATTCTAAGGATTCCACTGATACTCAGACAAAATTAATTCACTTCTTTACTAATTTCTTATAAAAATAATAAGAATATTGTAATTATTCATATTATTTAATAAAAAATTTGTAAAGAGGGGAAACTGTGAATACCCAATTTTGTCCGAGTATTATCAAAAAATAAAAACAAAATGAAAAAGAAATAGAAAAATACAAAGTCCCACATCGGACAGAATTAAAACTTTAAAAATCATTTTGGTAGTCCCACATCGGAAGAGTGAGACTCTTTCAGTCTTGCGTCCTACTATATAAGGAGCTGCAAGTCCCACATCGGGTAAGGCAGACTTCAGGAGTCTTTTGTTCTCCTACATAAGGAGACGCATTTCCCAAGAAAAAGGGGGAGAACACCTGAGCTACAAAGCTCGTGTTTGGGAGTACGCATTAAAGCGTAAGCCCATCATTTATAAAATTTTATTCCTTCGTGAATAGTTTAAGTTTGGGAGTACGCAGAAATGCGTAAGCCCATCTAGTCCTCATTTCAAGGAGGGAAGCTTATGGGGGTCATTTTAAGGAGAAAAGCTTATGGGTCACTTTCTCAACTTTTTTCAGGTAAGTGCAACTAACCTTTCTTTCTTTTTAATATTTATTATTTTATTTTCTTTATTTTTGTTTTTAATATTGTTTTTAGTTTGGATTCATTATTGTTTTTTTTTCATTCTTTTTAAGGAGGAAAATTAAAAAATATATTTTAAGTTTGTGCAATGGCCAAGTAGGATCAATTGAGTGGTCGATCCACCCTTGATACTACTTGGAACATAAGAATTTATTGACTAGCCATTTGCTACCTTGAATTCTGTGCAAGAGCAAACTTTTTTCTTCTAAAAAATTTTAAAAATATTTCTCTTCTCAAAAATTATAAATAAAATAAAATAAATAATCATTTTTTTTAAATTCAAATTTTAATATTTTCAAAGTTCCAAGAAATAAAAATCACAAAACTAAGTTTTTCTAATTTTTGAAAAATACTTTTCATGAAAATCAAGCATAATCTTTTCTAAAACAAATCCAAAAACATCATAATTTTTTTCATAAACTTAAAATGCATTGAAATTGATTTTGAGAACTACGTAGCTTTGATTTCCTCACTGCACCTGAGGATACGTAGGAGCGGGAACCGGACCCGTCAAGCCCAAACAAACTTTCCGGATCATTTTTCTCCATTTATTTCATGAGACAAAAAATACAAAAAAAAAACTCTTTAAATAACTAAAAATAATTTTCCTTTGGAGTGAAATAAATATTTTGAAAGTTAATTATAATTTTGCACAGTTAATTAGAAGGTAACCGTTTTTTACGGACGTCATAGGGTGCTAATACCTTCCCTATGCGTAAACAACTCCCGAATCCAAACTGGTTTCAAAGATCAAAATTTCAAGTTTTTCCAAAATTTCCTTTAATAAATTTTGGTGGCGACTCCTCTGTTTTTTAATTAAAATTTCCTTATTCGCCGTCCCGTCGTGATTCCGGTTACGACATGCAACAATACTTATTTTTGGTAAGTTTAAAAGTTGGAATTTAAATCTGTTTTATAAATTGTGAGCATAATTTCTGTGAGTACTAGAAATCTAAAATACCTTATTTCTGCACTAACAAATATATTTTTTTCTTGAATAAAACTTAGCATATAAATTTTATACATACATTTTGCACATATAAGTGTCTTTGATAATAGCTTAGACCAAATCCTTGAATTCTTGTGTATGAAATATCTTAAGTACATTTTGAGTGTTTTGTTTAGCATCTCACTTTGTCCATTAATTTGGAGATGATAGGAAGAACTCATCGACAAAGTTGTGCCTTATAATTTAAAAATTTGTTGCTAGAATAAGCTAATGAAAATTTGATCATGGCCAAACACAATTAACTTTGGATACCATGCAACTTCCTATATGATTAACAAAAGTCTCTACTACTTGGATCCGGGTGAGTGTTGAGTTCAATGGAATAAAATGACTAAATTTTGTTAATATATCAATGACTACCATAATCATTATGTAGCTACAAGAATGGGGTAGGTATGATAACTGAACTGGCAGATCTGCTATACTTTAGCTTGTTGGCATATTTAACAAGTTCAGATAAAATCTCAAATGTCCCGTTGCATCCTTGGCCAATAGAATTAAGCACACACTATTAGTAATGTGTTTGGTCACTCTTGAATGTCCATCTATCTTGGAACTATGAAACTTATGTAAAATTTGAGGAATCACTATTCTCCCTAAACCCATTTTGAATGGTATAATTTTGATCAATCCGTATCTTGTTTGCACAATTGTTGCAAATATGTCTCAATTCAACATCTTTGAATGAGGCATGTTAATTTTTGTAGCCATAAATTGATTGGTTCAAACCAAGCTATTAATAAGCTTCTTGACACCGGGAGGGATTAGCTACTCTCTTTCTGATGAAGTTATTTTAGACTAATGTGTACTGGTATAAGATAAATAATACACTTGTAGAAATTGCTTAATAAGAGTAAGTAGAGATGGAAGTGAATAAGACCGTTTGATAGAGGCTAACGATTCAGCTTTTTTAAAGCCTAACTTGACTCAACTTGTTTAGTAAATAGATAGGTTTAAACTTGTTAAAAAGCTTTTTTAGATAAACAAGTCAGACTTAAACTTATAAAAAAACCTATTTAACCTATTCAGGGACCTATTTATATATTATATATTTATATTTATTTTAATATATTATATTTGTATAATATTTATTTTAATATATTTTATTTACATAATATATATATATATATATATGTTTTAGGTTTATTTAATGGTCATTTTATCTTGTAGGTTGTAAGTTTGCAAGTTTTTTTAATCAATTATTTATATAGACTTTAAATTTATTTATTGATCTTTGTTGGAATATAGGCTTTTAAATAAGTTTGCAAGCCTTGTAAGCTTTAAATCATGTCAGATCTTGACTGAAAAAAATCTTTAATAGATAACAGATTCTGATTCAGACTTCAAAATTTTTAATGCTTAAACATTCAAAGTTTAACTCAGTTCGACCTCCATCCATCCCTAGAAGTAAGGAACAATTTATTAACTCATCCACTAGTGATCATAAACTTCTTTATAGAAAGAAATTTGAATAATTCAACAACTTATAAGTGATTACTCATACTAAAAGTTTAATATTATATTTATCCATGTACATAATTAAAATATTAATATTATAATTAAGATAAAATAGTGCATATTAAATAACTGATTAATGTTAATCTAATAATTAAAACAAAAATTAATTCTAAATATAATATTACTTTGATGCTAAACTCCTTCAAGTTATAAGATTTGAATAACTTCTTCTCTGTTTTGGTGTTTTAATATTTCAGTGGCTATCCTTGTGCACCATTTAAGATTTTTGTTCTAGATGAGGTACATTATTCAATGATGGTAGGAACTGTTAGTGCGGGCTGTGCAAATTTGATATGGCATTCCTCACAAAAGCACATTGTATCGACAATTTTTGATCAGTAAAGTTTCACGAATCAATTACTTAGGATATAGACTTTTTCTTGCTTTGCCATTCTTGTATGAATTACGATATGTAAACATTTTATTTCCAAAATATTTCACCCAAAAAATAACATTTCCATCATTTGATACTGCTTGGCAGCACAACAACAATAAATTGTTGTGTTGATTAATTTATCTTTGGTACTACCCTCATAATTTTTTATTGATTAATTCTCATTTGAGTTATGTTGCTGTTAAAAGATGGTGAGGTACGAGGCAAGGACTAAAATGGACTTGATCCAGATGTAACTTGTCAAGGGTCATTGACTAAAATTCTAGAAAATTGAGTGTTTATTCATTCCATTTATGTGAAAGTTATAACTGATACGTTGAGGGATACTCTAACCTTCGTGAACTATTTCTTTTCTAATATGTTGTTAGCAAAGTGCATTTCTAAGAACCCCAACCAATATTCATTAAAATAATAATTAGTAGTTTACCAAATTCTTTTATGACTCATTCTAATATCCAATGCAAGTTGCAAAATGTTCTTTTCACTAGAATGGAAAGTACATGTATGGTGGAAGGTGCTCAGAAAAATAAAACTGTGAAATCTTGGAAATGATTGTTGTATAACCAAAATGGACTCAAATATTTTAATATGATTGGGATGCTTTCATTGTTTTGTCATGTTTTTAGTCTTTCTTGTGGAGTGGTGAGCTGAAAATTACAGATAACTAAGACTGTTGAAAACCGATGCACCATCAACGCAACTGAATAGGTGAAAGACGATAATGGATCGCAACGGATAAAGAAAAATAGTTAGAGATAGTTAAGTTGGTTGGAGATAAATTTTACAAAAGTTATTCTCTAAAAATCAAAATCAACCGACAAAGTAAAGATTTATTAGATTTAATGATTATATCATCAAAATCTATTATTTCTTTGTCGAATTTTATGGTTTTTTTTATTATATTCCATGATTTCATCCTTTCAAAAGATTCTAAGATCGTTTTATCTTCTTAATATTTCAATTTTTATTTTTATTTTTATCATAATCGCATTTTTTCCAAATTTTCTTTTATTAAATTTCATTATCGAAATTTAAAAAAATTTTACTATTTTTTTCCTCCACCTTAATTTATTGTTAACCATTCAATTAAACCGACCATCAATTTTAAATAATTGAAAGTTTTTCAATTTAAACTTGTTCAAGCATCTCTAATTTTTTCCATTCTTACCTCGTTAGAGTAAGACCTATCAAGCATATCCCACACATATAATTATTTTAGTATTCATCTTCATATCATACAAAAACTGATATGTTTACTCCTAAATTTATTTTCTATATTTTAATTAAATAAATTATTTTAATATTAAAATTTAAGAAAATTATTAAAAAAATATCGATTAAGTGTTTTGTCCAACTTAATTAAAAACTATCCAAAGATTTTTTAAATTTTACAGAATATAAAAAAATATTGTATAAATATATTAGGTGTAGGTGTAAAATAGGCTAAATATTATAATACTTATATTCATAAAATTTTGTAAGTAGTAATTGGTGTATAAACCTAGACTTAATTAATGAGTAGAAATTATATCCATTATTTTTCTCACTTTGATTATATGCGGACGTACAATTTTGTTTTGTAAGGCGTCTTTTCTCCATACAGGATAGGCCAGTAGGTGCTATAGGTTTGCATTTTGCTCTACTTTTTCAGCACTACCATCAAGTTAGGTCATAGTTATTAGGAAAAATAAAATTCTATATACAAGTACATCCCTGAAAATATTTTTTATAACTGATTAATACATTTCTAATTAATTATGTAATCTATTGACATAAAAGGAAGTACTTAACCGCATAAAAAATTCTATATACAAGTACATCCCTGAAAATATTTTTTATAACTGATTAATACATTTCTAATTAATTATGTAATCTATTGACATAAAAGGAAGTACTTAACCGCATAAAAAATTCTATATACAAGTACATCCCTGAAAATATTTTTTATAACTGATTAATACATTTCTAATTAATTATGTAATCTATTGACATAAAAGGAAGTACTTAACCGCATAAAAAATTGGTTAATTATTTAATATAAAAATAAATAAAAATATAATTTTAATTGATTAATAAAATATATTAATCCTTTAATTATAAGATTAATCAATTATGTGAAAAAAATAATAATTATATAATTGATTAATTAATTATATGATAATCAATTATATAATTTATTAATTGATTAACAAATAGTTAATTAATTAATAATTATAATTAATTAATTATACAAGACAATTAATTAATTAAAAATAAGATATAATTTAACATAGTTACCATATGTCGATAGAATACCAACGCTATTTTTACATTGATTCCTCCAAAATTTTGGTTGATGAGTAGATTTTTTTTATTTCTAAATTATGCTTTATGTTTTATTAACATTATAATATATCACACTTTTTAAATATAGATTAGATATAATATTTTTTAAAAATATTACTAAAATTAATAAATAATATTTTTATATTTTTATAATATTTTTTAAATGAATACTAATAATATTTTTATAACATAAATTATAAATAATATTTTTTAATATATTACTAAAATTAATAGGTAATATTTTTTATATTTTTATAATATTTTTAAATGTTACAATATGTTATAGTATAGTTGGTATTTGAAGAGTTTATGTTTCACTAGTTGGCATTAAAAATATTATAAAATTAAGTGCGTCCACTTCTTCAGCTACCTCTGTGTGGGCTTGGTTATGGAAGCGAGACGAAGATACCAATTATGGTTCTGCATGGCTGGCTTCATCTTTTGTGTGTAGCATCCCTTATTAAATGGAGCAACATTATTATAAGGTGATATTGAAGTTCACTCTAAAATGACAAGGATCTAGTCTTGTTAAAAACATGGGAAGGAATTATATATATATTTTAATGTGGAGGGTTGATGAATTCGGCATGTTAAAATTAATGAAAAATTATATTGATATTTTTAAAAATTATTTAAAAACATCCAATTTCTCTTTATTTTTAATTTTATATAAAATTTTTCTAATTTAAATAAAAAATAATATTATATACCTTTCTTAGTTCTATAATTTTATGTAGACCTTCCCTAATTTAAATAAAAAATATTTAATATTTTTTCAATAAATTTTAAAAGTGTTAATATAATTTTTTAAAAAAAATTAAAACGGATGATCAAAGTTGTTATTTTTTATAATTATTTTTTTTAAAAGAAAAAAGCATTTAAGACTGGCTAATAATAAATTATTGGAACATATTTTTAAAATTTTCATTATAATTGGTTTATTTATTAAAAAATCTAAATCTTACTTCATAAATTGATAATTTTTAAAATCTTTTAACTTATTGAAAATAAATTAATTATACAGATTAATGTACTAAAAAATGAGTTTAAGCTCTGCAAAATATTTTATCCTTAATTTCAGAATCTTAATTTACGCTACCTACAAATGTTAAAATATTTTATAATAGCTAAAAACATACTCAAAATACTTATTATAATTAAAATTTGTTAACAACATTCCTACCTCTAACTTTTAAAGCAACTTAAGTTCAGTTTCTAATAATAAACAGTCCACATGATATGAATTTCAACTATTGGGTTTGACCTTTTCCAAATTTGAAATGAAAAAAAAAAACACCAAATTTGAGAGGCTCATTAAATGGAGAGGAAACACCAATAATCTCATCAACAATGGCGGTGTTAAACACCATTGATATATCACTCTAAACACGCTTCCAACCACTCATATTAATCCTTGAAACCAAATCTAAAATGTCACTTAATGTGTTGGTCCAAAGCTAGCTAGTTATTATAAATAATGCTTTGTAAAGGAAAAGAGTAACTCAAGCCTTCACACATTTCTCTTTTGAGCTTTCATTGCTCAACAATAGTGTGTAGTGTGTAGTGTGTGTGGCCTACTTGTTGTTTTCTCAATGAGAAAGGTTTCCACATTTCAATGCGCACTTTTGCGCTTCTTTCTTCCTTTCTTGCTCATTGCTAGCTTCAGTTATGTGACTTCTTCTGTTGCGGCAACAATTCAAGTTTCAGGTTTGTGTGCTTCACATAAATTTTGTTAGCTATTTTGTTTAGGAATTAGTCTCTTAATTAAATTTATAATCCATAACAAAAAACATTCGTACTTCTTAAGTTAGGACTAAAAACATGAAATTTTTGTATTTTTAACCACCGATTAAAACAATTAAAATATAAAGATTTGTTCATTTTAAAAAACTATGACATATATACATATATATATATATATATATATATATATATATATTAATCCATTTTGTTATTTACTACGTATAAATATGTAATAAATACCTGATGTCTTTTAAATAAGGTGTTTTGTTCGAATTTTATATATATAAGAATTTCTACTAAAAAAGTTAGTTAGTTTATGCAAAGTATTATATAAAAAATATTTTTAATTTAGATGGAAAAAAATTTGGATTTTGAAGATTAGATATATGCTCGATGCATATATAATTAGGACAATTTAAGAGGTTTTTGTTATCGTGAAAGGACTGTAGGTTTCACATTAAGTAAAAAGAATGTTTATTATGAAAATAAAAGTAAGGGTAATTTTTAATTTGTAAGCTAATTTTTAAGATTAAATTAGTCTTTTTTTCTAATTTTTAATGTGGTATGAAACATATCATAATCTATTAATAAAATTATTAGTAAATATTCAGTTGTTAAATCTAAATGTGAAAGGTATATCACAAATCTTAATGGAATAAAAGAAAAATTCAGATATATAGTAAATCTCACATTAAATAAAAAAAATCAATCATACAAATATAAATCAAGAGTAACTTTCATCTCATTTAGACTTAAATGATATTATTATTTTTTAAATTTAAATTAATAATTTATCTTTGCATGGTAGTATACCAGAAACCTCTTAAGCTTGAGTTTAGTGTGGTTACCATAGTCCAAAAATAAGATAAAAAGTAAATTTATTTTAGATTTGGATCCATCATTTTTATTCATAAAAGATAGGAAGTTATTTATATTAATTCTTTTTAATATTTATTTTAGTTACTATGAAAAATTAAAATAAACGACTATATTTTAGAAATAAAAAATAGTATTTTTATTTTAAAAATTAATATAATTAATTATAAATTTTTAAATAAACAAAATAATAAGTTTATTAAAAAAACCAGAATTATGAAGGTTTCGGTATCTCGATAACCATCCAATCATTGTTCCAATGTGAAAATGACATTATTATAGTTCTAAAATTTAGATTGAATTGATTATTTCTTTAAATTATTTGAACTATAAAATTATTTAAAAAAAAATTGTTATCAAACTAATACAATTGATGAAAAAAATAAAAAATTGAAAACCCAGTTGAATCAATCAAAAATCAGTTTACATAACATAATATTAATTTAATTAATTTTTTTGAAAAATATAAATTTAAATTATTTAATTTTAGATGTATTGTTAAATTTAAAATTTTGAAATAGTTTATAATTTTTAGTTTTTAATTAATAGAAAATTATGCTATTAATTATTATACTATTATGTATATATTTTAAAATTTTAATATATTATATATTATAAATATTTTAAAAATAATATTTAATTAATACAAATTTAAAAATAATTCAATTATAGGTAAATTATTAAATTTTGCTTAATGGGTGCAACAACAATTCATCCAATTTTAAAAACTTTAAACATTATTATATTGCTATTATGATGGTTGATGAATTTTTCATTTTATTTTTGTTGTGTATTTATAAATATATTATCTTTATCCTTTTCTTTATAAAATATATTTACTTCTCTATATAAAATAATTTAAAATTACAACTATTAAAATATTTTATATATGTTTAAATTATGCTTTTTTTTCTCTTTTTTATACAGGAAATGAAGGAAGTACCAATGAGAAGTTTGTAAATGAAGAGTTAACAAATACAGGCTTACAAGGACTTGATGATGAAGCAAAATTTAAAGAATTTTTTCCAAAACCCATTCCAATTGTTAAGCCTGTTCCTAAGCCAATTCCTATAATTAAGCCTATTCCAAAGGTGATTCCCATTGTTAAGCCAATACTAAAACCAATTCCTATTGTTAAGCCTATTCCTGTTCCAGTATATAAGCCTATACCAAAACTAGTTCCCATTGTTAAGCCTATTCCAATTGTTAAACCAATTCCTAATCAAGAAGAAAAATTCAAAGGACTTTTTCCAAAACCTATCCCCTTTGTGAAGCCTATTCCAAAGCCAATTCCTATTGTTAAGCCAGTACTTAAGCCAATTCCTATTGTTAAACCTATCCCTATTCCAGTATATAAACCTATACCAAAACTTGTTCCTATTGTTAAGCCTATTCCCATTATTAAACCTATTCCAAAACCATTTTTAGTGAAAAAACCTATCCCTAATGTTGAGTCTGAGAAATTTCTAAAACCAAAACCTTTCTTCAAGAAGACTATTCCTAAACTACCTCTTCATCCCAAGTTTGAGAAACCACATCGACCACATTTTCCAATTCACAAGCCAATTCCAACTCCATAACATGCTAAGACTTTACTTCCTCACATTATAAAACTATCATGCATTATTCAAAGTTATCCGGTCATAATCCTATCATATCTCTTTTTATGTACTGTGTTGAAATATATGTAGTTAATACTTTCTCCTGAATAATATTCACGATATTGCAGTTTGTAAACCAATTTTATATTAATGCAAGAATGGTACTGATTTTCCATTTTTGTTTAATTAAGTAATAGTATGTTAAATTTGTATTTCCGAGCAATATTTTTATAATTATATTTTAAGCAAGGATATACCTATATTGAACTAATTAATCATGCGATAAATGTCTTCATCAGATACAAAAGTACTGAAATTCCCAAATCTAAGATTTTACATTAGAAATATTGCACCAATACATATGCAAATACAAACTGAAGACTTGGTACAAGATTTTCAGACACAGCCTAATGTTTGGCTTAATTATTTTTATACAATAACATTTACCATCCACTTATTTATGATTTTCATCTACATATTATTTAAAAAATATAGAAAAAATAAAATAAATTTAATGACATATATTTAAATATAAATAGATATATACTACTATTTATATGTGTGAATTTTTTTTTTTTTATAATCTGTCACCAAGTTGTTTCATTTAATAAATTCATTTGGCTTGAAAAAAAATCTGAAGACATTGATCACAAAGAAATATAAACTAATGCATATATGTATTATATAAAACTGTCTAAAATCCGATCAGTAAAATTTCCTGCTTAGAGTCTCATCTATAAATATTATTATATTTTTTTTTACCCTCATATATGCATTTTGTACTATGTCTGAAGACTAAAGACTACTTCTTATCCCTTAAGGTATCACACTATTTGTTTTTACCAATATTCTTTTTCTTTGCATCTTTTTATTAGCTTCGTGTTTTCTGTGCCCTTCCATGACACCTTCAGTATGATGTTTTTGTAATTTTATTGTTTCTTTCGTTATTCCTTTCTCATATTAGTTTTCTAATACTTTCCCAGATAACTTAGTTGTTGGAAATCCATTTCAAAAATTTGAAATTTCCTGTTTTTTTAAAAGCAAATAAAATTTTATTTCGAATACAAAGGATACTCAAACCCTTCTACAACTCCGGATATAAGAGTCTATACAAGATATTGGACTATTACACCAGTCCAAAAATGATACCAACAATTGATTATTATAACGGAAATAAAACTAGCACCACGAAGTTATTTTAATTCTATCTAGCAATCTTAACAGGTTCATTTATCATCATTAAACAGAATCCTATTCCTATTACTTAACAAAATCTCCCATGTAATAGGTAACCATATGAGCAAACTTGTTTTCTTTTTGTTCCTGCCTCGGGATAAACCTGTGAAAATGAGGAACCATTCTTCCACATTGTTAGGTAATACTACTTGATAACCCATCCGTGGCATTACCTTCCTCCATACCTGATTGACTAAGTCACTAGACAGGAACAAATGCTGCTATGTAAATCCTTTGAAAGTGTCTTCTCCCATTGAATTAATTTACTAGGCCATGGCTTTGGCACGAACAGATTCTGATCAAACTCCCATATTTGGATTTTATGACTTGTACCCATAATGATTTTTTTTTATGCAAAATTTGTTAGACGAGCTGCCATTTTAGTTTCAATTCTTTATCCACCTATTTTTTTAGCTTTTTCCAATAAACTTAGTTGTTTAAAGCTAGTTTTTAGTGATAATTTTTTTATTTTTATATTTAGTTTTATCCACTTTGAAAGTGACTTTTAGATAGAATTATTTTCTTCTATTTAAATTTTGATGCTCCAACGATTAATAATAGAGTGTAGTTTTAACCCATTTTTCATTTTCCTATTCTATCAATAAATTTTTTTTTTTCCAACCTGTTTATTTTTGACAATAACATTTTCAATTTCTTTATTTTTAACAATGATATCAGAGTCAAAGTTGATCTTACATAATTAAAATTTTCTTTTTTTTAACCTTCAAACTAATGAATTCCAACAACCTTCTTTTAAACCCATAATTTACCTTCCCTAGTGAAAATTATCACATTCAGGGAGTAAAAATAAAAGATTTTCTGAAATCTTATGATCTTTGGAAAACAGTTCTTGAAGACAATCCATTACATTGGCTCAAATAAAATCTCATTATCAAGAAAAAATAAAGAAATTCAAGGTCAAGTTCCTTATACAAAATTTTGTGGCAAATTGTGTATTTTACAGGATCATGGCTTGTAAAATAGTAAAAGAAGCTTAAGACAGATTGCAAGAAGAAAATGAAGGTAGCAATACAACATGTTAAATGCGAGTGCTGAACCTGAATCTTTGCATATGCATGAGGATAAAATGATTGATAAGTATGCTGATCGAATCTCCTTAATTGTTAATAACAATAGACTACTTGGTGAAGATGTTGCAGACAAAAGGATTGTGGAAAATGTTCTAGTAACTTTTCTTAGGAGCTATGAATCCAAAATTTCCTCTCTTGAAGAATCCAAGACAGCAAAATCTCATTAGGTGAACTAATGAGTGCTGTCGCAACCGCAATTACAATGAGACGACGAATTCGCTAAAAATTTTAAAAGGAATATTTATGGATTGTGGAACCGCCACCAAATTTTTATTTTAAGGGAAAACATTTTGAAAAATCCTAACTTGAGGAAGAAATCTAGTTCCGGGAGTCGATTACGAGTAAGGAAGGTATTAGGCACCCTACTCGCCTGTTCCAAAGAATGGTACCCTTAAACAGAGTGTGATATTTTGAAAAATGTTTGATCCCTTAAAATAGATTAGAAAATAAATAGGTTTATAGAAAATAGCCTGACAGGACTTGATCCTGCTCCTACGTATTCTCTGGTGCAATGAGAAACTCAAGGCTACGTAGTTCTAGTAAAGAGTCTTGATCTCTTGAAAAATTGAAGGATGATTTTAGGTAACAATTGACATTTTTGGACGAAGTTAGTGAAAACAGTGATTTTTTGAAATCGCATACTTGCAAAATCCAAATTATCGTAAGCCGTATTTGAAATCCACATGAATTAAAATATGGTACAATAGAGAATGCTACTTGTCTGTATTAGAATTCGTTGCACGAATTTTAGAAAATTTGAAAACAGACATTTTAGACAGAGTTGGTAAAAACAGTGATTTTCTAAAATCAAGTGCTCGCAAGATCCAAACCGTCGTAAGCCGTATTTGGAATCCGCATGAATTAAAATACGGTACAGTAGAGAACGCTACTTGTCCGTGTTAGAATTCGTTGCACGAATTTTAGAAAATTTGAAAACAGACATTTTGGGCGTTTTGTAATAAAACAGTAATTTGCAAACAAACAGTAATTTGCAAACAAACGTGCTTGCAAAATTCAAACCATTGTAAGCTGTGTTTGAACTTGCATGATATTTAAAATACCAAACAGTAGAGAATGCTACTTGCCCGTATTAGAATTCGTTGCACAAATTTAAAGAAATAAAAAATAAACGTTTTAGACAAAGTTGGTAAAAACAATGATTTTCTAAAATCGCGTGCTTGCAGAATCCAAATCGTCGTAAGCCGTATTTGGAATCTGCACGAATTAAAATACGGTACAGTAGAGAACGCTACTTGCCTGCATTAGAATTCATTGCACGAATTTTAGAAAATTTGAAAACAAACATTTTGGACAGAGTTAATAAAAACAGTGATTTTCTGAAATCACCTGCTTGCAAAATCCAAATCATCTTAAGCCGTATTTCGAATCCGCACGAATTAAAATACGGTACAGTAGAGAATGTTATTTATCTATATTAGAATTCGTTGCACGAATTTTAGAAAATTTTAAAACAGAGACGAATATGAACTCGAAAATCAGAGAAGAAATAAGAAAATTAAGCGGAATAAAAGATGGATCTAACCTCCATTGATGTTCCTTGTTCAATTGTTTCCAATCCAGCTTAGGTCATAAGATCCAGAGGTAAGAATTAAGTGTTTTTTTTTTATTTTGATTCAAGCATACACTTAACTCTTTAGATTCAATGACTTAATCATGCATGACTTAAGCTAGACTTAGCATATAGGATGCATGCACATGGTCATGCACTCTTAGGAATTTTTTTCAAAGGAGGACATACAAACACAAATAAATCAGAAATAAATACATATATAAGGATCAACACATGAAAAATAATACCTAAACAAGGTTAAAAGAACAAGATATACACAAGAATCAGACCAGAAATGAGCAAAGTATGCACAAATCAAACAAGCTAGGTTCATTTGCACACCAAGACAATATGCTTTAGTAATTAGGAAATAGAAATTTCATTTCAGATCCAAATTAGACAAATAATATCATTATAGAAACTAGAGAGAAATATGAAGATAACAAAACAAAAATCACCAAAATTTGAGATCATTTGACCGATCAAAAATGAAAACAAAAAATAGAGATGAAGATGAACTTGAAAATTTGGCGCCAAAATTTGAATTCAAATCTCAGAATTTTTTGAATATATTTTTTGGTATATCTAAGAAATTAAAAGAAAAATATTTAAATATGTGGACCATAGGAATGAAACAAAACAAATTTGACAAAAATAAAACCATAAATGAGCAAGTTATGCACAAATCAAACAAGCTAGGTTCATTTTCGCACCAAGACGAACATCCTTTAGTAATCAGGCGATAAAAATTTTGTTTCAGATCCAAATTAGACAAATAATATCATTCCAGAAACTAGAGATAAATATGAAGAAAAAGAAACAAAAATAACCAAAATTAGAGATCATTTGACTGATCAAAAATGAAAATGAAAAACAGATATAAAGATGAACTCGAAAATTTGAGAAGCAAGAAAATTAAGCGAAATAAAAGTTGGATCTTACCTCCATTGATGTTCCTCAACGCCACTTGATAGCACCTTGGAAGGTGATGAATAGCTGGTTCAATGGAGGCCAAGGAGGTGCTAAATTGGATGCAGAGGTTGAGAGTTTCTTAGGTGCTCCTCTTAGAAAAAATCTGAAAATCCTCTTTCAATAACTCAAAGTGCTCCTCTCTCTCTTCCTCCTTAGAAATTCTGAAAATTTTTTAGAAATAAATAATCCCCTTGAACTAAATGAAAATCCCTATTTATAAACAAAATTTCAAAAAAATAAAGGAAAAAATTTGGCGGGACTTCTGCTTTTTGTTTTGTGATTTTTCTCTAACTAATTCTTAACCGTCATTAATTAATCCAGCTAACTTTCTAACTAAAATTTTCTTTTTCTTTCTTTTTTTATTTCTTTTTTTTATTTTTCGATTTTAGACTAAATAATAAAATGATTTATTTTGAGTTTTAAATTTATCCTCGGACATAATTCAGTGTTCACAAGTGCCCTAAGAGCACAAGAGCAAAGAAGGATCTTAAGAGAGGACAGGTTCACTATAGAAGCCTTTTCTATTCAAAAGCAATATTCTAATAAAGGAAAACAACAGAGCCATTTCCTTCTTGCAAGCACTGTAAAAAGACAATACGTATGAAGAAGTACGGGTGGTGGAGGCTTAATGTTATAAAAATGAAAAATAATTAGGGTACGTAACCAAGGTCTGCAAATCTAAAACAAATTCTCAAAACCTTTACAAGCACAATTGGTAGAAACAACTAATGCATAGGAGGAGCAACTCTTCGTACTTTCTTTCTTTTCAACAAATGACTTATTTAATACTTGGCTTCTTGATAGCAGTTGCACACAACACCTGTGTAATGATGTTGAGATGTTCAGGTTCCTTGATGATACTTACAAGTCTAGAGTAAAGGTGGGAAATGGAGGGTTTTTGGAAGTCAAAGGTAGAGGATCAATGGTTGTTTCAACAAACTCAAGTATTAAAAACATTCATGATATTTTATACATACCTAATCTCAACCAAAACCTGTTGAGTGTTGGAGAAGATGCTTGAAAAGAATTATTCAATACACTTTAAGGATCATAAGTGTACTATTTTTATCCCTCTGGTGTAGAATTATTTTGCATCAAGATGAATAAAAGAATTTTTATGGTAGATTTGGAGCAAGTAGCTAAACAGGCCTATATCAATGCTTCATAGACAATTACAAATTTGTAACACAAAAGGCTCGATCATCTTAATCATAGAAGCATTACATAAATGAACAACAAGGAATTGGTAGTAAATATACGTGAAACCTCATATGATGCTCAAGTTTTTGGGACTTGTTAGCAAGGTAAGAAACCAAAACTACCATTTCAAACATAGAGAGCTAAGCAGAAACTTTAGCTTATCCAAACTGATGTATATAGCCCAATGAAAATTTAATCCATAAGTGGTAACAAATATTTTCTCCTCTTCATTAAACTCAAGAGTGAAGTCTTTAATATTTTTAAAAAAATTTAAGCTTTAGTAAAAAATCAATGTAATTTGAAAATTAAAGCTTTAAGGTCTGATAATTATGGAGAATATATCTTTGCTTAGTTTGCATAATTTTTTAATAGTGCATGCATCAAACATCAACCGGCCTTACGATACACACCAAAATAAAATGACATACTAGAAAGGAAGAACTAAACAATAATCGAAATGAATAAATTCCTTTTGATTGAAAAAAGATGTCAAATCTATTTTAGGCAAGGGCAAACAATATCTCTATTTTGTTGAATAGACTCCCTACAAAGGTCTAACACGATAAGACTCCATATAAATCCTGGTATGATAGAAAACCTTCAATGCATCATCTCAGAATCTTTGGATGTATATGTTATTATCAAGTGTCAGAACCTAAAAGAAGTAAGCCAGACAATAAGGCTCGCAAAGGCATTTCCTAGGCTACAGCTCATCAACCAAAGGCTACAAAAAATTTTGTTTTAAAATAGAAAAATTAATTTTGAGCAAAGAAGTAAAATTTGATTAGGAAACTGTCTAGGATTAAAAAAAATTAGAGGAATGCTCGTTTTGAATTATCTCCAACTAAACAACCTAAACTTGCAATAGATGAGCAAGTGGATGGCCTACCAGTGAGGGGAACCAAAACTTTGGAAGACGTTTATGAGAGGTGTAGCTTGATCATCTTTGAACCAACATGCTATGTTGAAGCTCAAGACTCTCAATCTTGGTGGAGAGTTATGCAAGATGAATTAGACATGATAAAAAAAAAAGGAACTTGGAAGCTTGTTGATAGGTCCACGAATTGCAAAATGATAGGTGTAAAATGGGTTTTTAAAACAAAACTCAACCTCATTTGGTCAATTTGCAAACATAAAGCTAGATTGGTGGTGAAAGGTTATGCACAACAATATGGTGTAGACTACCAAGAAACATTTGTGCTAGTAGCAAGGTATAAAACAATTAATCTTCTTCTTACCTTTGCAACTCTCAATTCATGAAAAATTCATCAACTTAATGTGAAATTAGCCTTCCACAATGGGTTTCTTGTTAAAGAGATCTATGTAAAGAAGCTGGATGGTTTCTCAACTCCTAATAAAGAAGATCAAGTCCATCTTTTAAAAAAATTCCTGTATGGATGAAAACAAGCCCTAAGAGCATGGTATGAAAGAATGAACAATCATCTCATCCAACATGGTTTCAACCGAAGCTAAAGTGAAGTCACTTTGTATATGAAAGTTACTAGTGGTGATTTTTTAATTATTTCAATTTATGTATACAACATCCTTGTGATAGGAAGCAAAATTGAACTAATTCAAAAGTTCATGGATGAAATGGAGAAAGTCTTTGAAATGACTAAGTTTTGAATCATGAAGTACTTGGCATGAAAGTAATGCAGAGCAATGATACAATCTTTGTATGTAAAAAGAAATACATTTATAATATCTTAGACAAGTTCAAAATGTAAAATTGCAACTCTGTAAGTACTTCAATTACCACTGGTTTGAAGCTTGATAACAGTGAGAATTCTGAAAAAGTAGATGAAAAAGAATTATAGAAACTTGGTTAGAAGTCTCTTATACATCACTGCAAGTAGGCCTAACGTTCTATTTGTTGTAAGTTTGCTCTCTAAGTTTATGCATTCATCTAGAGAAACATATTTTGCAACTACTAAAAGAGTGTTAAAATATATTAAAGGAACCAGCATACTTGATATTTTCTTTTCAAAATTTGTAGGAAAAACCATGAAACTGGTGGACTACTTTGTTAGTGATTAGGGAGGCTACATTGATGATTCCAAAATCACTTCCAGGTACTTATTTTCCTTGGGAACAAGTTTTTTTAGTTGAAGCTCTAAAAAATAGGAAATTACAGCTCAATCAACAACAGAAGCTGAGTATATCATTACTGCATTTGTTGTGAATCATGATATATGGATAAGGAAGATGTTAAAGGACTTGGGGCATGAATAAACATAAGCTACCAAGATAATATGTGATAAGATTTTAGCTGTTTCAATCTCAAGAATTTAGTGTTTCATGGACGAACCAAACATATCAAGATCAAAGTTTATTTTATTAGAGAAGTTTAACAATTTAATAATATGTGATAAGATTTTAGTTGTTTCAATCTCAAGAATCTAGTGTTTCATGGACGAACCAAACATATCAAGATCAAAGTTTATTTTATTAGAAAAGTTTAACAATTTAATGAAGTGTTGCTTGTTCATTCCTCATCTAAGAACCATCTAGCTAACATTTTTACCATATCAACACCAAAGAAAAGATCTAAATATCTAAGATAAAGAATTGGTGTTTGTCACCAAAACACTAAGAAAGAATGTTAAATGAATTGACATTTTAGTTTCAATTTTTTATCCACCATTTTTTTTTTCAATCAAATTTAGTTGTTATAAGTTAACTGTTAGTGATAGTTTTTTTTTTTTTCGCATTCATTTTTATCAACTTTAAGACTGGCACTTAGATGTCGTTATTTTTCTCTATTTAAATTTTAATGTTCTAACAATAAATAATAGCGTGCAGTTTTAATTTATTGTTCATTTTCTTATTTTTTGAATTGATTTTTTTAATTTATCTATTTTTTAATAATGATATTTTTAACTTTTTTATTTTTAACAAAATTTTTCACCATCATTTTAATAATAATAATTTACTAAATACCTAGAGATTATTCTTAATAAACATATTTTCATTTTATGTTAGCAATCTTTATTTTCTCGCTTCACGACATTGTGTTAAGATTATCTTTTCTAATACTTTTTCGGACATTTTATAAAAGATGAAATAATATATTTGAAGAGTATCCATTAAAATAAATAAATATAATTTATATAATAAAAAATTTATTAATTTAAAGATTAGATTGATAAAATTTAACTTTTTATAAATTATATTAAATAAAATAAGCTATAATAGATTTAACCCTCTTATATATATATATATATATATATATATATATATATATATATATATATATATATATATTAATTTACATTAACTTACAATAATAATAATGATAAATTTATTGTAGATAAAATAATATATAAAAATAATATTGTGTGAGCAATAATAAATTAATATAATGAAAATAATATATGACTTGATAAAATTTTTAATATAATTTTTATTATTATTTTATATTATAATAATTTATCAAGAGATTTTATGTTTTATTATATTAAAAATAATTCTGTTTTCTTAATAATATTATAATTTTATTTTTAAATGCTTCCTATACCCTTATTTAACTTTCCATTTTTAAATTAGTTTTTAATATTTATTATTATTAATAGGACTACATAATAAATATTAAATTTTCAATCTTTTATTTAATTAATAATTTTTTAATTTTGATATTTTCATAGCTTTAATGGTAAGAATATATTTACGAAACTAAGGTTAAATTTTATACATTATTAAAATTTTGAGGTTTAAGTGCTTTTTTAACTATTAAGATATAAATTTAATAGGAATTCACTAATAGCATAAAGTTTTTTTTATAATTAATTTTTTAGTAAAATAAATTTTCCTTCCCTAAAATTGCTTGATAGGTATTAATCTCAAGCAAGCTATTATAAACAATGCAAGGGAGAAGAGTAAATCAACCCTTCAAACATTTTCCTTTTCAGCTTTCATTGCCCAAATCTAAAGTGGCCTAGCCACCCTTCAATGCACACTTTTTGTACGATTCTGGGTTCCCTTGTTTTCTTGTTGACACCAAAGTTGATAAATTTTTATTAGACAAAATTTAGGTACAATATTATAAATAATTTTTATCAAAATTAAAATTTTATATTGGTAATTATAAAATTAATAAAACATTAAATATCAGCACACATTATTCAAATAACATTTTTATTTTAATTAAAACATAATACTAAAAATATTTATACTTGATTTTTTTTTGTTATTATAACTTGTACCTAAAAGTAGATGAGTTGGTAACATTGGATCCATTTATACTAGACATTAATTTTTCGTTGGCCCAAGTCTTGAGATAGGGGACCATTTTCACTATCCAGTCAATGAAATTATGGCTAATTAATATATAGTTTTTGACTGATTTTAGTGTCATCTAAATTCAATTTGATGATTTATTTTAGCATGAACATATGGATGTAATTAAATTGTGGTCCATAGACCATACTACTACATGAGTTTGGGTTAATTTAGTGGCTCTCCAAGAGTTCCCACAACAAATGACTTTTGGAGATTCTATAGTTGGGCCATTGCTTGGCATTATTATGTTGCTATTTTAATTAATTGACACTTTTCATTTTATTTTTTATATTTAGATATTTTTTTTTATCTATCTTTATGCATGATAGGATTCAAATTTAATATAATGAAAAATGTTATGTGAAACTTGTGTTCTTTTGCATTTTTTGTAAGGGAATGAAGAGTTGGTAGAGATAAATTAAGGATATGATGAACATAAAAATTTGAAGAATTTTTTTTTTCTAAACCAATGTTCAACAAACCTATTTCATTTGTTAAGCCTCTACTAGAATTAATCACTATCGTTAAATCCATACCAAATTTAATTTTTGTTAAGTCAATTCACAAGCCAATTCAAACTCCATAAGCTGATATAAGTAATGTTACTCCCTCTTTAAAATTCTCATGCTTAGAAAGTTACTCACTACATTTCTAAGGCCTTGAATTTACATATATAGCTACACTGAATGTCAAAACCAATTGTGTTTGCATAACTTATTGTAAACTTCTTGTGTATTTTATTGGAAATAAGGTTTTCAAAATTGCATTTTTAAATGTGATTCTAATTTTATATATTATTTTGAGAATGAAAATGTTTTTTTATTTTATTTAAATAATTTTTTGATTATGTATAGTATTATTTTTATTATTTTTAAAATTAAAATAATTTTTTATTTTTAAATATTTAAGGAACCAAATTGTAAATTTTATTTTAACAACACTCTTAAAAACAAATTTCCAATAACAGAAAAGATTGTTCACGGTAAAATCAAATTTTGTATCTTTAATTATACAAAAGTAGTAAATAAAACACCTTATTATATTTGTAGTGAGTAAAACATATAAACGTGCATTTATATCATATACTAATTATCTACCGTTGGTAAAAAATAGGGTAAATGTATCATATCGTTTTAAGAGAAAAAGATGAAAAAGTATCCTTTTTACAGAGATTTGGTTCACGTAGTGATTTTACAATTTTTCTACTATTTGAACTAATAATATGGAAGAATTGACATTGATATGAATCTAAATGAGTTATGAACTATAAACTATAAATTCTATATCTAACAAGTAAGACTCAAGAATGAATTAAAATAACAAGAACAAATTTTATATAACAAAAGTCACGTGACTATTTTGTAGAGACTCTAGAATTCAATTTACAAAAATTAACACTTAATTCACACCACAAGTAAAAATGAAAGAATCAATCTAGCAAAGTGTTAGGATTAGAGTTCACATGACCTTTCACCTAAGCAATCATAAATTGTTACTCTAATTCAAGTTTTAAAAGTATAATTAAATATCGAATTCACTAAACTAGTTGAAGCTCAATTCCTTGACTCATCAACCCTTTTTTCCCAAATTAGAAACCCTAATTCCTTAGAAATTCCTAATTAGAGCAAGCATTAGGTTTTAGAATTCTCAAGACCTCATAATTGTTGATCTCTATTCCTAAGTTTTTCTCAATTATGTTGTTCATCTCAGTTTTAACTTCTACTCCAATCTTTAAATTGTGAATTGAAATCTAAGATCAATTTCAAGTGGCCTATTCATAGAGGCATTAAGAAAAGAAAGAAATAATCAATTTAAAGAAGATAAACTTAAATTAAACGCAACAAATTTATATTAAAAGAAGGTTAGGATTAGGATCTTTCTTTTCCTAACTAAAAATATAGTTACACATAATGAAAGTAAAGGAAATAAGAGAAGGAGAGGAGGAGATTATCCAAAACTTCATGAAGCTTGATGAATCTTGCACTTTGATCTCTTAAATTTGCAGATTCTTCACTTCAAGAATCACACTAGAGAGAACTTGAGAGAAAGCTTTGTTTTATAACCGTCAAAAGTGACTGAATTCGAAGAACTTGATTGTTCATACATGTTTTCTGCAGAACGTGTGTCTAACGTATTTTGCTTTCGTTGTCAACACAAAAGTGCCAGAAGACATCAATTTTTCAAGTGTTAGAAGACATCAATTTTCCAAGCTTTTATGTACTTAATACTGACTTTTTGATATTATCAACGCAAACTCCTATGATATGTTTTAACAAAGTGAATAACACATCAAAATTAAAAAAAAATTATCATAAAAAACTTTAAAAAAACTATATTATTCACAATTTTTAAAAAACATATAAATTTTATTTATTTTTCTATAATTTATATTTATACATATTTAAAATATTTATTATTTTTTTTAAAATAACATCAAATAAGTGTGATATTTAACCCTTATCATCTACCTTATCTTTGTTTCAGCATTTCTTAATTATATAGATTTTATTTATTCTTCTGCTGATAAACCACCATTCTGTTGATTTATTTACGAAAAATTAGTTATAATTACAATATAATTTATGATTATTTAATTGTAATTCTACCTAATTTTTCTTATTTTTGTAGGAATGGTCACGCAAGCTAAGAATCCGAAAATAGGTAAGTTTTGGACTAAAGATAGGGTAAAAGAAACATAAAAAGATAATACATTTAATGCGACAATGACACGTCAGCACTACGGTGCTACAAGATTACGTAGATTGGTCGCGACGGCTAAGGAAGCGGCTGAGTCAAGCCCGGTCCACCACATTGAAACCCTAATCCACGCCTCCGAGGCTCCAAAAGCCACACCACTCTCTGGGGCGTAGGCCTGTAATTACCCCGGAGACACACCATTCCATTCTCATCTCTCTTTTAGTATCCTCCCGTAGGATTTCAGAGGCAGAAGCTCTTCACAGTACGAGTTGCAACGTCCTATTGCCAGTCTTGCTGGCACTACGGTTTTGTCATTCTAGGATTAGGATTATGGATTGTTCTATGGGATTAGTATGTTTTTATTTGTCTTATCTCTCGATGTGTAACTAATCCCCAAATCATAGGGCTATGGTGAAACTTATAATGTAACCAATTGAACCCCTTTTCCTTTTTATGAATGATTGCGTATTTCTATTCGATTGTGTTTTCCTTATTATGCATAATTAATTAATGAGAATTAATTTCTAAGTTAATTAGGGGGTAGGCGATCATACCATTGCCTAATTAATGGAACTATAAGGTAGACTGAATCTAAGGGTTTTGGAGGATCAATCGGAATCCTTGATTTCTTATCAGTTATTAATTTAACAAGTCCTTATGTTCTTTATGCTTCTCTTAATTATATACCTTGCATGATCATTAGGGGTAGTAACTCAAGGGAAAGAATATTGCTATTGCATGATCATTGGGTAGTAATAGAATTAGAACGGATGGTTAGCAATTGACTTAAATCATTCATAAGGGAATTCGGATGAAATTGGGTAAAGTTACACGGAAAACCAAAGTCTCGTATCTTTTCATAATTGAACTCGTATTTGTGCTCTTTTTTCTTTAAATTTCTTACTCTCATTTTGTTCCTTTTTTGCATTCACTTTAAATATTTCTAAACAACTCTTTTCTGGTGAGCTCAAAAATTAGGATTTAATATTTTTTTAAGATTGTTAAAATAGTCTCTGTAGGAACGATATTAAGGGTTTTAAATACTCCTTTCTATACCGACGGGTGCACTTGCCCATGGATAAAACTTTGTACGCATAGTAAACGTACAACATCTGCCAATTAAAATTTTCATAGCTTTGGACCCCTTGCTTTACAATCTCTATTAGTGGCAATATCAAGAGGATTCTGGTCCAAGTTATTTCACTCTACAATCAAAATTTACTTCGTGCTGGATTTTTAATTTTCTATCACTGTCTAATGTGTATATTTAAGAAATGATTTAAGCAAAAGGATGATTTGGAGGAAAGCATTAAATTAAAAAGGAGAGAAGAGGGTCGAATAGAGTTAAAGGTTATGGAAATAGCACATACGTATATATACTACATTGGATGTGTATATTTAAGAAATGATTTAAGCAAAAGGATGATTTGGAGGAAAGCATTAAATTAAAAAGGAGAGAAGAGGGTCGAATAGAGTTAAAGGTTATGGAAATAGCACATACGTATATATGGAGAAATTTAAAGATGTGTAACCTTTAAGAATTTATTCGTTTATGGCATGATTTTTTAAGATACAATAACCTCTTCTAAATTTTTCAGAAACAAAACTAGCAAGAAATTTTTCTATCTTCGTTACTAACGTAACAAAAGATAATGTTATATACAAAAATTTTTAGTACAACAAATATAGAAAACTAAATTTTAACCAAAAATTAAATTAATAACGGTAAGAAATAAAATCTTAATAAAAATTCAACGATCAACTTTTAAAACATAATAAACGATAATTAAAATAATTAATTTAAAATTTAAATTTAAAATAATTGATAATAAATTTTAAATATTTTAAAATTATTAATGATAATTATTTAAATAAATTTAAATATTTAAAATTAAATTAATAAGATTAATTTAAATATTTAAAACTATTTTAAAATATACAATTTTTACAACATATTATATATTGTTATTCTATATTTTTATTTTCAATTTGAAAGAGATTTATACTTTATTTTGTGTTTTTTCTCATTGGAAAGAATTAGTGGACCGAGCAAAGGGAAGGCTGCATGGGTAATTCATTTTTTAAGAATATATATTATTTATTTTCAAAATTAGCAAATTGAAAAGTTAGTACTTTTCGAAAGTGTGAAGAAATGGATTCTACGTGTGAAAGAAATGATAGAAGACCACGGCATCTTTTTATGAACGAAAAGAATGATGTCAAACTTAGATGAAATTTGGTTTGAGATAAAACATTTTCTATTTTTATTTTCTATTTGTTAATATTTAATTAAAATATAGTAAAAATTAAAAGTAGTTATTTTTATTTTTATTTTTTATTTTTTATCTTTTTAATATAAAAACTTAAAAAAATAAAATGAAATGAAAAATAAAAAACATTTTCTAAAATCAAACTTCATCTTAAAATATTTTATTAAATTTTAAAAAATAAAATATACCATTCTTCAAGCATTTTCTAAAGTAGAAACTTTCAATTATTATTATCCTCCTTGCATGACTACATTTCAAAATTTAATATTCAACATCGAGTAATTTTATTAAACTTAGTATCATAAATATATATATATATATATTAACTGGTTTTCTCAGCATCCTTCTCTTTTACACCGAATTTATTGTCTCACCTGCGCAGATAATAATAATAATAATAATAATAATAATAATAATAATAATAATAATAATAAATTACGAAAAGTATATAAAGAACATGGAGAGCATATGTACTTTAATTGTATGTATCCTTCTCTTGTTGGTAATTATAAGCAAGAATTAGATTCTTTTAGTTAATAGTAAAGAAAAATAGAAAAGTGACATCAACAAATTGGCAACCAAAGAATGACGTGAAACTTTTGTTATTTGATGCCTTCCTTACAATTATATTAAATTGATTCCATGACTAACGAAATCATATATATATATGCATTATCTTTCCTTCTTTTTTTTCTCATTAGTTTATTATAAAGCGATAACAATTCTTGTTTTGTCACTATTTTTTTATTGCATCCACTCACTACATTTATATCTTCTTTTTCAATTACACAACTATTTATGTTAAGAAATGCAGTCATCAAATATAGTATACAAAACATTTTGTCTTGTTACGTTCCGTTCTGATTTATTATTATTTTTTTCTATATTACCAATCACTACCTAATATATTATTCTTGTTATATTCTACTTTTTTTATTTTATTTCATTCTATAACTTTTACTATCATATATTATCATAAGATGTTCTTTAATAATGTTACTTTTATTTAATCATTAATATTTAGTATTTATAAATTTAAAATCAATGTCAACATTTGGATTTCATTCTTTCCGCCTCCTTAGAAAATTTATCATCCAGTACCTTTCTTGTGATGTGAAATTAAAGTTGATGCTATATTTATCTAATCAAATTAAAAATTTAAACTTTAATTTACTTTTAAATATTGAGTAATTATTCCAAACTTAAAATTAATAGCTTAAAACTTAAAAAATATAACATTAAACTTGTCTTGCAATATTAAATTTAATTAAATACCTTAATTTATCTAAACCTTATAATTAAACTTATTATTGCAATGGTAAATTTAATTAGATATTTTAGTTTTATTTAAACCTTGTAATTAAATTTATTATTGCAAGAAAGGAATCAAATGTGTATATATATTGTGTGTGTACTTGTGTATGTGTATGAATAACATTTTTTCTTGCTTACATCCATTTCTGGTAAAGCAATAGAACCTCCCACCATTTTTTTTCCTAATCTTTATTAATGTCTATTCGAACAAATCCCATCCAAGCAGTGGCTTTGTTATTGAAACGTTTGGTGACCATAGAAAAATATGGTTATTTAGAAGATTTGAAATCAGAGCTGGTGAATATAAAGGACTTGTTTTCCATAGTGAAGAAAAATGAAGAAGAACTTCTTGACACATTAACAATTGTGGATGGCTATCTTCGCAATTTCAACATATCTAAGTTGATGGAAGAAAAGGAAGACATATGCAAAAGAATAAGGAATTCAACTCAAAAGTTGCTACCAATTGGTGATCCTCAAAGTAAAATAGAAGTTGTTGAATCATCAGATAAGAATGAAAACATGCACTTACCACTCTCTTTAAGCCAAGCTAAAATGCTTAAGCTTAGGTATGAACAACTTCCTCTTATTCAAAAACGTTGCTTATCATCTCTCTTTCTTTTCCCTGAAAATGCTGTTATAAAGAAAATGCATGTAATTTATTGGTGGTTTGGAATGGGTTTCCTAGATAGGACACAGATACAAATAGCAGAAAAACAAGGTATTGAGATCTTTAATCTTCTTGAGGAATGTGAACTAATTGTACCAAATAATAATGCCAAGTGTCCCAATGTGAATAGATTTAAAATTAATCATTGGTTTGATCACAAGTTACCAAAATATGACCATGCTTGTGAAATTTATTCACAAATAAGAACCTCTTCAAATTACAAAGATGCCAGACACGATTGTTTAGTACTTGATCAAAAACAAGTTAAATTAAATGATCAAGATGTTGGTTTTAAATCCACCCATTGGAAAGCTATTTTTAACATTGGTGCTAGTTATCTTAATTTTGGACCTCAATGGATGTCTAAAATGAAGAATTTGGAGGTGCTTCATCTTGGTCGTTGGCAAGATTCAGCTTCACATCACATTGAAGTGGAGAGTGAAGAATTCTTAAAGGAGATTAGGAATCAAAAGTATTTAAAGTATCTTAGCCTTCGAGGGATATCAAGAATATCCAAAATACCACCCTTCATTTTTCAACTAGAGAGTCTAGAATTTCTTGATCTCAAGGCCTGTCACAATCTAGAAACAATACCTAATGATATTGCATCATTGAGAAACCTCAATCATTTGAATGTCTCAGAATGCTACTTGTTGGAGAGCATGCCAAAGGGGATTGAGAAGCTGACCAAGCTCAAAGTACTCAAAGGGTATGTTATAGGAAGTTCTGGCAATAGTCCTTGTAGAATTTCAGATCTTGAAAACTTGAAAAAATTAAAGAGACTTAGCATACATATAAGAAGTGAGGCTATGATCCAAGATAAGGAATTTACAAGTTTTGCAAATTTGTCAAAACTTAGGTGTCTCAAAATATCATGGGGTGTGTCTATCACCAAGTTCAATGATATTCAGATCATTTTACCCATAGGTCTGGAAAAGTTGCATCTTGAAGGCTTTCCTGGAGATCGAATTCCAACTTTGAGGCGACCTATAATAACCAAACATTTGAGAATGTATATAACAGGAGGAAAACTCAAAACTTTGGACGATATAGAACATGAAGAACATTTCCCTGGTAGGGATTATGTGAAAGTCTTGTGTCTAAAGTACCTAAAGCATTTGCAAATTGACTTACCAAATTTGCTTAAATTGTTTCCTAGTTTGACGTATGTAGAAATAAAGCAAATCCAAAATCATTCATATATTGAATGGAGTGATGTTGAAGAGAGAGATTAAAGTGAATCTGTAACATAAAATGCTTCATATATATATATATATATATATATATATATATATATATATATATATATATATTTGTAATCTCAAGAACAATGGTATTACATAATTGTATGAACAATTTTTTTCTTGAAAATATACAATTGTTTATATTGGAGATTAATCTAGTAACGATGCTAATTTTATGTAAAAATAAAAATAATAAATATGGATCACAAACATATATAGAAAGTTAAGATTAATTTTTTTAGAATTATATAATTACTAAAAAATTATATGATTTTTTATAAAAAAATATAATTTTTAATTTTCTTTTTACCATTCAATACAAAGTTTAATAATAAAAATTTATTCTTACATTCTTATATAGAAAGATCATTCTCATTTAATATATTTTTTATTTTTTTATATCTAAATATAGTGTGCTATAAAAATGAAGAAAAATTAAAAAACAAAGAAATATAACCAATCATTTAAACAAAACTTCTGTATATCTTCTATTTTCCAATCAATTATAATTGATATGAATAATATGTCATCACCCACATATTTTCAGCTTGTGCTATTGATATTAAATGAATTAAGTCATTAATCATCAAAATAATATGCAATCCACGAAAAAACTCATGTTATTGGGTAAATTTTGTTAACTCATATGGGTTGAGTTGCTATTATCTGCCCAAATTAACTAAAATGATAACAATGTCAATAATATAATATATTATTTAGATTATGGATGAAAGTCAATTTTTAAATTTTTCATCTTTTATATATATATATATATATATATATATATATATATATATATATATTTGAATGGCTTTTTTAAATTGAATAATTTTTTTAAAAAAAATAAATTTATTTATTAAAATAAGTACTAAATGTATTTTACATAAATTTATAACATACAATTTGATGATTGAATTGATAAAATTTAATAATTTATGATAGTTATTAAATAAAATTATTTTAGATAAAATTATTTTTAAAATAACTTAATCTCTTTTATATATATATATTTAAATATATTTTTAATTTATATAATTTTTTTAAAAAAAATAAATTTATTTATTGAAATAAAAACTAGATATATTTCATATAAATTTATAATATAGGATGATCATGATAGTAACCTTGTCATTAATCTCCATATAAATATGAAAAAAAAATTTACATTTATAATTTATGTTCATAATAATATTTTAGTTTTTTTTATTATCTTTTCAGGATTCCAATTTATTTTATTCTGTATTTTTAAATTGTCATATTTTTCAAATTTTTACTTTTTGTATCATCATTCTTAACCTCATTTTTCTAAAAAAAAATAGTACAATTTACTTTTTAAATTATTCAAATGTACTTAGTTTTATTTTATTTTTAAATATATAAGTTATAATCAACAATAATATCCGTTTAAATTCAAGGGAAAATAATATGCATATATTATCATTATTATTAAAAAATTATATAAATTCATTTATAAATATAACTAGAAATATGTACATATATATTAAAATTTTATAAAATTAATCAACAATATGATCATGTGAAATTTATTTTATTAATTTTATGTATTTTTTACAAGTAAAAATTTAATAAATAAAAAAATTTGTTTATAAAATTTTTGTTGTTTTTTATGATATTAAATTTAATCATATGCCATAATTTATATATGTGAAGAATTCAGTTTGAGAAACGTTACCTTGCTTCTGAGCACAAAGGCATTGTTGCACCACCTTTCCTTCAGGTGTTTACATAAATTCACCACATTTTCAATATATACTATGCATTTTGATTCAACAAATTATCATATTATTACGTCTCTTCTAAACATCCCAATCGATTTATTCTACATGTTGTCATACATTTCATGTGATTGTTAGAATTAATAACTCAAAGCAGCAGCGTAGTGTAGTCGGGTTAGTTGGACGAATCTAGTTGTTACTTTCATCTTTTAAGATAAACTTTAAATTAATAAATGAAATAAAAAAAATTATCTTATCTTATTAATTTACTAAACAATATATTAAAATAGAATATAAAAACTTATCTTTACTCTATTATGCTTATTATTATCACAAAACATATCCTAAAATCGACTGAATATTAATTTCATCCCACTATTATTGTAATTTTTAGCTTTACTAAATTAAAATGTTATATTTGATTATCTCTTTTAATAACAAATATAATGATAATAGATACAACCATAATCTTTTATTACAACGTATTATTATTAAATATATAATTTTTTTAATAAAATAATTATTGTAACAACTTAGATTAAAATGAGAGGCAAATAATTTAAAATAAAAGTTAAATGAGATTAATTAAAAAAAATAGAATCACCATCAATTTTATTTTATATTAAAAAAATTAAAATTATTTTTATTTGAAGCAAATAATAAAAATAGTTTACGAATGGTGAGACTTTAATCCCACAACATGCCTAATACATTCACCTAATATGGTTAATCTTAAATCAAATTTTTATGCTAATTAATAATAATTTTAAAATTTATTTATTTTACCTCTCTAACAAATAAATCATTTATTTTGGAATAAATGAATAAATAATTAATAAAATAAATAAATAATTGGATAAATATAAAGTTGATGGATAGAAAATTTATTTAAATAATAGTTAAAATTAAAATAAGCATAAACATTATATAAAAAAAATAATTTTGACTTGACGGTTTAATTCTCGTTCTTACTTATCCTCTGATACATTCAAAGTCACGTAATTTTTTAAAAAATAAATTAAATTTATCCCTTAAATTAACGTAAAATTTATAAAAAAAAAAGGAGAATTTAAGAACATTACCATTTAGGTGATTAAACTAATGACACGTTCGTCGCAAACGCGAAAAAATAATTTCTAAATTTCCCCCAAACTATTGGTATAGTATAAGGTGCAACCTAGGTCATCTCTCAAAGATCATTTCATGATTCTTAAGCAACTTAGGAGAAAGTTAGAAAAAGGAGGTTTTGTAAAGATGTGATATTAAATGCTAAATACAAAATACAGAACGAAATTAATTTCACTTAACAATAATCAACTCAAGGAATTCAGAGGCTATTTTCATAACTAATCATTGATCACTAAAATCATGCATTGTGTTTATCAACCTAGGATCATCTGGAACCCCTAAAATGATCCTTGAATTCTCTACTGATAAACCTCTCAGAATTTAATTGATTATGATCAACAAGATTAGTAACCACTTAATCTTTTATCTAAACCAATTTCACAATCAGAATTCAGTTGAAGTAAGTAATAAAATGAAAACCTTCAATTCAATTACTTAATTTCTACTCTTCAAACTTTTGGAAAATGATTTACCAATCAAAAACCAATTATAAATCAATTATGCATTAATCAAAATACGTCAACCGATCAAACTTTGATTAAAGAATAAAATTGAAGAATATAGTAAAGTAGAGTAGAAACCACTTAATAAGCATGTAAATAAAGATCAAGACCTCAAAGTTAAAATGAAAATAGCTTGAATCCTTGAATTGAAACTACGAACCTAGCCTTCCATGAAGGAGGCAAACTAACAACAAATAAATCCTAAGCCTTTCATGTAGGAGGCAACTAACAACAAATAAATCCTAAGCCTTCCATGTAGGAGGCAACTAACAATAAAGAAAAACTAAGCCTTCCATGTAGGAGGCAAACTAACAAGAAAGAAAGAAAGATGGAAAATGATATTGGAGTTGATCTCCAAGTGGTGTGTCTCTCCTCTTGTAAACTCTTCTATTTATAGAGGATTTTTTGAGGCATCATTTTCAGAAAGTCACCAACTAGGATATTACTTTTCTACCCTTTTATTGCTTTCACATGGGCTTTGTTGAAAATGCAAAACACTTTTGAATTTTTGTCACCAATTAGCACAACAATTTTGACTTTCTTGCACCGCAATTTCGGATGTTCACATGTCCGAATTAGAGCTTGACTTCTGAACACAAGTTGTAACCCCGGATCTTAGCTATCCAACAGATTTGATTTCATCTCAATATGACTTCTGTATCTCAAGATATGGCCGGATCTTTGCACACTGTTCAAATTCCATGTCAGCAACACTATCTCATCTTTTGAGATAATTTCGGAGTCCTAAACATCCCATTTAGAGTCTGCTCTTGCTTTGTAACTGTGGACACTTCTTTAAACTTTCATTCAAGACAGATTTCATGATTTTTGGATGTCTAAAACTCCTATTATGCTCAAAATACTATAATAGTGTCATTTTAATCAGGTAAGCAAAGAAATTCAATTAAACTTCATATGAACCCAAACTCATAAAATATGACAAAGATCATTTAATTGAACATATAAGAAGTCTTAATGAGATAAAAGTAAGAGATAATTATTCATGAAATCTATGCTTATCAACTAACAACAAAGTTAACAAAACATCTCATCTATATTATCTATCCATGTAGGATTAAGTTAAATTATTTATAAAAATTAAATTAAATTAAAGAGCATTTTTACAATTCATATGTTCTTAATTAAAACATTAGATTAATAAGATATCTCATCTAAATTATTCTTTTTAAGTAGAATTAAATTAAATTATTTATAAAATAAATTTTTTATTTTATATTTTTAAAAAAATTAAATTAAATTTATATATATACATACATATAGCTTAAGAATTCAAGATTTAGCTATTCCATACACCCACACATTTTGTATGAACCATTAAAAAAAAATATCGATAGTCCAAAATAATATCTACATTTATATTTTATAATATTAACATAAAAAAAAACTATGTTATGAATATAGAACCAAAATATTACGTTAAAATAAAAAGGTAGAAGAAAATTCCAATAAAAAACAACAAGAATAAAATTTAATGAAAAGAAAGGATTGATATCTTATTTTAAATAGATTTGATTAAACAAGTATATATGATTTAATCATAGGTTCTAATTTATTTTTTTCTATATTGTTATTTTTTTCTTGATCTCAAGTTTTTTTTCTATTGTTTTTTTTTAATCTCAAGTTTTTTTTTTTACAATTTCTCTTTTAGTTTTGGTGTATTTTTATCTCTTTTATTTTAAAACTTTATAGTATTTAGTAAAAAAAATAAAATTAACTTTTTATTTATACTAATATCCAATATATTAATTTAACGTATTATTGTATTAATCTATTTTTTTATAATTATTCATAGACTAAATTAATTAGCTTTTTGCACCATATAATTTTGAGTTTTCTTCTTGTATACTTCAATTGTATTAACTCTACCGTGGCTAACACAGCTACAATTACATTGTTGTTCCTATATTCCTATAGACGTCTTTTCTTGGTATTTATAGATTTAAATAATAATAATAATAATAATAAATATTATAAATGAAATAATAAATAAAAATAATAATTATAAAAATTTAAAAGATAAAAAATTTAAAATATTAACAAATTAAATACCAGAAGGTAAAATATTAATGTTCAAATATTTTTATTCAATTTTTTTTCTAAATTTATTAAAAGTAAAAGATGCAAATAACATAAATAAAATAACAATTTAGTGTTTCATTAAGAGAGAGAATAAAAATTATCTAAATTTTCTACATTTTTATTTGTTATGTTTTATTTACTAGTAACAATAATAAAATAAAAATTTAATTGAAATAAATAAAATATTAATAATTTAAATAAATAAATATTTAAAATTAATACTAATATAATAAAAATTAAATAAAATATAACATAGATAATAAAAGATTAGATTGAAATTAATAGTAATAAAACAAAAATTAAGTTAAAATGAATATAAAAAGTAAATAAACACTTAAAATTGATAAATGATTAGAATTAATAATTACAAAATATAATAAATAACATAAAATATAAAATTGAAGAAGATTGAGGAATATTTATACAATAAAAAAATAAATAAATAAAAGATAATGTGTGATAGGTAAACTTTAATATTTTAATTTTTAATTTTTATTATTTATAGAATATTTCAAACAATCAATAAAAAAAATTAAAGCAAGCATAACAAAATAAAATATAATATAATAAAAGAATAAAAAATGTTAAAAATATAATAATAACAAGAATAATAATAAAATATAGATAAATAAATAAATTTAAAAAATATTTTTTAATTATAAAAAATTAAAAGAATAATATATAATAGATAAAATCTAGTATTTACCGTGTTAATAAATTTAAAAAAAAATAATCTTTTTTTCGACTTAGATATAAATTAGACCGATTCTCTTTAACAACATTTTTTGAGTCAAATTCATGCATGTGATTGAAAAAAAAATGATTTAAAACATGAGTTAGATTAAAATTTTTCACAAAAAATAATCAATTAAAATAGACAAAAAAAACACATTGTTGCTTATATATACATATGCAAATTTAAGTTGGATCTCCTCGTAATAAAAGATCAAGTTCAAATGCCATGTTATTTTATATGGTAATCTAACTCATGACAAAGGCAAAAACATACACTAATTGTGAGATATTAAATTACAACTCATTCTACATAACTTGTGAATTTGTTGAAACACTATTTCTAGAATTAATCCTGTTCTACATCATAGCCCCACAAGAATCATTTTTGACAAACTAGTAACATTGCACTTTGCATCCCAATCCAATTTTAATTTCATGATCACATGCACCAAACACGTTACTAGCTAACTTATTGTTGTACACTCTAATAGTACTGAACAAGTACCAAGGTTTCTATATAAAGACTATGTACATAGATGAATATGAATCATTAATTGTCACCTCTAGAAATTCAGTAACCACAAAAGTGTAGTGTTAGGATGATAACTTACCCTATTGAACTGTAAAAGAAGATCTTGAACATTATTGCTTAGAGAAACATTAATTTATATACACATTTACACTCAAACTTAATTAATTAAAGTTTGAAACTTTTCCCTAGTTCGATTACCAACTAAAAGAAAAGAAACACCTAACTTGGGAGGCTCATTTAATTGATTTGGATCATAACAATCTCATCAACAATAACGGTGTTAAATCTATCTCTCTAAACACATTTTCAACCACCCATAATAATCCATCTTTAAACAAAATCTAAAAAGCTATGACCAATAATCTAGCTATTATAAATAATGGTAATATGGGACAAGAATAACTCAAGCCTTCAAACACTTCCCTTTTCAGCTTTCATTGCTCAACACTAGTGTGTGTGGCCTATTTGTTTTCTCAATGAGAAAGGTTTCCACTTTGCAATGCGCACTTTTGCGCCTCTTTGTTCCTTTTTTGCTGGTTGCCAGCTTCACTTGTGTGATTTCTCTTGTGCCAACAACTGAAGTTTCAGGTTTGTGGCTTATGCTAATTAATGCTGACACATTAATTTTATGTTGGTTTCTTATTTAGTTCAAGAAATAAGATAATTTTTTTTGTCTTCAATTTAATTGGTTTTAGTCTTTACATTCAAAAAATAATATGTTTTTAGTTTATTATTTAGGAGTAAAAGCATGAATGTTTTTGTAATTTAGAAACATTGAAAACGATTAAAATTTAAATATGGTTAATTTCAAAGAAAACAAGAATAAAATCATATTTAAGTCTTTGTCATTGAATATGTATAAAATATGTATGCATGGTAATGGAAAAAAAGGTGTTGATTTTAAAATTAATGGTTAAGATTTTATCACACTTTTTTTTAAAAAAAAATATTTTGTACACAAGGTAAATTTTTTTAAATTATAAATTTTTAATAAATATTTATAAGAGAAAATAAGAAAGTAAAGTGAATTAAATTTTTTTAATAAATTAAAATCAACTCATACATATCAGGTTTTGAAAAATTTATATGATTTTTTTTAAAAAAATATTGATTTTGATGCACACACGTGAAACAATTTAAAATTACAACCATGAAGTTATATATGTCTAACTTATGTATTTTCTTTTTTGTTTTAAATAGGAAATGAAGTGAACATCAACGAAATGCCACTAAATGAAGACATGACACAAAGTAACTTACAAGGACTTGATGAAGAAGAAAAATTTAAAGGATTTATCCCAAAACATATTCCCATTGTTAAACCTATCCCAAAGGTAATTCCCATTGTTAAACCTATCCCAAAGGTAATTCCCATTGTTAAACCAATACCAAAACCAATTCCATTTGTTAAGCCTATTCCATTTGTTAAACCAATTCCTAATGAAGAAGAAAAATTTAAAGGGTTTTTTCCAAAACCAATTCCTATAGTTAAGCCTATTCCAAAGCTAATTCCTATTGTTAAGCCAATACCAAAACCAATTCCTGTTGTTAAACCTATCCCAATTCCAGTTTATAAACCAGTACCAAAACTAATTCCAATTGTTAAACCCATTCCTATTATTAAAACTGTACCAAAACCAATTCCAATTGTTAAACCTATACCAAAACCATTTATTGTAAACAAACCTATCCCTACCATTCAACAAGAGGAATTTTTAAAGCCAAAGCCTTTTTTCAAGAACCCTATTCCTAAACTACCCCTACACCACAAATTTGAAAAACCACATTTTCCAATTCACAAACCAATTCCTAAGCCAATTCCAACTCCTTAAGATGTTAAAGAGTCTTTCTATGCAATAGCTATGCCATATCTCAAAATTAGTTGTGTTTGCATAATCCTATAGTACCTTACTCATGTACTGTATTGGAATATATATATATATATATATATATATATATATATATATGTAATTGATGCTTTCTCTCTTTAATAAAATTTTCACTATTGCCGTTTGTGGATTGATTGTTAATTCAAGAATGGTACTATTTACTTTGTGTTACTATATTTAGAGTATGACTACTCACATTGAACTAACTAATTACAGCACACAAACAATTAGGGATATATATGTCACTTTTTTCTTAAAAGAAATATGTTAACAAATTATAATTTTAAATTAAGTTTACTAGTATTTTAATTTCTAGAGTACTTTAGTTTTTATAAATTAATCTTTTATTTAAAGGAAATCTGTTAGTCTCAAACTTTTATCATTAATTTTAAAATTTCTTTTTAATGTTGTTTGCATATTTTTAAAAAATAAACTAATTTACATAATTTTTTTTAAAAAATAATTTATTTTATGTTAAAAGTTAAAAATAAATTTATAAAAATTAAATAAATCAAACTAAAATATTGGTAAAATTCTTTTAAATTTGTTGAAATACTCTACTCTAAAATATACAGCTTGTTAATATGTACATATATCAAACTAATTAATTACATAAAAATTCATTACTACACGCACGTATATGGAGTTGAGATTTGAGACCCATTAAACACGTACAATGCTAATTATTAATCACCTAAGAAACAAAATTCAAATAATAATAATATTATATATTTTTAAGGGAGGGAACAATAATGCAAACTATGACATATTAATATACACAAAAAATCGTTAGAAATGTGTATCTTAAGAAAAAACAAGAAACATTAATCTTTCTCTTTAGTATTGAGAAACAAAACTTCATCAATCTTCATTTCTTTTATCTTGAGAAAGTGTTGCGGTAAACAAGATATTCTTCCCTTTTCTGGACGGCTAGAGTTTTCCGAAAAAACATATACTTAAGCTATCTAATGAAAAATAACTTATATAGAATAATACGATATTTTCATAAAAATTTAAATAATTAAATCAATCATTATATAATTAATTATTAATTTTTATGATTAATTATTTAATAATTCTAATAATTAATTAAACGAATGCTAGTCCATAAAAAGCTAGCATTCCTTCGCTTAAATACCATCAATTTAATTATTTGAAAAAAAATCATTAACAAAAGTCTAGAAATAATGAATTTACAATAATGTAAAACTTATATCTGATAGTGAATTTACATTATAGGTATATCTACCCTTTTTTTTCAAGGTATATTTAAACTACATTTTAGAATCATGTGTCAAGATGAATAAAATGTCCAATTCCACGGATCAATGCATAGAAACTTGTTGATTAATAATATTCAGAAATTTTGTACTTTTAACAATGGGTAATGACAGATTACACTTTCACTCTTAAAGTTTTATTAATATTATATTACATTTTTTTTACAATATCTTTTTCTAATTTTATTATAGTTATATAAATAAATAAAATTTAAATTATAAAAATAAAAATATCAAGTAAAATTTTATTAAACTTTAACGAATGAATATAATTTTTACTTTCATTTATGTTAAAGCTTAATACTGGATTAGTAGCAGTGGCAAGCACATTCAAATAGACCTAAGCCAATCTTTTTTCTTGGAGCTTTTTCTTTTCTCATTTCTTTAAAATATTGAGCATGTTAGTTAATGGACCTTGAATTATAATATTAAAGTAACTTATCATTTATTATCATTTATCTATCTATTAAAAGCCTAGATCCACATGTACATGTGCAAAAATTGTAAATTATTCTTGTAATTAAAAATGAATCAATGTTTTCATTAAATTCATCTGGTGGGTTAATTACAAACATTGACTAGCTGTTCAAGTTGAGTTACCTCTTAATTTAGAGGAATGGAGTTCAATCATTCATGAATTGCCCCATAAAGCTCCCTTTTTTAAAATTTTGATCAATGAATTTTTCTTAAATTTTTTTACTTTAATTTTCGGTTAAAAATATATAAAATAAAAAATCAAATACAATCTAAGTTATGTTACCATTTAAAATATGAGTATACTCTTATTTTAATTTCTCAAATTATAAGTGTCATTTAGTTTAGTCTCTAATTGTATAAATTTTGACTTAATAAATTTTTTGGTCTCTAATTTTTTTTGTTTTTTGAGTTCTTGTCCATTATTTATAATTCCTATATGTTTTTGTCTTTTATTTTTGGTCACTAGCTAGTTTATTTTTTAGTATCTATTTTTTTTATTACTCCATTCGTTATTAATTTTAATTCCTTATTATTAAAAAAGATCAGAACTAAAAAAATGTCCAAAAATAATTGATAAGGACAAAAAGCAAAAGACAAAAACAGATAAGGAGTAAAAGTAATGGACGAAAACTAAAATGAAAAAATCACAAAAAAAAGAGATCAAAAACTTATTTAAATTAAATGTTATTTTAATTAATTTTATAAAATGATATTCATTTTAGTCTTTGTTAATAAAAAATTAAGTAAACAAATTAAAGAATTTTTTTAAAAAATAAATAATTAAAATAAATATTTTACAAAATAAGGAATTAGAATGAATAAAACTTACAATCCGAAGGATTAAAGTTGGGATCAGATTATTCAGATGAATAAACCCATTAATCAAAGCATCTCAACATTGAAATTTTTATCATTTCATTAAGTTTGATTCTGTTATTTTGTGCACACCCACATTCCATTGTTACGACGACGTTTTCTCCTAATATTTTAAAAATCTTATTTAAATTTGGTTCTAATAAAGTGGGACCAGATTAGTCAAATGTAATATGGTATTCAAATATCAAAACCATACTTCAAAAGATTAAAGAATCAAATAAATACACATATATACAAAATATACAATATTAATTTTCAATTATTTAAATATAATAACTGTTGACGAATCCAAACATGTGCACTGTGCCATTTGTATAGGTTAAACATGAAAGTTGAGATTGAAACGCAAAAAAAAAAGGAAAAAGTACAATAATCAGCTACGTGGTCCCTTCAATACGACACCGTTTCTTTACACGCTGTTCCACCTGAAATTCGAGCTTCCTTCGAATCGTTAATATCTCAATTTCAGGTTGGAAACTTTGTCCATTTTTGCTTACTCGGTTCTCTTCAAAATCTGCGTTAGGAAACTCTTTCATAAGCTTTTGAATTTCGTGTTGTTCAATTGCTTTCTATTATAAATTTTTTTTTACATCATCTTGCTTCCTAGTTTTTTTTAAAATAAAATTTGCTTAATTTTAGAGGTGTGAATTGTGATTTGAACATCAGAAACAATGGTGAAGGACACTACCTACTACGACATATTAGAGGTCAATGTTGATGCATCTGCTGCAGAGATCAAGAAGGCTTATTATATTAAGGTAATTAATGCGCTTCACTTTTTCTGATTTGTGCATGCTGAAACTGAGATTTGATGATGTTATTATATTACCCTAACTGGGGAATTTGTGGATTTGTTGTTAGTATTTATATTTTAGAAGCAATTAGGTAGTTGTATAAATCTGCCTTCAGTTTGTTTGTTATTTAATTTTTTTCCCTTTCTGAGACTGGTACTAGTTTGTTCAGATATCTCCGCTGCTTTGATTATTTTAGCATTTCCTAGTTTTGAATTGTTTATCGAATTTTGTGTTCAATAAGCCCCAAAAAATTGAACTCCTGAAGTTTCCTGGTGATCTTGTTCTGCATGCAGACAACATTTATTTGGTGGCACAGTGCAGTGCTAACCTTCATCATTCGATAGTCTGCTGAGATGATGTGAATTTTCCATCTGAGCAAACCCTTAATTTAGTGCTCCAATTACATGCATCATGCCCTCCCAAAAAGTTTAGCCACCGTATTAGTCCTTCAAATATTTAAGGTGTTACAATATTAGTCTTCGAAAGATTTTATCATCAAATAATTCTCTGAAAAATTTAATTTATCAGCAAATTTGTCCCATAACGATCTGAAATGGAGGACTAAAGTGGTAATAAATAGAATCTCTGAAGGATTTACCAAACTATTTGCAGGTCTTATGTGATGACGCATGTAGCTTTGGAGAACTAAATTCAGGATTTACTTGTTCTTATTATTTTCTCCCTTTAACCATGTGATTATTTTCTTAGCTGCTGAGCTGGGGTTTGGGAGAATTGCAGAATAGTAAATGAAACAGTGGCTTATTTCTACTTACTTTTAGGTTGGATATTTAAAAGATTATGTTCATGCTGGTTTTTTACCGTTTCTTTTCTTCTGAATGAATAATTTTTTTTTGGTTGAGCTTGATAATTCCTGCTTTTGTCACTTTGATGACTGATGATACATGTATTCCTTTCTCTCCCTTCCCTTTGCAGGCAAGAATAGTTCACCCTGATAAAAACCCAGGGGATCCTAAGGCTGCAGAAAATTTTCAGGTAAGCACTAAGAAGCTGAATTTTGGCTTCAGAATACTAACCAATATTACTGGATTTCATTAACAAAATTATTTACATCTTTCTGTTAAATAATTGGTCATGGAATCAAACATAGGATATTTATACATTTGGATCTCTCCCTCTAATCAGTTTGCTTTATTTTTCCTTATTATACTTTTATGTCTGGTATCTATGCCAGATGCTTGGTGAGGCTTACCAGGTTTTAAGTGATCCTGGGAAGCGTGAAGCATATGATACGAATGGAAAGGAGGGAGTACCACAGTAAGTTAACCTGTCTTAACAGTAGATAACTAATAAGTAATTAAGCTCCATCAAATGGTAAAGTGCTGCCTTTGCATAACTCATTTAGATTATTATCATAAAGCAATTTCTGATCTAATTGTTTAATCTCTGTCATTAACCTTCACGCTTCTCACTATTTTCAATTATTAGTCAGATTGAAACTAGAACCAAAATTATGTATTCTTCACTGAATTTATGCCGTGTTCCTGACCAGATACTTGTATGATTTAAGTCCAGAAAATGGGTTTGCAGCTACTGTAAAAGGAAGTTAAAAATGAATAACAAGGAGAAAGATAGAGACAGAACAAGCACTATCCATGGCTGTATTCTTCACTGCCCAGAAGTCAAAACTATGCTCAATCCTTGCATTTCCCTTTTCTCATCCCCTTTTCTTCACTTCCCCACAATGGAGCACCTCCCCTTGTTACCCCTCTCATACCTCACATTCCCCACAATGTCCAGCATAGGAAGGTGCCTAACACAACTTGAGTCCTACATTAGAAGTATGAGATTCTAATGTAGGGTTTATAAGGCCTTGGACTCCAAATAGAACGACTAGATTTTGTGGTATGGTTCAAGTTCTTATAGATTGATATCAAAGTGTTTCACCATGTTTCTTGGTCACAAACAGGTGGCGCAGGTGCTGGGTGATGACACTGACATTACAGTATTTGGCCAGGACTAGTCAAAGGGCTAGGGTGCAAGTGGCCCACACAGGGTCAAGGCAGTAAAACATGGTGAAATGTTATGATACAATTGCAAGGAATGGGGTTTGGGTCTTACATTAGGAGTATATGATTGTAGGATGGTGTTTATAAGGCCTTGAACTCTTCCAACTACAACAACTAGCTTTTATGGTGTTGTTCTCCCAAGATTCTTATCATATTGCAAGTGGTTCTTGCCAACATATCATAGGTTTTGTTTCTTTCTCCCAGGTCTAACCAACCTCCTTAGTGAAACTCCTTGAAGATATTTATTCTGTTTTAGGTTTAGCTTATTGTTAAAATAGGCTTCTAATCAAAATTTTATTGAGAAAGCTTTTGAAAAAGAAAAAAAAAAATTTCCTTAAAATTATTCATATTAAAGAAACATAGTCATTATAGTGGAGACTGGAGACCTACTAACCAAGGAATCTTACTATCTGCTACTAAAAGTCGTTATATTTAAAGGTTGAGAGAATGAAATTATCCGTTTTGTATTGCAATAGAATGACAAAATATATACAAGAGGACGGCATCTCCATCCACGATTTCAGGACTAAAATCATCTGGTGCCACAAAATCAAGATTGATTCTAACTTCACATAGCTAAAAAGGAAAGGAAAACAATAATAGCTAATCTGCAGTATATTTAAATCGTCCCGAAATTCTCCATGCATTACTGGTGCATTGTAGTTACTAATATGAAAGTAGTAGCCTTTTATGAATGGTTGTCACTGTTGTATTTGACTATGTGGAGCTTGGCTTACAGTGCCTAGTTTACAAGAATGCTCAACAGGAAAATAAACTCCTAAAATTAATATCTGACATAACTCCCAGATTTTGTATCAATCTATCAACTGGATTAAGGATTGAGTATGCAACCAGAATTTCCTATAATCTTCATTATTTTATGTTTTAAGATGAATCTTAGTATGTAACAAGTTTTGAGTATTAGTTCTTTAATTGAGAAAATCTGTAGAATACACTGATTTTTATTTTATTTTATTTTGCAGAGATTTCATGATGGACCCTACAACTGTATTTGGAATGCTTTTTGGAAGTGAATATTTTGAAGAATATATTGGAAAACTTGCACTGGCTTCTTTAGCATCTATAGAAGTTGATGAAAGCTCACAGGATCCTGAAGTTCAAAAGCAGAAAATTCAAGAAAAGATGAGAGTATTATGTTTTTTCTTGTTCTCTGACAGTTTTCCACATGCTTTGTACTATTCCCCCTCCTCTTACTGTGGTAGTTGATGCCATTTCCTGATTTTGTATCTGCAGACAATGCAGAAGGAAAGGGAGCTAAAGCTGATAATGTTGCTAACAGATCGCCTGCAACCATTTGTAGATGGGCGAGAAGATGAATTTACAACATGGGCAAAGTCAGAAGCACGTGATCTTTCAAAAGCTGGTAAGCTCCTCTGTTTATCATGTAATATTAATAATGTACAGGTGATCCAGAATTTAGAAGTGTCAATTACTGAAAATTTTCATTTTCAAGAATGTCAACTTGTTGTCTGTGCCAGTATGCATTCTAGAGTTGCCTATCAATTGAGAGTTGAGACATTTCTTTAGCACTATTTGAGGTTTTAATATATATGGACATAAAATAATTACCCTGGTTTACCAATGTAATTGATGTTTTCAGTTTTTATTTGACAGAATATTGTTTTAGAGTGAAAATATCAGTTTTTAAATATAAATGAAATTATTCAAAGAAAGTTTAAACCGTATTCTATCTAGTGTATTTTTTATTCTTGCAAAATGTTTCAATTTGTTATTTAAATGACATTATTTCCCACTGAAGGAAAAGGTCCAAATAATGTCTAATTTCTAAGCATATTATACCATGAAGTTTTGAGTCTGTTATATTATAGTCCTGGCTTTCTAGAGTTGGTTTATGAGGGTTCTTACTATGTGAGGTGTGTAATTAGGTTGTGTTTGTATTGTACCAGTTGTTATACCACTTTTTTTCTACCTGACTGAAATACTTCATCATGCTTTGGCTGCATGGTTGATGATTCTATTTCATGGTTATATGAAGGAATGAATGGTCCTATGCTTGTAAGCAAGAAAAGGTATATTAATATAGGCTTTATTCTATAAAATTTTAATGTACTCTTACTGAGGCAAGATTCTAATGTACTCTTAGAGTACTAAACTCAATTCACTAAAACTGCAACTTGTTGACAGCAATGGCATAACCATGCATGTCATTGGATATTTGGATTAACTTTGAAATTATTATAAAATTTATATTGAATATTAGGTGTTGGAGAATTACCCTCGGAGTACCTTAGAATTTCTCATTCCAGAGAAGTGGAGTTATGATTCCGTGTGCTCCATGGAATGGGATTTCAATCTTTTTTCCCAACATATCATCATGATTTTTTATGAAGCGCAGGACATGTGAAAAATCAACATGATAGGATCCATTCTTGTATAAGATAGAACCTTCGCTTATGTAATGCAAACACATGTATTTTATCATGTTTATTGTTTCCTCTTTATGTTATCAGTTTTAATCTCTAACAGCAACCTTTTGGGCAAGTGATGAAAATGTCGACATACTTGCATAAAAGGCTTGACAGAGCTATTGCTAGGTAACCGGCATTAATAGTTAGTTACCCATTAATAGATAGTTACAATATATTAGTTAGTTAGGTAGTGGGTTAGCTATTGGTGGCTGGGCCTGGAATGATTAGAGCGTATGCTGCCTCATGCCTATAAATAAGAGGAGCTTGAGGGGGGAGGTATCTTGTCATTCTGTAAGGATTGTGCCTTTGGTCATAGGGAGGGGCAGATCCTTGAAGTTCTGCAAGTTAAGCACTGTATTCAAGGGAAAATTCCTTTATTCTTTCTAATAATATATACCGAGTTCCTATCAGCTATTGTAAAGTTCATGCAGGAAAACAGTACGTTTGTTCAATCCTGGTTCTTTTCTTCCTTTGGATTTTTCTAAAACTCGTATCTGACATTATTTTCAGCTTTTGGAGAGGCCATGCTGCATACAATTGGTTATATCTACACACGAAAAGCTGCAAGGGAGATAGGAAAGGATATGCGGTATATGAATGTTCCCTTTTTGGCCGAGTGGGTACGAGATAAAGGACACCGTATAAAATCACAAGTGACAGCAGCCTCAGGTATTATTATTATAATTATTTAGTTAATCTCAGCTCTTATAACTGATTTTAAACATTCAAAAGGAATAGGTTTTTATTGGAAAAGTAGGTATTTATTATATCAAAAATATAAAAATGTAATAATACTTATTTTTCCAATAAAAACTTATCATTTTTAGATGCTTAGCATTTTCCTATTATTATTATTATTATTATTATTATTATTATTATTATTATTATTACTATATTTGGGTAGTGTTTCAAGTCTAAAGAAAATGGAACTAATCTATTTCTGTAGGAGCTGTGTCCCTGATTCAAATACAAGAAGAGCTCAAGAAGCTAAACCAAGAAGAAAACAAGGAACAAAGCATAGTAAAAGCTATTGAAGAAAAGAAGGATGCTATGATTAATTCCCTATGGCAGATCAACGTTATAGATATTGAATCAACTCTGTCACATGTCTGCCAAGCAGTAAGTTGTAGCATTTACTTTCTGTATTAGTCTTGGTAACTTTGAAATAACAGTATTGCCTCTTACTTATCTGTTGTGGATGACATTTCTTAATGTGTGGTTCTGTGACCTACTTGGGAAGAAATTTCACTTTGCTGGCTTTATGCCAATATTCTTTCTGCATTTTTTTTAACCCTCAATTTACTGTTAGCCATAATTAAGGTAGAAACAACTTGGACAGGATCTCGGTGTTACTATCTTTTATATGCTTAATTGTTTTTTTGGTTTTTCTAGTTAATATTATGTGCGGTTTTTCCAAGTTTTTTCGGAACCAATTAAGCCCCTCTACTTTTCAAATTAAGCAAATTTGACCCCTTTGTTGATCTTTTTCTACTTAAAATCTATAAATTTTAATTTTATTTTTACTCGAAATCTTTAGAATTTGAGTTGATTAAATTCGTTCACTCAAAAATCACTAATCAAAATATCAAATTATATTAAGAAAAATCTAAATTTCCCTTCTTGAAACTCTGATATCATATCTTATATAATCCTTCAATGTTTTATCAAGTTTCCATTAAATTTCTTAATTCTGAACTTTTAAAATTATTTCATATCCCAAATCTATCATAAACCCTCCAATATTTGGATAGAAAATAATAATATGAGGATTTAAAGTAAATAATAATATAAAAAGGACAAAATTTACTTAATTTTAAAACTAGAGGGACTTAATTAGTTAAAAAAAAATAGAAAATCAAAATCACTCACATTCCAGATTAGAGGGATAAAAAATGCAATTAAGTCTATTATTTACCGAAGCTAATGGTGGACTAAGAGCTCTCTGCAAATATTTACAACTCATATGCATGCAATAAAATGATTAATAAGTATAACATTTATGTTGAAATATCAATTTATCACCTGTTTTAGAACATAGTTTTGTTATTTTTCTCAGGTTCTTAAAGATCCTAGTGCCTCCAAAGATGTTCTGAGGTCTCGGGCCAAAGCATTGAAAAAGTTAGGAACTATCTTTCAAGTAAGTGTTTTCATTGATTATCTTATATGATTGCGCATTAGCATGAAGCAAGGATTTCAATAATCACCTGTTCCATTTTTGTTTACATCTAATTAAGAATATTTTGTTTTTCTTTTTAGGGTGCTAAGACGGCATATAGCAGAGAGTGCAGCCTACGCCACGAAGCTGACAAACCGGCGGATGCTGCTTCCTCATCATAATCATCTTCTCCGATTTGTTTGATTGATATGGTTATGTATTGTGTTCTTATGGCCATTTGGTTCTCACTGGATTTTGAACTTTGTTTCTTCCTGTATTAAAAAGCAAGAAAGGAAAAGAAAAAACAAAGAAGTTAAAAGAACAATTGTTCCAGTGCCTTTTATAGTTATGGTATGTAGTTTCAATTTAATTTATGGATTGCACTAACCTGCCATAGTGCCATCTGTATGTAGTTTTCCAGCTTCTAGTTTGTAAAGCAAGTGCGTTTATCTTAATGAGTACTACAGTATTTCCTCTTAAATTTTAGGCAAAATTAGTAAATTAGTCTCTTAATTTCTTTTTTATGTTTCGGATTGGTTCTTTGACCTTTTCTTTGTTTAATTTTGGTTCTTTAACTTATTTTTTAACAATTTATTTAACTAAGAGTTAGAATTCGAACCATCCAAAAAATTCTTTTTTGTCTAGTGGATAAATATTACTTCTTTTGTTTTATTTGATATTATATATTTGTTTTAAGGAAAATTTTCAGTTTAATATATTGAAAAACTATTCTCAGTATTCTAGTTTTTCACTTTCAGCTGAAATATTATTTTATTTTAATATATTTTTATAATTTGATCCTTTATTTATTTGAGTCATAAGTTTAATATTATTTTATTATTTTTGTAATAATTTTATTAATTTTGGTATATTTATTTTTTATGTTATCATTAAATAATATATTTTAAAATTTATTTTAATTATTATATTTTAAAAAAAATAAAACATTAAACTTTTTGATAAAAATTAACATTATTAAAAAGTTACATTATTAATATAAAAATTAAAAAATAAATTTTTTAAAAATTATTTAATTAAATTTAATATACTTTTTGTTCAAAGAAAAAAATATCATACATATCAACTTTTAGTTAATTATATCTCTATTTTTCATTTTATATTTATTAGTTGGTTTAACAATTAATTTTATTAAATATTTTCAATGTAATTGTTAATTTATCAAATTGTTTTAGAGTTTTCAATTTTTTTAGTTTAAGTTTTATTATTTTTTTAATTTTTAGCTAATTTATTCATTGGGTAAAACTTGGATGTTGCGCAATAAGATGTTGTTAGTAGAATCTCCATTCAAAATTGATGTTTCGGTAATTAGAGTCTCCAATCAAAATTGATGCTTCATTTATCAACCTTTAATGCCCGACCTTTATTACCTTTAGTACCGACCTTTAATAAATGTTAGCAATAAAGTTTGATTTTAGTTACCAAAATAAAACTTCAATTTTGATTCGAGAAAAGTATTAATAGCATTTATGGTATTTCATTTAAGTTTTGTCCTCTTACAAATCACAATTCACACATGTGCATAGAGTTTCAAGTTAAGTAGAATTGAAAAGTGATTAATAACTTTAAAAAATTGTTGATTAAATTAAATTTTTTAATAAAATTAACTATTAAACTAGTTAATAAAAAATAAATAAGAATGTAATTATTAGACTTAAATTTAAATAATATAACTTTTTTAATTATAAATTTTAATATTTTATTTTATTTAAATTAAATTATTATATTAAAAATAAGAATAATATTATTAATCATTTATATTTATATATTTTTATTAAATAAAAATAAAATAATATTAATAAATTTATAGTTATTTTGATGATTTCATATAAAAAAGAATTTTTGATTTTATATTATTTATGTTGTGTATTTTTGTTCAAAAAAATCATATTAATAAATAAATAGATTTTCTTTTCTTGATCCTAATATTTATTTTTAATTTTTATAAATAAATTTTAAATAATATTTGAATGAAAATTACTTATTTTATTTTTATATTTTAAAATTTTTATCAATAAAAATTAAATATTTTATTATAAATAATTTAAATAAATATTTAATAAACTAAATTAAATATGATTAAATAATAAAAAATAATATTTTATAATAAATGAAGAATCATCAAATAAAATGTATTAAAGATAAAAGTAAAAGAATAACATCTAGTAACTAAAAATTTAAACTTTAGTGAAGGTAGCTTTTGAAAAAATGATGGCAGTTATTAAAATAGTTACCATATCAAAAGTTAAAATAATTTTTAAAAAATTCAACTAGTTATTTCATATTTTATCTAACTGAAATATTACCAAACACACTCAACAAATGTTAAAAATTATTATAAAACTATTAGTAGTTATTAAAAAAAATTACTTTACTAAATAGAACTAAATTATTTTAACAGATTGTTTAGCTAATAATTTTATTTTTAACTAATTAAAATACATTATTAAATATATTCTAAATCTAAATCTATTAGATTATTAGGAACTAGTTTTTTGTTTAAAAATTTTATTATAAATATAAAAATCAAATTAAACCTTTAAAAAAAGATGATTTAAATTTTATATTTGAAAATCAGAGTAAAAACAAACTCAGATTTTATAAAATTTAATTACATCGGGATCAACTCATTTTCACTCCTACCATATGAGTTGGATATGAAAGGTCTCAAACGACCCAGTTTCATGTTGGGCATTGCTTATCATGGACATTTTTCTTTAAAATACATGGAATTAAAAAAGGATACGATTAATAATTACGTGATGATAAAACAAATCTCAACGTGGCAAAGTAATAAAGTTTTATAACACAAGGTGGCAAAATGGTTTTGCACCAGACAGCAAAATAAAATAAAAAAAAACTCAAATAACCCATTTAAAAATGCTAAACCAATCAATCATAATATATATTGTATTGATCCAAAGTGCAAATTACTTTTTACGTGTCACCATTGAAACTTTTTCTTTTGGGCAGTAAAACGTTCACCACTTAAAATGATTAACAACTCTATAGCTTCGTGGACGAAGATTTAAATAAAAATTCCCATTTAAAGCAAACAAGTAAACAAGTTGAATTAATCGTCGTGCTGGATCAATGGTAATGGAAGCACTCCATTAGGTTACTGATCCATTGGATAAAATGAGTGACACCAATAAAAGAAAAATTAATTAGAAGATTCGAGGATACTAAGTGCTGCAATATTTTCAGTGATGCAAACAATATCTAAAAGATTTTGTATAAGAGATCAATGTCAAAATTTAATTTTCCCTAAAGTAGATGGCGTGGTATATGCACTTGAGCAGAATTTGATTTATAAAACCACGCTTTTACTATTATAAATGGATGGTTTATAATCATGAGTTTCGAAATGGCAAAGCAATCCACATACTTATATCCTAATTAAACCAATATCAATTATCCAAGCATGCATGCAAAAAGATAAGCCAACTAATAAAGCATCTATGAGAAGAAAAGACAAAGGAAATTTTGTATTAAAAACAAAAAAGAGAGACAGAAATGAAAAGGAATTCCCTGATACCGAATTAGCAATTAATCTAGGTAATATTTATATTATACATTAAATACATACCTATCCTTTAAATTTGAAATTTTATTTTTGAACGAAAGTGTGCTTAAAATACATAACTTTAAATTAAGTGATATTGCATATCTATTTTTATTTTTTATTTATAGTTATAATTCAATCTCATATTATGAATTTCAATATCCATTTTTTAAAAAAAATATAATCTTCATTTTTAAGAGATATTTTTTTATATTAAATCATACTATTTTTTTATAATAAATATCTAATTTTTTAATTATTTTAAATATTATTTCTTAAATTTAAATTTTTAATCTCGGTGAATTTTATATAATTATTAGGATAAATTACATTAAATCCGCTCCAGAACTATAAATTTGAATCCTCACTCACTCCTGAATGAAAGAGTGTATAAGAAATATTTTTCCCCATATTAAGTTATGTGGCTTTACATTTCTTGAGCAATTCACCCTTGTGTTATTAGTTCATCCCTATATTTTCAATTCAAGTTTCTCACTCTTGATAAGAGTATTTTTAATTACTATATATTATCCTTCATATTAAATCACATTGCTTTTTCTATATTGAATATCTAATTTTGTATTTTTCTTCATTCTAAAGATTATTGTTTAAATTTAACTAATTTCAATTTAAAATATTAAAATTTTAAATTTTGATATACTATATCAAATTAAAGATTCTTTAGATAATTTTTTTTTTAAATTATTATAGTCTTAATCAATCTCAATCTAATTTTGATTTTCAATTCTGAACACTATATAATAGATCTGAATAATTTAGTTTTAAATTTTTCTTCAATTTAAAATTTATATCTATTTAATTTATTTATATATGTGCGCAAATTTCTGGTAAGCTTTTAAACTTAATAGACGGAATAAAAATCTCATTTCGAACTCTTATTTTTGGGTACTTCAAATTAACTAATTAAAGAATAATTACATCTTAAGTATTTATATTTAGTAGTTCTTTGTTCATCCCCATTTTGGGTTGTTCCATCACACAGTTCTTGTCCAAAATTTGGGTGATGTGTTCTTCAATTTGGATTATTCCTTGTGAGTTGACCAATTATTAATCCCTAATAGAGGTGGAGAAGAATCTTCACCGAAGATAAAGCTTGACTTAATTAGGGGAGCTCATCAACATCCTAAAACCACTTTAAGAAAAAGAAGTAGAAAAGATAAGAGTTTAAAATATTACAGTGCTCATCTTTATTCTCCACCAATGTCCTTTCATTGTTATTTGGTGCATTGTCCTTGTCGTTAAGGATAATTGAAAGCACTTACAATTTACAAATACTATTTTATGCCAACCTAATATCACTTTTTGTGTACACAACCTTTGAAATTTGGATTCATGCCCTTTTAATCCCTACGCATGCTTTCTAACTTTCCATTTCAGCCCCTTTTAAAATTTGAGCTTATAAAACTTAGCCTAATGGATGAGATCAAATTCATAATGCTAAACCCAAACCCATGATTAAAATCGATCGTATTAATCATTACCTTATTGACTACTAATTAATTTTCTTTTTTGGATAGGAGTCATAAGATAAATTTTAGACTGGAGTCATTACATTTAGTGAGTAGATAAGATTAATTATAAGATTTAAATTATTATCAACTATGTAGATTAATTAGTAAGGGTTGATCCAATTTAATAATAATAATAATAATCTTCCGATCAAGTTATAATAATGATTATATTATCTTCTGTGTAAAATATTTATAATTTAAATAAAAAATTATGAGATTTAATTGAGTTTGGATTATGATTTTCTGTTAAAATAATAGTTTCTGTGTGTTTTTCTCAAATTGGTGTGTTAATTTTAGTTGTATTATAAATAAATACAATTTTAGAGTAACTAGAATTTGATTGGTCATGCCATTAGTTTGGATTACTCTTTTTTCATAAATAAAAATAACTTTACTCACTTACAAAAGGAATATATTTTTAAAACATATTTTAAATTTGGATTTTTAAATTTCTTGTTATTTTTTTTATAAATGAAAATAAAAAATATAATATAAAAAATATATATTAATATTTTATTAAAAAGCTCTATATACTGAACATAAATTGTATTAATTTTCAGTTTTTTATTTTATAAGTATAATAATATTATTTAAAATTAAAAAAAAAATATAACAGCATAACACTTAAAACATATACATATAAATAAATTCCTAAATACTAGGAAACATATTTTAATACTTTGACTCAATTATTTATTACAGTAAAGTTATTTTGACTCAATCACTTACTGTAACAGTAAATAAATTTTTACAAATTAAGAAATAAACTTTGACTCAATCAATTGTGGTAGGCATACGTTTAACACACTTCTTTTAATTTGAAGTATTTTTAATAAAAAAAAGCCAAAATATAGTCTGAAATATAAGTTTGGTACCCTAGAAAATTTGATTTGTTGTAAAGCATAGGGGTACCCAAATAATTTCCACTAAGGTCTAATTTCAACTATTATCCTAATTAATATATGTCATTCCACTAACTTCTTAGACTTAGTGCCCCAACAAAAGCAAAGTGGTCTTCATACACCTTTTCTGTTTGAATATTTATATACTAAAGAGTGCGAACGCTTTCTTTCAAATTAAAACTGTCAACTTCAGTTTTTTCTTAAAAGGCTTCTTCCTCTGTGGGGAAATTCATTGGTCCTTGCAATATAGATAGGGAACATCATCTGTTTTAGTGAACTCAAACGTAGAAAATACCAAGTTGCACAAATCATGGGTCTCATGTTTCTCAAGAAGTTCAGCCTCCTCTTTCTCCTCATTTTTGGATCACTTTTATCAACTTCTTGTGCAGGTGGGTCTTTTTAGGTCTTCTAGTTGCAGCCTTTGATCACATGTTGTCAGAGATAACCTGGCTAAAAATAAGATCTTGAGTGCAAATATGAACACAAATAGTGTTTCATAATATTATATTAACTTATATATATATAGCATCAATAACAAACGATAATGTTTGGCTTAGCTTAACTTTGGTATGTGTAAATTAAATTAATTTAATGTTATATCTTAATTTTGCTTCAAGCCTCTAAGTGCATGGCATGTGATTAACTTGACACTAATTATTTCTTTTTGTAACTTAATTTTTCATTATTATATATATCATGTATACAGTATTCACACACACTATTGTTAGATGGCATTAAAAGTTTGCGTTGTTTGTGCTTAATGCATATGTAGGTAGACGATCCAAGCTTATCAGGAACTTCTCTGAAGAATATGTGAATGCAATCCTAGAGGTATGCATGCATGACAAAGTAAACGTGATCTATTTATTTAGCATCACTTCCTTTATATAAGCATTTTCTCCGGATATTTGACGTAGAGTTACAAAATTTGTATAATAAATTTTACTATACTTTTTTATAATATTTTTTTGTGTTTTTTTTTCTATCATATCATACACATTATATGTTTCTCTCTGTTCTTTTGTAAATTTTGTTGTGAACATTTGACGTGCAAAAATGAATTTCTATGAACCATTTTTCAAGAACAGTGTTAATCTCCCCTTCTCCTCACCCCTCTATCAAAACATTTATTATTTTCCGTTAATTTATATATAAAAAAAAAGAACCTTGACTATTTGGCTTCTTGAATATCATTATGGTATGCGCTCTCTCTCTCTCTCTCTCTCTCTCTCTCTCTCTCTCTCTCTCTCTCTCTCTCTCTCTGCTTTGTATCTGTACCAAACAAAATGGTGCAGATAGAACTCATGCACTACCATCTATTGTGCCTTCCTATTTAAAGAGCTCATAAAACATGTTGTTTGTTTTTTTTCTAAGAGGTATGTGTGTGATTGTGTGGAGCATATTAGATGGGAAAAAAAATGAGAAATAAAAGTAATTAATCTTGATGATATAATCATACATATATAATTAAGAATAATTACTTTCATTCCTTTAGCCATTGATATTTGAAAAAAGGTATATAATTTTTAAATTTTCATTTTCCATTTCTATAGCATCTCCATATATTTAAAGCTTACACTCAGATATCATGCTGTGTGAATTATTTGCTAGGGAACACCAAGGAAGCCACTGAATAAGGAAGAAGTAAGAAGCATTCACGAGAGGCTTCTAAGGGTTAACACAAAAGATTATGGACGATATGATCCATCACCATCTCTTTCAAAGCCTCCCTTCAAGCTCATACCCAATTAACTTAACGTTTCAATATGAATATGGGAAGTTGGTATTGAAATAACTACCATAAATAATCACTGTGTATCTTAATATTGTATAATATACATATGCCATATATCTAGGAAAAGTAATACTGGCCATGTTTGGAACCCTAGTAATGTAGTAACATATATATATAGATATATATATTAGAATATGTAATTGTGCTTTACATTTTACTAGCCCAAGTTTTGTAGTAAGCGTCATATACATATATACTTGGATTTATAATTAGGTACATATATGATCGTGAATCGATGTACTAGTGATCTATGAATAAAGTTCTTATAATGACATAATTTTTAAAGTGCAACCTGTCTTCAAGAATGTTTTCCCTGTGCTTTCAAAATTTAAATTGCTAATTATTATAGACACGAATTCAGTTGGGGAAAGAAAAAAAACTCTAGTAATTACAAGAAAGAGAAAAAAAAAACAAAAAGGGTAAAACACATTTCATGAGATAGAATGTGCACACTAATGTTCTACCACCTAATTAACCTGCTGAGTTTACTCAACAAAATTGAGTTATTTATTTGTATTTATTTCATCCATAAATTAAATGTCAAAAGTGGAAATGAATCTGAACCAGTCAATAAAAATTAAGTTCAATATAAATGTGTTAAATTGATAAGTTATGCTTGTTTTTTATTATATATTGTTTTAAATTGTATTAAAAATAACTTTGAATTATTAAATATAATTAAAATGCATGTTTACATTAATTTCAAAGATTTTATATTATACGTGTAAAACTTTAATTTTAATATAAACCAAATGAGACCTTAATATTCTTGTTATTTAAACTCCACCAAACGAGTAAGATCTCAAGTTGTTTCTCTACACCTTTGCTTTTTCACTAGGAGTTAGACCTCCTATGTACTAGAATAAATGAATATTAGTTTGGGTGTGTTAAAGTTTGGACGTGGAAGTGGATGAGTAATAAAATACAACAGAGATCTCCTTATCATTTTGGGAATTGGTGTAATGTCCCACTAACTTGCCTTAGTGCTATCAACCGAGATGTAGCAAGGAGAGTAACTCTTTTACTCAACATTAATAAAGTCTTTAATTTGCTGTAAAAAAAAAATTAGTTTGGGTGTGTCATGTCTAAATGGAATCTGGAAGGACTGATTGAATATCTCTATATACTAAGTTTGTTTGTAAGAATATAGAAAAGGGTTATCCTTTAGATTATGGTAAAGTTTTATATTCAGATATATGATTAATCATGTGTATGTAAGATTAGGATAATTTTTATTTTATGCACTAATTTTTATAATTGAATTAGGTGTAAATTTAATTTATAAGATGGTATTATTTGTGATACTTTATTTTAGATTATTCTTTCTAGATTGTGAATTATTTTTTTAAGATTTTAAAATTATGAGTCTCATATTTAAGTTTACTATTTAATAGTTTCTAGCACTAATGCTTAGATTAGTAATTTAATAATTTGTCTCTTTTCATTCTATGTTTATTAGATTTTAGGTTTTGAATTTTGGTGTTTTTATTACTTATAGGATAGTTTTTTTTTTTCAACTTATCATTATTTAAAATTTTCCATCATATAACTCTTGCATATGAATAAAAAGTACAGGTTATTAGAATTGATTTAGTATCATCTCTTTCTTTAACAAAATTAAATTCTATATTATGGATTTTTAGTTTTTTTTTTTAATTTAATCTCTATAATTAAATTAATTTAATCATTAAATTACATTATAATCTTCATCTATAATTCTTTATTGATACAAGATGGAAGTAGAAAATAGATTATTAAAATAGGATTTGAATCATATGATCTCTATTATCTTCATCCATCTACTTTTATTATATGTGCATCTATTGAATCTTTTGATTTGTTTTATCGTTTTTTAGGAAATTTAAATTTGAATAATTAGAAAAAAATATACCTTATCTCATAATTGAAATATTTATAATATGCATTATGTGAACTTGAAAAACATGTTAGATCTTTTTTTAATAATATTCCTAGTTAAATTCTGTCTCTTTTTAATATTTAAAAAAAATATCTTAATCATGTTTCATTTGTCTTAAATATAGACGTTGTGTTTTTTTTATTTATATTTATTTCAATGTATTTGAATATTTTTAATAAAAATTTGTTTTGAGTTGTATTATCATCATTAGTATAAATTTAGTTTAACAAAAAATAATTTTTAGTATAAATATGGTGTATTTATATTAATACTATATTATATTAATAAATAATTTTATTAATATGAAATATTAATATTTATTATTAGTGTATTAAAATATTAATATAATATATTATTTATAAGGTATAAATATTTAAAATATATATTAAAAATTTAATTTTATTAAATAAATTCAAATTAATATTTATTAGAAAAGATATATTATATGTTAAAATAAAATGATGAAGTATTAAATCTCTTTTAAATTTTATAAAAAATTTTAAACATGATCTATACAATAAAAATGGTGAAATTCAACTCTTTAAAAAAGTATTGAACAGAACAACTCATGATAGATCTACTCTAAGAGCAAGTTAATCCTAGAGAGGGAGGAGGGATCAATTTATTTTACAAATAAATCTACCATAAATTACTCTACTCAATATTTATTTTACGTTCCAATTATTAAATTAACATATTTTTTTATATAGATCATCTTCTATAATTTCATAAAATTTAAAAAAAAAATTGATGCTTCATTAAATAAATTCAAACTAATATATATTAAAAAAAATTTATTATCCGTTAAAATAAAATAATATATTAAATATTAAATCTCTTAAATTTTATGAAATTTTATAAATATAATTTATATAACATAATCTATTAATTTAACAATTAGATTAATAAAATTTAATCATTTAAAAAAATGTTGAACAAAGTAACTTATAATAAACTTACTCTTAAAATAATTTGATTTCTTCTCATAATATATATATATATATATATATATATATATATATATATATATATATATATAAAAGAAAACAAGTAAAAATATTATTTTTATATAAAGATATGGGAAAAAATTTTAGGGCTTGTTTGTCTTCTATATTTTAAAAATAATTTAATTTTAATTTTAAAATCAATAATCAAAATAATTTTAAGCTGTTTTACTTTTTTATTTTAAAATTTTTATTATTTATATTTTTCTATGTATTAGTTTATCTTTTTTCTCACTTACTTTCTTTACTTTTCTTTTAAAAATTATTTTATAAAATAATTTTTAAAATTAAAAACTAAAAGCAAATCAAACACCATTTTAACTATTAAATCTTATCATAAAATTCAAATGTAAAAATGGACGCCTTTGTCTTTGACATATAGCTAGCATCTTACTTGTTATGAATTGAATGTTTTGAGTACTTGCCTTATGAAGTATGCAAGCTTGAAAAAGATTTAGTTTATATAAATATTTTTAAAATTTTAAAAATTAATAAAAATAAATGAATATTTTTAAAATAAATTAATATAAATTCACACTAAATAATTTAATTTTTGTTCCACTTTCTTATTTTTGTTGCAACTCCTATGGACATGACAGTGAAATAAAAATATATATGATAAAAAATTAAAATAAAAATTATTGGAATAGCAATGGCCTGTTAATTTCAAATTTGGCCTTATAAAATATTAAGACCTTCAGCATATTTAGATATGAGAGAAGTTATACCAAAACATTTTGTGTGTGAGTCCCATAGCAGAAGATATGCTTTATCATTCATAATCTTCTAATCAACTAATTAAGAGCAAAGATACATGTCAAGAGATAATTTTAAGCTTGCATCTATTTTATTCTCTTAATATTTTGTTATTGGAATTATAAGTGTAATTAAATGAGCTATATATGTGCATGTTGTTTTATTTTTATTTAAAAATATAATTTACAGTTTATTTTTCATTATTGAAAAATATTATAATTTATCACTTTATTCAAATGTTTAGTTGGGCCAAGTAAGGTTCTTCTTAATTTATGATTAATTTGTAGCCCATAAATTCAGAAGATGGGCTCATAGTGGTTTTTGAATTTTTGTGTCTGTACGAACTGAATCAAGTGATGCAAATGCTTGCTGGTTTTGATTCCAAGGAACATTTTCACTCCTTTGACTTTGGGTTTCTTAAAATGATCCATGACCATTAAAAAGAAATAAATTCTCCTATTTGTCCTTGATATTATATAAATTGTATAATTTAGTCTTTAAATTTTTAAAAAATATATGTTTTTAATTTTATAAAGTTTTAAATTAAGAAAAATTTTAAATCTTAGAAAATAAAATGTTTACCCCATACAATTTTGAGAACTGAATAAAGGTTTACTCTATAAAAATAATAATTTTAATGCTACAATCCGATGAAAGCAAAAAAGGAGAACGAAAATATAGTTCTCCAAAGAAATATACTTTTATATTATAAATTTCTAATTACATTTTTATCTTATAATTTAGTGTTAGGATAATTTTGATCTCTCTATTTTTTTTTTCAATTTCAATTCACTTTTTTTAAAATGTTAAAATTTTCCATCCAATTATTAACGGAAAATGTTGATTTGGATTTTTCCATCTGGTTATTAATTAAAAATGGTGACTTGGATGATGATCTTTTAACATTGTTAAATTATTATATACTAATGTAAAGAAATCTCATCTACATTCCTCCTGGAACCATAAATTAAGCAATGATAATTTAAAATAAAAATTAATATTTAACATACAAATTTGTAATAAAAAAATTTAAAATATAAGACAGGAATAATTTTTCAATCTAAAAAATTATAAAATATATTTTACAATAAATATAAATTTAAAATTTTAATAAATATTTTTAGCATATAAATTTATATTTTATTATAAAATATATTTTATAATATTCTTTTAAAATATTAATTTATTATTATTTATATTTTAAATTTCTAGTTAATTTAAAATTTATGTATTAAACATTAAATTTTTATTTTTATTTTTAATTTTTAAATATCATTTTTATGATTTCAAGACAAGGTGTGTATGAAACTTTTTTATATCAATTTATGATAATTTAAAAATATTAAAATATCATTATCATCAAAATCAAATCAGCATTTTATAATATAATTGGATAAAAAAAATTTAAATTAGTATTTTACTTTAAAAATTGAAAAAAAAAACTTAATGGTCGATCACATTCATTCTATTTTAAGGGATTGAAATTGAAATAAAAAAAAAAAAAGAGACCAAAGTTATCCTAATACTAATACTAAAATATAAAAATAAAAATATAATTAAGACAATCATAAATTAAAGTCTGTATTCTTGAATAGGAATGATTAGAAATTATTTTCATTCTCATTATGTAAATATTTTCTTCATTAAAAAATAATTTTTTATTTATAATTTTTATTCTTTTGAATTAATATTTATCATTTTTAATTTAATTTAAAATTTAAATATTAATATACTGTAACAAAATTTTAGATATCTTGTTTAAGATAAACTAAATGTTAAAATTATAATTTTAATCCATCTTAATTTAATTTTTTAAAATTTTAATATTTTATATCAACAATATTTGGTATTATTATTTTAATAATTTATTTTCTTAATCTTAATATTTAATTTTTAATAAACCTTATTACCTCAAATTCCATGTGTTTAAATAAAATGTATAACCTAAGGATTTAGTAAATATTCTTCATTAAAGGTTATAAATTAACTATTAATTCTTCTGTTGTGTGTTTGCTATCCGTACAAGGTTTTACACACCCACGGGCAAATACATCGTCGGTGTAGAAAGGGGTATTACTACGTAGACTATTTTAACAATCTTAAAAAAATATTAAATCCTAATTTTTGAGTTCACCAGAAAAGTGTTTGTTTAAAAATATTTAAAGCGAATGTAAAAAGGAATAAAACTAGAGTAAGTGATTCAAAGACAAAAGAGTACAAATACAAGTTCAAATATAGAAAGACACGAGACTTTGGTTTCCCTTATAACTTTACCCAATTTATCCTAATTCCCTTATGAATAATTTCAGTCAATTGCTAACCATCCGTTCTAATTCTATTACTACCCAATGATCATGAAATAGCAATATTCTTTACCTTAAGTTACTACCTTCGATGCTCAAGGTATATAAGTAAGAGAAGAATAAAGAACATGCGAACTTGTTAAATTAATAACTGATTAGAAATCAAGGATTCCGATTGATCCTCCAAAACCCTTAGATTCAGTTTACCTTATAGTTCCGTTAATTAGGCAATGGTACGATCACATATCCCCAATTAACTTAGAAATTAATTCTCATTAATTAATTATGCATAATAAGGAAAACACAATTGAATAGAAATACTTAATCATTCATAAAAAGGAAAAGGGTTCAATTGGTTACATTATAAGTTTCATCAAAGCTCCATGATTTGGGGTTAGTTACACATAAAGAGATAAGACAAATAAAAACATACTAATCACATAGAACAATCCATAATCCTAATTCTAGAAGAGAATGACAAAATCGTAGTGTCAGCAAGATTGGCAATAGGACGTTGCAACTCGCACTGTTAAGAGCTTCTGCCTCTAAAATCTTACGGGAGAATACTAAAAGAGAGATGAGAATGGAATGATGTGTCTCCGGGGTAATGATAGGCCTACGCCCCGGAGAGTGGTGTGGCCTTTGGAGCCTATGGTGGTGTCACATGATGCAGTAAAGCCCCTTTATAGGCCTGGATTAGAGTTTCAATGTGATGGACCGGACTTGACCTAGCTGTTTCCTTAGCCGTCGCAACCAATCTACGTAATCTTGCATCACCGTAGGGCTAACATGTCATTGTCGCATTAAATGTATTATCTTTTTATGTTTCTTTTACCCTCTTTTTAGTCCAAAACTTGCCTATTTTCGGATTCTTAGCTTGCGTGATCATTCCTACAAAAATAAGGAAAATTAGGTAGAATTATAATTAAATAATCATAAATTATATTGTAATTATAACTAATTTTCCGCAAATAAATCAACAGAATGGTGATTTATCATCTTCTAAGTTATAAATCATGTTAGGCATCAAATTTAATTCTTTTTTTTTTTAATTTTTAAAGTCTTTTAAAATTTATTTATCAAGATAAAAACATTAATCTCTCAAATTCTTTTTTCTCACGATAGTCAAAACCTTATAAGTTTTACTAAACCTATATTTTTTTTTCCAATTTTATAGTTTTGGATGAAAAGTATTCATGTGAATTTCTCATGATAGTCAAAACCTTATAAGTTTTACTAAACCTATATTTTTTTTTCCAATTTTATAGTTTTGGATGAAAAGTATTCATGTGCAAGGACTAAAAAGTTTAATCTAGGTTATTATCACTTAAGACAAGTTCTTCCTCACTTTAACAAGTTATGGTCAAATTTTTCTCTTTATTTTAGTTAAGTTTTTCTCTTACTTACAAGTCCTCTTTAATTATTTTAAGTTCTCTTAATCTAGGTTTCATTCTGGATAATTTTTTCATTAATTGAACTTAGATCCTCATTTTTAGTCTAGCATGAGATCACACATGTATTCATTTTTCTTAGTTAAAGATAAGTTCTCAAGACCTCAAAATAAGTGTTTATGTTTGGGTCATGTCATAAAGGTTTAAACTTTTGTTTGACACTTAGAGTTTGAGATCTTGAGTTTTAATCCAATTTTTTGGAGATTATTAATAAAAAAACCCAGGACCATCCCATATAGGAGAATGGTCACACATCATATATCTTAATAAAACAATACACCCTATACAACTCTTAGAGACAACATGCAAGCTTTCAAGCATAGAATTTTCAATCATAAGCTAAAATGGTGTAAATATAAACTCTAAAGGTAAGCATCATTTGGATAAACTTTTAAAAAAATGGAGAGAACCTTAGAAAATTTCCTCAAAGTAAAAAATAGAATTTATGAAGTCTTTAAACCATTAAAATGATCTATAGTCACCATTTATGCATTTTAAACCTTTAAAACTTCACTTAGGATTTTTGAAACTTTTAAATCATTAAGACACCATTTTATCCCACTTAGAGAAGTCTCAATAACTCAAAATATTCACAAAATGTTACTCATACATTTTAAATAAATAAGAAACCAAAATTTAGAAGAAACTAGACAAGAGTTTAATAATATAATATTTCCAGTAAAGATGAAGAAGAACAAGTTAGATTTTCCTACTTGTGTGAAGACCTTTCTTGGCGGATATCCTTAGTTTTGTAGAGAGGACAAACACCTCCTTCCTCCCTGGTCACTATAAAGCGTCGAATTTTTTGAAGAATGTTGAGGTTGTCTTAGTGAACTTTATCCTAAACTCCAAAGGTAGAAGCTTAAAGTTGAATGTAAAAGAATACGGAAAGGATGGAAAATGTTTAAAAGAAGAAGTATCATTATTCTTTAGTGATTTTGGGAGCAAATTTTAAAACACAAAAGAGGATAAAGAAGAGTGCTTAAGTATTAGGATTTAAGTGTTATTGTCCTTTGGATAATAAGGTGTGCTAAGATTTTTCATTCAAAATTCGATCCTTGTATATGTGATCCTCGTTGACCAAATTTTGCATGGAAAGGGTTAATTATGTTTAAGTTTTTCTTATCACATTCTTAATTCATGCAATGTGAAGAAAAATTTACCTTTTAATAGTTGTCTTATTAGAAATTAAATTTAATCAATTATATTCTTATTCTAAGGATTTAAAATGATATCCAAATTAAGACTTAATTACCATAGCTAGTTATGTTAATTAAATTATTAGAATTTATTGGTCATAACTAGTGAGATTAAGTCTCTTAAATAATCATTAATTATCTTAATTAAACTAATATAAATAAATAGTGACTAATTATCTTTAATTAGATTTTTTCTTATTTTTTCATTTGATTTTATTTTTAATTAAGGATTACTAATTGTTATCTAGTCCACTAATCCCTAATTACTTTGTCTAACTAAAGATTCTTAAACATGCAAAAATTTGAAATGTTAAAGTAATCAAGTATACTTTTACGGACATTATAATTAATTTCTTAAATATTTTTAAGTTAATTACCCTTCTCTTATGTAACAAGAACTTCTTAGATATAGATGGTCTGAAGTAAGAAAAATTTCTTTCTCTTGTATCATTAGATATATGTCATTTTCTTTATTCAAGCTAACTTGTACTATCTTTTACAATATCTACATTTTTAACCATACAAGTTAAATGGTTCATATTTAGTAATAGATAACAAAATAAATTTTGTATTTAAAAAAATTAAATCTTTATTTTTCTAATTGTTAAATTAAATTTTAATAATTCAGCATATATATATATATATATATATATATATATTTGATATTTTTATTCTTAGTTATAAATATAGTGACAACAATTGTGTAATGAGGTGAAAAAAAGGATTTGAAGTTAGAACAAAGAAAATTTGATATAAGGTAGTCAAAAAATTTTAAAAGTAAAAGTTACTTAATTATCTCTTGTTAAATAGGTAAAGGAGGATAAAGGTGGAAAAAGATGAGTTATGAGCTAAAATTCATAGACCAATATACGAAGTAAAAGAATTATAGTATTGTTAAAGTCTTAAGATGATGGATAAACCTTTGTTTAATGAAAGGAGGAGGAATAAAAAACAATCCATGTAAGAAATTTGTGAAAAAGGCTTTAGAGCGATAATTGGGTAAGACTCAATATTAAATTAAGAGGTTTTCAAGATTATACAATATTGCAATAACACAAAGATAGAGTAATAGACTTCACAACTTAGAAGGGAAGGATATGATGTTGAGATTTGAAATGAGAAAGAATCAATTCCAATGAAAAATTAAACTAGTGAACAAGATAAGATTCATAAAGAACTGAACAATAATCAAGGATAGCTTCCAAGACAAGATCTATTTGTTTACAATTTGGTAAAATCATCGTATAAATTTTTAAAAAAATAATAATATATCATGATATTTTTCATGAGTTTTCTAGCTTGGAGAGTGATTCTCTAATCTTAATAGACATCCTTCAAAATTGAAATTAGAAAGAGAAGTAATTGAACAACTAGAAGTTACATGAAGTTTATGCTTAGGTACATTTTGAATTCATAAGTTACATTTTATTTGAATGCAAAATTGCACAAAACACCTGAAAAGATGGTATAACATCTCATCAATATTGTTTAGTATTATACAAAGTCACTTCCAACCACTTTTTTTTAGATCTTATCAATGGCAACAAAATTATAATAAAAGATAATATACTTTGCTTGCTACAATTTGAGGATAAAACTCATTTCCATTTTCTTCTCTCTTTCTCTTATATACACATATATATATATATATATATATATATATATATATATGGATCATATACACATATATTTTTTATTTCTTTATCTCTCTAAGTATACCTCTCCATTAATCAAGGAGAATCTATGGCCATAATTTGATCCATATGGCTAAAGGCTTCAAATGTGGAAAAAAAAAAAATACTTCAAATCTAGCCATGGTTATGACTAGCGACTAAAGATTCAAATTTTCATTTCCTTTTGGTAAATTGTCCTTTTGGTAAACTAAACAATAATCTCTTGAAATGTATTTAAATTTGGATGCTAAAAAGTACTCTCAAATATTAAGATAAAGAAGATGAGCATCAAATTAAAATTATAGAACAAGTTATTTTATAAAAATTTCAGTGATCAAAAAAACAATTTCATAGACTTATGAAACTAATAAAAAATATGACTTGGTCTCTATCATTGGGACCATTTATGATACAAGAAAGTGAATTTTTATGTGGTTCTAATAATTTTATGTCTTAAAGTGAGTAACTACACGATTAGAACATAAGATCACACAATGCAGTGATAAGCCAGTTGTTGTTACTCAGGGGATCAAAGCATGAGTGTAAGGTATATGACTAGTGTTAATAAGTTATAAAATATAATATAATAATTTTTTTATGATGTAGTGGTTGTACATAGATATTAGCATGCCCTTAGATTTTTATACCATTGTAATTTAGGAATATCTTTAATATCTAGTACAATGAAGTTAATTTTTGCTAATAAAAGGAGAGATACAATAAGGAACATGTAACCTTCCTTGTTCCATTTAAACATCTAAACATACCACTAACCTAGTTTTATATCTCTCATTATTGCATTACATATTCATGAATCTTAATTCACAGTGATAATGAACAATTTGTAATGCCACAAAACATATATGTTGGAGTTGATTAAAATAAATATCCCAGGACAAGTTTCATATAACCTACTATTGTAAAAGGAGAAAGAGATTATGACTATATATTGACCCAAATCCATTATTTCATGTCATACCAGTCAAAAGTACTTTAAGAGCTTATTGAACTTTCTTCTTTTATCATCTTATTTGAGAGCATTATAAGATATAAATTACATATTTACTTTAGAGAATGTGTATGTGCATTGGAGCAGTGTGATGCTTAAAAAAAAGATCTATGTGTTGAAAAGATTTTCATATAATGTTATTCTCTAGTTATCATTAAATAATGATCGTATTTTTCTCTTTCTTTCTTTTATTTTGTAATTTTTTCATGTTATTCTTGGGTTGTGATTGTATTATTTTTTATTTATTTATTTTAATAATATTTTCATCGAAAATATGACATTTTTTCTAACAAAACATAACTATATTGTTGTTAAATATCACATGCATTAAAGATTGAATTTTCTATCTATATATATCATAAATACTATTTAAGTAAATATTTTTTAAGCATAAGAATGTTGGTATACATTTCTTACTATATGTATCACAACAATAATCATTATGAAGAAAGAAATTAGGTACTCCAACTAAATAATAAGCATTATATTTTTTTTTTATTTTTTTACTCTTAAAAATATTCAAACATATTGTTATATACATGTGTACATACACATATACATATATGTAGATGTGGGTGTATGTGTGAGTGGAAAAAATATGTTTAATGAAAAGACTTGATAACAGTAAGAATGAAAATAAAAATAAAAATAATAAATTTAAATCATAAAATTATATTTAAATGGTTAAAATTTTAAGTTAAATAATGGTCATAAATCATATACATTTTTCTTTTCATCTTAACCATTAAAATAAAATTTAATAATTTATGTTGATTATTGTTATTTTTTATCATAATCATATAATATATTATATTATATATATATATATATGATATTAATAAATTTAAATTATATAATTATATATAAATGATCAAAATTAAAAAATATATAATTACTTTAAGAAATCTTGTGATTTTTTAAAATATTCGCATAAATCTAATTTTAATTATTTATAATAAGATCTAATTATAAAAATTTATTTTAATGTAAATATATATATATATATATATAAATTGATCTGATTAAATTAAAAACATACAAAGAAGATAATTAAATAATATTTTTTATTATATTTAAATAAAATGTGTTTGCTACTTTAAACATATAAAATTAAATAATTTAGTTGGTCTAAGGCATTGTATATCGGTTGTCATTTCCTCTTTTTAGATGTAATCTTTTTTTTTAAGATACTATGGGAACTTCCTTTAAAGCTTATAAATTAAGTTTGTTATTATTTTAATTTTTTTATAAATTTTTTCTTTAAGAGAAGGTCTTCGTTAATCTTCACTTTTATTATTATTTTTTAAATTCCTTCCAAATATTATTTGTAAAAAATTAATTTACATTATTTTAAATAAATAAAAAACTAATATGTATTAGTTTAAAAATTAAAAACAAATTATTAATTTACTAGTTAATTCCTTATAAGTTGCTAGGATTTTCTAGGCATTTGTCCCCTCTTCCGTTAATATATATATATATATATATATATATATATATATATATATATATATATATATATATATATATATATATATATATATAAGTTCATTTAAAAATGAATTATTTAATGAGATAAATATGAATGGTACTTAATATTGATTAGAAATAGTGTGTTGTCATTTTTCTTATAGAATTTGACATAGAAACAAAAAGTTTTGCAAGTGACAAAAAGATGGAGAAGTTGAACCACAACAACACAGTATGAACCCACCAAGTTTTGTTTACACGTAGTTTTCTTTTCCATTTTGCGTGCACAATTCAAATGTCTCTCTTGTTAGTGTTGTGCTGTCTAACCCCAACCAATCATCTCTTAACTTCTGTGTCTCTGTTCCTTTTCTAAATTACACGCACACAACCTTACAAATGCAAAATGATTGTGAACATAAAAGTCCCTTTTATTAATGTCTTCAATGCTTCACAAAATTTCATTCTATATATTATATAATTTCCTTATTTATTGTTCAAAATTAAGCATTTTGTAAAAAAAAGCTACGTTTGTTAATCTACCCAAGAAAATGCCAAATGCGAGGATAATGAGCTAAAATTAAATTCAGATAAAGATGAATATGTTTTTCTAGAAGATAGATTTTTTCTATTGGAAATAATTTTATTTAAATTACATAAAATTATAAATAATAATTCTTTTCTAAATTTTTAAGGCAGCAATATATTCAATTTTTTATTAAGTTAAATCAATCTTCTAACGAATTGATTCATATTGTTAATGATAAAATAAATGTGAGTTGATGTAAATAGCTAAGCTTTTAAAAAAATATGGATAAATATTTAAATTTCTTTTAGAACTTCTTATAATTTGAACTTATATATAATAATCTTTTGAATTGAATCTGTACCGATCTAATTATCTCATCAAGGACACTTTGTTTGATAAGATTACAGATGTCATTTTCTTGATTATTACAATGTTTTTAAAAAAATGTACAAACAAAAATATTTAACTAAGATTTAATTTCGGAATGACTAACTTATGTTCGAAATATGCATAATATTATTTGAGTTAGGTTCAGGAAAAAAAATTATGTAAATGATAATAGGATAATTTAAGAGCAATTACAATTTGTAACTAACAAAAACAAGCTTATTCAGTACGAACTATATATATATATTGTAATTTTAGTAATAACCAAAGTTGTTGAAAGCTCGTTTCAAGGTTGAACATCTAATTAGAATGCTTTAATTATCATGTAAAATCTTAATTTAATAAAATAAAAACTAGTTACCCTTTAAATAGATAAAATTGATAGCGTGTGTTTTCATATAAAACTAGTTAATAGCTTTTGGTATAAAATACGTAATAAAATTTATGCTTTTACGTATAAGAGAAAATATGATTCGTATTATGATTTTTGTTTGAGTTTAATTATTTGACTTTTGGTATAACTCAGTTTAGTCAATAACTCGAATTTGATATAAACACAAACCAAACAGTTTTATGACTTCCTGTTGTTAGTGTGCCATCGATCGTCAACATTGTCGGTAGGACTATAAGATATAATAATTTATTTATTTATTTCTATCTAGAATATATATTTTATAGATAATTTTATTTTAATTGAGGATATTTATAACATGATGAAACTATTTTTTTTTAACTATTTTGTTATTGTTAAAATTTACAAATGTTTTTGACATATTTGTGATTAATTTATTATTACTGTATGAAGTTTGCAGCTTTAATATTAAAAAATGAATATAAATATTTATGTATATGCCACTATTTAATTGTAAATGTATTATTTTAAAATAGTTATTATATGTAACGTTTTCATATCGTTTGGCTTCTTCGTTTCACACTTCACTTTTGTTTTGATAGGACCGTATGAATGTGGTTTAGTATATACTTTTACTTTTGACAACCTTGCCAATTAGAAGACACATTGAAAATTCATTGTAAACTTAGAATAAAATTTTATTTCTATGTCCCTTGTTCATAATAAAAATAACTGGACCTTGTACAATCTTTATAATTCAATACTGGTTGATTTTTTATTTTAAATTTTTAGAATTCAATAATTTATGCTTATACCTTATTTTTAAAAATATTATATATTTTTTATTTTCTATTTTTAAATATTTTTTCTAGTATTTAATATTATTTATTATTATCATTATTACTATTATATGATATCATTATTGTTAATAACATTTCTATTATTATAATTATTATTTAATATCTTTCATCATTATCTCTATTATCCTTCTTATCTTTAACAATTATCATATTATACGAATATATGATATCTTTTTTTTTTATTAACATATAATATCTTTTGTAATTTAAATTTTATTAAAGTTTATCATCTACAAATATAAAAATAATTATTAAATTTTATATAAGATTAAAATTATAAAAGTAAATATTCATAATAATTTTTTAAAATTAAAAATCACATGAAATTAAAATAAATTATACAATTAAATATTTATTTTAAATTAAAATTTCCAAACCTAAAATTGAAAATAATCCTAAATAGAACCTATGCTATTTTAAAGCATTATAATAAATTAAAAATTTATCAATTAATTGTAATATTTTATTATTATTTTAATAAATTATTCAAATTAATTTCGTTAAATAACTAATTAAAAATCCAAATGACACAAAAATTATTTATATATCTCGATTAAATGTAGGCCATTAATTTTTATTATTGAAAAATTTTAATTTCATTACTTTTAATCTTCATGAATAAAAAAAACTTACTATACTCTCTTCCTTCACCTTAGTAAGATTTATGATCATATATTTTTTAAGTGCTATGGAACTTTTGGTCAAAAGTTATATTATTTATATTGTTTTTTATAATATTTATAATTTTTTTTTACATTATCTATTATAATTTATATTTTGTTTTTTTTTATTTTTATCTTAATTTAAACAAAATTATAAAAAGGTGCCGTACAACTATGATTTCTCTTCTATCGGTGGTGACTTTCGGCAGAGTTTAGGCTTTATGACTAGGAAATTTTTCAATATTGAAAAGTATATACTTTTGTTTAAAATAATAGTAACTGCTTTTATATAGTTATCAAGTTTTTAATTTACTTTTCAAAAAATAAAATAAAATTATTAAATGAAAGAAACTAATTCTAAGAAAAGAGGGACTACAATAATGCCCAACGTTTACTTCTTTGAAAGAAATATAAATATAGTTATTTTTATCTATATTTTATTTTTTTATGATAAAAATGTTAAGATGTTTAACGATACTTAAGAATATAATCAAAATATTTTAATAAGATTTAAGGTAATTTTTAATTAATTTTTAGAGTAAACTAAATATTAACTTTTGAAATTAGCTAAAGTATCATTTAATATGATGTCAAAATTTATCAACTAGTATTAATATTAGGTTACTTTCAAATTTTAATCTTACTAAGTTTAAACATATCATGTATTAAGATGCTTCCATTAATTAGAAATATGATTAAATTTTTTAATGAAATTTGAAATAATTTTTCTTTTTTTAAATTTTCTTTTAAACATGAGTTGCATCCAACCTTTTAAAAGAAAATATCTTGAATAACGGTGTTAGTGAAATATCCTACTAGAATTAATTTTGACATGTTTTGAAAATAAGTTTAAATTATATTTAGGATTGTTTTAACTCATTCTTATATTCTAATTTTTATAATTATATATTAATAATAAATTTATTAATATTTTATATGATATAGTATTATGTTTATATTAATATAAATTTTTTAAATATATTTTAATTTTATATTTTCAATTTTATAATTGAATTATACATAATATTAAAATTAATATCATATCAAAATTGACCCTGTGTTATCCATATATTCATGGGTTAGAAATTAAGAGTTAAAACCAATTTACATAAGACAAATAAATTAATATATATTGAAAAAAATCACTTTCTAATTTCTATAGAGATTAAAAAAAAAATATCACTTTTTTATATATCAAAGAAACAGGATCTTTATGTCAAAAAGAAAACCGAAAAGTAGTTCAATCTAACGTGGCATAATAATAATTCATAAATAAAATTCTGAGAAGGTAAACCACGTAATCAACTAACGCCGTTAGATACGACGGCAACCCTAAAGAGCGGAACACAGTGACAGTGACAGACATACAGACCCTATAACGGCGTCAAAATAGACGGCGCCGCTCCCTTTCTCTTCTTCTCTTCTCTTCCTTTCCCTTCTTTCCCCCTTTTCTTTCCCTTCTCTTGTCACTCCCTCCTCTCTGGAGATTACTCTCTCTCTCTCTCTCTCTCTCTCTCTCTCTAGAATTTCAATTCAAAGTGATGCGTCTCTCTGCCCCTTGTTTCCGTTAAAGGTACGCTTCCATCACGCAACGCTGAACGCTCCCTCATATTCTCTCTCTATTCCGAACATTCATTAAATATATCTATCTATCTAGAAATATATATATATATATATATGTGTGTGTGTGTATATATTATTTATTATTTTTATTTTAATTAATGTATTCCTTGTTGTTACGGAAAATTGGTGGTTTTGACTGTGAATTCCGGTTTTTCAGCATTGATTTCGGATCGTTCTGACTTTTTGAGTGTGAGAGTGAGAGCTGAGATTTTTGTTTTTTTTCCTATATTCGGGATGTTAGATTGGATCATATTCAGAACTCTTTAATTGTTTTTATTTGGTTCATGCTGTTGAGTTCTCAGGAGTGTTTCCTTTTGTGGTGATTTGAGGTTGGTAACACCAATAACTACGATGAGAGTAGAGTACTTGTATTTAATGAAGTGTGTTGTTGAATAGACACTGTTATGGCCTACTGAATGAACTCTAATGTATGGTGATAATGTTCTGTTTGATTTTGATTGCTTTGTAAATTAGGGTCTGTTTAGTGTATCCCCTTAAAATTTGGGTGAAATTTTTGGGATGAGTTCCATTTACAAATTTTTATGATAAATTTCGCCAGAGTTCCAACCTTTATAAGCCAAAGCCTAACCATTTGTAAATCAAAGTTATGTGGATTTAGATGAATAGTTGATTGTTCTCGCCTTTTTTCCCGTATCCTTTTGTTACTGAGCTGTTTTTCTTATCGTTATCTTCTGTTCAGTTTTTTTTTTTTTTGGGGGCGGGGGGGTTGGGTTGGGTATTTTAATTTGAAACTATGTTTAACTTCAACAAGATACTGGCTGAGTAATGATTGTGATTTCCTTACTTTTTCGATTATGTGTTTGACCGTCGTCTTATGGATAATCGCAATTGATGGAATAGCGTTTTCATCACTGTTACAGAGAGAGAGCTGTGTTCACCAGGGTGATCGGCAGTGACTGGAAGCTGTTGGCGATTTTGTTAATGTGAGAAGCTAAATAACCTATTTCAGAATGGGTGCTGCTTGTTGTGTTGCAGCCAAAGATAGAACTATACAAAGTGGATCAGCCGGTGAAATCTTGCATCGTAATATTCGCTGTTCTCCAACATGGAACTTCCGGTGGGATCATCGAGGACGTGTAGCTGGTGAAGATACTTCTATAAATTGGTTTTCTGATGGTAGTAACAGGAATGATGGCTTGGAGAATAAAAACGAATCATCATATATATCGGAAGATGGAAGCCCGTTGCAGAATCATCAAACAAATAGATGGCAAAAATCACCAATCACTGAAGGAACTGCTGGACATGTGATGAATTCATCTCCTGGTAACTTTTGTGGAATCTACTCTATGGTTTTAACTACACACCTACTTGAGTTGGTCGGTCATTTCATTCTTTTTCCATTTATTATTTGATATGAGATAAATGGGTAACCTATTAAATAAAATGAAGCATAATTACTAGATATGAAGCTTAGACACCTCTCTTATTTAAACTGTTGCCATCCCAACACTTGTTTGACGTGCCTCAATGGGATCCCAATTAAAGAGTTATTCTTTGTCTGTTCATACATTTGAACCGAAACCTCTGTATGACTTGGACACTTGAGATTGACATTTCATTATGGATGGACACATATTCTAGTATTATTTTTAAAAAAAATATCCATTATGTTTAGAAAAATTATCTTAAAAATATAATGTGAAATATTAAAAAATAATACCTCTATTTTTTGGAAGGCTCATTATCATAGAAAATATAAAAATTAGCATGTTGGTTTGAGAGAATGAATATGACCTTTCTGAGATATAAATTTCATCTTGATTTTGGATTCTTTTTACATTGTAAAATAATGTCTTTTTATATTTTTTGCTATATATATATATACACACACACACTAATGATTCTCTAACATCACTACAGTAAATCCACCCCTCTACACCCCCCATTTTTATTGGCAATCAATTACCAAAATTCAATAATCGATTACCAAAAAAGATGTCATGGTTAACAGGGTAGAAAATGGTGGTTAATTTAGTTATGTATTTGGTTATTAATTGATTATCACTTCCATGTAATCAATTACCGCAGTTTGGTAATCAATTACCGAACTGATTTCTGATAACCATATACGTAACTGAGTTAATTATCATTTTCTATACAATTAACGACAATTTTTCATGGTAATCTATTACCAAAAGTGGTAACCAATTACCAAAAGCAAAATTTGTGGGTGTAGGGGATGGAAATACTGTGTGTAAGTTTGTTAATTGTTTTCAATATGTATATGGTGTCGCCATCTCCTTGTCATGTCCAGTGTTTGTCAAAGTCCTATATTGCAAGGTTATATTGAAGACATAAAATTAGTCATTATACAACATTAAATTTTGAAATTCTGACCCAAGTATCTTTCTCATAAACTATCAGACACAAGAAAGAAATGAAAATTAGCAGTAAGTATGGTTAAAATGATAATCCTGTTTAAGGAACAGATTTAGCATTTTACATCACATTATTAGACAAGAAAATCTAGAGGGAGTTAGATAATCTGATATATATGTGTTTGTGTGGCATGTGCATGGATAAGTTAATAGGTTTCTCTCTCTAGTTCATAGTAGTCTAGTACATGGTTAACAAAATGGAATGGAAAGTCTTGCATGATCATGAAAATTTCCCTTATAAACACAATCTTAGATGAGTCTCCATACTAAAAATTTGGTGCATTAGGGTTAAAAAGAAAAAAAAAAAAAGGTTTCTGAACTTACGTGTCATCATGAAGCTAAGCAATGACTGTACTTTTAAGGTGGCTATATTTGGCTTGCTTCTGCATCCTCCCTTGATTGTCCATACACACCCATGCAAGACAGAGATCCAGCTCTTAAAATATGTCCCTGACCCTGTTTTCATTGACCTGTTGGTAAATTATTATTTTCTCAACTGATTGATTTGTAGATCTTACATGGTTGTCTATCTTGATATCAGATCAATCTATTTCAAGGAATGTCTCCATGAACATGAGCATGGAACAGGTGAGGCTATAACAGTGAAGGAATCCACTGTTATTTTACGTTTTAATTAGCTTGTTGATATCGGATTTCTTTGACACACTTCCTACTTATGAATCACTGCGTAGGTGAAGGAGTTGACCGAATCATCAACAGTATCATGTCCATATCCCGCAAAACCTACACGAATATTGCCTTCTACTTCACTGTCGGTATCTCCTGTGCCATCCCAAAGTGGCCCTCTTCCATCCAGCTCAGCACCATTAAGGTGGTCCTGTCATTCCCCAGGACACCAGCTACTAAGACAAGTTTCTGATAGCCGAATCCTGGGATTTAAGTCACCTAGCAACTTTTATGTATCTGAAGAAAGGCCAGTCTTTCCTTCATTAGGGAAGGAATCTGGTACACACTCACGTGATGGATCTTCTGATAATTGGTCTAGACCTGGCTTTTCTGAGTTGATGGGTACTTCCCATAAAGATAGATGGTCATTTGATAGTGAGCCATTTGGTTTCAATTGTGAAAGGTTGGTTAGATCCAATAGTCAGTTTTCAAATTCTCCTGTTGATTTACAAACATGTGGTGTTTGCTCAAAACTTTTAACCGAGAAGTCTTCTTGGAGCACCCAAAAGATAATTGCAAGTAATGACCTATCAGTAGTTTCTGTTCTTATTTGTGGACATGTCTATCATGCGGAATGTTTGGAGTGTTTGACACCTGAAATCAACAAGTATGATCCAGCTTGCCCACTTTGCACTTTTGGTGAGAAGCAAACTCTTAAGTTGTCTGAAAAAGCTCTGAAAGCTGAAATGGATTCACGGGCTAGAAATAAGAAATCAAGGAACCGAATTGTAGACAGTGATATTGATGATGATTCTGTTGTGTCCGATCACTTCACTGATAGAGGGCATCAAGGTAAAGTTCCTAGAATGGACTCTAGTTCCAGTGGGAGAAGCTCTAATGTGAAACCCTTTCTGAAGAGACACTTCTCATTTAGGTCAAAGAGTTCCAAATGCATGTTAGATAATCACCCAACTCGAAAGAAGGGCTTCTTTTGGGCAAAATCTGGCAAGGAATAAGCTTCGTGGTTGTTGAGAGGTATGTTTCATTATCTCCATTGTGCTGTTTTCACCATTTTTTTATCTTGTCTTATTTCACACTTAATGGTCAAAGATTTTTCTACTTTTCCCTGCTGTAGCTAAACTGGTTGGATGATTGAACTGCTTCACATTTTTTTTAATTTTATTAAAATCTTTTCATTAGGCTGAATTGATTTCGTTCTTAATTTATAATTAAAACTCAGACTTTCTGCTATTAATTTGGCCAATGTGGGAAAAGTAGGAGTATGTAATGCAACCATGCAAGCATGGTTTGGCTCCAAAGTATATTTAGAAGCCTTACCTTTCCCCTTAATTTATTCTATGTGGAACTTGGGTAGGATGAGAAACTTCTCCTTTTCCTTTTTAGTTATTTGGTGTTGGACTGACTTAAGTTAATAGTACAATATATTTAGTTTAATACTTGTATATGAATCAATTACAGATATGGTTCAATTTTTCCTATGATTTTACTTATATTTATATACTTAAAATATGCATTTTCTTTTGTAAAATTTTGTGTATGTATTTGTGCATATTAAAAATCTGCTGTTTGACCTAGTTGGACCATAAAAATCTTAAACTTCTGGTTTTGCTCCTTAGCTTTAGGACCAGTTTGGTATAGAAAACATTGCTTGTTCCAATTTGGTACAGAAAACATTGCCTGTTTGGCATCCAGTGTTTTTGGGTTTGGTTCTCTGTGCAACAGATATAACCTCCAAGTTCAAAAGTTTGATAAAATTGAGCTTATTGTATACGAGAAATCATCAGCAGTTATTTTGGACTTGAATTGTTTTATTTTCTCTTCTTTGAAGCAGGTTCATTATTGATCTTCTCTGCAACTTCAGATAAAATGAGTCAAATGACTGAGGAAAGGGCTACATGTCATTCATCAAACTTTGATTTTTAAGCATCTGCATACACTAATCCGTGATTTCAAAAGGATTGTAAGCTGGAATTACTCTGTAAAGAAGAAAGGTGAAAAGATACAAAAGATAATAGAGGAAGACAAAAATAGTGTTTAGAGACCAAGGGTTTTGTTATTTTGTACAGATTGATTACTGATATGTAATGCAGTATACATGCCATTAGCCCTTCGGGGTCTATGGTGTTGGGCAATGGTCTTCACAGATTGTTAGGCAACACCAAGTAGTTTGGTTGTTGACATAAAATTAGTTTGCATTTAGTGGGCAAAAAAAAAAAAAACAGAAGTTTCAGAAGAACCTCACATCAAATCAATGCCTTTGTTCTTAGAATTATTTTATGTTTTTGCCTTTTTGGTCATGTTGGTATCAGACTAAATTATAAGCTTTTGCAAAACATGGGTTGCACGCCCCCGGTTTTATGTTGCTTGCTGACTGTATGTTGAATCACCAAAAGGCTTCGAAGTCCAAAGATGCACATAAACTGATGTTAGTTGTGACTCTGACTTACGTGCACGTTTCAATTAGTATCTTGTTTCTAATTTTGATTAACTTTCAATAATAGGTTCACATGAATCATGATTTGACATGAGTTAGAGAAAACATTTATCAACAGATCCCCTTCCTACTAATTGTTGGCCGACAAAAACAAAAGGGGTATTTTGACTGAGAGGAAAGTGATATATCGTAATCTTCAACATTTGATTTTTATTTTTAAGTCTTGCTTGCATAAACTTGTTGAGAGTCATTTACTAAATTATAATTCCTTGACCTAATGTTAGGGATGCAACAACTATTTATTTAAGTGGGTTGTGGGTATTTTGTTATAGGCTTTCCTTTTATTAAACTACTTTGGGTAAAGAAAATAACGGAAGTTTATTTACATTTAGGATGAATTTAGGTAAATAATTTAATTAATTATTTAATTTTTTATTATATAATAAATTGTTATAAATTGGATTATAAAATTATTGAATTAAACTAAAGAGAATTTATTTTATTAAGTTATATCTAAAAGGCTTATTGAAACAAGTTTAAAAAGTACGAATATTACAAGTTATTACCATAAGTTCAAATAAGCTTTTTATAAACTTTTTCAATCACTTCTTTGATAGTTGAGATTTAAGGCAAAAATTAGTATTTTACAGATACTCAGTAACTTAGGAAACAAAAATAAGAATTTTGACGTCCTATAAATGAGTAATGCTTAGAGAAAAGTTTGCTTACATTTAATTTGTTTAAATCAATCACAAATTAACATATGGTTTATATTGAATTGTATCGTGAAAAAATGTGCAAGATGGTAAGGTGTCAATTTTTAATTAGTTTAATTAATATAATTTATGTAAATTATAGCTAAAAGAAATTTATCCTTTGTTAGGTGGTGTATAATTGTATATTGTCATGGACATTCCATTCAGTATTAAACAGAGGGAAATTAGTTGTGAAGTCCATGTTAAGAAGATATTATCTTTTAAACAATATCTTTATAAATGTCAATTATCAAATGAAATATAAAAAATTATAGTCCAAATGAGAGTGAAACTTTAAAAAAAAAATGTGACATAATACATGTTTCTTCTATTTTTGTTATAACATACATGCTTAATAATACTAAATTATAAAAATCAATAATACCTAAAAATATATTGATGATGAATACATAGATAAATACTTCGAGCCATTAGAGTTAGTATAATATTAGGAGATTTGAATAGGTTGTACGAGTTTTTAAATTTAAATTTTATTATCTTTATTTAATTAGGGAAACAAATAAATGGAAAAGTTATATATATTTCACCTATAAGTAAATTTTGTACGTGTATGAAGTGCGAGTATACATATAAATATATATATGTATATATATATATATATATAATAATTAAAAAAATATATATCTCATGAATATTAAAGATATTTATAAAAAATATATAAATTAATGATAAAATTAATGCTACTGACATAATTAACTAAATTTTGTTAACTGTTGTAAATTACTTAATTAAATTTTATAAAATAGATCATAGAAAATAACTTTTCTTTAAAATTTAAAAATAATATTTTCCTTCTTCCTCTTCTATTTTTTTTCTCTTCTTGTTCCCGGTCCTCATCCTCTTTTTTCCTTCTCCACCTTACCGGATCTCTTAGCAAACACATTCTGTTACGTTTAACATATACAAAAACTTGTAAGAATAAATTAAAATTAAATTATGATTAAATAATTAACTATAGTCAAATAACGGGTAAACCATATCAAATATCTCAAAGCAATTTAGAGAATATTTTAAAAAACCAACACAAAAAACAAAAACAAAAGAAATGAAGTGAAGGGGAAGGAAAAAAAGGTAAATACAATCACCACCTAACTGAAACTACCATCATGAATTCTTAGTCAGCATTCTTTTATTTAAAGTACCTGCAATTCTCCCATGTAAATATTCAATTTTATCTGGATAAAATTAAATTATTATTATTGTTATTTTTTTAAAATTTAAAATTTAAAAAGTCAAATAAAATTTAAAAAATGATTATAAAAAATCTGAATCTATCTATTTATTAAACAAGGCGAACTTAAATAGGCGAACCAAGTCATAGATCCTGTGAAACGACCTTATTCACTTCCATCTCTACCTGTCTCTTCTCGAAATAGATTCTTTCAATTACTACTGAAAAGGATTTATCTATAAATAAAAAATTGACACTCAAATGAAGAAAGAATTGCAGAAGAAAAAAAAAATAGACAAAGCAAAATGCAAAGTAAAAAAAATTAGAAAACAATTGGAGGGATAAACTGAAAGCAATACAAAATGAAAGATTGAGAATAAAAATAGGCAAAAAATTAGAGATAACATTCAAAAATTCATAGAGCTAAACAAAGCAAAGAAGAAAAGTAAGGGAAAAAAGGAACTTGAAATCATAGGAAATCAACACAAGGCAAACACAAATTTTGAATACCATATAATCACCCTTTTTTACCTCTCTCAGATTACATGAAAATTCAAGAAGCATCTTATTAACAATGTCATGTTTTGCAAATCAATTTAACCACAAGTCAAAGCAAAGCCACTTCTGCGTTTACTTTTAGAACACAACATTTTGAGAATCAGCAGCAGCACCCAATTACCGTGGTGTGTATTTGAATATGGAAGCATCCAAATTTAGTGAATTTTTGTCTTTTGTGAATTATGATACAAAAGGGATGTTGATACAATGATACCATAATGGACCTACATGTTTAGTTTTCCACAGATTGCATAATGTTTACAATCAGATGGATCAAGTTTCTATTTTGTTTTAATAAAGTTCAATAAATTCAATAAAAAAAAGGGGAACCAGGAAGGACCTACATGTTCTTTAAGTCTTCAAATTGTTTAAAACCAATTTGGTTTTGGTGGTTTAGCAAATGAATAAAACAAAGAACTTGTTTAAAAATGGTTCAATTTCAATTATAAAACAAATTTTGGTTCCGATTGCGTCATACATAAATGATAAGTTAAGACTTAGGTCAGTTTCATTGTTATTGCTTGGGTTGTATTGTTTCTCGAATATTTATGTAAATAATTTTTGTAATTTTTTTTTCTGTGTTACCCTTTATTCTATTAATTTTATGTGTTAGGTACATATTTTATGTTGTGCCACATAAAATAAAGTTATAAAATATTTTTAAATAAGGATTAGTCTTTCCAAAATGATCCATTTTAAAATTTAAACATTCTTCTCTTCAATTTTATTTCAAAAATTAAAATTAAAAAATGTTTTTATTTTAAAATGCCAAAAAATAACTTTTAAAGTCTTTAAATTATTATTTTAAATTTATATAATAATTATTTAGTAATAATTGAATAGTTGATCCATCATTAATATTATTTTAAATTATAAAGATATATTGAATAATTATTTACTAATTTATACCATGATTTAAAATAATTTTTTTTAAAATTTTATCTTTGTTTAAAAAATAAAAAATATATTCCTTTCTTTTTAAAAATTTAAAAATAAATTTTTTGAAATATTTAAATTTAATTTTAAATCAATATAATAATCAAAGAAAATAAATTAAATGATTGATTCATATTTGATGTTAGTTAAATTATAAGATTATTTGAGTAGTTACTTACTAATAATCCAATAAATTTTTTAAATTAATATTTTAAAATTTTTTAAATTTATTCTATTTCAAAAAAATAAAAATATATATATCTAATAATAATAATCTATATTCAAGTTTAAATTTAATATTTTTAAAACTAGTTTTTATAAATATAAAAAAAATTCCAAAAAAACAATTCCTGTCCAAGTTTTAAAATAAATATTTTTTATAAAAAAATTTTAAAAAAATACTTTTGTCAAATTAAAATTAATTTTTTAAAAATTAAAAAAATAATTTATTAAATACTATTTGAAATTATTTTTAACCAACAATAACGAATTAAAGATTGATCTATCTAAATGTTATTTATTTATAAGGTTTTATTGGACAAATATTAACTGCAAAGAGAAATTATTATTTTTCAAAATAATTTATTTTTTAAAATCATAAAAAATATTTTTTTTCAAAATTTAATATTAAAATCTTTAAAATATATTTAAAATTATTAATTTTATACCATGATCAAACGGATCAATTAAGTAAAAGATTTATCTTTAATTTTATTTAAATTATAAAAATTTATTAAATTTTTATTTGATAAATTGAATCTTGTACAAAAATAAGTTTATTTATTTTTAAGATTAATATCTTTTAAAAAATATTCCTTTACCAAAAATTTAAAAACATCATCTCTCTAAATTTTAAACTAAATTCTTTACAAAATAAAATAACAACATAATATTAAAAAAATTAAATAAATAGTTTCATTCAAAATTACAACTACAATTTTTTTTAAAAAAAGGCAACTATCATTTACAAAAAATAAAAGCTTTTTATAACACCTTATTTCAAAATTCATCTTATCAAGTAATAGAAACTTCAACATGAAAAAGTTTTAAAATTTAACAATTCTTTCTTTTTCAACAACTATTTTTTTCTTTATTTTTTTTTTACTGCACTAGAAATATGGAGGAAAACCAAACTTACGGAGTCTAAATAAAACTTTTAAACTTTATTTTATTTATTTTAAAAATAAATGTATTAAATTCAAAAAAATTGTAAATAACTTATTTATGTAACTTAAATCAAATAATTAAAAACTATAAAAATATTTTTTAGTGAAATAAATATTTTAAAATTAATTATATTTTTTACAAATAAATAAAAGATATTTGTTCTTTGAATGTTGTAAATTGTTAATATCTTTTTTACACGTAAACAATTTTTAAATCCAAACTAATCTTTTTTTAAATTTTTTTAAGGTTTTATTTAATAAATTTTGATGATGATTCATATTTTTTTTATTATCTTTTTATTTACCCCTTTATTATAATTTTAGTTATAGCATATAGTGACTACACTTATGATTGTTTAAGAATCAAGTTTAATTTAATTAATTCTGTAAGATTTTAACTTTGTTTATGCTTACTTCATTTCTTATTTGTTTGTATTTAATTAATTATTGGTGTAAATAATTTTTTTTATTATATTGTATATATTATAAAACCTAGAGTTTATAAGCTTTATTGTTATATATTCTTAATTATATGTAGATGGGATTGGATAGTTTTTAAGATTCAAGATTTATATGCTCTTTACACAGGTTTTATTTACACTTATCTTACATATTTTTTGGCTTTGTACACAAGTTTTTACAAGTAAATGATTATGCGATGCTTTAATAATTATTATCATGATAATTTATTTCTATTTGATAATGGTTGAATCACCATTCAAATTGTTAGCATAATCATTGGTTAGTCAGTTTGAAAAAAAATTTTCTACTCATAACTAATTCATGAATTTTATCCTAATTTACATGATAGAGGCAATCCAAGGATTATTATAGCTTTTTTAAAAGTATAGACCTATCCATGAAATCATGTATCTAGTGGCTTTCCAGAATCAGGATTCTAAGATTAGAAATACCTTACCCTAGATTTTTACTCGAAATAGGGCACAAAAGATTTCTTTCTTCATTCTGTATACATATTCATATTCACATCTAGCAATAGTGTGTGTTAACACATGAGCATAACATTCAATTTTTTGAAAAGATAATGATAAAACTTTTTTTTTAATATTATGCATACATATCATGCATTTCTCCATACTTAAATTATTACTTCCAAGATTTGTTTGCAAAAATTATGTTATAAAAAAATAAACAAAAAATAATACAAATTCATGTACCTTTTTTTAAATTAGGTTATATTCACATGACATGTTAGAAGCATAATAGGTTTCATTTTTTCATTTTATTAACTTTGAACAAGAAAGATTTGATAGAGCAAAGGGGTTCATTGTCATACTAACAATGTATCATGACTCTTACTTAGACCTTACCTATTAAGGAGTGAATTCTTCCTTTGAATCAGTCTGAACCACATTGTCTTCTTGATATGATTGATTCTTATTTGAAGATGTGAGTTACACATTTCATTTTCAATATTGAGGAATAAATTTTTCTTAGAAATGGGTTGCCAACCATATTTTTCTTCTCAAAAATATGGGGTACATATCGCATTACTATAGATAAGATCTTACTTATTGAGAAGTAAATATTTTTTTAAATTAAGTATTAACCATATTTTCTTCTCGAGACGGTTGATCCTTAATTGAGAATGTATGAAACCTTTCTAATTTTAAACACTTGAATAAGTCTTTCTATTTCTATCCTATTTTTATTTTTCCTTTTTTTTATAAATTAAGCAAAACACACATAGAAAATATTTTTAAAAAAATTTAAAAAGTACAAAAAATGTTTCATGTGGCTTCCTTACAGGGGAATGCTCAATCTGGAATTATGGATTTGTTAGAATAACACAGTAAAAAGCTAATAAGCAAAACTAAAGGACAAATGATCAAGATCCAGAGATACTGTTAAAAGGCATAAAAGAAACTCCTTTCATAATCAAGGAAGAGTCATTAGTTATCCTTGTTTATCTATCTGGTTCCACCTTAATGTTCCAGTTCCATAACCACAAGGCTTTAACCATTAAAGGATGATAACACTTCAATCCTTGCATCCTAATTGATCCATGTAACAACATAATCATTTTCAATATGTTTGGAATGAATTTGAATTCTCTAATAATTTTACCAATCTTTCCTTCTTCTTCTTTTTTTTTTACTTTTCCAAACTCCAAATAATTCATGTATGAAAGCAATCGGCTTAAAAGTGACAACACTAATATCATATCAAGTAACTTTATTTACTCCATTAATTAGACAAGTTGATGAAGACATTGATGACTAGTCACCAAACTGGTAATGAAATTATTTTGATTGACAAACATATAAAGACTAGAGGAAGATTCTCCTTTTTATTAGGACATAGATTCTCTTTTTTTTAGAAACCAAGTTAAAAGAATCAGAATAAGTCAAATTCTTGATAAATCAATTTTAATTGAATGAGAAGATTGAATGTTTTTCATCATGGTCATCAAAAGATAAAAGGAGTTGTTATATATGTAGCTTTAATCCTTACAAACGTGTATAGTGAGGATCTTTCAATCTCTTATAAATTCTAACATGTTAAAAGCATCATGCTTAAAAGTGTTTTACAAAAGAGAAAAAGAATCAAAAGACAAAAAACCAAAAAATGACAACAAAAGTAAAACAAAAACAAAAGAAAAATATAGAGAACACTAAAAATAAAAATTTATTGCTAGGTTGAAAAAATAAAAAGATAATATAGATGAAAAATTATAGAATCCCTCTAGGTTGAAAAACAAAAAGATGATCTTGTAAAAAGTTAGGATAACTAACTAAGTTAAAAAATTTAAAGAGAAACCCAGATAAAGTTAAGGATAAATAAACTTGAAAAACAAAATTAAAAGCAATGAGAACATGTAAACATGCTCAATTAGAATTTAAAAAGAAGGATTCATTAAAGTCATAAAATGATCTAATTTGCTTAAAGTTATAAACTGGAATAAATCATGTGTTAATATTTATAAATTAAGATAAATAATATGTTGAAAGTCATAAACTAGGACAAAAAATCATAAATTATGACAAAAAGGTAAGTTAGAGTTGTAAATGGAAAAAAATAACATCTTAAGTCATAAACTAAGATAAATGATATGTTTGGAGTTGTACAGAAAGGTAAATCATATGCTTAAAATTTAAAATTTTGACAATTTTATTTTTCACTAAAACTTATTGATAGGGTGTCAAGGTTATTGAAATATGGTATTGTATTTTTCATCTAAAAAGTGTTCCTCAAGCAGCAAAATCACTTTACTCATGATATTATTTTTAAATTCTTTCATTTCTTTCAAGCTTTACTTCATATACATATCATTCTTTCAAAAAAAATTATTATCCTTTTAGATATAATATCACCTTTAAAATTATTTTACTCCCTTTTTTGATCATTTCTTCTTATATTCTAATAATCATATATATTGAAAGAAACATAAGTTGACATTAAAAAGAAAAAGGGTTATAATCATTTTGATGATTTTTTTAAAAAAAAATCATGGTAAGTTTAAGGAATTCTAATCGACACAACATAATAAGAATAAATAAATTATCATTTCAACTTATCAATATTTCAACAATAGCATCATTCAAAAGACACTTTGATCAAATATTCAAAAATTATTTAAGCTGAAAATCAAAGGAGACCAAGAGTTCTCACTCATTTTTGAAATCTTAGACACAGATCTCTCTAAGGATTGAGAAATTCAAGAGAGAAAGAAAAAAAAAAAGAGAAAAAAAAGGTAAAGTGTAACACATTCCATAACTTTTTTCTCAAAATCTCAAAGTCACTTATTTAAATCATGCATTATACCATTCTTATCATGACATAACTTGTATCATTACATTATCATTAAGTAAAAGGATAGAATTGTTTAGTTTAATATATCTCTGCATTGTTATTTAATCATACATCACTACATCATCATTAAGGAGAAAAAGATGAACAATTAATATGATATGTTCATGAATTATCATGGCATCTTGCATCATCATATTATCATTACATGACAATTTATATCTCTAGTTAGTTTAAATTTTTTAGCTTATAGATATGTTTTCTTAATCTTTCGAGTCTAAACTAAAGATTTATTATCTTTGAACCTATATAGATTTCTTATCAAAGCTTAGTATCTTTCGAATATTTTAAGTAAAAGGATAGAATTGTTTAGTTTAATAGATCTCTCCATTCTTATTTAATCATACATCACTACATCTTCATTAAGGAGAAAAGATGAACAATTAGTATGATAGGTTCATAAATTATCATGGCATCTTGCATTATCATATTATCATTACATGACAATTTATATCTCTAGTTAGTTTAAATTTTTTAGTTTATAGATATATTTTCTTAACCTTTCGAGCGTAAACTAAAAATTTATTATCTTTGAATCTATATAGATTTCTTATCAAAACTCAATATCTCTTATCAAAACTCAGTATCTCTCAAATATTACAACATTTTGTATGAGTCATACAATTTAAAAAAATAGGTGAAATTGAGACCTCAAGCCATGTTCCTAACAGACACATGCACGAAATGAAACTTTCAACCACGAAATCCTTCTACTCGTCTTTAACAAAAGCATGTCCTCAATCTCTTTAATCTTAATCGTGCTTTTATTTCAATCCCATTTACCATCAAGTTTCAGATGCAATGCTCCCTTTCTATCCTTCTCTACTTTTCAACGTTTGTTTTATTGTTACTCTAACATTTTTTGTGAATTTTTTTATTACTTATTTCTTTTACTACCATAAAACTTTTTTTAAAATAATTTTAAATTGAAGCATTTGAAAAATCTAAATCTATTATTTTAGAAGAGAAAAAAAAACTTACAAAATTAAAGTTTATTCCAACTATTAGATCAAGTAATAAATCTTACCTTTTTTTTTTTCTTGTCAATACATACTTAAAAAGGTCTATATATTTTCATAAACGAAACTTTATTGTTGATAACGTTTAAACATGTCAACTTACTTGGTTCATCAAAATGTGTACTTTCTCCTACATGATTTGGAATAAATTTTATCTTGATGTTTTCCTAGGATTTGTCATATTTTCAAATTTTATTTCTTCCTTAGATTTAGAAAGTTGCACGAAATTTCACATTTCCTTCTCAGTTACAAATTAAAATGGTTAGAGTCATACATTTAAACGGTAGAATCCAATAAAGGAATGGTGTTACACGTAGGCCTCTATCACTTTCTTTTAATCACGTGACTTACATCATCAATATCCAGATTGTAAATTCAGCACACTCTAGTCTCATTTTAATTATAGCGAGAAGAACAAAAAATGGTGGTTATATTGAAGGAAGCATGAACATATTTGGTTACCCAAATAACCAAGAAACTTTTGCTCCAATTAGAGAATACTAATGAGAAGAATAATATGCATTCTTCAAATATTGCAATCTATAAATCTATTGTATTTCCTGTATGGATGTATTTTGGTAAGGAGGTCAAGAAAGAAATATGCTAACAAAAATAAATATAAAAATTTAGATACTTAACATGTATAAAGATGAGAATTAAAATTATTATTCACGTATATATATGTATAGGTATAGGTAATGCTTCAAAATATAAATATAATAATGTTAGAGTAGAAACCTATTATCAAGTCTATTTATTATCATTAGAAATTGGCTTTGTATCTAATTTTATTAATTAAATATGTTAAAAATATACGTAAATTTTTTTTATAAAATTATTTTATTAAATTGTATTATTTAAAAAATAAAATTATATTTTATTATATACTAATTATACTATTTTGGAAATTATTAAAGTTATAAAAAATAATAAATTAATAATAAATATTTTTAAATTTTATAAAAATTTATTAAAATTTTAAAAAATTTTATAAAAATCCAAAAAAGTAGTTGAGAAAAAGTGAAGAGTTAATGTTAAATCACCACATGTGTTGACCAATGATGTGACACATGGCTTCAATTTCTCACATGGCTACAAATGTCACACATCAATGAGTCTCTTCATTCATTCATAAGCAACGTGTAAACACTATCTAAGCTCAACGCAAACGTCCACCGCCAAAGCAACAAAACTCATTTAATATTTATTCTATTTTTCTATTAATCTTTTCATTATTCTATAGAAATATTAAATAAAAATTTATATATTTATTATTTAAAATATTTAATTATTTAATAGTTGAAAAATTATAAAATTAAATTATTTAACCTATTTTAATTGGTAAATAATTGTGCATTTTAAATAAGTCACATAATCATTTAATTTCTTATTATGTTTATAATAAATAATCATATACTTTCAAATATATTAATAAAAACTATTTTTTTGCATAAAAATTATTAAAAATAAAAAAATCATTTTAAAAATGTTTACATCCTAAAAAGATATATTAAATCTTACTATCTATTGATATATATAATTAAAAAAAAAAAAAAAAAAAACTCCACCGCCAAAGAGAAGAGTTATGGGTTTCTTAAGAGCAGTGTGAAGCAGCTAAGAATTTAGAATTTAGAAAGCATAGAAAATGGCACAAGTTGAAGTGAGAGATGAAGATGGGAACCGAGTTGAACTCACAGATGCATATGGAAACCCAGTTTGGTTAACTGATGAGAAGGGAAACCCTGTACACCTCACAGGTGTAGCAATCCCTACACACAAACAACACCTTCTTCAATCCAACACCATTTCAACCTCAAGCTCGGTATCATATATTTTTTAATTAACTAATTAGTAATTCTTTCTATTATTCTTTTTGCTATCTTTTTCTTCTTTTAATTAGCCTTATCCTCTTTTCAATTTCTTATTCTATAACTTTTAAAGGAGTAGTGTTAATATAACATTCTCTAATGTTCTTAAAACTTATAAAACTATGAGTAAATTGTATTATATAAGCATGGGATTTTATATGGTAATTTATTGCCATGTTTTTTTTAGTTAGACCATTATAGGATTGTTAAAGTCAAATTTACAGTACACATCATGCATCATGGATATCAAAGGAGATCATGTGGCATAAAGATATTAGTTTTTTTTTTTTTTTATAATTGATAGATTGTTAATGGTTATCTGCATTTGTTATATTTTTAGATAGTTTTTTATTTCTTATGTGGTAATTTTATATTTTATTATTTAAATTAATTACGTATTTTATTAGTTAATTTTATTTTTTATCAATTTATCAATTAAATGAATCAATTTATTTTTTATCAATTAAATTAGTTACGTCTGTTAAATTTTTATTTTTTATTCTTAACTTTAGAAAACAAAGAATAATATTATTTAATAGAATTTAATATAATATAAAAATCGAATAATAGTTGTTGAATTTCTTATATTCATTATAAAAGAATTATTTCATTACTCATACTATAATTATTTTATAAAAAATAAGAATTTATATAATCATAATTTTATAAGTTTAAATGAATTTTAGTCAATTAATTAAGAATGATTGAAAGAGTATCTGGCTAGGAGTTCGTTTTCTACGTGAAATAATAGTTTTCGTGTCACGTAATGTAAAATTTATCACAAAAACTTAAAAAGTTTCAATTATTAATTAAGAGTTTTCGTACTATTAACTAATTTTAAGTACAATTTTTAAAATAGATATTATAAAAAATAATTTTAAATTATTTTTTGGTTAAAATTTATTAATAAAGAATGTTAGGAGTTTTTAACTGATGAAATTTCACGAGGGAATATATTTTAAATTATAAAAAAAATTTCACAAAATATTAAATTTTATATTTCTCTACCAAATCATTTATTTATGTTTGTAATAATTCATGCTCTACCAAATCATTTATCATATGAATTTTGTTTTTACTATTGAAAACGCCATAAATACGTATTTACGCAAACACAATTAAACAACATCTAGCACATACACAAATGATGCATAACTTAACTCAATTTTGGTTCAATTAATGTGCTAAGGAGCAAGGAGATAGAAGAAAGGAGGGACTCAAAGATGAAAAAAAAGAGAAGAAGCTAGCAAGTGTTGAAGGAGGGGATAAGGAGCATATTGACACCACAAAAACTACTACTACCACAGATAGTAGTCATAATCAACATCCAACAACAACCACTGAGCATGAGAAAAAGAGTATCATAGAGATGATTAAAGAGAAACTACCTGGCCACTAGAAGAACCACTGAATCTCTCCATGGATGAGCATTGAGCCAGTGAATGTTTAAGAATATATAGACTTTGTTTATCATGTCATAGCACACTTTGTTTTTGAGACTTTGTGATCAGCATATATGAATAATAAGGTTTAAATGTATTGTTATTTTTTACATTTTGGTACTTAAGGCTTTTTTTAGATCTTCTAAATATTGTTGAAAAATATTGGCAATATATTATTTTGAAATTTTCAATTTTATTGTTTTAATTTTTAAGTAAATTAAAGTACTTTGTTTTATAAATTGATCATTTTTAGATTATTTTAAATTTTTAAATATTAAATTATTACATAGAATATTGTAAAATTTTTTTAGTATCAGAATTTTTTAAATTTTAGTGGTTATAAACGTGGTTAACGAAAAGGTGGCTATTACTAAAAAAATTATCAATTTAGTAATATTTTGTATTGAATTATTTTTATTAATATGGATTTTTAATAAAATTAAATTATTTTATATCTATCTTAAATTTATATTAATAGGATGATATATTATATTATAATATATCTTATTTACATGTAATATTAGTATATTATTGATGTATTTAATGTTAATATAAAATATTATTAGTTAGTTGCTTGTATATTGTATAATTAGTAAACGAAAAATTTTGAAAAAATAAATAATTTGTTACTAATAATAAATATTTTATTACATTAAACAAGAAATTATAAAATAATATTCTTAAGATTAAAAATTATAAAAATAATTTATTAAATTAAGGTATATTACTTTTATTTATATGAAATATTATATTTAAAATTAGGAATTAAATTTAAATTAATATTACTATCATAAAATATGAAATTAATTTATTTAAAAATATATTTTATTTAATTTAAAAAATTACATAATTTAATACAAGTTTAAAATATTTTTATTTAAAATTTGAAACTTAATTAAAAATTTAGATGATAAAATGTTGGTTTAAACCTTTAACAAATATGTTAATTGATTAACTTTTACTAAATAAAAATTTTATTAAATTCATTTTAAACTTCAATAAATTCTATTTTTTTTAAATCAATAGTTATCTGAAATTCAGAAATGATTCATTTCATTACCGTTAATATTTTTTTATTTTTCTTGTGATAATATGTTATGTATTATATTTTTATTTATTATTTTTCTTTAAATGTTTACAGATAAAGGTAAAAATATAATAAATTATTTATATAAATTTATAGTTTAGTTTACATTAGATTAAAATTAAATTTTTTTAATTTTTAAATAGGCTAGATTAAGATATTTTAAATATATTTAATTAAAAAGGTTAAATTTTAAAAAATAATTTAATAAGCTATTTTATCTAAGTAAATATTAATGATATAATAATTATTAATAAATTTTTTATTACTATTATTATTAAAATATTATTTTTAATAATATTTTAAAATTATATATCTATCTATTCTTATTTTATATTTTTTAGGTTGTGGTCTTATTAAATTATTTAATATTCTTTCATATCATATATTATAGTATCGGGAAAATTTTATTTAAATCTAGTTAAAAATTTAACATAAAATAAATTCTTATATAGATTTATATAATTTAAATAGATTTTTAAAAATTATAAATAATTTATATTAAATAAATATATCAAATTTAAATTTTAAATTTAAAAATTCAATCAAATTTATATTATCTATTTCCATCCTTATCTAGGTCAAAGAATGTACAAGCATTATTTTTTGATATTTCATTCTCAAGTCAAGCTCTTAGAACCCTAAAATCTATGCGAAAGCCGATGGATGAATGGTAATAGCCCCTAAATCTCTGATTGTTTGGGCCTAACCTTCTGTTTAATTATGAACATTATATATATATATATATAAGAAAAATATGTATTTTTTTATACATTATAAAAAAATATAAGGTTTAAATATAGAATCTTCATATAAAATTTTCAATCTTTTATCATTAGATCTTTAAAATTTGTTTAAAATTTATCTTTTAAAATTTTGAAATAATAATATATTTAATAAAACATTTTAATTAACTAAAATTAAAATTATTAATTAAAAATGTATTAAAATATTTTAAATTTAATGGATAAAATAATATATTTTAATAATTAGTATCATTTTTAAAATGGATACTAGTATTTTTTAAAAAATTATTTTAATTAGATTTTATTTTTTATTTTTTATTTAAAATATTTTTTTATATTTTTATCTTTAATATATTTTATAATTTAATTATTTATTTTTATAAATTTAATATTATCTGATTTTTTATAATAATATTATTAATTTTGATATATTTATTTTTATATTCTTATAAAATATTATATTTTAAATTATTATTTTAATATATGATCTTTATTTTAATTATTATATTATTTATTTTATTTTAATACATAAAGAATTGAATTTTTTTATAAAAATTAAAAAATTATATAAATAATTACTTTTCAAAAATTATTTGAAATTTATTATTATGTAAAAATAAAAAATAAATATTTTATTTTAAAAAATAAAATTTTATTTAATTTTTTATAAAATGTATCATATTTATCAAATTTTAATTTATTATTTAACTATATTTTTATGTATAATTTTATATTTATAAATCAGTTTAATTCAATTGAGAGTTTATTAATTTTTAATTTTAATGTTTGACGTGGATTATTCGTTAATTTTAACCAACACCTTAAATTAAATCAGCTTTCTTCCGTGAGTATTTAACGTCTGCATACAGCCATTTCCAAGCTTAATGCTAATAGCAATCACAGAGATTATTTTAAAATAATTATAATTTTGATGTTTTCGAATATTTAAATTACGCAGGTGAAATTTTTATTTAAATATTTAAAAAATTAATCAACCTATTTGAACTATTAAACCTCACAGAGGTTGACTTTGTTATTCTATGTTTACTACATTTTAGTCAAAACTTATTTTGCAGGTGAAGAACACAGTTCATTATTTTGCATAGATGCTTGACACGTTCTCTACGTGCAGTCACATAAGAGAGTATCATAACAGCCTCATAAACGCATTCACCTTCCAAAACAAAATTAAATAAAATTTCCATCAAGAAAATATGTCATATGTATTTAATTTTATTTAATTAAATACATGTCCTGTCCTTCTGTTAGCGTATAAAATGTATATAGTTTACGTAGGCTATTAAAACATTAACATATATCTTATATGTATATACCGGTAAAAATGAGTTAAGTTGTTTGATAAACTTAAAAAAATGATGGGTGCACACATAGTACGTATATTTATATATATTCGATATTTTAGCTATTCGGTTTTCTAAAAAAAATTGTGTGAATCTACAAATTTTATTATTCATAAAGATATATATATCTAATTTATTTAAAATTTTATTTGATTTAATTTATTTATTAAATGTAGATTTAAATTTTTTAAATAAATAAATTAGATTTAAATTTATTAAAATATCTTGTTTATAATATTAATTTTTTATAATTTTTATAATTTATTTTAATATATTATACTTATATGATACATTATATTTAAATATTTAATCTTTCTTCATGATGAGATTTTAATTATTTATATATATAAATTTTAAATTTATTTATTAATTTTATTATGTTGTTAGTTCTTAAATAGATTTGTAAGCTTAATAAATTTTATAAGTAGAGAAATATTTATGAAACATAATAGAATTAAGCTTAAAAAATTTAAAATGGATCAAGTCTCTTTACATGAAACCTGCTCCATCTTAATCTTTTCCCACTTTTATATGTATGTGTTCATTAAAAAATATGTATATTTATCTTTTATTTTTAACAATTCATAATTCAAATAACATTTAATGTTTAATATTTGCTATCTTCATGTTTTTATAATAACTAAATTATTTTATATGACTAATTATACTATATAGGACAAACATTACATACAATATTTTAGATATTATTATTATTTTCCTCTAGTGTTTCTTCTCGGTAACTAGTAGTGATATTTAGTGCTAAGTTTGATAATTTGTACATAAAATTATACAAAGATTATTAAAATAAAATTTTAATTTTAATTAAAAAATATTATTACTTATCCAAGTTAACGTGAGTGATATATATATATATATATATATATATATATATATATATATATAAATTAGAATCAAATGATATTAAATCTCATATTTTTTAAATGATATTTTTAATAATTTTTTTTGGAAAGAAAATTTTAACAATCCAATTATTAATTTAAAAATTTATATATAATAAACTAAGTTTATAAAATTTAAAAATTAATTCATACTCAATTACTTCATTTTATTTTATTGTATAATATATATATATATATTATTTAAAATATAAGTAAATAGCTACCATTAAATTATATATTTATAAATATTTAAATTTTATAAAATTGTATATATATATATATATATATATATCATTATCATGATAATATAACATAAATCATGATGTAATTTTTGTTTCTTAAAAAGTTATTAAAAATATTATTTTATTAAATTTGAGACTAGTAGGATTTTATTTTGACCTTACCATATATATATATATATATATATATATATATATATATGGAATGACATAGAAGGCGATAGCATTGTTTGATTTAATGTAAGTAACCCCTTATGGTAAAAAGAAGGTTGGTTATAGTTATTGCGGTTGTTGATGATGTAAGTGAGAATGTATAGCATTGAGAAACAGAAGAGAGTGTTTGGAAACTGATATTTGTTGCATTGCAACAATGTAATGTAAGGTGGTTTGAGAGGGAAAGGGAAAGCAAAGGTGTGTGTGTCTGACTCGTTCAAACCAACCATTTGTTAAAATGCTAAAGAAAGGCAAAAGAGGATGAAATTTAGGAGAATTGTGAAAGCAGAATGTTCCCTCCACAATCTTTGGCATAATTATTGGGAATTGAAAGTTCTGTCAGAGTTGTGATCCAAAGAATGAAGGTGTTAGAGAGAGAGAGAAAGAGAGAGAAAGAGAATCCCTTATAGGGATGAAAGGGAACCCTTTTTGAGGCTTTCTTGTTACTCTTCAATTCTAAATTAAAACAAACAAACAAAGGTCCTCATCCTCATACTCAAACCCCCCCAGGAGGTATGGGGAAGATAGAAAAAAACCAAAGGAGTTTTGCAGTGCATTTTCTATCATCCTTGAGGTCATCTTTGATGGCTACCCTCCTGGTCATTCTCTTGGCCTTTTTGTCCTTAATCCCTTTAGCTTCATCTGGCCTTGTTTCATCTTTTAATCCCAAAGATAACTTCCTCATTGATTGTGGTGCAGAAAATTCAGCCACTCTCCCTGATGGAAGACAATTCAAATCAGACCCTCAAGCCAGATCTTTCTTGCAAGCCAATGATGAGTATAAAGTTTCAGCAGAAGATGATGTTAATTCCCCTTCTCCTATTTACTCAAATGCAAGGATCTTCATTCAGGAAGCTAAGTTCTCCTTCCATTTGGTTCAACCCGGTTTTCATTGGGTTCGCCTTCATTTCTATCCCTTCAAAAACACAGTTTTTGATCTTCAGAAGGCCACTTTCTCTGTCCACACAGATGCTTATGTCCTTCTTCATAGCTTCAATGCTAACAATGCTGAAAAGCCTGTCCTCAGGGAGTTTCTCATCAATGCAAATGATCCTCAATTCACCTTATCATTCATTCCATTGAAGAATTCCGCTGCCTTCATCAATGCCATTGAAGTTGTTTCAGCTCCTGATAACCTCATCTTTGACTCTGGCACTGGCCTTTTCCCTGTTGGTGAGTTTAAAGGCCTCTCAAGTTATGCTTTTCAAGCTGTTTACAGGCTCAACAATGGAGGGCCTCTTATAACTCCATCAAATGACACCCTTGGAAGGACTTGGGAATCTGATGAGTCTTACCTCACAAACAAGAACTTGGCTAAGAGTGTCTCTGTGGCTACCACCGCCATTAAGTTCCCCACTGACAATCCTACCATTTCTCCTTTGATTGCACCACAAACTGTGTATGCTTCTGCCACTGAAATGGGTGATGCTGGAGTTAATCAGCCAAATTTCAATGTCTCATGGAAATTTAATGTGGACGTTGCTTTTAGCTACCTTGTTAGATTGCATTTCTGTGACATTGTTAGCAAAGGGCTCAATGAACTCTACTTTAATGTCTATGTTAATGGAAAAGTGGCAATCTCTAACTTGGATTTATCAGCCACCACCGGTGCCTTGTCAACCCCGTATTACAAAGACATTGTGGTGAATGCAACATTGATGTCTGAGGAACTAACAGTTCAGGTTGGTCCGGCAAATGCTGAAGGTGGAAATGTTAATGCCATTTTGAATGCTGTAGAGGTCATGAAGATGAGCAACTCTGTGGACAGTTTGGATGGAGAATTTGGTGTTGATGGAAGAAGGGTTGGTGGTTCAAACCGTGGGACGGTGGCAGCAGTTGGCTTTGCCATGATGTTTGGAGCCTTTGTAGGACTTGGTGCTATGGTGATCAAGTGGCACAAGAGGCCTCAAGACTGGCAGAAGAGGAATAGCTTCTCTTCATGGTTACTTCCTCTGCATGCTGGTGATACAAGCTTCATGAGCAGCAAGAACTCAATGGGAAAGAGCAACATCTTCTCCTCATCAATGGGATTAGGCCGGTATTTCAACTTTGCGGAACTGCAGGAAGCAACTAAGAACTTTGACTCCAAAAACATCATTGGTGTTGGAGGATTTGGCAATGTCTATTTGGGTGTGATTGATGAGGGGACTCAAGTGGCAGTCAAGAGAGGGAACCCTCAATCAGAACAAGGCATCAACGAATTCCAAACTGAAATCCAAATGTTGTCCAAGCTCAGGCACAGGCACTTGGTGTCCTTGATTGGATACTGTGATGAGAATGATGAGATGATCCTGGTTTATGAGTACATGCCTAATGGTCACTTCAGAGACCATCTTTATGGAAAGAACTTGCCTCCTCTTTCATGGAAGCAAAGGTTAGAGATCTGTATTGGAGCAGCTAGAGGTCTTCACTACCTTCACACTGGAACTGCACAAGGTATCATCCACCGTGATGTTAAGACCACCAACATCTTGCTTGATGAGAACTTAACAGCCAAGGTTTCTGATTTTGGACTTTCAAAGGATGCACCTATGGGCCAGGGTCATGTTAGTACTGCAGTGAAGGGTAGCTTTGGTTATCTTGACCCTGAGTACTTCAGGAGGCAGCAACTGACTGAAAAATCTGATGTGTACTCATTTGGGGTGGTCCTGCTTGAGGCACTATGTGCAAGGCCAGCCATTAACCCTCAGCTTCCCAGAGAACAAGTAAACTTGGCTGATTGGGCTATGCAATGGAAGAGGAAAGGCTTGCTTGATAAGATCATTGACCCTCTCCTTGTTGGTTCCATTAATCCTGAGTCTATGAAGAAGTTTGCTGAGGCTGCTGAGAAGTGTTTGGCTGATCATGGAGTTGATAGGCCTTCTATGGGAGATGTTTTGTGGAACTTGGAATATGCATTGCAGCTTCAAGAAGCCTTCACACAAGGAAAAGCTGAGGATGACATCAAGTCATCTGCAGCTGTTCCTGCTGCACCTATTCCTCCTACTGTCCCTACTCCACCAACACCATCCACCACAACCTCTGAGGAACAACCCCCAGTTGCTCGTCCAGAAGTGAATAATGCTAATTCAGCAGAAGCACATTCTTCTGATGACCATTCCGCAATGTTTGCCCAGTTTAATGATCTCAATGGCAGATAAAACCCAAATTTGATGATCATGTCAAGGAGGTGTTATAGTAACTTTCTGAAGGTTTGTGGCCAAAAATTTCCTGTGTAATGCTGTGATACTATGCTGTTTCTCTTCTAGGTACTCCTGCTCTCCTGTCTGTCTTTTTGTGGAGTATTGTTTTTCATGATAGCAAAAAATTGTATCAGATATGTAATATGATTAACTTACTGGTTTGTAAGTATATATGCATTCAGCAGTACCATTAATCATATGTGGTCTTATATAAATGAATTGTAGTATGTTGTTTGTAATTTTTAGGGGAAGCAGGTTTGAGGATACTAGCTATAGCAGGTAGTGAAATTTGACTTGAATTTATATTCCATCGGCTAACAGAAGTTGTAGCAAAAGACCTTTTTTTTATTATTTTACAAAAAAAAATGGACTCTTTTACTCAATTTGTCATCTGAGATTTTCAATGTAGAAGTTCCACCTGCAAGAGAACTAAGAAAATTCCACACCAAGGATGGATATGAATGAGATTGAACTCGCCATTCACTGAGGCATTCAAAATCTAAATTACCATTTCCAGTCTTGCTTTGTTCTTGTGACATGCAAGATTGTTGAACTCAATCAGTCTTTGGATGCAACAAATTGCTGACCATTATTGCAATATTTTATGTAGTTATGCTCTATTTTATAGATGAGAAATGCATGTCCTTGTTTTAAATTAATTCTAATAGTTGATCAGCAATATATTAAAGAGAAGGACCATGAGGCCAAATTTATTGTCATTGTCAAAATTATGATGTCATGAGCCATAATCTCTTACTTCTAAATGAGAAGAACTAACTATAATGGTTCATTGATTTTCCTTCAAAGTACATTTTTTCCAATTGTTTGAAAACACGTTATATCATCATTGTGAAACTGGAGGACCATGCAAATCATTGTCTATAAAGTTATGGTTACATTACTATATATATATAGGATCATATACTACCGAGAAAGTTAAATCTGTAATTTAAACTTTATGATTGAACCTCTAGAATTTCAAAACCAATGTTTTTGGGTCCCAAAAGCGGCACCCATGATTAGTGTCTTAGGGATCCAATTAAAATATAAAAAAAATTAAAATGTAAAACTCAGTGACAAATTTTAAACCATTGGAATTTATTTTCATTTGTCCAAAAAGAATATCTTCAATGATTGAGAGGAGGTGTAGATAAGGGTGTGGTCATGACCATGTGTGTATAGACCAGAAAGTGGTGGGTGCAGATCTCAGAGATACAAAACACAACCCAATTTTATAGGGGACCCAAAATCATGTCATTTCATACTTGGCTGCTTCTTCACAAGTTCTCTCCATTTAGTTACCCACAATTATGATTTCCTAACACGTATATATTTGTCATATCTATCTCTATCTTCTAGCCATGGAACAGCAAATGGACAAACTGATATTCAACATGGTTTCAAGCCTGGGACCAATTTTCCACAAAAGCATTCAATTAAACTCAGTATATATATATATATATATATATAGAGAGAGAGGGTTGATATCAACATCAAACTTAATAATTATACTAATTTAATAATTTTTTATAAAATATAAAATTTATTAATCTTTAAATTATGTAATATTATCATTATAATTATAATCATATATATCAAATTTAAAATAATTTAAATATGTATATATATATATTATTTAAAAATATATATATAATATATTAGATGTTAAAATAAACAATAAAATATTTATTATTTTTATTTTACATAAAATTTTATAAATATAATTTATAATGTTGATAACAGTTAAATTGATAAATTTTAACGGATCATAACCCCTCTCTCTAGATAGATATATGGATATATAAAACAATGTTGCATCTCTTTTTTCTCCTTGTTATTGACATTGTGGGTGAGGTGCATCAACCTTCAAGAGCCTTTTACCTTTGTAATCAGTATCCAGGTATTCTTCTGTAAATTAAGATCATTAACTAGCATTGTACAAAAGACGTCCGTTCCACGGAGATGCATTTTGACAAAAAAGATACCATCCATAAAGAAAGGCATCAATTTTTGCATACAAATGTGTTTTTTTGGAGTAAACTCTCCAGATTGTATGGGTAAATACTTTAATTCTTAAAATTTTAAAAGAAAAATGTCAATTCCTGTCTGTATACGATATATCTTTTCAATTTATTTTTCATTATCATTTTACATTAAGGATTAAAATAAATATTATTTCAGTTAAAACATAACCCCTCGAAATTATATGGGTAAATAGTTTAATCCTTCAAATTTTAAAAAATTGTGTTAATTCTTGTCTGTATACAATGTCATTCATTCACTTTAATCTTTTTTCAATTTATTTTTAATAGTTACTTCACATTAAGAAGTCTAAAATAAATGTCTTGCAAAGTAAAAAAAAAAATATAATTTATAAAATCTTAGACTTAAATATGTAACAGTTATCAAGAATTTACTCGTTAGTTTTGCTACTTCTGAGAGGAACTATTTTGGTAAAACGTGTTACACCTCCATGCAGTTTCAAACTTTCAACACATTTAACAGTAAAGAATGAAACACTTATTCACATATATGATGCTATTTTTGCCGAAGTTGAATTGAACTTGGAACATTTATAGGCACGCGTCATATTAAACACGATATATAACCTCGGTATGTATTGAATCTTCCACACAAGGTTAAGGTTATCATCAAGCCATTAAAGATTGGAATGTGTCAGTAACAAAAGGCTTAAGAATTCATGACACATTAACCTGATGAAAGAGAAATGACATTCCAATGCTAAATATAGTGTACATGACAATGATTGAATAGGTTGCCAGTGTGCAAAACTTTTGTTCACTAATGTAAAGTGAGATAAAGTTAATTTGTGAGGTCATTGATCCTCTCTGTCAGGCGTCAGCAAAAATAATACACGATGCTGCTACAGAGGAGAAAGCATAAGGGAGAAAAACGGTATCTATGTGAAGCAAAAGACTAATTAATAGCAGCAGACCTAACAACCTATGGCCAAAAGAATCCCCAAACCTCCCTATCAATACAAAATTAGGATGCAAGAAATCATCCTGATTTTAGTGCATGCATGGATTATGTCAATCTTCTCTGTTTAAAGCAGTCTAAATTCCCATCAAGCACAACAAGATCATCTTCATCATCAATTACTTGCAATTGCTTGTGATGCTTGGCTTCATCAGCAACACTTGGAATATTGGAATCATCAGGAAGTTTTCGTTTCCTCGAGGGAGAAACTATTTCTATCTCATCTTTTTCAGATTCAACAGCTGCTGTTGATGCATCAGCGGTGCTTGAACCATTACCAACAGACTTGTCTTTATTTTCTGCTGTTGACACTGGTTGAGTCCATCCTGAGAGAACCATCCCATCAGGTTCTTTCTCTTCATCAAATTCCTCTCTGAATATAAAATCCCCAACAAACAGCAATTTAGAACAAAGAAAAAACAGACAGATGGGGTAAAAAGAAACACTATAAAGTATAAACTTACTAAGCTCCTCTAGGATAGTAGTATTGGATACAAGCAGCAATTCTCATTCAGAATACAAAAATAGAGTCAAGTAAAAACCTGTGTTTGATGTTAATATTGCAAACGAATTCCTGTTGCATATCCTCTACTGTAAGCATTGTGCCACCAGTTACAGGAGAAGGAAGCTCGGCCAGAACCTGAAAAGGCCAGGAAGCAGGTTAAATAAAATGTCATGGCATTTTCAACCAAAGAAAATAAGCATACCTTTTCAAGGTTGGCAGCATAAATAGCAACCATGTCGTTCTCAACATCACCAGCTTCATAAAGGAGGTTTGAAGCACACATAATAAGAGGAATATTCATCCCAAGCTTTGCCTTGACAATCTTTTCAACAAAGTCTTTCAACTTCGAATGGTTTGTATTTATTTCAAGCGTTAAAGGTGTCTGATTCCCACATATATGAAAATATTTAGTGTGAGCATATTTGTAGCAATGACTTTAGGAAATAGATGTAAAAGGGAAGATTTGACAAACCTCAGAACAAACATAACAAGACTTGTTAGGTTCAAATGGCTCCACAGGCATAAGCAGCATGTTTCTTGACGGATGTTCCAGACAATATGTCATTCTGTGAGATGTCCAGATAATATTAGAAAAAGAATAAGAAAAAAGTAAAGTCAATGCTGACTTCACTGACTTGTGTGACTTACACCGAGGAGTACATTAATGAAGAATTCATTAGAGAAGAAATGAGCACCAAGGAAAGAACAGGAAGAATAAGAAAACCTCCAAACAGAAGCTACAATTAACAAAAAAGTATACGATATAGAAAAAATGAGGTCAGAGCAAAAGTGCTCCACAATATAGGAGAAATATTCCCTTAAAGATCCATACATTTTGATCAAGCAAAAGATCTAAGAAAATACCGTCCATGCCCTCTAAGTTAATGATTAAGGGCCAGTTTGTTTGAGCTTTTCTGAAGAAAGTACTTTCTTAACCAAAAGCTATTTATAATGTTTCTTAAAATAAGAAACAGTCACACTTTTTATCATACATAAGCTAAAAATAATAGTTTCTGGAAAGAAAATCTAAAAAAAAAAAAGTTATACACTCACTTTTCATTTGTTTAAACAAACAAGCCCAAAGTAAACTTTAATCATAATGTTATCAGGTTTTAATTTACCATGTAAACTATACTGCTTTAGACTAGACAAGAATGACAATTATCAAGCATTCAAAACAAAATGAAAGTAAACCAGGTGTAAGTTTCATGGCAAAATTATTACACCTGAATTCTGCTTTTCCTTGCCAAAAAAATGTCAGTGACCAGGAGGTAGCTTTTTCCCCAGGACAACTTTGGTTGATATCTAACAGTGCTTCTCAAACCGAAACATACCGTAAAAAACCACTTCCCCATCACTACAACCAATCAAAAGTGCAGGAAGAGAAATCACATCATACCTATAATTTTTAACGTCATTTTGCAGCACTTTGATTGCTTCAATGACAATCAACCCAGCAATAACAGCATTTGTAGTCGCAACAGCATGCACAATATTACCAGCAATACCTTTAGCTTCAAAAAGGCTGTGCAGCGGGATGCCAAATGAAGCAGCCCGTATGTTTGCAGCTGCAGTAACAAATTCTACAGCTAGCTGATCATCTTTATCAAAGCTTAGATTGCCAATCTCCTGCTCACAATGAATTTAAAAATACCCCAAAAAAATTGAACGGTTTAGTATCTAGATGGAGGTATAAAAATTATAACAATATGATCATTACATCAAAAGTATCATTTCGGACCTTTTCCCTTTTTGTAAAAAATAGTCTCTGTGCTACTAGGAATATTCTAGAATTTTCTTTGAGACTCCAGATATCCTGTGGGTTCTTCATGCCCAAAGATGCCATGGCAGAAACTGAAAATCCATCATCACATGCATAATTTTTATCTAAATTTCCATTTTGTTGTGTCAGTTCATCAGACAGCACATCCTTGCTGTATATAGGTTTTGGTTTATTACGATTTTTCCATGTCTCTTCATTAGACAAAGCTAATTCAATGTTATAACCAAATACATGATCAAAAATTTTTCTTCCATATTGATCAATGTCTTCATCTTTCCTACGTTCAAATACATCCTCTACATTTTCTGATGAGCTAGCAGCATCACTTGATCGAACATTTAAGTCATTGTCCTGATTCTTGTCCCCAAATAACTTAGCAAAAAGTAGGTCCTTTGCCCACACAATACAGTGAACAAACTGCCAAACAACCAAAAAGAACAAAGAAATAGAATACATTAGTCAGAAGTTTGGAACAAATACCAAATTTCATAATTTCAATTGATGTTCAATTCAAAAATGCAAAAGCCAATATGTGTGACTGTTCTACACATTTGTCTAAGATATAGCTATTAATGTTTCCTTTAACATTATATTAAATGGTATCTAGTATCTACCAAGTAGCATCCATCAAGATACAACAATGCATTATAAGATTCCATTCAATGAAAATTCAAATAACCACGCACAACCTAAAATTTCAATGGTGGGTCCCAGGTGCTATAACTTCCCATGTTCAATGTTCCCTAGATACAAACTGTTAGATAACAGCAAAACAAAATGACCAACCAAGGAGTATACTGTCAATATATGCATAGTAACACATTACCAAACTATAAAACTTAAAAGATTCACAAATTACATGTTTGAAGGCATATCATTCAATACAACTCATATGGAAACCATGCTCACTAGTCTTTTAACTGATTCTAATGATTTATTTTCAGGATAAAATGAAAACCAATCCATACCTTTGATGGAGTGCTTGTGATAGTACAAACAGGATAAGTCTTGGGGGCTGGTTTAGGTTGACACTCATAACACTCCGTTCTTCCTTTGACATGTACAGTGACCTGTTTCAATTAAAACTATATCACAATTATGACTGAAAAGTTGCAACTTGGCAATAATCATGGAACACAAATTAAAAACTTGGCTGATAAATAAATTTTGAATTTAGAAGCATGCTGCTTTCCCAATCAGAAGATTGCTTATCTAGGCATAAAACATAAAAAATCATTGAGAAAGGAAGAGATGGTAACTGGTTTTTATAGCTAGATTTATAGTAGGCAAAAATTGATTATCTAGATTTATAACCACAACAGATATCCAATAGTTATGTCAACTATGATACTCTTAAGCATATAAAAGTAATCATTAAACAGGAAAGTGTGCATTCAAAATCTACCTAATACTGCTAAAATGCAACTTAATGAAAATGGATGTAAGCAATCAAGAGACCAATAAATACAATTAAATCACCTGTCCAAGGAACCCAGTAGTTCCACTTTCAACCAAAGGAACATTAGCTGACAAGCACAGACGATTCACATGTCGGCGAGCATCTAGATTGTCAAGCCCATTTAGGACAACGTTAAATTGCTTAAAGAAGTCCACGTCGAATTCAGGATCTTTGACATTTGCATGGTATGGTGTAATGTTTATATGGGGCCTAAATTTTAACACAGCATCCCTAGCAACCTGGTTGAAGACTTCATTAGATGGATGTATAATAGAAACCTATACCAGCAAAAATAACAATCATAACATCTTTACTTACTTTGGCCTTCGATTGCCCAACATGGGATTGTCGAAATAAAAATTGTCTGTTCAGGTTACTGACTTCTATGGTGTCCATGTCAATCTGCATATTGGAAATAAAAGAATATTAATATGTTAAAGCATATCCATAGCTTAAAACCACACAAATAGTTCAAGAGACAATTTGCAAAATATCATCCTGTAATCAATCACCTTCTAGTGCACAGAGACACATGGGCACACATAAACAGCAGCTCCTCACAAATAGACAAAATCTAAATTCAACTACAACTACCATTCATAGCAGATTGACAGATTACTGACAGTATGACCACCAAATCACAATCACAATGCACCAGCCTCAATAGAAGGGATACAGGAACTCAAATATTAGTAGAATGGGGTAACACTAGAACTATGACTCAGAAATGAAATTTTCAACTTATGTTACTCCTTTAAAGTTTCAAACAACTCTTCAGCTCCTTAAACTACAAACTGAAGAAATTATCCCATGAAAAATAACTATGAAACTGAATGGCATGACTAAGTTTAGCTATGCTTAGTAATACATCAATTCGAACAGGAGGGAGTCTAACCCACAACAAATACAAATACATGTAAAGAGATAGTTAACAATATATGACAGATCCTTGTCCAAAACAAGTATGACCCATGGATATGTCACTCTCAACAATTCCATGAGTAGCAATAACAAACTCATTTTTTAGTACCTCCAGCATTTAGCAGATCGGCCATTTCCATCAACCTATCACCCTCAGTACCGACTTGCGGTCAATAACAAGGTCTTTAACCTTGTAACATTATCATCCACATCAGAATTCACAAAGCACCCTTAATTAAAATATGATTCTCGAAGATTGTATAAGCTATAATTATAGTAACTAAAACTCAAAAATAAATATCAAGACACCCACAACCACCACGCTAACCAAAACCCTACTGTCATCGTTGCTCACACCGATTAGCTCAAAAACAACTAAGCCAATAAACTAAAAGCACCAAACAGAAAAAAAAAATCCAGAGCAGAAAAATTCCTCAAAACTAACCCAGAAAAAAAAAAGGCTTCAACATTTGAAAATTCTTCTCCCTTGAGCAAATATTGGAGATTCAAAGAAGAACTTAGAAACCACCAACCAGATCAAACGGGAAAAAGGAATAAAGTTACGAACCCCTCAACCCAAAAAAAAATATTAAATAAATAATAATTTTCAATAATATATTTAAGCACTCCAATTAAAAGCTCAAGATGGTTTATATTTTCTCTGTACACAAGTAACATTCACTCATCACTCTCATAAACACTTCCTTCACATAACCTATAAATAAATTCACTGAACAAACCAAGGCGCGAAATTTTTGAACGACCCAATTCACGGAACACGCAAAGCTCAAAACTTGAACAAATATCTCAAAACCCCAGCCACCGAAAACCCTAACAAAACAACTCAAAAATTAAATTTCAAAAAACTAATTTAGAAAACCCTTAAAAAACTTGGAAACCCCAAAAGAGAAGAAAACTGACGATGTGTATGTCAGGGAAACCGGAGAGAGCGAGAGTCTTGAGGAGCTCGCAACCAATTCCACCAGCGCCAACCATAAGCACTTTCGCTTCCTACAAAAAGCAAAACGACATCAGAGGCTTCAAAACGACGACACGGTCACAAAACCAAAGAAGAAAAAAGGGTTGGGTTGCGTTGCGTTGTGTTGGTTACCTTAATAACCGAGGAGGAAGAAGAAGAAGAGGCCATTGGAAGTGAGAGTGAGGGGAAAGGGTGAAGAAGACGCAGAAGAAGAATCGTTGAAAAATCATAAGAGAGAAGAAAAAGAAGAAAAAACGGTGATTTTAAAATTAAAGAGAAAGAGGGATAGTGGCTGCGGAGAATCGAACCGTTGACGTGAGGGAAGTGGCAGAATCTAAAAGGGTCGTCAAGGAAAAAGCGCCAAACCCCCAAAGGAAGTTATATTGTACAAAAATAAATTATAAATGGAAAACAATCACATAATGCACCGACACTGTACCTGTTTGGTGAGCGCCTCACCCAACACTCTCTCTGTTTCCAAAAAATTACCTTAACTTAAATCCATCTGCATCGGGATGTGTAAGTGGTATTTTTTGTACATAATAATTTCCTTAAAAAAAATTATCCTTTTATATATTTACGTCTAATGATTACTATTTTTTAATAAATAAAGGTGGAAGCCATTTTTTTATGTTTAAGAATCACAGCCTTTTTTAACAAAATTTTTAACCTTTGCGTAATGGGTAAAGGAGTTGGATTGAGCACTGTATAGGCAAGATTTATAAATATATATATATACATATATATTAAATTTAATGGTTATAAATTTTTTTTTAAAATATAAAAAAGTATTGGACAGTTATATAAATAAAAAGTAGATTGGTGTAATATATTTTTTATATGTATAAAAATAATTTTATTAGATGAATTTTGATGTAAATAGATATAATAATGTAAATTGAATTTTGATTTTGATGAGAAATAAAATAAAGAGCAATGATTAGTTTGGATATGATAATTAGCTCATTTATATTTTAAATTTAATGGTTAATAATTTTTTTATTTTGTTAAAAAATATCATATAATCATAAATGAAGTAAAAATAAATATAACGTATTTTTATTATATATGATAACTTATTTATTATAGCAAATAGTATGATTACGATTATTCTATATTTATTTACGTCCTAAGTTCAACAGCTAATAATTTTTTTATTTTTTAAATATAAAAAGAAATTATATGACTATAAATTAGATGGAAATAAATATAATATATTTTTGATATATATATATATATAATAACCAATTCGTTATAATAAAGAGTAATGACTAATTTATGTACAATAATTATCGTATATTCATTTACATTTTAAATTTAACTGTTAATAATATTTTTTTTTTTAACAAATATAAAAAAGGATCATACAATTATAAACAAAATAAAAATAAATGTAATATATTTTTGTTATGTATCAGAACTATTTTGCTACAATAAAGAGTAATAATTGGTTTACATACTATAATTATCCTACATATTCATCTACATCCTAATTTTGTGTTTGGATAGGACATTTTAAGGGAAGAAAATAATTTTTGAAAAAATTTAAAATTTTAGAAATTAAATGATCTTGTTTGGATTTTTTTTTTGTGTTTGGATGAGATATTTTAAAGAGGGAAAATAATTTTTAAAAAAATTTAAAATTCTAGCCATTAAAATTCTTGTTTGCCTTTTGTTTTGTAAAAAATTTTTAGAGGATATTTTAACCAATTAAAATAAAAAAAAATTAAATTCTTTTAAAATAGATGGAATTTAAAATTTCTTCATGTGTCTTTATCTTATTATTTTACATTTGTGATATTTTATTTTTTATTATTATTATTTTTTATTCTCTCTTTTTTTCCTCGTATCTAGATATAATATTTTTAATATCAAATAATATAATGGTATATTTTTATCATTTTAATTATGTACATTTGTTGGATTATTATTCTAATTAAATATGTTGTATAATAAAAATATTTTTATATCTAAATTTTGTTACGAACAAAATGAGTAAGAAAAATTAAGATGAATCTATTAATATTTAAACCCAAAATTTGTATATAATAAAAAATTAAATTATTTAATTTAAATAAAAAATTTAAAATTCAATGAATTTAAATTTTACCATCCAAATAAAGAATTTTAAATATAATAAATTGAAATTCTTTTATCTAAATAAAATATTTTTAAAATAAAAGTATTTAAATTGAAAACATTTAAATTTCAAGTATTTCAAATTTCTTAAAATGTCAAAATTCTTCATCCAAACATAAGGTAAAAGAACTTCAAATTCTATAAATTTTGAGAGAGTATTTTAACACATTAGAGAGTGAGAGAATTTAAAATTTCTCTAAAATAGGTAGAATTTAAACTTCCTCAAAATCTTTCAACTCATTCTCACCACGTAAACAAACTAAATCAACTCGTTTATGCTTAACCTGCATAAGCTCACAATAAATGAAGCAACGGTTTAGTTCATAAAATAAATGGGTAAAAAAAAATATGACCCGTGTTCAGCCCATTTTGGTCTGCAAATTAGCGGGTCAGCCCATTTAACATATTTATTATTAAATTAATTAAAAAATATTTATAAAAAATAGAAAGATTAATAAAAAATTATCTTTTAAAATAATTAACCGCAAACTGATCCGTTAACCTGTGGGTTCAACCCACTTAGCCCATAGATTAAATGGACTAGGTTGAAAACACTCACCTTTAAATAAATCAATAATTTCATTAGTCAAAATTTCCCTAGCCCATAGATTAAATGGACTAGGTTGAAAACGTTCACCTTTAAATAAATCAATAATTTCATTAGTCAAAATTCAACTAACCCGAAAGTTTGAGGATCAACCTAGAAGCTTTGGCCCATATATCGAGCTCTCTCGTTGTCTCTTCATGCTACTCTCTCATTACTCTATTTCATATTTGGATACAATATTTTCAATATCAAATGATATATTCATATTTTGTTATCCTTTTTAATTATGTATATTTGTTGAATTATTATTCTATTTAAATATATTACATAATAAAAATATTTATATATCTAATTTTTTTAACAAAAATAGTAGGAGAAAAATTAAAAATATAAAAATATAAATATTTTAAATATAAAATTTTATAATGAAAATTAAATTATTTAATCTAAATAAAAATTAAAAATTTAATGAATTTAAAATCCATTATCCAAATAAAGAATTTCAAATATAACAAATTTAAATTTCTTTATCCAAACAAAATATTTTTAAAATGAAAGTATTTAAATTGAAAGCATTTAATTTTCAAGTATTTCAAATTTCTTGAAATGTTAAAATATTTCATTCAAACACAAGATAAATTCAATAGTTAATAATTTTTTTATTCTTTTTAAAATATAAAGAGAAAGAATTGCACGATCATTGACAAGGTGAAAATAAATGTAATATATTTTTTATATGTATAATAATTATTTCGTTATAGCAAAGACTAATGATTGGTTTACATACAACAATTATTCTACATTCATCTATATCATAAATTTAACTATTGATAATTTTTTTATTTTTTTTTAAATATAAAAAAGAATTGTACAATTATAAATGGAATGAAAATAAATATAATATATTTTTTAGGTATAATAACTATTTTTTATAATAAAGAGTAATGATTAATTTACATATAACACTTACTCTACACTCATTTACACCTCAAATTTAATGACTAATAATTTCTATACTTTTTTAAAATATATAAAAAATATCCTAGGATTATAAATAAGGTGAAATGAATGTTTAAATTTGATGAAAGGTTATTCTTTTATTATTTTACAAACTAATTTTATATCATGCTTAAATGGCTTAAAGTAAAAAAAAAAATTGGTTAAAAATTTAAATTTAAAATTTAAAATTTAAGTCATATTTGCACCATCTTATTTTACCTGTAATATAGATGGTAAATTAACATTTTTATTTTAAAAAAAATTTGAATTAATTATATTAGTTTCTGAAAAATAAAAGTTATTATTTTTATTATAAATATAAATATAATTTAGTCTCAATAGAAATTAAAATAAATGAGGAAAATGATTAAAACTAATTAAAATGATTGATATTTTTATTTTATTTTTAAATATTTTTATTTATCAGAAATTAATGTAATTAATTTTAAATTTAAAAAAATAATAATTTTTTAAAATTAATTTTAATATATTATTATAAAATTTTAAATTGTTAACTAGATATAATATTAAGTTAGACGTATAATCACAAATTATGTTCTTGTGGTTGATTCAAACAAATTCAATGTAATATTGTAAAAGAAAAAAAATACTATTCTTTATTTTGAAATCATTATTTATAATATTTTGTATATTATTTACCATTTATCATGTAATTCAATTTTAAAAAATCTCAATCTCAAAAGGGTAGAAAACAAACCAATAAATCTTACCGTTAGAAGCAATGTCATTGTATGAATTAAAATAATTTTAAAAAATTTCAATCTCAAAAGTGTTGAAAACAAACCAATAAATCCTACCATTACAAGCAATATCATTGTATGAACTAAAATAATAAAAAAGAAAAACCTTTTTACAAAGTGATAAACTAAAGAAATTGATTTTCAATGAAATCCTCAAACAAAAATAACAATTTAATTGATTTTTTAACTTAGTTCGCATTATAGATTCAAGATTTACACAATATACAAACCAAACATAAGATGGATGCTAAATTTTATATCATATATGAAAGATATAAATTAACAACACTAAAAAAAAACCTACTTAATATTTTATTTGTATGTATATTTTTTACTTAATATTAAAAATTTATTGGAATTAGGTGTAATCACCTAAAGTCAATACTTCTATAATATATTTTAAAAATATTTTAGTAATTATAATATATAATTTTGATGTTAAAAATTATTAAATTATATTAATTTTTATATATTTTAAAACACCTTATTGTATGTAACATTTTTTTGTTGTATATACTTTTTTAATATTTTTATTTTAAAATAATATTATTAATATATTCATGTAATTCATTTTAAAGATAATTACATATAATTGGTCAGGATATTTTATTTTGATCTTGTAGAAAATAGGAAGGAAGAAAAATAGTAAGAAGGATGAAAAAGAGAATGTATATAAAAAGAAAAAGAAATTTGTTTAGATGAATAAAAATATGAAGGGATAAAAAAGAAAAAAAATTATTTTACGTAAATGAATGGAAAAGAGAATAAAAATAAATATATTAATAGTAGAAATTTTATTTTATGTAAATTTAGAAAAATAAAATTTAACTTCAAAAAATTTAATTTTTGTACCATGCTTTTATAATATAATATTTTTAATTTTTAAAAATTATATAATAATTTTAACAATTTAAAATAAATAAAAAAGTTCTCCCCCAACTTTCTCACCTAAATAGAGGATAAAAAATTACATGAATTTCATAAAAAATACTTTATTCCCTCTTATTTTCATGTATAAATAAACAACGAAAATTTTTTTTATACCTTTTTATACTTCCTTCCCTCTTTCATCCCTCATTCAAACAAACGGTGAGAAAAAACTAATTAAGGCAAATGTACATCAAGTTACAAAAAAATTTGTGATTAATTCTTACAATTATACAAAAACACATAAAAAAATTGTTTATAAGAGATCTGAACAAACATTCACTATTAGAACAAATTAAGTTCATTTGTGAAATATTAACTTTACTTCCAATATTTTTCTATGTCAAGCTTTTTGCTCCAATCATATTCATCCAAAGATTTTTAATTATAAGTCTACTTTTACCTGATCCACTAGATATAGCAATGTTCCTCATTAAAATCAATAGATATAATAATACTTCTCAATAGAATCATTAGAACACTTTTTTCTAAAATTAATTTATAATATGGGAAGGATATATAATGTATCTAGCAAATTTATATTCAAATATGCAACATATCTAGCATATTTTTATTAAAAATAGTTTGAGTGTTATTTTTTTTGTTAGTATCACAAGAATTAGAATTAGAATTTATATTATATTTTTAATCCACTAAATTAGACAGATCCATTTTGCTTAATATTAGGAAAGTGATAAGATATAATAGAGTACCAAATTTTAATAAATATTTACATATTATAAAGAAATAAAGCATACAAGTTTTAATATTTACTTTAACAAAGTATCAAAGTCTATATTCTAGATTCATTATTCCACATTTCAGATATCCAATCTTAGACATGAGAGTGTGTCAGAATCCTCTATTGAGAGATAATATCAATTATATATATATATATATATATAAATATCAATTTTTATTTAAATTATTTTTTAATTTAAATTATAATAATAAATAAGAAATAAAAATTACAAAAATAATAAAATGAAAAAAAAAATATTTGTTTGAGGTTAAAACCTAAAAAAAAGTTAAAAAAATAAAATAATAGATAAAATATAACATAAGAGCAGTAAATAAAAAAATTTGTTATTATGTTAGATATGGTTATTAGTTAATTACAACTAAGGTTAAAAACTAATCAAAGGTTAAGTAAATAAAACAAGATAAGGTTGGTTAGTTAAAGATATAAATAGAAATTGAAAGAGAGAGCACGAGATTCGTTCATTTTCAAAAAACCCACTTCTTCTGTAACCTTTCTCATAGGAGCATCTAAAGCTGGTTCTCTCTGCCTCTCTCTTTGCCCTCCGATATTTCCCTAAGGCTATTTCATTATTGCGGAAGGAGGAAGAAACCTTCACGCTTGACACGCTCGTCGCAAACGCGCAAAAATAATTTCTAGATTTTTCCCAAACTATTGGTATAGTATAAGGTGCAACCTAGGTCATCTCCCAAAGACCATTTCATATTCTTAAGCAAGTTAGGAGAAAATTAGAACAGGGGGATTTTGTAAAGATTGATATTGAGTTCTAAATGCAAAATACAGAATGAAATTAATTTCACTTAACAATTATCAACTCAAGGAATTCAGAGGCTATTTTCTTAACTAATCATTGATCACTAAAATCATGCATTGTGTTTATCAACCTAGGATCATCTGGAACCCCTAAAATGATCCTTGAATTCTCTACTGAGAAACCTCTCAGAATTTAATTGATTATGATCAACAAGATTAGTAACCACTTAATCTTTTATCTAAACCAATTTCACAATCAGAATTCAGTTGAAGTAAGTAATAAAATGAAAACCTTCAATTCAATTACTTAATTTCTACTCTTCAAACTTTTGGAAAATGATTTACCAATCAAAAACCAATTATAAATCAATTATGCATTAATCAAAATACGTCAACCGATTAAACTTTGATTAAAGAATAAAATTGAAGAATATAGTGAAGTAGAGTAGAAACCACTTAATAAGCATGTAAATAAAGATCAAGACCTCAAAGTTAAAATGAAAATAGCTTGAATCCTTGAATTGAAACTACAAACCTAGCCTTCCATGAAGGAGGCAAACTAACAACAAATAAATCCTAAGCCTTCCATGTAGGAGGCAACTAACATTCCATGTAGGAGGCAACTAACAACAAATAAATCCTAAGCCTTCCATGTAGGAGGCAACTAACAATAAAGAAAAACTAAGCCTTCCATGTAGGAGGCAAACTAACAAGAAAGAAAACTTAAGCCTTCCATGTAGGAGACAAAACTAACAAGAAAGAAAGAAAGAAAGAAAGAAAATGGTATTGGAGTTAATCTCCAAAATGGTGTGTGTTTCTCCTCTTGTAAACCCTTCTATTTATAGAGGATTTGCGAGGGATCATCTTCAGAAAGTCACCAACTAGGATATTACTTTTCTACCCTTTTATTGCTTTCACATGGACTTTGTTGAAAATGCAAAACACTTTTGAATTTTTGTCACCAATTAGCACAACAATTTTGACTTTCTTGCACCGCAATTTCGGATGTTCACATGTCCGAATTAGAGCTTGACTTCTGAACAAAAGTTGTAGCCCCGGATCTTAGCTGTCCAACAGATTTGATTTCATCTCAATATGACTTCTGTATCTCAAGATATGGCCGGATCTTTGTACACTGTTCAAATTCCACGTCAGCAACACTATCTCATCTTTTGAGATGATTTCGGAGTCCTAAACATCCTATTTAGAGTCTGCTCTTGCTTTGTAACTGTTGACACTTCTTTAAGCTTTCATTCAAGACAGATTTCATGATTTTTGGATGTCTAAAACTTCTATTATGCTCAAAATACTATAATAGTGTCATTTTAATCGGGTAAGCAAAGAAATTCAATTAAACTTCATATGAACCCAAACTCATAAAATATGACAAAGACCACTTAATTGAACATATAAGAAGTCTGAATGAGATAAAAGTGAGAGATAATTATTTATGAAATTTATGCTTATCAAATTTCCCCACACTTATCTTTTGCACGTCTCGGGCAAACTTAAGTTAAGGATTGGTGACTATTTTTTTTTTTTTTGAAAGAACATCAAAGTTTTGAGTTGATTTCTCAAGAATTCACAAAATTTCATGAAGCATTCTTTCATCACATTTTTGAAATTACTTAGAAAGGCAACTTTAATTTGAAAAACATAGATTGAGAAAGATAAAATCTCACATGATATACTCTGAATCTCTCAAGTGTTTGATTTGGTAAGTGTTTCTCTCAAATTCAATCCATGAAAGATGAACTATCATAGGCTTGCATATCTTCTACTTCTCTACTACTATGTACACATGCAATGCACAAATCAAGAGGTCTTTATTTTGGTTATAAAGGGATTAGAAAGATGAAATGATATATTGAAGAGATATAATGTTAGACCAAGGAAAATGGTGAGGATTGAGAACTGAGTCTAAGTGCAAGTGTGAGAAACAGATATCACTTCTTCATTCTTTTTTTTTTCTTTTCTTTTTTTTCAATATAATAGTTTATTTGTTAATTTATTGCTTCAGTTTTTTTTTCAACCATGATATTGATGAACACAACAATAATCTCCCCCACACTTATCGAAACACTTATGGTATGATAAATCCAGTATTCCTCACCTTCTATGGTAAGACAAAGTTGTTTTTTTTTTTGATTTGTGGTGAGCTAAAAGGAAGAAAAGGCTAATCGGCTCAAAGGGCTGATCAAAGGATAAAATTATATGGTTTGGTTATTTGGCCAAGTGGTTTGTTCAAGAAAAACAGTGCCTCAATCATTTTTGTACAATTCATGTGAAAATGTAGCTTCAAAAAGAATCAATGCAAGTTCTGAAGTAACATATTCCATGGATGAAAATCACACAAGAACGAAAATAATAATAATAAGGCTCAAAATCTCACAGGTAATATATTTATCAAATCTAATCTATCCAGTTCAAATATGTGTTGCCAAACTAATTAATCTCGAAATGTAAATCATTTTGCTTCAATTATTTTATGAAATCTAAAGAAAAACATACTTCCACATTCAATTTTTTTTTTTAATCATAAGATGCGTATCAGGAGTCAAGTGTAACTCCTTACTCAGTCATCTTACTCAAAGCAAGTTTATGATTCTAACCTAATTTTTTTGTTTTTTTTTTGGTTTTTTTTTAATTTTTTTTTTCAGAAATCGGACCATCCTCCCCCCAACCTATCCAAGACATTGTCCCCAATGTCTTAGATGGAATTTCATATAACAGGAAAAGAAATGTAAGAAAACCACCAAAGTAAGGAAAAGTTATAACCGAAGAGTGGTATCTGGTTCTCTTTTGTCTCTGCCATCCTGATTTGGTTGGTTCACCAGCTGCATTGCTTGACTGAGCTCAGATGTAGGATTTTGCAAAATCTCAAGTAGTTGTTCAACAGTTGAAGCAGATACTATGATGTTGCGCATGGATTGTGGCATGAACTCCTGCTCTACTGCATGATCTAAAAAGGATATCAAACCATTATAAAAGCCATTAATATTCAATAAGCCCAAAGGTTTTTTATGAAAATTCCGATAGGCCCAAAATATAATGGTAAAAATTTCTTCCATTGTTCCAAGACCACCAGGTAATGCAATAAATGCATTAGAATTAACCAACATGTGTCTCATACGGTCATGCATGGTTGCAACCTTCAATTCAGTACCCAGGGTCAAGTAGGAGGTGCTCCCATTTTTTAAGCCAACACTTAAGACGTTACACCCCTTTGTGAGTGCAGATCCTGCAACACATCCTTTTAAACCCTGAATCCCTCCCCCATAAACAAGATTGATTTTTCTTGCAGCTAATGCCTTACCAAGGGTATAAGCTGCATATTGAAATTCTCCATCCTTTCCAAGGTTAGACCCACCAAAAACACAGATAGTATTGATCCTATCCATATACGGTGTTTCTGTCTTTTTTTTTGAAAAAATATGTCATAGAGGTTGATAATTTATAGGGACTCAATATCAGACAAGGAGATCGGTTGAATAGTGCGAGATCAAGATTTGGTAGCAAAAGTTTGAATTTTTGTTGCAAAAGTTTGAATTTTTGTTCAAGGAAAAGGTGAATGTCAGAAGGGAAAGACTTTAAGCAGGGGTGAAAATTTCAAAAAATGGTGGCCCAATAAATTGAAAAGACAATGTAAATGACAACTATACACACGTGAGAATGAACAGTAGTTGTGATTGTGGCTCACATCTTCCTCTGGTTTTACGTCCAGTAACGGCTAAAACGCCTTCTAAGAGTCGAGGATGTGCTTCCCATTCAGTTTTCTTTTAAACTGACAACAGGGTCTTTTAAAGTCAGATTCCCAAGACTATAACGTGCTTTTTCCTTACAGAACAGTTCAAACAAATGAAGAAGAACTCCTTGTACATGCCCACTAGGATGCGTCTCAAGAGTCTGAATGATATCATCCAATGACTCCTTACTCAGTCCATCCTTTATGAATTGAATTTTGTCCTCTCGATTTCTTGAAACCATTCCAGGGTTCTTGCATCTTGTGTTACAGGTCCATCTTGCACACCTGTAGCAAACTCCAATTCTTTTTGCCCTTCTCTTCTTTGCATAGGAACTTCTTCCCATACCTGGCATGTTTTTAACAAATGATTCTTGAAATTCACCTGCTAAACGTACCTTAGCTTCAATGATGCAACAGACATCTTCTGGAAGGCCTAAGAGTGTTAATGCCCTCAATCGTTCAAGTCTGCAATTGTAAATGTCTTTAAGAAAATTTCTGGGGAGAGTAGGGAACAAAATTTTGATCCTGGTGAGAGCTTTCTCCATTTTTTTTCTTAAAACACTCAAGTTATTATTCCTGCAAGCTCAATGTAGTGTAATAGTTGGGATGATTTAAGAGGTGAAGAAGGAAGTTGAGAGATTAGTTGAAACTTATAAGCGAGGAATGTGAGAGAGGGAGAGAGAGAAAGAGAGAGAGAGAAAGAGAGAGAGAGAGAGACTTCTCTTGAATTTATTGCAGGTATGTGGCATTGTGCAAATGCACTTCTTCTACCGTGTGCTTTTGAAAACCTTCGAAAAATGGTTTAAGACGATGTCCATTCACCTTGAAGATTTTTTCAGTTACCTCATTTTTTATTTCCACTGCACCATAAGGAAAAACATTAGTAACTACAAATGGTCCTAACCATCTAGAGCGTAGCTTACCAGGCATAAGCTTTAGCCGAGAATTGAAAAGGAGAACTTTTTGTCCAACGGAAAACTCCTTTCTTGCCAACTTTTTGTCATGAAGAGTTTTGACCTTTTCTTTGTAAATTTTGGAGTTTTCGTATGCTTCTAATCTAATTTCTTCAAGTTCCTGCAATTGAAGCTTCCTATGGATTCCTGCTTGGTCTAGATCCATGTTGCATTTCTTTACTGCCCAAAATGCTCTATGCTCTAATTCAACTGGAAGATGACATGCTTTACCAAAGACAATCCTGTAGGGAGACATGCCAATGGGTGACTTGTAAGCTGTCCTATATGCCCATATGTAGTGTTTGGCATCACTTTTCAACTTGGCAATTTGCGATTTGGTTAAGTGTTTGGGTATTTCTTTAGCAACCAGATAGTTTACCAAATCTGCTTACCAAGGATCCTTCCCGTGCAAATGATAAAGATGCTCTTCTGGGAATGAATCTGCAATTGAAGTTTCTTCACAAGGTTGCTGGATCCGACTTAAATGATCTGCAACAAGGTTCTCTGCACCACTCTTTTCTTTAATCTCTAAATCAAATTCTTGCAACAGAAGCATCCAACGAATCAGTCTCGGCTTAGCATCTGCCTTCTTAAGCAAGTATTTCAAAGTTGCATGGTCAGAAAAGACAATAACCTTATATCCAAGCAAATAGGAGCGAAATTTATCTAATGCAAACACAATTGCCAAAAGCTCCTTCTCAGTAGTTGTGTAATTGGATTGGGTTGCATCAAGTGTGCGAGAGGCATATGCAATGACATGAGATCTCTTGCTAACTCTTTGAGACAGTACAGCACCAAGGGCATAATTAGATGCATCACACATTAATTCAAATGGAAGCATCCAATTAGGTGGTTGAATGATGGGAGTGGTTGTCAACCGCTTCTTTAGTTCATCAAATGAATCCTTGCAAGCCTGATCAAACACAAATTTGGTATCTTTTTGTAGTAGTTTAGAAAGAGGTTGTGCAATCTTGCTAAAATCCTTGATGAATCTTCTGTAAAAACCTGCATGACCAAGTAAAGAACGTACTTCTCGCACAGAAGTAGGGTAAGGTAGAGAAGTAATAATGTCTATCTTGGCCTTATCAACCTCTAAACCTTTGCTAGATACCAAGTGTCCTAAGACTATACCTTCTGTTACCATGAAATGACATTTTTCAAAATTCAAAACCAGGTTAGTCTCAATGCATCTGTCCAAAACTTTAGAGAGGCTTTCTAAGCATGCATCAAAAGAAGAACCATATATAGTGAAGTCATCCATAAACACTTCCATGCAACTTTCTAAGAGATTAGAGAAAATGCTTACCATGCATCTTTGAAAGGTTCCAGGGGCGTTGCATAGACCAAATGGCATCCTTTGATAGGCAAAAGTACCAAAAGGACAAGTGAAGGTGGTCTTATGCTGGTCTTCTGGGGCTATATGTATTTGAAAATAACCTGAAAAACCATCCAAAAAGCAATAATGAGATTTTCCTGCTAATCTTTCCAAAATTTGGTCTATGAAGGGCAAAGGGAAGTGATCCTTGCGAGTAGCTTGGTTAAGCTTCCTATAATCTATGCACACTCTCCAACTGTTTTGTATTCTGGTAGGGATTAGTTCATCATTGTGATTTTTGACTACAGTCATGCCAGTCTTCTTAGGAACTACTTGCACCGGGCTTACCCAATCACTGTCTGAGATGGGATAGATGATACCTGCTGCCAAAAGCTGACCTACTTCCTTCTTTACCACATCTAGGATGGTTGGATTCAAATGCCTTTGTGGTTGTCTAATAGGTCTGGTGTTTTCCTCCAGCAGTATCCTATGCATACAAGTAGATGGGCTAATGCCTGGAATATCAGCCAAAGTCCATCCAATTGCTTGTTTATGGCTTTTTAAGGTTTGCAGTAACCTTTCTTCCTGTTGTGGTAGAAGGTTCTTTGCTACAATGACAGGAAGCTTCTCATTTTCCCCCAAATAAGCATACTTTATATGTTCAGGCAAAGGCTTCAACTCCAAAGGAGGTGGTTGTATTATGGAAGGAAGGGATCTATTTGAGATTGAAATGTCTGCAACACTTGCATCTAACATGTCATCTTTCCAAGAAGTTTGGTCTGCAGCATTAATCCTGGAGCACACAATACATAGATCAAATTCATCACATGTGCAAGTAAAATTATCTCAGTAATCTAAATCAAAATCAAAAAATTCAAAAAGTAGATTGTCAATAGAATAATCATTCTCAAGAAGATCTATGACATCAAGTTGAAAGAGTGAATGATTCTCTATAGGATGCTTCATGGCTTCAAATATGTTGAATTGGATGATATCATCTCCAAATTCCATAGAGAGAGTCCCCGTATGCACATCTATCTTTGTTTTTGCAGTTTTGAGAAAAGGTCTCCCTAGGATCAAGGTTGCTCTATTGATGGATGACTCATCTTCCATATCCAAAATGTAGAAGTCAGCTGGAAAGATCAGCTTATTCACTTGAACTAACACATCTTCAAGTACTCCTGCTGGATGTGTTGTACTTCTGTTGGCTAATTGAATCACCACACCAGTTGGCTTCAGTTCTCCCAGATTCAAAGATTTATAAACTGATGAGGGCATAACATTAATGGAAGCACCTAGATCCAGCAATGCATCACCAAATGTAGAGTTTCCTATTGTGCAAGGAATGGTGAAAGTTCCTGGATCTTTACATTTCTGAGGGAGGCTGGGTTGAATTAAGGCAGAAACATTGCGTCCCACACTGATCTTCTCATCCCCTTTGAGTCTTCTCTTATGCGTGCACAGGTCCTTTAGAAATTTGGCATATTTGGGAATTTGCTTGATAGCATCTAGAAGTGGTATGTTGACTTCCACTTTCCTGAAAGTATCTAGAAGCTCATTATCCAATTCTGCATGAGCATTGGGCTTGGATTGGACCATTCTATTTGGAAAAGGTAAAGATACCTTCTGATCAGCACAATTTGGGGTTTTTGTCTCATCAGATGCTTCAAGTGCAGATCGTTTATGGCAAGCTTCTTTTTGTTGATCATTCGATGTCTTATCGAAGGCTGGTGTACTTTTTTCATCAGACTTTCCCTCTAATTCAGATGGCTCATCAGAGATGTCTCCAGGTGTAGAGATAAATGCTTCTTTTTGGTGTGGATTAGTCTGATTGAAGCTTTGTTGCTTTAAAAGTGTAGGGTCTGTCTGCACTTTCTTCCCACTTCTCAAGGACATGGCATTCACACTTTTGGGGTTTATGACAGGTTGAGAAGGTAGTTGACCAGAACCTTAAGATTCCAATTGGTTGACAGTGGTAGCCAACTGCCCAATTTGAGTTTGTAAATCCTGAATGGTAGAACTTACATTTTGTTGAAACTGAAGATTACTGGTAGCTAATTGCTTCATCAAATCATCAAGAGAGGGTTCAGAAGCATTAGAAGGTACAGATTGCTGCATATGCTGTTGTTGTTGTCTGAATGGCGGTGGTTGGTATTTATTTTGGGAGTCAGATGTTTGAATCCTTTGTTGTTGTGGAGGACCATATCTCAAGTTAGGATGGTTTCTCCAACTAGGATTGTATGATCCAGAAGGTGGTTCAAACTTCTGTTGCTGATAATGTTGAGGAGGCCTGTATTGTTGTCCTGTGCCAAAAATACCATTTACTGCAGCCTCAGGTGTCTCACTTTCTTGCAATGTTGGGCATGCATCAGTAGGATGATCTGCAGAAGTGCAGATGCCACATGTTTTGGTTTTGTCAACAACATTAAGTTGTTGTTGTTGTCCGATGGCCAACTGTCTTACGATGAAGGTTAGTTCTTCAATTCTGTTCTCCAATCGTGTATGGTCTGTCTTAGTGGTCATTTCATGGACTCCTTTAGACAAGGAATTAGTTTGAGAATTGAATTGCTGAGAATTTTCTGCCATGTTGGCAATCAAATCTCAAGCTGCTGTAGGAGTTTTGTCCATAAGTGCTCCACCACTAGCTGCATCAACCATGCTTCTGTCCATTGGCATGAGTCCTTCATAGAAATATTGAATCAGTAATTGATCACTGATTTGATGGTGTGGACAAGTGGCGCATAGTTTCTTGAATCTCTCCCAATACTCATAAAGAGTTTCTTGGGAGTTCTGTCTAATGCCGCAAATCTATTTTCTGATAGCTGCTGTTCTGGATGCAGGGAAGAATTTCTCAAGGAATAATCTCTTCATATCATTCCAGCTTGTAACAGATGTTGGATGTAGATAGTACAACCAGTCCTTAGCTCCATCATTTAAGGAGAAAGGAAATGCCTTCAAATTGATATGATCTTCAGGAATTCCTTGTGGCCGCATTGTGGAACACACAATGTGAAATTCCTTCAAATGTTTATGAGGGTCCTCACCTGCAAGGCCATGAAACTTAGGTAGCAAATGTATTAATCCAGACTTTAGTTCAAATGGTGCATCAACATCAGGGTATTGAATACACAACGGTTGATAAGCAACATCAGGTGCAGCTAATTCTTTTAGGGTTCTATCAGTCATGTTCTTAGCAGAATATTTGAAACTATCAAAATTTAAAGATGCAAAATCACTACTATTACTTTCTTGGGTATTACTAGATGAATGCCTTTTATGTGCTCTTTTCAAATGGTGGAATGTTCTATCAATCTCAGGATCATATGCATATAAATTTTCAGGATTGGATCGGGTCATACACAAAAAGGTGAATTCATACAGAAAATCCAAGAATATATACCTAAAGTAAAAAAAAAATTGTTAGAAAGATTAAAATTTTTATACAAACTCCTAAATGAGCCTAGGAAACTAAAATGGTCCCCGGCAACGACGCCAAATTTTTGACACGCTCGTCGCAAACGCGCAAAAATAATTTCTAGATTTTCCCCAAACTATTGGTATAGTATAAGGTGCAACCTAGGTCATCTCCCAAAGACCATTTCATATTCTTAAGCAAATTAGGAGAAAGTTAGAAAAAGGGGGTTTTGTAAATATGTGATATTAAGTGCTAAATACAAAATACAGAATGAAATTAATTTGACTTAACAATTATCAACTCAAGGAATTCAGAGGCTATTTTCATAACTAATCATTGATCACTAAAATCATGCATTGTGTTTATCAACCTAGGATCATCTGGAACCCCTACAATGATCCTTGAATTCTCTATTGAGAAACCTCTCAGAATTCAATTGATTATGATCAACAAGATTTAGTAACCACTTAATCTTTCATCTAAACCAATTTTATAATCAGAATTCAGTTGAAGTAAGTAATAAAATGAAAACCTTCAATTAAATTACTTAATTTCTACTCTTCAAACTTTTGGAAAATGATTTACCAATCAAAAACCAATTATAAATCAATTATGCATTAATCAAAATACGTCAACCGATCAAACTTTGATTAAAGAATAAAATTGAAGAATATAGTGAAGTAGAGTAGAAACCACTTAATAAGCATGTAAATAAAGATCAAGACCTCAAAGTTAAAATGAAAATAGATTGAATCCTTGAATATTTGAAACTATCAAAATTTAAAGATGCAAAATCACTACTGTTACTTTCTTGGTTATTACTAGATGAATGCCTTTTATGTGCTCTTTTCAAATGGTGGAATGTTCTATCAATCTCAGGATCATATGCATATAAATTTTCAGGATTGGATCGGGTCATACACAAAAAGGTGAATTCATACAGAAAATCCAAGAATGATATACCTAAAATAAAAAAAATGTTAGAAAGATTAAAATTTTTATACAAACTTCTAAATGAGCCTAGGAAATTAAAATGGTCACCGGCAACGGCGCCAAATTTTTGACACGCTCGTCGCAAACGCGCAAAAATAATTTCTAGATTTTCCCCAAACTATTGGTATAGTATAAGGTGCAACCTAGGTCATCTCCCAAAGACCATTTCATATTCTTAAGCCAGTTAGGAGAAAATTAGAACAGGGGGATTTTGTTAAGATTGATATTGAGTTCTAAATGCAAAATAGAGAATGAAATTAATTTCACTTAACAATTATCAACTCAAGGAATTCAGAGGCTATTTTATTAACTAATCATTGATCACTAAAATCATGCATTGTGTTTATCAACCTAGGATCATCTAGAACCCCTAAAATGATCCTTGAATTCTCTACTGAGAAACCTCTCAGAATTTAATTGATTATGATCAACAAGATTAGTAACCACTTAATCTTTTATCTAAACCAATTTCACAATCAGAATTCAGTTGAAGTAAGTAATAAAATGAAAACCTTCAATTCAATTACTTAATTTCTACTCTTCAAACTTTTGGAAAATGATTTACCAATCAAAAACCAATTATAAATCAATTATGCATTAATCAAAATACGTCAACCGATCAAACTTTGATTAAAGAATAAAATTGAAGAATATAGTGAAGTAGAGTAGAAACCACTTAATAAGCATGTAAATAAAGATCAAGACCTCAAAGTTAAAATGAAAATAGCTTGAATCCTTGAATTGAAACTACAAACCTAGCCTTCCATGAAGGAGGCAAACTAACAACAAATAAATCCTAAGCCTTCCATGTAGGAGGTAACTAACAACAAATAAATCCTAAGCCTTCCATGTAGGAGGCAACTAACAATAAAGAAAAACTAAGCCTTCCATGTAGGAGGCAAACTAACAAGAAAGAAAACCTAAGCCTTCCATGTAGGAGGCAAAACTAACAAGAAATAAAGAAAGAAAGAAAGAAAATGGTATTGGAGTTAATCTCCAAAATGGTGTGTGTTTCTCCTCTTGTAAACCCTTCTATTTATAGAGGATTTGCGAGGGATCATCTTCAGAAAGTCACAAACTAGGATATTACTTTTCTAGCCTTTTATTGCTTTCACATGGGCTTTGTTGAAAATGCAAAACACTTTTGAATTTTTGTCACCAATCAGCACAACAATTTTGACTTTCTTGCACCGCAATTTCGGATGTTCACATGTCCGAATTAGAGCTTGACTTCTGAACAAAAGTTGTAGCCCCGGATCTTAGCTGTCCAACAGATTTGATTTCATCTCAATATGACTTCTGTATCTCAAGATATGGCCGGATCTTTGCACACTGTTCAAATTCCACGTCAGCAACACTATCTCATCTTTTGAGATAATTTCAGAGTCCTAAACATCCCATTTAGAGTTCGCTCTTGCTTTGTAACTGTGGACACTTCTTTAAGCTTTCATTCAAGACAGATTTCATGATTTTTGGATGTCTAAAACTCCTATTATGCTCAAAATACTATAATAGTGTCATTTTAATCGGGTAAGCAAAGAAATTCAATTAAACTTCATATGAACCCAAACTCATAAAATATGACAAAGACCACTTAATTGAACATATAAGAAGTCTGAATGAGATAAAAGTGAGAGATAATTATTTATGAAATTTATGCTTATCAACGCTTCCAAAATCAACCTCACTGAGAGCTTGTTCCAGCCTTAATTGAAGGTGAAAAGAATATTTGTACTCTCTGAAGGTAGCATCGTTTAGGTTAGTGTCTGCATCTGTGATAAGTATAAATTTCATAAATAATTATCTCTCACTTTTATCTCATTAAGACTTCTTATATGTTCAATTAAGTGATCTTTGTCATATTTTATGAGTTTGGGTTCATATGAAGTTTAATTGAATTTCTTTGCTTACCCGATTAAAGTGACACTATTATAGTATTTTGAGCATAATAGGAGTTTTAGACATCCAAAAATCATGAAATCTGTCTTGAATGAAATCTTAAAGAAGTGTCCATAGTTACAACGCAAGAGCAGACTCTAAATGGGATGTTTAGGACTCCGAAATTATCTCAAAAGATGAGATAGTGTTGCTGACGTGGAATTTGAACAGTGTGCAAAGATCCGGCCATATCTTGAGATACAGAAGTCATATTGAGATGAAATCAAATCTGTTGGACAGCTAAGATTCGGGCTACAACTTTTGTTCAGAAGTCAAGCTCTAATTCGGACATGTGAACATCCGAAATTGCGGCGCAAGAAAGTCAAAATTGTTGTGCTCATTGGTGACAAAAATTCAAAAGTGTTTTGCATTTTCAACAAAGCCCATGTGAAAGCAATAAAAGGGTAGAAAAGTAATATCCTAGTTGGTGACTTTCTGAAGATGATACCTCAAAAATCCTCTATAAATAGAAGGGTTTACAAGAGGAGAAACACACCATTTTGGAGATTAACTCCAATACCATTTTCTTTCTTTCTTTCTTTCTTTCTTTCTTTCTTTCTTGTTAGTTTTGCCTCCTTCATGGAAGGCTTAGGTTTTCTTTCTTGTTAGTTTGCCTCCTACATGGAAGGCTTAGTTTTTCTTTATTGTTAGTTTGCCTCCTACATGGAAGGCTTAGTTTTTCTTTATTGTTAGTTTCCTCCTACATGGAAGGCTTAGGATTTATTTGTTGTTAGTTGCCTCCTTCATGGAAGGCTTAGGATTTATTTGTTGTTAGTTTTCCTCCTTCATGGAAGGCTAGGTTCGTAGTTTCAATTCAAGGATTCAAGCTATTTTCATTTTGACTTTGAGGTCTTGATCTTTATTTACATGCTTATTAAGTGGTTTCTACTCTGCTTCACTATATTCATCAATTTTATTCTTTAATCAAAGTTTGATCGGTTGACGTATTTTGATTAATGCATAATTGATTTATAATTGGTTTTTGATTGGTAAATCATTTTCCAAAAGTTTGAAGAGTAGAAATTAAGTAATTTAATTGAAGGTTTTCATTTTATTACTTACTTCAACTGAATTCTGATTATAAAATTGGTTTAGATGAAAGATTAAGTGGTTACTAAATCTTGTTGATCATAATCAATTGAATTCTGAGAGGTTTCTCAGTAGAGAATTCAAGGATCATTGTAGGGGTTCCAGATGATCCTAGGTTGATAAACACAATGCATGATTTTAGTGATCAATGATTAGTTATGAAAATAGCCTCTGAATTCCTTGAGTTGATAATTGTTAAGTCAAATTAATTTCATTCTGTATTTTGTATTTAGCACTTAATATCATATATTTACACAACCCCCTTTTTCTAACTTTCTCCTAATTTTCTTAAGAATATGAAATGGTCTTTGAGAGATGACCTAGGTTGCACCTTATACTATACCAATAGTTTGGGGGAAATCTAGAAATTATTTTTGCGCGTTTCCGACGAGTGTGTCAAAAATTTGGTGCCGTTGCCGGGGACCATTTTAGTTTCCTAGGCTTATTTAGGAGTTTGTATAAAATTTTTAACCTTTCTAACAATTTTTTGAGTTTGTATAAAATTTTTAACCTTTCTAACAATTTTTTTTTAGGTATACTATTCTTGATTTGTTTGAACTATTCCGTAAGGAAAAAGCACGTTATAGTCTTGGGAATCTGACTTTAAAAGACCCTTTTGTCAGTTTACAAGAAAACTGAATGGGAAGCACATCCTCGACTCTTAGAAGGCGTTTCAGCCGTTACTGGACGTAAAACCAGAGGAAGATGTGAGCCACAATCACAACTACTGTTCATTCTCATGCATGTATGTTTGTCATTTACATTTTCTTTTCAATTTATTTGAAATTTTCACCACTTTTAGAATATAGCAATGCAGCTGGTGAACCAACCAAATCAGGATGACAGAGACAAAAGAGAACCAGATACCACTCTTCGGTTATAACTTTTCCTTACTTTAGTGGTTTTCTTACATTTCTTTTCCTGTTATATGAAATTCCATCTAAGACATTGGAGACAATGTCTTGGATAGGTTGGGGGGAGGATGGTCCGATATCTAAAAACAAAAAACAAAAAACAAAAACAAAAAAATTAGGTTAGAATCATAAACTTGCTTTGAGTAAGATGGCTGAGTAAGGAGTTACACTTGACTCTTGATACGCATCTTATGATTAAAAAAAAATTGAATGTGGAAGTTTGTTGTTCTTTAGATTTCATAAAATAATTGAAGCAAAATGATTTACATTTCGAGATTAATTAGTTTGGCAACACATATTTGAACTGGATAGATTAGATTTGATAAATATATTACCTGTGAGATTTTGAGCCTTATTATTATTTTCTTTCTTGTGTGATTTTCATCCATGGAATATGTTACTTCAGAACTTGCATTGATTCTTTTTGAAGCTACATTTTCACATGAATTGTACAAAAATGATTGAGGGACTGTTTTTTTTTAACAAACCACTTGGCCAAATAACCAAACCATATAATTTTATCCTTTGATCAGCCCTTTGAGCCGATTAGCCTTTTCTTCTTTTTAGCTCACCACAAATAAAAAAAAAAAAACTTTGTCTGACCATAGAAGTTGAGGAATACTGGATTTATCATACCATAAGTGTTTCAATAAGTGTGGGGGAGATTATTGTTGTGTTCATCAATATCATGGTTGAAAAAAAAACTGAAGCAATAAATTAACAAATAAACTATTATATTGAAAAAAAAGAAAAGAAAAAAAAAGAATGAAGAAGTGATATCTGTTTCTCACACTTGCACTTAGACTCAGTTCTCAATCCTCACCATTTTCCTTGGTCTAACATTGTATCTCTTCAATATATCATTTCATCTTTCTAATCCTGTTATAACCAAAATAAAGACCTCTTGATTTGTGCATTGCATGTGTACATAGTAGTAGAGAAGTAGAAGATATGCAAGCCTATGATAGTTCATCTTTCATGGATTGAATTTGAGAGAAACACTTACCAAATCAAACACTTGAGAGATTCAGAGTATATCATGTGAGGTTTTATCTTTCTCAATCTATGTTTTTCAAATTAAAGTTGCCTTTCTAAGTACTTTCAAAAATGTGATGAAAGAATGCTTCATGAAATTTTGTGAATTCTTGAGAAATCAACTCAAAACTTTGATGTTCTTTCAAAAAAAAAAAAATAGTCACCAATCCTTAACTTAAGTTTGCCCGAGACGTGCAACAGATAAGTGTGGGGGAATTTGATAAGCATAAATTTCATAAATAATTATCTCTCACTTTTATCTCATTAAGACTTCTTATATGTTCAATTAAGTGGTCTTTGTCATATTTTATGAGTTTGGGTTCATATGAAGTTTAATTGAATTTCTTTGCTTACCCGATTAAAGTGACACTATTATAGTATTTTGAGAAAAATAGGAGTTTTAGACATCCAAAAATCATGAAATCTATCTTGAATGAAAGCTTAAAGAAGTGTCCACAGTTAAAAAGCAAGAGCAGACTCTAAATGAGATGTTTAGGACTCCGAAATTATCTCAAAAGATGAGATAGTGTTGCTGACGTGGAATTTGAACAGTGTGCAAAGATCCGGCCATATCTTGAGATACAGAAGTCATATTGAGATGAAATCAAATCTGTTGGACAGCTAAGATCTGGGGCTACAACTTTTGTTCAGAAGTCAAGCTCTAATTCGGACATGTGAAGATCCGAAATTGCGGTGCAAGAAAGTCAAAATTGTTGTGCTCATTGGTGACAAAAATTCAAAAGTGTTTTGCATTTTCAACAAAGCCCATGTGAAAGCAATAAAAGGGTAGAAAAGTAATATCCTAGTTGGTGACTTTCTGAAGATGATGCCTCAAAAATCCTCTATAAATAGAAGGGTTTACAAGAGGAGAAACACACCATTTTGGAGATTAACTCCAATACCATTTTCTTTCTTTCTTTCTTTCTTTCTTTCTTTCTTTCTTGTTAGTTTTGCCTCCTTCATGGAAGGCTTAGGTTTTCTTTCTTGTTAGTTTGCCTCCTACATGAAAGGCTTAGTTTTTCTTTATTGTTAGTTTGCCTCCTACATGGAAGGCTTAGTTTTTCTTTATTGTTAGTTGCCTCCTACATGGAAGGCTTAGGATTTATTTGTTGTTAGTTGCCTCCTACATGGAAGGCTTAGGATTTATTTGTTGTTAGTTTGCCTCCTTCATGGAAGGCTAGGTTTGTAGTTTCAATTCAAGGATTCAAGCTATTTTCATTTTAACTTTGAGGTCTTGATCTTTATTTACATGCTTATTAAGTGGTTTCTACTCTGCTTCACTATATTCATCAATTTTACTCTTTAATCAAAGTTTGATCGGTTGACGTATTTTAATTAATGCATAATTGATTTATAATTGGTTTTTGATTGGTAAATCATTTTCCAAAAGTTTGAAGAGTATAAATTAAGTAATTTAATTGAAGGTTTTCATTTTATTACTTACTTCAACTGAATTCTGATTATAAAATTGGTTTAGATGAAAGATTAAGTGGTTACTAAATCTTGTTGATCATAATCAATTGAATTCTGAGAGGTTTCTCAGTAGAGAATTCAAGGATCATTGTAGGGGTTCCAGATGATCCTAGGTTGATAAACACAATGCATGATTTTAGTGATCAATGATTAGTTATGAAAATAGCCTCTGAATTCCTTGAGTTGATAATTGTTAAGTCAAATTAATTTCATTCTGTATTTTGTATTTAGCACTTAATATCATATATTTACAAAACCCCCTTTTTCTAACTTTCTCCTAATTTGCTTAAGAATATGAAATGGTCTTTGAGAGATGACCTAGGTTGCACCTTATACTATACCAATAGTTTGGGGGAAATCTAGAAATTACTTTTGCGCGTTTGCAACGAGCGTGTCAATCTGCTTCTTCTTCTCTATGCGATTAGATCATTACATATTTTCTTGGAATTTGTTCTGGTTATTTCTATGGTTTGAATGAATATTGCATTGTGAAGAAATTTTGAGCGAATATGTTAATAACACAAAAAAACGAAATGTGTAAGTAATTGTGATTTTTTTTTTCAAATCTTGATTCGGAATCCTCAATTAAATGATAAACAAGTTGCATGTGCTTGGTTTAGTTACTGCGTTGAAATGAGGTTTGTAAGTAATAATTATATGAGCTTGATTTGTTCCCTACACCAACACGACACATAGTTAGAATACTCGATTCTTGAACAGTGTACTGGCCTTGATGGGGAAGGCCTTGCAATCCTTAAGACAGACCACAAGTCAATGAGCATATTTAAACCAGCGAAAATGTCATAGCATTGGTCATATTAACCTCATTTCCTTTACATCTGATGTCTATCACCATTGACCTCATGGTTGCTTGTGAAGTTTTACTAATGTTGCATTTGATTAAACCAAATGTTTGTATGAGCAAAGGTTTAGGATTGAAAGCCATTAGAAGTTCGTATGCCTCACTTTCTAGGTCTGAGAAATTTCAGGATAAGTAAAACTGGTCTGTTAGTTGCATTTATTGGATATCCAGAGATAATGTCATCTAAGGTTTACTAACAGATATGTAGATGTTCCTTAATAAGTCTCGCACCTGATAATAAGCTCTTTTGGCTAACTGTAGCATGAACCTGTTCCTCAACAAGTTCTGACTAGTAGAATCAGAACCTGAGGTCTATTACAACTTGCTAGCCTTACAATCCCATATGATGCAAGACTGGTTAGAATCCAAGAGTCAGATCCTACTCTAGGTGGAGAACCGAAATTGATTTTTAAGGGGAAAGAGTTGGTTCGTAATAGATTTGGTGTTCATGATTATAGTGCTGGTGGCGGAAATATGTTATACTTAGTGCTTGGGCTCTTAGATCTTAAAACTATTACTGCTACCTGTAAAGATAATGAGGTTATAATCTACTGTGTGAGTTATGATACCAGATGTTGAGGTCAGAGTGAAATCAGTTGATAAGGATTTCAAGTCATCCATTGTTCAGAGGCAGACTAGTTAGGGTCAATGTCTACAACAAGTAAGGTCCTGCACAGGAGAAATTTACAGCAGATTTTCACCAGGGACCAAACTTAATCAGAAGGTTGCAATGGCTTAAATACAAGGTAGACCAGATAAAAAAGGGCAAGTCAGAAAACCAAAGAGGCCTCTTGCTTTGGTAAGTCAGTTACACAAGCTTTGGAGCACACGTAGGCTAGGTAGGTGTTTGAGTTATGATCATAAACTTGGCCTAGCAGTAAATTTAGTTTCAGGCTCTACATCCTATGGTCTCGAGGCTTATTAGGAAACAAACTAGCCTGAAGAGGCCTAAGACAGGGAGATGATAATTGCCCCTATTCAATATGCAATTGAGATAGATTCTGAAAACCATATAGACGTTATAAAGGGCAAGGTAGGCCCTGGATTTACATCCTCAGAAAATCAAAACAGTTAGCTTAACCTTAGGCTATGTTGACCATTGTTCCTTGGCATGATAAAAGTTAGATAAGCTTGAAGAAAGCCTAGGTCAGAGAGCTAATGGGGGCTCTGGATCAGTGTGCTAATGACATAAGTCTTGAACACATAAAGGTTGGGTAGGTATCTGAGTTATGGTTATAGACTTTTCTTATCAATGAATCCAGCATCAGGTTCCAATATCCTATGGCTTCTAGGCTAAATAGGAAACAAATTAGCCTAAAAAAATTCAAGAGAGGAAACTAAGAATTGCTCTTGTTTAGTTGGCTATTGAAGCAAGTCCTATAAGTCATGTTGAGTTTATAAGAGGCTAGATAAAGGTATGATTTACACCTGCAGATCTATCATGATAGTAAATCCCATACTTGGCTATGCACTTGGCTGTTCCTTGGCTAAATAGCAAATAAGTCACCCCAAGATTGATTAAGAGCTAGAGTTTATCCCTAACTCAATGCATTACTGATATAGGTTCTAGAATGATAACGTGCTATGAAAAAGTAAGTCTGCTAGGAGCAAATCCATGTGGCCAAGAATATTAACAGGGCCTGAAACCTCCCTTTATGATGGCCAAAGATGTAGTAGCATTAAGGCAGAAACTTAAATGCAAAGGTTATTGGTTCGACTGCCCTATTGCAATCTCTGCTCAAAATCCAATTACACAGTTTTGTTCTTTAGTTAAAACTGTACTTCTTTCGAATGAAGGAAAATGAATAAGTTGCATATTTAGACTTCATATCCATTAAGCTCATATGCTCTTATTATTAAAGCTTCTATTGATGTTACATTTCCTTTGCCCATGAGAATGTGCTCAGAGCGGGTTGCACGCCTTAACCAGGGTAGGGGCATTGTTGATTTGACTGAAACATTAGAAGAATTTTATTTATTGTTATGGATTATTGGCCATGTAGTTGCACATAAAAAAAGGAGGGGTTGTATAGGATCCTACTAGATCTGTTATAACAGGCCAATATAATGATAAAATTGCCATTATTCGGAAAATTATTGATTGGAGTTTTGCTCATAGGACAAAAGGTCATTGGGCTAAAATAACTTGAATCTAACGTCATTCAGGCTATTTGGAAGGTCCCATGTGTTCATTTTATCATCACCATTCATGGCTTTCCGAAGCTGAGGCCTTCTACCCATGTGCACGAGAGAGGGGAATGGTCTGTAACATCTTGACCTTTTAGGATATAATGCTCTATGTAATTATGGCAGAGTTTAAGTAGTCAATTTTTGGAAGAAAATGCTCTATCGCTTGGAACATGACTCTAATGCTCAAGATGTGACTTTAATTCTCAGGTTGGGAAGCCAATGTTTGTTGGGTGGGTCAAATCATTCTTCCTTTTCAATTCTTTTTTTTTTCCACAAAGCTATTCAGCCCAAAAACTTTTTTTTGGGCTACATTGATGCGAAAAAATATAAATAAGGCTAAACTCATCCCACAAATTAGCCAAGCAATAATTAGTATATTAATAAATCTTTGCTAATTTAATTGGAAGTGGTAATTATCGGATGATTGAACTTAGCAAATAATATTTTGTTAGAAATAAAGATCAATTCCGCTTAAAAATGATTTCCATTTTTTTCTAATTTCTAATTTTCTAAAATTTGCTTGGTGAATTCTAATACAAACAAGTATTGTTCTCTATCATTCTATATCTTAATTCACACAAGTTCATGTGTAGCTTACATTTAGTTTGAACCTTGTCTACATGTGAGTTTTAGAAAATTATATTTAAATCAATTCTGCCTAAAATCATTTCAACTTTTTTTTCTAATTTCTAATTTTCTAAAATTCATGTGACGAGTTCTAGTACGAATGAATAACATTCTTTACCGTTTTGTATTTTAATTTGTATAAGTTCAGGTATAGTTTACATTTGGCTTGAATTGTGTCTACATGTGAGTTTTGAGAAATTATATTCAAATTGATTTTGCTTGAAATCATTTTCGTTTTTTCTCAAAATTCTAAGTTTATGAAAATTCGCATGATGAATTCTAATACGAACAAACAATGTTCTTTACGGTTTTGTATTTTAATTCGTACAGATTCAGGTGTAGCTTATGTTTGACTTGAACTTTATGCACATGTGAATTATAGGAAATTGAATTTAAATTGATTTCGCTTAAAAATCCTTTTCACTTTTTTTCTCAAAATTCTAAACTTCCTAAAATTCACGTGACAGATTCCAATACGAACAAATGGTGTTCCCTACCATTTTGTATAGGTTTAGGTGCAGCTTGCGTTTGACTTGAACTCTATGTACATGAGAGTTTTAGAAAATTATGTTTAAATAAACCCCATTTGAAATTCTTTCTGTTTTTATAAATTCTGAATTTTTAAAAAATCATGTAACGAGTTCTAATGCGAACGAGTAGCATTCTATACCATTCTGTATTTTAATTCGTGCAAGTTGAAGTGCAGCTTATATTTGACTTGAACCATGTGTCCATGTGAGTTTTAGAAAATTATGTTTAAATAAACTCCATTTGAAATTTCTTATATTTTTATAAATTCTGAATTTTCTAAAATTAGCATGATGAATTCTAATACGAACAAGTAACGTTTTTAATAAGCATAAATTTCATAAATAATTATCTCTCACTTTTATCTCATTAAGACTTCTTATATGTTCAATTAAGTGGTCCTTGTCATATTTTATGAGTTTCGGTTCATATGAAGTTTAATTAAATTTCTTTGCTTACCCGATTAAAATGACACTATTATAATATTTTGAGCATAATAGGAGTTTTAGACATCCAAAAATCATGAAATCTGTCTTGAATGAAAGCTTAAAGAAGTGTCCACAGTTACAAAGTAAGAGCAGACTCTAAATGGGATGTTTAGGACTCCGAAATTATCTCAAAAGATGAGATAGTGTTGCTGACGTGGAATTTGAACAGTGTGCAAAGATCCGGCCATATCTTGAGATACAGAAGTCATATTGAGATGAAATCAACTTTGTTGGACAGCTATGATCCGGGGCTACAACTTTTGTTCAGAAGTAAAGCTCTAATTCGAACATGTGAACATCCGAAATTGCGGTGCAAGAAAGTCAAAATTGTGCTCATTGGTGACAAAAATTCACAAGTGTTTTGCATTTTCAACAAAGCCCATGTGAAAGCAATAAAAGGGTAGAAAAGTAATATCCTAGTTGGTGACTTTCTGAAGATGATGCCTCAAAAATCCTCTATAAATAGAAGGGTTTACAAGAGGAGAAACACACCATTTTGGAGATTAACTCCAATACCATTTTCTTTCTTTCTTTCTTTCTTTCTTTCTTTCTTGTTAGTTTTGCCTCCTTCATGGAAGGCTTAAGTTTTCTTTCTTGTTAGTTTGCCTCCTACATGGAAGGCTTAGTTTTTCTTTATTGTTAGTTGCCTCCTACATGGAAGGCTTAGGATTTATTTGTTGTTAGTTGCCTCCTACATGGAAGGCTTAGGATTTATTTGTTGTTAGTTTGCCTCTTTCTTTGTTGTTAGTTTGCCTCCTTCATGGAAGGCTAGGTTTGTAGTTTCAATTCAAGGATTCAAGCTATTTTCATTTTAACTTTGAGGTCTTGATCTTTATTTACATGCTTATTAAGTGGTTTCTACTCTACTTCACTATATTCTTCAATTTTATTCTTTAATCAAAGTTTGATCGGTTGACGTATTTTGATTAATGCATAATTGATTTATAATTGGTTTTTGATTGGTAAATCATTTTCCAAAAGTTTGAAGAGTAGAAATTAAGTAATTTAATTGAAGGTTTTCATTTTATTACTTACTTCAACTGAATTCTGGTTATAAAATTGGTTTAGATGAAAGATTAAGTGGTTACTAAATCTTGTTGATCATAATCAATTGAATTCTGAGAGGTTTCTTAGTAGAGAATTCAAGGATCATTGTAAGGGTTCCAGATGATCCTAGGTTGATAAACACAATGCATGATTTTAGTAATCAATGATTAGTTACGAAAATAGCCTCTGAATTCCTTGAGTTGATTATTGTTAAGTGAAATTAATTTTGTTCTATATTTTGTATTTTGCATTTAATATCACATCTTTACAAAACCCCCTTGTTCTAACTTTCTCCTAATTTGCTTAAGAATATTAAATGGTCTTTGGAAGATGACCTAGGTTGCACCTTATACTATACCAATAGTTTGGGGAAAATCTAGAAATTATTTTTGCGCGTTTGCGACGAGCGTGTCAGTTTTCTACCGTTCTGCATTTTAATTTGTACAATGAGATGCAGCTTACGTTTAGCTTAAACTCTATATGCATGTTAATTTTAGGAAATTATATTTAAATCACTTTCGCTTAAAATCATTTCCGCTTTGTATTTCTACAAAATTCTAAATTTTCTAAAATTTGCATGACGAATTCTAATATGAAAGAGTAGCGCTTTCTACCGTTCTATATTTTAATTTGTATAGATTCAGGTGCAGCTTACGTGTTTGGCTTGGACTCTGCGTACATGTGAATTTTAGAAAATTATATTTAAATCATTTTCACTTAAAAATCCTTTCTACTGTTTCTCAAAATTCTAAATTTTCTAAAAATTTGCGTGACGAGTTCTAATATGAACGAGTAACGTTCTTTATCGTTCTATATTTTAATTCATATAGCTTTAGGTGTAGCTTATGTTTGGTTTGGATCCTGTACACACGTGAGTTTCAAGAAAATTTATTTAATTTAACTTTATTTAAAATAGTTCTCATTTTTCTCCAAATCTCCTAAAAAATCACATGATGAATTCTAATACGAATGAGTAGTGTTCTTTACCGTACTATATTTTAATTCATACAGGTTTAAGTGTAACTTATGCTTAGCTTGAATCCCGTAGGCATATAAGTGAATCTTTCCCAAACTTCTATATTTTATAAAGTTCTGTTATTTTTTTTAAGGGATCAAGTCTTTTTACCATAACTACATAGCCTTGAATTTACCACTATTGAGGAATACGTAAGAGTAGGATCAACTCCAGTCAAACATTCTTCCTCAAACTCACTCTTTTGTATTTAAAGGATTAAAAAATTTTCAAAATACTAAAATCACACACTTAATTTAAGGGTTCCCTTTTCCGGAACGAGCAAGTAAGGTGCTATTACCTTTCTTATTTGTAATCGACTCTCGAACCTATAACTCTTCCTCTGTTAGGGTTTTTTTCCAGATATTTGTCCTTTAAAAAAAATCTTGGTGGTGACTCCACGATCTTATAATTTCTTTCTAATTTTAACAAGTTTATCATTTCGTTATATATAAACTCATCTCGTCCTATGAACTAACTTTTGGGGTTGAGTTAAGTCTAAGCCCAATTTTCAACATGATATCAGAGTTGCAACCTTAGCTTTGATATTCCAAAACACTAAAAAGGGAGTTTTGATATGGCAATGGCAGGCTTGAGTAAGAAGGCATAAAGTGATAGAGGTAAGAAAACTTCATCACCTTGAGTTGAATGCTAGCGACAATCCTAGAAATGTTATCACATAAGTGTAGTTGCAAGGTGAGAACTATGATGGCCAAAACCATGAAGGTCTTTCTGCAGGCTCAAAGGAAGTGGGGTTTTGTTGATGGAACCCATAAAAAACTGACGAAAGGAACACTAAAATTGGAGGATTGGTGGACAATGCAATTCATACTCGTGTCGTGAATATTGAACACTATTGAACCAAGTTTACGATCCACTATGACATACATGGAAAATATAAAAGATTTGTGGTTCAACATCAAAGAATATATTTTAGTTGTGAACGGTCGAGGATTCAACAATTGAAAGTAGAACTAACATAATGCAAATAATAAGGAATGAGCATGGTTACATATTATAGAAAGTTAAAGACGTTGTAGGATGAACTAGTCAATTATGAATAAATCTCAAAATGTATGTCTAGTGGATGCAAGTGTGACTTTGCATCTAAGATGGGAAAATGAAGGGAAGAATAAAAGGTTCATCAATTCTTGATAGATCTAAATGATGTAAGTTATGAAATGACGCACTCTAAATCTTGGCATCAAATCATTTACCTCTCACTAAACCAAGTATACGCAACCATGGTGAAAGAAGAAAGGATGAGAACAATTATGAAGTTAAAGGAAGAAAGATGAGTGGTTATTCAACGGGCGGCACAAATAGGATACAAGGGCAAGGGATAAGGTGAAACAGGATAATTCAATGGTGTGTACTTACGGTGAAAAGACAGGTTATGATGTGAGAGGATGTTTCCAACTCGATGGATTTCCTGAATGGTAGGGATCCACGCAACGATAACAAAAGCATTGGAAAAATTCAGCAGAAACCAAATAGAGGTCGAGGAAGAGAAGGCATGGGTCATGCCAATGTGGCACAAGTCAACACAAGAAGCAAAGGTGATGCTGGAAAGAAAGTAAGAGATATGAGGTGGCAGGACTAATTAACAAATAGTGGCAAATGCTAGTAGATTTCCTAAACTCACAAAAATTAAATGAAACTAAAAAGATGATCGATAAGGAAGCCTATGAATTAGGATTATAGACATTGGTGCTTTTAATCATATGATAGAGGAATTGAAAAATCTTAGTGATGAACGCATTAAGGGACTGTAGGGCTACAAAATGGAAAGCTTGTAATCAGGAACAAAGAAGGAGTAATGATTCTTGATGGAGGATTGAAATTAGAGAACATGTTATAGTTTTCAAAACTAAAATGCAATTTGATCTCCGTGTCTCCATTGATGGATGATGCAAATTGTGTAATACAATTCACAAAAAATTATGTATAATGTAAGATTGTACTTTAAGGATGTTGATTGGAACAAGTGATCACAAAAATGAGCTTTACTAGTATCATGGTATGCATAACATGAAGATTTATTAGATTAGTGCAAAAAGGGAACTTGATATATGGCACAAGAGAATAAGTCATCATTCTTTCAAAGTTATTAAAATGCTTCCAGGTTTGAGCAATAATTGTAAAAGTGAGTGTTTAAATAAAATTTGTGATGTGAAAGATCTAAACAAATAAGAGAAAATTTTTCGGAGTGATTATCAAGCTTATTTGTGTTTTTGATTTAATACACTATGATTTATAAGGATCTTATAGAACTTTCTCGTTATGAGATACATCGTATTTTCTGGCTTTAATTGATGATTATTCTTGAGCCATATGGATAATTTCTTTGCCCTAATTAAAAGATAATATAACAAAAATGTTAAAATTGTGTGTAGCAATAATAAGACAAAATTCATATGTTTGAAACAATATTTTGAGCAATATGGAATTCCCATCAAACTTCTTGTATTAGAACACCTCAACAAAATGAAAGAGTAAAAAGAAAGCATAAGCATATCCCAAACGACATATCCCAAATGTAGTGTATGCCCTACATTTTTGTTGGTATCACAAGAATTAGAATTAGAATCTGTATTATATCTTTGACCCACTAAATTAGGTAAATTTATTTAACTTAATATCAGGAAAATTAGAAGGTATAACAAAGTATCAAATTTATATAAATATGTACATATTGTAAAGAAATAAAACATCAATTTTAAGGTTTACTCTAGAAATTTATATTCAAAAAGGCCAAAATATAACATCATAATTCATGATAATAAATATTTAATTACCAATTTTAAATGATATTTTATTATTAAAATTAAAACATGGTTTTATTATTAAATTTAAATTGTGATTGTTGATTTTAAATTTTTATATTTATTGATATATTTATAACTTTTTAATTACTAATTATAACGTCAATTATTATTAATTACACATCATATTTTGATTGCTAATATTTATAGATATTTAAATTTAAATTTTAATTAATTCATTTAATTATTTTAAAATGTGTAATCAAATATCATTTAGAGAACAACTATTTTTTAATCATTTTATGTTATAAAATATAAAGTTAAACTTCTATTCCTATATATATTATAGTAAACTCTTTTCATTTTGGACATAGAGAATAAAGATGTTCTAAATATTTATCTACAAATTTTGTTGAATTATGAAAAAAAACAAGATCTTTATATGGGTGATGAGATATTTAAATTTTTTGTTTTAATTTTTGACATATTATTTTTATAAAAATTTATAATGATTAAGATGCAAATAATATTACATTTATACCAAGAGTTTAAAAACAATCATGGAAGGTGAATATAATAATAATATTATTATATGATGTGATTTATGCTCTATATAGTAAAGATGAATTTTAATTTTATATAATTTATGATTTTTAATATATTTATATAATTTATGTATGTCAAAATTTAAAAGAAAGAAGTAACAAATATAATTTTAAATGTTACAATCATAAGGAAAATAATAAAATAATGTTATCATAAATTTACAATATCATGAATTTTTTTAAAAAAATTTAAATATCTTAAAGTTATTTTATTAAAAGTGTCTTATGATACTAACACTCAATAAAATAAAATAAAAATATAAGTGATTTTATTAAGTTTGTCTAAATTATTAAAATGATCATTATTAATAATTAATATAGTGAATTTATTGCATAATATTAAATCATATAATATCACATATTTATATAAATGAATTTCACAGTATATTAATTAAGTTATGCCTTTTTACTTATAAAATATTTGAAAAATATCTTTAGTTATGATATTAATGAATTTCATAGTATATTAAAATAATATCACATATAATGATGATAAGTAATTTAATTTGTACAAAAATAAATTACAAGTAGATTTATTTTAATATTAAAAGAGATATCATGATTCATATTATCTAAATGGATAGTAACATATATTATAGATACGAGGTTATTATTCTTGTCATTATTTTCTTGAAAAAATTTGAAGATGCGTATTAAAATAATTTTTTAGTAAATATTTTATACGGAGGAATTTTCTTTTTTTTTGTATACATATATTAATATGATCATATATGTCAAAATTGTGTGAAATAAGTAATAATATGATATCAAAAATTAATTTGATCATATTTTTTATAAGTGTAAAAGCTTACTGAATGACATAAAATAAAATAAAATAAGGCTTAAGATAAAATTAACAATAAATGGCATTAAGGAGAACAAGGCTTCAACCAAGATAAAATTAACAATGATAAGAACTTAAAATTTATGATGGAAGATCGTGTAAAGAATTTTTATATAAATAATAACAATTTATTGATAGTACTTCTAATGCTAATAACATTTTCATTCTTATGGTATGAAGAATGTTAGATTGTATTGAACGAGAAGTTAAGTTTAACTCATTTAATGACTATTACACTCCATATTCATAGTGTATAAAATATAGAATACACTTAATAAAGTCATTTATATGAGTATTAAGTTGCATGAGTATTAAGTTGCTTGGATGAGATTGAGGTATAATCTCTAAAGTATTCATGAATTATCAAGTATGCACATGGTCTATTTATACAAAATCAACAAAAACGATGAGAATTGTAGGGATGTAATTTATAACGTAAAACATATTAGATTTGATGTATGTACACTCACAAAATAAATCCAATAAAATATTTTTTTTATATTTTATTTTATTAAAAAAATTTGTAACCTTTTAAAATATGTGTGGATTCTTGTAAAAAAATAAATATTTTACAAAACTTTAAATCTTAAAATATATTATTTTAATTTTAAACACGTTTATTATTTACTAATTATTTATTTTAAATCATAATAATTAATATTTAATTATATATTTTAAATGAATTTTTATTATTAAAATTAAAGTGTGATTTTATTATTAAATTTAAAAATTGGTTAACAATTTTAAATATTCATATTTATTGACATATTTGTAACTTTTTAATTACCAACTATAACGTTGATTATTATTAATTACACATTATCTTTTGATTAGTAATATTTATTAGTATTTGAATTTTAAATTTAATTTAATTTATTTAATTGTTTAAAACATGTAATTAAATCTTATTTAACTGTTTTTGATTTAAATATATTTTTAATTTTTTTAAATATTTAAATTTAAATTTTTATCTTTAATTTTAAAATTTTTTATTTATATTTTTTATTTTTTGAAATATCCTAATTATAATTTTTGATGTTAACTCAAGTTATATTAAATCAAAATATATTAACTATGATTAAAAGATTATAATCAAAATATTTAATAAAATAAAGGAATTGATTTTCTGGTAGTTGTATTTGAGGAGCTGAGCTCTCAATTTTTGGTATCAGAGCCTAACTTGCTCTATATTATGTTTTCCTTTCTTTCTTAAATTGGAGTAGAAGATTAGAATTAATATAAGAGAGGATGAGTAGGGAGACACCACCTCATATGATGACTACCTCAAATACAACTACATCTACCTCCACTTCCCATCCCCCTTCTACTATCAACGTATCCTCCAAAATCACAATCTCTGATTCCTGCAAAGCCACACTAGCCAAAAAATTGGACAACTTAATCGAGTACAGTTACGTTCCCGATGACGCAAAGATAGAGGAACAAGTTCCTCCCCTTCTCAGCCCGTATAATGTCTTCAGACGACAATACTCTGGGTTTTCTTGGAGATCCATGAAAAAGAAGTTGATCTCTACTCGACGACTAGATGTGAAGGAATACATCCAAACATCTAGACTAGACAAATGTGCCCTTACTGCCACAGAAAAAGAACAGTATGTTGATCTGGAAATCTCCAGACAACTCATTCAGATGTGGACTCAAGAAGGATACATAGCACTACACCTTGGTGCCATCAGGTTAATATTAAACTATCACGGGAGAAAAGGTTTACCCGTGACTGCCAGGATAACTCTTCTTGATACTACTTACAAGTATTATGAAGATGCTTGTATTGACACAGTTCTCACTACCCTGGACTCAGGAAGTGTAGTCCTTACTAGAAGGTTCAAAGTCCAGATCCAAATATTAGGGGCTCCTCAAGATGAAGAGGCCATAGCAGCAACACTCCACCATCAAATTATCTACAGGTTACAAGATCACTGTATTGATCTTCCAGGTAACCGAGAATTCCAAGGGAATGCCCTGATGGTGCTAGCAGAAAACAGGGACGAGGTTCTTACCATCATCCAGGTCCCTAAGAGAATTCCAAAGAAGGAACTGGAGAAAATTGTACCTGTTGAATGGATTACAAATTACGAGAACTATAAGGCAAACCAACAGCCTATAGTCGCAACCTCTGCTACCTTCAAGAGAAATTATGTAGATGGAACAGTCAGAACCACTTATGACTGGCGACAGAAGAAGTCACCAGATGACACAGGGATCTTTCACACCATGATGATCACTTTGGGAGAAGCAGAAGAACGGATTCTCATCCATGCTGTAAAACCTAATGGAACATCCATTTACTCCGACAAGTTAGACGGCCACTTCATGTGGGATGTAGCTCCGGAGATGTGCGACCCTGAATGTGATTGCATATATGGATGTGAAAGTGATGATAATATGGAAGAAGAAGATGACATTTCTTTCCGAAGAAAAAGGAAAAAACAATCTCCCTGCAAAAAGCTCAGAAGAAGACCCGACTCTGAGTCACCATCACCAAGACAAAGGTGGAAGAAGGCAGAATCCCTGCCTTTCTATGAAGAATCTCCAAATAATGAAGAGTTTTTTGGAGACAGTTCACCTCCTGCCGATGCAGACCTGATCACTTGGCCACCTCCACGAAGTGGAGATAATTCTTTCAAGAGAAAAAAGAAAAACGAAAGAATTCAAACAAAAGAGGTGAAAGAGCCTGTTCCGGCTTTCATGTTTCAAGACACTGACTTTCCGGCCCTAGAAAGAAAAGAAGATAGAGGGAAAGGGATAGCATCCCAACCCTTTATTACTTCAAGAACAGTTCAGCCTAATGGACAAAGAACATCTCTAACCAAGCAGAGGAAACTCTGAATTGGCAAACAGAGAATGCATTAGCTCAAAATCAATCTCTTCAAAGGATTGAACAGAAGCTAGATAACTTCCAAGAAAATATTGAAGGCCAGATCAGAAAGTACTCAGAAAAAATGTGGAGGGCCTACCAGGATGCTAATGCCAGATTAACCCAGGTCGAGACACAGATAGAGGCTGCCTGGAGTAAAGATTTTCACCAGCAAACTGCCTTGCAGGCAGACCTACAAAGGCTGAAACATGAAATAGAAAAAATTGAGATTTATGTGAAAACAAGAATGCATCCACAGCCAGAATTCTCCGCTTTTGAGATTCCACCACAAAGAATTCCACCATACTCTTCCATGTTAAAGATCTATGAACCTCCCTCAATTCTGCCAGAAAGAATGCCTCCCAAAAGCACAATTTTTGGACAAAAGAGAAAAGAAGCAGAATCATCAAACATGGCTGAAGATGTTTCAGAAAAGACACAGAAATTTCCTCATGATCGGGATGAAGATTTTCTCATGATAAATAGAGATGAGGAAATCCTTATTTCGGACGCAGAATCCGAAACTGAGTCTGGCACTGAACCTAGCCCAGCAGAAAGTTCAGACCAGAAGATGGACATCACAGAACTCCTAATGGCTACCCATGTTGGAGAAACATCAAGAACGGAGATGCACCATCAAGAACAAAACACTGTCATTCCAAAGATGACGGGGCATGTAATCTTTACTCTTGATGATATAAAGCCAACGTTCTGGAGAAAGAGATTGAGTGACTTTAAAGCATGGATGGATGCCAAACATACAGAAGGAATGGAATTATATTCAGTAATAGAGGGTTTCTGTTCCAGAATGATAGGAACACTGAAGGAATGGTACCAAAGTCTTGGATCTGTAAACCAAGACTTAATGCACCGAAGTGAAAGCAGAGACTCTGTGTTGATTATCTTGCATAAAGAGTTTCTCGGAAATGTTGACATCAGCAATAGAGAAATGAGGAAAGAATATTATGATTTCAAATGCTGTTCTCTAACCCTAGAGGATCTAGAGAGGCATTATCAGAGAATGAATCAAAGATATTATGCCCTCAATAGGTATAATGATCCCAGTTTGAAATCAACATTCGTAAGTTCTCTTGCTGAACCTCTGCAGAATGAAATGTACAGGATCACCAGTGCTGCACAAAAGGAATTCTCCCAAATGACCCTCGGAGATATATGGCAGACTGCTCTTGTTGCATTAGACAAAATCTGCACTCAGAGAAAGATGACAAATTCCCCATACCAAAGATATATTCTTTGTATTCATATATCAAAGATGCTTATATCTTCTCTAAGTTCGACTTGAAGTCTTGATTTTGGCAGTTAGGCCTTGATCCTGAGGATAGGCCTAAAATAGCTTTCTGCATCCCAAATGCCCACTATCAGTGGAAAGTTTTACCTTTTTGGTTAAAGGTCGCCCCTTCATTATTCCAGAAAGCTATGACAAAGATTTTCGAACCTTTGTTAGACAGAGCCCTGATCTACATCGATGACATCCTGATTTACTCTTCCAATGAAAGAGAACACAATAACTTTAGAAGAGTTTTATCAAATATGTGATCAATATGGCGTCATGCTATCCTCAAAGAAATCCCAGATTGGAATGACTGAAATTGATTTTCTGGGAATGAAGTTTGCACAAGGAAGATACATGCCTCAACCACACCTAGTAGAAAATCTTCCCAACTTCCCTGATGAAAAGATGACTACTAAGCAGATCCAACAGTTCTTAGGGATTCTGAATTATGTGAGGGATTTTATCCCAAAAATTTCAGAATATACTTCAACCCTTTCAAAAATGTTAAAGAAAAATGCACCACCATGGAGTTCAGAACAGACCAAAGTTGTCCAATGGCTTAAAGAAGCGGCAAAGAATCCTCCCCCATTAAAGATTCTTGGAGCAGGAAAAGAATTCTTCAAACAGATGCCAGTGATAAATTCTGGGGAGCAATCTTAATAGAACAGATTGATGATCAGCAATTTTATTGCGGACATGCAAGTGGAGCATTCAAACCATCAGAACAGCACTACCATTCAAATTTCAAAGAAACCTTAGCAGTCAAGTATGGAATTCAGAAATTTGACTTTCATCTAAGGGCTAATGAATTTGAGGTACAGCTTGACAACTCTGCTTTCCCAAATATGCTTGAGTTCAAAAACAGGGTTCCTCCAAATCCTCAAATTTTGAGATTGAAAGAATGGTTTTCAAGATACAATTTTACAGTGAAGCATGTCAAAGGAAGTAGTAATCTGATTCCAGATTATTTGTCCAGGAACCTTTCCTTTGAGACAAACAGTTTTCAAATAATTACATCTGATTACAGTTTTCCTGTTATTATGATGTACTCAGAAGAAGCTTCTTCCTCTAATACAAACCATCCAAAAGAGTTTGAGTTTCCCCCAGAACTCTTAAAGCAAAACACACAGATCACCCCTTCCAAAATCCAAGAGTTTGCCGAAAACCACATGTTCTATTATTTGGCACAATCTCTATATAGGGACCAAATTCCTCCACAACCTGACTGGTTTATGACTGAAATCCCTGTTTACAACATCCTCCCTATTTTACAAATCCTTTGAAGAGTCTGATAAATGGTATTTATGGTGGGTGACTGCATTGTATAAATATCCCATCATCTTTCCCACCTTTACCATGTTAGATTTTCTTGAAACAAAGCCAAAGTCATTATTAAAAAATGTTCTCAAGTGGTATGCACCACTCCAATGGTGGAAAGATCAGCTTAACAGAGAATTATCTCTGTACAATGTCTGGAAGCTGGATACTGAGCAATGTCACAAGTTTGTATCTGTCTGCATCCTACATCGACCCTTTTTTTGGAATACTCATAATGGTCTCCTATGTTCTCATGATCATGTTGTTACTTATTACACTTTCCCTGATATCCAGATCTTTACCCAAACAGAAAAACCTCCTTTTTACCAAGAAGATTTAATCTTGCATCTTTGTGAGATAAATGGGTTTGATAAATCATGTGACAGAAAAAGAAAAAATAGTTGCAAAAATTTGAAGAGAATGGAAATACTATGCAACCCAGATTGGGAATGCACTGCTGCCTCAACCATCAGAAGAATTCAGATAGGATTCACTCGTGAACCTGAAGGAAACCCTGACACGGCATTAGGTTCACACATCATGTGGATAAACACTGAAAAGATGCCAACTGAGCTACCAACTTATTTTCAAGATTCCCAAGATCCCAATGATGACATTGATATTCCCTCTGCGGGGGCCACAGAAATAGAAGATGACAATCAATCTCCTCCTGATCACTTGATTGAAGACATCGTGGCAGAACTGGACAACAAGATGGACATCAATTCCTGTGGAAGCGCAATAAGTGACCCCATATGAATTTGTCACCTAGCCACTTTATCTAAAGAAGCTTTATGTAAAGTAACTTTATTTTCTGAGCGTCAGTTTTAACTTTGTGTAAAGAAGCTTTATTTTACTTTTGAGTTGTAAAGCAGAGTGACAGGATAAGATCCTTATCTAAAAAGAATCTTATTCTGGTAGAAGGACTCTATAAATACCTTCTCCCTTGTAAAAATGAAGCAGAGGAGGTGAAGAAATAAACAAGTGTGTTGATTTTCAATTATGAGTAGCTAAAAATACTCTCTTTCTCTCCTCGAAAGTTCTCTCTATATATTGATAATCTTGCTCTCCGTTTATTAAAGAAAGGGAAAAGAATTACAGAGAATGGCTTAGTATGCTCTATGCTCGCCTCATAGGAGGATCTTGCATATCAGAAAGGCTTTTTCTGACCATGATCCATAATTTTCTAATCTTAGAATTAATATAAGAGAGGATGAGTAGGGAGAGACCACCTCGTATGATGACTACCTCAAATACAACTACATCTAAATATTTTATTAAATATTTTGATACCCAGAAACTTTGATACCAAAAATTGAGAGCTCAGCTCCTGAATTAAGAATAACCCCAGATATGAACAATCTCGATGTACTTTTTTCCCTTCATGGTACTTTCTTTCCATCCTTTTCATGTTCATACCCAAAGCTATCTTAACCAGGATACTAAGATCAGAAAATTATGGATCATGGTCAGAAAAAGCCTTTCTGATATGCAAGATCCTCCTATGAGGCGAGCATAGAGCATACTAAGTCATTCTCTGTAATGCTTTTCCCTTTCTTTAATAAACGGAGAGCAAGATTATCAATATATAGAGAGAACTTTCGAGGAGAGAAAGAGAGTATTTTTAGCTACTCATAATTGAAAATCAACACACTTGTTTATTTCTTCACCTCCTCTGCTTCATTTTTACAAGGGAGAAGGTATTTATAGAGTCCTTCTACCAGAATAAGATTCTTTTTAGATAAGGATCTTATCCTGTCACTCTGCTTTACAACTCAAAAGTAAAATAAAGCTTCTTTACACAAAGTTAAAACTGACGCTCAGAAAATAAAGTTACTTTACATAAAGCTTCTTTAGATAAAGTGGCTAGGTGACAAATTCATATGGGGTCACTTATTGCGCTTCCACAGGAATTGATGTCCATCTTGTTGTCCAGTTCTGCCACGATGTCTTCAATCAAGTGATCAGGAGGAGATTGATTGTCATCTTCTATTTCTGTGGCCCCCGCAGAGGGAATATCAATGTCATCATTGGGATCTTGGGAATCTTGAAAATAAGTTGGTAGCTCAGTTGGCATCTTTTCAGTGTTTATCCACATGATGTGTGAACCTAATGCCGTGTCAGGGTTTCCTTCAGGTTCACGAGTGAATCCTATCTGAATTCTTCTGATGGTTGAGGCAGCAGTGCATTCCCAATCTGGGTTGCATAGTATTTCCATTCTCTTCAAATTTTTGCAACTATTTTTTCTTTTTCTGTCACATGATTTATCAAACCCATTTATCTCACAAAGATGCAAGATTAAATCTTCTTGGTAAAAAGGAGGTTTTTCTGTTTGGGTAAAGATCTGGATATCAGGGAAAGTGTAATAAGTAACAACATGATCATGAGAACATAGGAGACCATTATGAGTATTCCAAAAAAAGGGTCGATGTAGGATGCAGACAGATACAAACTTGTGACATTGCTCAGTATCCAGCTTCCAGACATTGTACAGAGATAATTCTCTGTTAAGCTGATCTTTCCACCATTGGAGTGGTGCATACCACTTGAGAACATTTTTTAATAATGACTTTGGCTTTGTTTCAAGAAAATCTAACATGGTAAAGGTGGGAAAGATGATGGGATATTTATACAATGCAGTCACCCACCATAAATACCATTTATCAGACTCTTCAAAGGATTTGTAAAATAGGGAGGATGTTGTAAACAGGGATTTCAGTCATAAACCAGTCAGGTTGTGGAGGAATTTGGTCCCTATATAGAGATTGTGCCAAATAATAGAACATGTGGTTTTCGGCAAACTCTTGGATTTTGGAAGGGGTGATCTGTGTGTTTTGCTTTAAGAGTTCTGGGGGAAACTCAAACTCTTTTGGATGGTTTGTATTAGAGGAAGAAGCTTCTTCTGAGTACATCATAATAACAGGAAAACTGTAATCAGATGTAATTATTTGAAAACTGTTTGTCTCAAAGGAAAGGTTCCTGGACAAATAATCTGGAATCAGATTACTACTTCCTTTGACATGCTTCACTGTAAAATTGTATCTTGAAAACCATTCTTTCAATCTCAAAATTTGAGGATTTGGAGGAACCCTGTTTTTGAACTCAAGCATATTTGGGAAAGCAGAGTTGTCAAGCTGTACCTCAAATTCATTAGCCCTTAGATGAAAGTCAAATTTCTGAATTCCATACTTGACTGCTAAGGTTTCTTTGAAATTTGAATGGTAGTGCTGTTCTGATGGTTTGAATGCTCCACTTGCATGTCCGCAATAAAATTGCTGATCATCAATCTGTTCTATTAAGATTGCTCCCCAGAATTTATCACTGGCATCTGTTTGAAGAATTCTTTTTCCTGCTCCAAGAATCTTTAATGGGGGAGGATTCTTTGCCGCTTCTTTAAGCCATTGGACAACTTTGGTCTGTTCTGAACTCCATGGTGGTGCATTTTTCTTTAACATTTTTGAAATGGTTGAAGTATATTCTGAAATTTTTGGGATAAAATCCCTCACATAATTCAGAATCCCTAAGAACTGTTGGATCTGCTTAGTAGTCATCTTTTCATCAGGGAAGTTGGGAAGATTTTCTACTAGGTGTGGTTGAGGCATGTATCTTCCTTGTGCAAACTTCATTCCCAGAAAATCAATTTCAGTCATTCCAATCTGGGATTTCTTTGAGGATAGCATGACGCCATATTGATCACATATTTGATAAAACTCTTCTAAAGTTATTGTGTTCTCTTTCATTGGAAGAGTAAATCAGGATGTCATCGATGTAGATCAGGGCTCTGTCTAACAAAGGTTCGAAAATCTTTGTCATAGCTTTCTGGAATAATGAAGGGGCGACCTTTAACCAAAAAGGTAAAACTTTCCACTGATAGTGGGCATTTGGGATGCAGAAAGCTATTTTAGGCCTATCCTCAGGATCAAGGCCTAACTGCCAAAATCAAGACTTCAAGTCGAACTTAGAGAAGATATAAGCATCTTTGATATATGAATACAAAGAATATATCTTTGGTATGGGGAATTTGTCATCTTTCTCTGAGTGCAGATTTTGTCTAATGCAACAAGAGCAGTCTGCCATATATCTCCGAGGGTCATTTGGGAGAATTCCTTTTGTGCAGCACTGGTGATCCTGTACATTTCATTCTGCAGAGGTTCAGCAAGAGAACTTACGAATGTTGATTTCAAACTGGGATCATTATACCTATTGAGGGCATAATATCTTTGATTCATTCTCTGATAATGCCTCTCTAGATCCTCTAGGTTTAGAGAACAGCATTTGAAATCATAATATTCTTTCCTCATTTCTCTATTGCTGATGTCAACATTTCCGAGAAACTCTTTATGCAAGATAATCAACACAGAGTCTCTGCTTTCACTTCGGTGCATTAAGTCTTGGTTTACAGATCCAAGACTTTGGTACCATTCCTTCAGTGTTCCTATCATTCTGGAACAGAAACCCTCTATTACTGAATATAATTCCATTCCTTCTGTATGTTTGGCATCCATCCATGCTTTAAAGTCACTCAATCTCTTTCTCCAGAACGTTGGCTTTATATCATCAAGAGTAAAGATTACATGCCCCGTCATCTTTGGAATGACAGTGTTTTGTTCTTGATGGTGCATCTCCGTTCTTGATGTTTCTCCAACATGGGTAGCCATTAGGAGTTCTGTGATGTCCATCTTCTGGTCTGAACTTTCTGCTGGGCTAGGTTCAGTGCCAGACTCAGTTTCGGATTCTGCGTCCGAAATAAGGATTTCCTCATCTCTATTTATCATGAGAAAATCTTCATCCCGATCATGAGGAAATTTCTGTGTCTTTTCTGAAACATCTTCAGACATGTTTGATGATTCTGCTTCTTTTCTCTTTTGTCCAAAAATTGTGCTTTTGGGAGGCATTCTTTCTGGCAGAATTGAGGGTGGTTCATAGATCTTTAGCATGGAAGAGTATGGTGGAATTCTTTGTGGTGGAATCTCAAAAGCGGAGAATTCTGGCTGTGGATGCATTCTTGTTTTCACATAAATCTCAATTTTTTCTATTTCATGTTTCAGCCTTTGTAGGTCTGCCTGCAAGGCAGTTTGCTGGTGAAAATCTTTACTCCAGGCAGCCTCTATCTGTGTCTCGACCTGGGTTAATCTGGCATTAGCATCTTGGTAGGCCCTCCACATTTTTTCTGAGTACTTTCTGATCTGGCCTTCAATATTTTCTTGGAAGTTATCTAGCTTCTGTTCAATCCTTTGAAGAGATTGATTTTGAGCTAATGCATTCTCTGTTTGCCAATTCAGAGTTTCCTCTGCTTGGGTCAGAGATGTTCTTTGTCCATCAGGCTGAACTGTTCTTGAAGTAATAAAGGGTTGGGATGTTATCCCTTTCCCTCTGTCTTCTTTTCTTTCTAGGGCCGGAAAGTCAGTGTCTTGAAACATGAACGCCGGAACAGGCTCTTTCACCTCTTTTGTTTGAATTCTTTCGTTTTTCTTTTTTCTCTTGAAAGAATTATCTCCACTTCGTGGAGGTGGCCAAGTGATCAGGTCTGCATCGGCAGGAGGTGAACTGTCTCCAAAAAACTCTTCATTATTTGGAGATTCTTCATAGAAGGGCAGGGATTCTGCCTTCTTCCACCTTTGTCTTGGTGGTGGTGACTCAGAGTCGGGTCTTCTTCTGAGCTTTTTGCAGGAAGATTGTTTTTTCTTTTTTCTTCGGAAAGAAATGTCGTCTTCTTCTTCCATATTATCATCACTTTCACATCTAGTCGTCGAGTAGAGATCAACTTCTTTTTCATGGATCTTCAAGAAAACCCAGAGTATTGTCGTCTGAAGACGTTATACGGGCTGAGAAGGGGAGGAACTTGTTCATCTATCTTTGCGTCATCGGGAACGTAACTGTACTCGATTAAGTTGTCCAGTTTTTTGGCTGGTGTGGCTTCTGTCATTCTGGAACAGAAACCCTCTATTACTGAATATAATTTCATTCCTTCTGTATGTTTGGCATCCCTTTATTGCTTCAAGAACAGTTCAGCCTGATGGACAAAGAACATCTCTGATCCAAGCAGAGGAAACTCTGAATTGGCAAACAGAGAATGCATTAGCTCAAAATCAATCTCTTCAAACAATAATTAATTTTACTTAAGTTAGCATTAAAAATTATAATCAAAATATTTTAAATAAAATATTTTAAAATTGAAGAAACAAAATCAAAATTTAATTATTTTAAAAAATAAAAAATACATTTAACCCATTATTTTTCTATCAATTTCATGTAAATAAAGATATTATAGAATATATGTTGGCTAACTTTATTTCTTATCAGCAATGTATTTTAATATATTTTAAAAAAGATTATGTGCTCTTCTTGCAAGTTATATTTCAAGTTATGTTTATTTTATTTTAGAAGAAGATGCGTCTTGTATTATGATTTAGAATAAAAATTTAAAATTAAATTTAAATTAAGATTATAATAATCTTAAGATTTAAATTAAAAAAATATATCGATACATTGTATCAATATTCAAAATTTTAATCGAATTTATATTTAAGAAGAATAAAAATTATAAAAAAATAAATATTTAATATAGAAGTAAAGAAAACAAATTATTAAAATTATAATATATAATTTTGTTTAATTTTATATAATCAAATTTAAATTTATAAAATAAAATTAAAATTAATGAGTATTAAATAATTTTAAATTTTAGTTTATCCTAAAAAGAAAAACATCTTAATTTATTAAGGTGTATATTTAAAATTTAAATCTTACTTGAATTTGAAATAAATAAAAATTATAAAATATAAAATATATAAAATACTTAATATAGAAGAAAAACATGTGACTTAATGAGAATGCCAGAATCTCCTAAAGATATCCTTAGTTCAAAAGTGATGATTCTAACAATCCTCTATATTAAATTTGTGAAACTTGAATTTTTTGTCGTCATAATTTTCTACAATTAAATGTAAACATGATACTTTTAGTTATCCAATGGTAAACATGTTACCAAAAATCTAAAAACATTTCATTTAATTCATTCATGTACACTTTAATTTTTGTAATATATATATATATATATATATATATATATATATATATATATATGAATGAGTATGAGGAAACTTAACTTATATGTGATATAAGTATTTTTTACTTAAACTAACTAACATATTATATATTTTAGAACTTTAATAATATATATAAGCAAAATAAATTAAAGAGAATAATAATAAATTATTATTAAAGATAAATATTATATATCTAAAATATGCAAACAATGCTTTGTTTTTGAAACTTCAGTGTCCAATGTATGGAAAGCCAACAAGTACATGACAAAGTGACAGCATATCTCTCACACAAAAATCTAGGCAAGAGATTATAGATCTAGCAAGAAGCATTTTGCTGCAACAACCAACAAGGAACATAAAATGGTGTTAGGCTACAAGGAACATAAAAAATAAGACTAAGAGTGAAAGTTAAACTATGTAGGATTGAATTATGTATCAAAGAGAATCATAAAGTTAAACTATGTAGGCTCCCTTTACTTCAACCAATGCACGAAGTTTGAGACATCTCATTGGAGTAATACTTAAATAGAAAAAATTGAACCAAAAAATTACCACCAAAAGCAACCAATAAACTACAGTAACAACAAAATATATACATTTTAGAGAAATGTACAAATTCATAATTGTCACAAACAGTCAATCAATCCACATGTTATTATATTATTGTTTATTTAATTCCTACCATAAGTGTCACCACCAGGTTCATTCTCTAATTAACCTGGAACTTTGTTCGACAGAAGAAAAACAGTAAGCTACATGGGCAATCTATGACAAATAGTTTACTTACACATACAAGACTGAAAATGGATAGACAGATTGCATGACATTTTTAGGTACATGATAGAAGACATGAGAATGGATACAAGGAAAAGTCAATACAAGAATTTTTAAGAGTTATATCGTTAGTGCTACACTATGTGGCCGGAACCATTGGCTTAATGAGTGTTCCAGTAATGGGTATTGCCTAAGAGTGTGACAACCCTATTCAACGTGTATATGATGCAACACTAAATCTCGGTATAGGAAATCAACTCACCAACATTATATCAAGAAAGATCAGTGAAAGATGGAGAAACTTCAAGAAATAGCAAATTACAAGAGCAAGGTTCTTCTTCAACCGGGTAGAAGAAGAGTTCCTCAGATTCTACTACAACAACAATCAAGCATATATACGAGAGACTTGGAAGCCATCACCAACATTTTCTAATTGTATACATAAGATAATGAGAATGCTAGTGTAGAAACCTTTACCTGCAAGCGAGCCACAAGCAATGACAAGCGAATGATGATGAACGGAGCTTGGGAGGTGAGATTGAAGACATGCGAAGCTTCCAGCAAAAACGAAAATGTGGGATTGAAGATGAGCTTCCAATGAACAGCTTCTAGAAAGTGATAATCATGATCTGTGAGATGAAAATCAAAACCAAAGAGTTTAGAATTTGGGATCAAAGATAAAAACGAAAATGGGAAACCCTTACTCTGCTCAACCCAACCGAGTCATCAACATCTCCGATCTATTCCCTACTCGGACTGGTTGGCTATTCGGGTTTCGATCGAACCGGTTCAACCAGCCGGTCCGAGCCGATTTTTATAACATTGATTAGAAGTGTCATCTATATCTAAAAATTATTTTGGCATCTTTTAGATTAAATTATTTAGGATGTGATTGAAATTTAACATATAAATTGGCACTAAAATAATGTCTAGCCTCCTTGTTTTTAAGTATAACAATGATCAATTCATACCTCTAAAAATTGTTTGATTAATAGTCTTGCTATTTTGATCATTTGTCAATACCCTTGATGGATGCACAACGTAGCCATGAATTTGCAATGAGATCAATTAAACCTTTTTTTGGAGGTTTTTTATATGGTTTAATTGATGGATAAAAATTTTATTCTTTCTTTGTTTGATTTTAAGTTCAAGAGATAATTTTAATTCTCTCATTATACTCATATCAAAATTTTTTAATAAGATTAAATAATTTTTTAAATAATTTTACATTAGTAGCTTTAAATATTATGTCATCAACACAAATATTAATTAAGATAAAGTTTTATTAGACACTTTTTTAAAGTAGTCGTATCTAATTTTTATTTTGAAAATATTTTTTATATTATAAAGAACCTCAATTTGTTATAAAAAAAACCTTTAAATGTGTGTAAGATCTTTTTTAATTTAAAGATATGATTGAAAAAAGTAAAGTAGTATTTAATTTTAGAAAATATTTTTTATGTTATTTTTTATTTTTATTTAAATAATAAAAATAAAAAATAAGTGTTTTTTATTTTTATTTTTTTGATTATTTTAAAAATAAAAATAAGATAATATTTTTATAAATAAAAATTAAAAAAATATATTTTCTAATACTAAACAGAACTTAACATTTTCAAATCATATGAAACCGTTTAATATAAATCTTTTTATTTTATATGATTATTTAAGAAAATATTTTTAATATTTATTTATATAATTAATTTAACTTTTACCATAAATGCGAACATGATACAATTAACTTTTACACCAGCAACGAGGGAGGAAAGTGAATAAGTTTGAAAGGGTTTATTGCTCAGTTCGTTTAAAGTTTAACTTGACTCAACTTGTTTAATAAATAGATTGTAGGCTCAGACTTGTTAAAAAGTCTTTCTAAATAAATAAGTCAGACTTAGACTTATAAAAAAGTTTATTTAACTTATTCAGGAGCCTATTTATATTTATTTGAAAATATTATATTTGTATAATATTTATTTTATATTCTATTTATATAATATTAATATATATATATATATATATTTATTAGGCCTATTTAATGATCTTTTTATCTTGTAGGCTTTAAGTTTGCAAACTTTTTTAATTAATTATTTATATAGGTTTTAAGTTTATTTATTGATCTTTTTTTGTAAGGTAGACTTTTAAACAGACTTGTAAGTCTTATAGACCAAATTCATATCTTAAAATTTTTAAAGCTTAACTCAATTCGGTCTACTTCTATTTCTACTCTTACTAGCAACAAATGCAAAGATACACTCAAGTCTAGTTTGACTCAACCTACTTTTATCACTAATAGCAACAGATGCAAATATTTTAATGAAATCTACGCGCCTTATACCACTGATCTAACTTTAATTCTTATTACTTTATCTTCCATATCAAGCTTATCTTTAAATATTCATTGTATACATTATAATTAATTAATAATTTAAATCAATTAAATCTAATATAATTAAAAAATACTAAATTGATAAAATTTAATATTTTAAAAAATTATAATATTAATATACATAAACAAAAACTTTTTACGTAACAATTGAAATGATAAATTTTAATATTTTAAAAATTTAAGCAAAATAATTTTAGTGTAAATTATTTTGAAGTAAAAAAATATCTCTGCCTATATTAATAAAATTAATAAAAAGGAATAAACATAACTTACAACAACATTTTTGTTGCTATAAAGATAAAAATTAATAAAAATTTAATATAAAATAAAAAGTAAAAAAATATTATATTATATAATTATTATAAGAAAGGATAATAAATAAAATTTTTCTTACATATAAAAAATTAATATTATTTCATTTAAATTTAAAAATATCAATACAATGCATATATAAATGGTAAAGATAAAAAATATTATTTCTGAGGCCAATGCATGCTTAATGAATATTGAATAATATTTGTTGAGATTTTGATGATACTGGTTTCTGCCTTTCTGGTGTCCCTTGATTCTTAAATTGATTTTAGAAATTTTTAAAGTCTCTATTCTTAAATGCTGCTTGATATGAGAAATTTGAATAAGCTCCTATTCCTCAATTATGGTCATTCTGAGAAATTTTGCATGGCTGATTTTGTGTATATGATGCTTGATCTTACAAATTTTTTAAGTCCATGTTTCTCAATGAGGATTGTTCTGAGAAAAAATTTAAAGATCCATTTCTTCTATGATACTACATTATGGTTTAGAATGTGTGTGTTGAGATCTTTGTTCTTGTTCTTCCTTTTATAAAAATCATGCTTCACTTGTATCATTTGTGAACTGATATCCTTTTTAAAAAGATTTTTCTCTTCCTATTTATGCTTATGTGTGTGTGATCTAAGAACCTTTTTTAAGACTATTCTCTTCCTTTTTGTCCTGTTGCTTTTGCTTCTTCAATGATGTCTGATCTGTGAACTGATTTTGAACACTCTTGTCTTCCTGTTTTTACTTCTGTGATGTGTAACTTGAAAACTGATTTTAAGACCCTTCTCTCCCTCTTTCTCTTATTGCTTTTGTGGCTTCAATGATGTATGATCTCAGAACCTTTTTAAACATTCTTCTCTTCGTGTTTCTACTTTTGTCATATGTTATTTCAGAACTGATTTTGAACATTGTTCTCTTCCTATTTTTACTTCTATGATGTCTGATCTCAAAACATTTTTTTAAGACTCTTATTTTGTTGTTTGTACCTCTATCATGTATGATCTGAGAACGTTTTTGATCATTCTTCTCTTCATGTTTCTGATTTTGTCATGTGTTGTTTGAGAATTGATTTTGAACACTTTTCTCTTCCTCTTTCTCCTATTGCTTTTGCTGCTTCAATGATGTATGATCTAAGAACCTTTTTGAACATTCTTCTCTTCCTGTTTTTACTTCTGTGATGTGTGATCTCAGAACTTTTTTTTAAAACCCTTGTCTTGTTGTTTCTGCTTCTGTGATGTGTAATCTGAGAACCTTTTTAAGACTATTCTCTTCCTTTTTCTCCTTTTCTTATTTCTGTTCTGTGATGTATTATCTGAGACTGCATGCTGAATTTTTTTCTATGATGCTAAAGTGAGTAATTCTTACTATTTCCTACTCTTTTAGAACTGATACTGCACTCTGATTTTATGTTTCTATGATGTTAAACTGAGAAATCCTTACTCTTCCTATTTTCTGAGAACTGATACTGCACTTTGATTTTTTTTTTTGTGATGCTAGACTGAGAAATCATTCCTTACTCTTCCTATTTTTTGAGAACTGATACTGTACTCTTATTTTTTTGCTAGACTGAGAAATTCTTCCCTACTCTTCCTATTTTTTGAGAATTGATACTGCACTCTAATTTTTTTTTGTGATGCTAAACTAAAAAATCTTTCCTTACTCTTCCTATTTTTTGAGAACCGATACTGCATTCTGATTTTCTTTTTTATGATGCTAGATTGAGAACTCCTTCCTTACTCTTCCTATTTTTTGAAAACTGATACTATACTCTTATTTTTTTTTCTTCTGTGATGCTAGATTGAGAAATCCTTCCTTACTCTTCCTATTTTTTGAGAACTAATATTGCACTCTGATTTTTTTTTCTTTGATGCTAGACTGAGAAATCCTTCCTTACTCTTCCTATTTTTTGAGAACTAATACTCCACTCTTATTTTCTTTTTTGTGATGCTAGACTGAGAAATCCTTCCTTAGTCTTCCTATTTTTTGAGAGCTGATACTGTACTCTTATTTTTTTTTCTGTGATGCTAGACTGAGAAATCCTTCCTTACTCTTCCTATTTTTTTGAGAACTGATACTGCACTCTGATTGTTTTTTTCTGTTATGTTAGACTGAGAGATCTTTCCTTACTTTTCCTATTTTTTGCGAACTGATACTGTACTCTGATTTTTTTTTTCTGTGATGCTAGACTGAGAAATCCTTACTCTTCCTACTCTTTGAGAACTAATATAGCACTCTGATTTATTTTTTTTGTGATGCTAGACTGATAAATGCTTACTCTTCTTACTCTTCTATAACCAATACTCCATTTTGGTTTTTTTTTCTATGATTCCACACTGAGAAATTGTTACTCTTCCTACTTTTCTACAACTAATGTTGCTTCTGCTTTTATATTTCTATGATGCTTATATATCATCTTGATGTATTTATTTGAGTATGCATTTGGCCAATGATGATTGATGATAAACCATTTTAGAATGTTTATATTTTATTCTATAATTAATTTGAGATGTATATCTCATATAGGGTAAATGAAAGTTATTGGGTAGTGATGTGTGCTCGAGTTAGAGTTTAGTCTTCAGTTGAGCTAATTGGGTGAGTGACAGCCTTAGCAAGCCAAGCATAAGTGCAATCCAAAATTCCTTTTATCTTAACAGTATAAGGCCTAGTTGGTAGTAGTTGACTATGACTTCTTCATTCTAACAGTATGGAGCAGTCTAGTCAACATCTGCCCCCCCAAATAGTGAACAACCATCAAATGCAAATGCTGGTGGAAATCCATAACCAACAAATGAAGTTGTTGTTACTAAACAAACCCAACCAAATCCCAAAACTTCCAGAAAAGGAAAGTCAAATGGAAGTGGAACTAGACCCACTTCACAAGTTTGGGACCATTTCAAGAAAATGGATGTAGTTGAAGGTGGTACACCTCAAGCCTCTTGTAAGTACTGTAACAAGGGTTTTTACTGTCATCCTAAGATACATGGCACATCTTCTATGTCTTCCCATCTTATAAGATGCCCAAAGTACACCCATGCTATCAGTAGTGACCCTACTCAAAGGATTTTATCCTTTGTATAGAGAGTATAGGTTTGAATGCTGTTAGCCAAAGGTTCAATGTAGAGGCTTGTAGGAAGGCTTTAGCAACATTTGTCATCCTAGATGAACAACCATTTAAAATTATAGATGGTGAGGGTTTCAAACTCCTCCTTAAGCAGCTGCAACTCCAACTTATCCCTCCATCTAGACACACAGTGGCCAAAGATTGCTATCAATTGTATTTAGATGAAAAAATTAGGTTAAGGACATTCTTTAGGTCCAATAGTAGTAGTTTCATTAACGACAGATTGTTGGACTTCTATCCAAAACTTAAATTATTTAACCTTGACTGCTCATTTTATTGATAATGAGTGGAGCTATGTAAAAAAAATCATTTCTTTTTCAATAATAGCAAACCATAAGGGTGAGACAATAGGAAAACAAGTTGTAGAGGTATTGAGAGAATGAGGAATTAAGAATGTATTTTCAATAACTGTTGATAATGCTTCTTCGAATGATGTAGCCATTAATTATCTAAAAAAAATTAAATTCTTTCAATGCACTAGTTTTGAATGGCAAATTTTTTCACATGAGGTGTTGTGCTCATATCCTCAATCTGGTGGTAACTGATGGGTTAAAGGATATGCTACCATCAATATCTAGTATTCGGAATGATGTTAGGTTTGTTAGGTCCTCACCACAAAGATTGGCCAAATTTAAAGAATGTGTTGCATATTCTAAAATTTCATGTAAGAAGCTAGTCAGTCTAGATGTACCCACCAGGTGGAACTCAACTTATCAAATGCTAGAGTCAGCTGAAAAATACCAAGCTACATTTGATAGGCTGGAGTTTGAGGATCCTAGTTTTAGGGAATACTTTGGGGCAGTAGCTACACCATCTACTTTTGATTGGGAAAATGATAGGGTCTTCATAAATTTCTTAAAAAAAATTATGATGCCACTAATGTATTGTCAGCCTCTACACATGTAACCAGTCATGCTGCATTCCATCAACTTTCACTCATCTATTGTGAGTTGAATCAATCTTCTATGAACTTGAATACCATATTTGCTACAATGGGGTTTGAGATGAAAAAAAAAATACGACAAGTATTGGGGTGATGTGATTCATATAAACAACCTTTTTTATTTTGGAGTCATGCTTGATCCTAAATTTAAGTTTAACTATGTTGAGTGGTCTTTTCGTGATATATACCCAAATGACAATGACTTTCATGTTGAGTTAGCCTTGAATGTCAAGTTAAATATGTCTAGACTCTACAAATGGTATGTTGTACTCCATGAGCAACAACATAATCTTGCTCAATCCTCTCAACCTTCAGTTCAGTCTTGTTTAGTTGAAATCAACCCTCCTTCAGTTTCTAGCCATACTTTTAGAACTGATGCTTTTAGACAACATCTAAAAGAAAAAAATTCAATTGATGTAAGAAATGAACTTGAGAGGTACTTAAGTGAACCATGTGTAGATTATCATGATATATTTGATATACTTTTGTGGTGGAAACAAAATAGCTCCCGTTTCCTTATACTGTCCACCTTGGCAAGGGATGTTTTAGCCACCCCTATCTCTATTGTGGCTTTAGAAAGTGCTTTCAGTACAGGAGGTAGGGTGCTGGACACCTTTAGAAGTTCCTTATCCTCTCAAATGGTTGAGGCTTTAATTTGTACACAAAATTGGCTAAAGTCGTCCTCTCAACAATATAAGGACTTCTTCTTCAATGAGGATTTGGAACTTTTCAGAGGAAGTGTTAGCAGGTAACTTTAATCTTATCCATTGTTAATTCTGTTATTTTGTTCTTCACTTATTTATTAATTTGTGTTTTTTAATTATATTGCAGTGGTGGTGGAGTTGGAGTGGGAGAAGGCTCTTCCACTCAGTCATAGCCAAGTAATCTTGGCTGATGCAGAAGTGTAAAACTTTCAATTCATTAATCTTGTTAATTTTTTCCTTTACATTTGTTTTATGATTTTTTTTAACTATTGTTGCATTTTCATGTCTGATTACTGTAACAGCATCTCAAATCTGCCATTTTTGCCTTTTGGAGTTTATTTTTTGACTCAATTATAATTTTTGGTTTTTAAATTGCCCCATCTATTGGAGTTTATTTTGAAATGAAGCTCACAGTAGAACCTTGTTGACGTTAATTCTAAAGTAAGTTAATTTGAAATATTTAATTATCTTTCAATATTGATCTTGATTATGATTTTGTTCCCTATGCATTGCCCAATACTGTGATTCTGGTTTATGTATGTCTCTAACAGTGCAAAATTTGGATGCATAATGCATAAGTGGTGAATGACATATTGGTGATGCCCCAGCTGCTACATTAACAATTTCTGATTTTTAAACTGCTCCATCCATTGGGGTTTATTTTGAAATGAAGCTCATAGCAAAACCTTGTTAACGTTAATTATAAAGTAAGTTAATTTCAAATATTTAATTATCTTTCAATATTGGTCTTGATTATGATTTTTTTCCCTATGCATTGCCCAATACTGTGATTCTAGTTTATGTATGTCTCTAACAGTGTAAAATTTGGATGTGTGATGCATAAGTGGTGAATTATTGAATAACTTATTGTTGATGCCTCTCTGCTTCATTAACAATGTCAGCATCTGTTAATTTATTCACCTTCTTAATTGTTATCAAATTAAGTTCATAGTCTTGACTCCTATTTGTGTATGCCTTTGAAGGTGGATAAAATATTCATTCATATTCATCATTTTCTGCTAATATCCACAATCACAATTGATTCTACTGGTTTGTTTATTTCTAATCACATTGAACTTTATTCATTACATTATCTTCAATATACAATTAAGTAATTTGATTTTATTCTTATTTTGCAGGTTGTGCAGGTCATTTGTGGCAATGCTGACTACTTCAATGAATGTTAACTATTAAAAATTTATAATTTGTAAATTAATTTATATAAAATTATGGATACTATTGAATTTACATATTTAAGTTTATTTGGAGTAAATGGATTGAGAAATTGAAATTATATAATATAATAGGATCCTCTTTATATTCAGATTTACATATTAACATTCATATGATCTAGTATCATAATATTAATGTATTTATATTTGAAATTACAAATATTACTATGATTTAGTATTATGATATGATAAGGATTGAAATTTTTAAAATTGATAAGATAAAAATTCAATTTTTATAGGTTCATAATTTTTTGTCACTAAAATACACAATCAGACTTAATATGGTCCAATATTTTTAACACAAAAAAAAATGGTTCAAAAATTTTTTAGAAATATACCATTATTGTATTTTTGATTGGGCTCCCATGATATAAGCCCAAACCAAAAATACCCGTTAAATCAACCCGTAGCCCCCATAACTCATAAGTATAATTCGATTTTGTAATTGGACAAAAACAATAAATATATATATATATATATAATAAAAATGATTTTTAACGATTTTGAATTTTCTTACTCGAACCTGACCATTAAGCATCCCTAAATTTAGATATATAAAAAACATATATTATAGGCATAAAATTTTAATTTAATATATAAACATAAAATTTAAATATTATAATAAATTTTAAAAATTAATACAGCAATTAATATTTTTTAAAGTTTATATTTTAATTAAAAAGGTTTACTGTTACATTTAAAAAAATCCATTTACTTTTTGGATCAGGTGACTAATGCTGATGTATGATTTTTGCGCCCACACGCGTAATCCCTGCAACCGTGATCACAGAATCATTCCTCTCCAGCAAAATGCAATTCAATTTGTCCAGCTAGGAGAAACTAAAAACCGAAGAGTCACGGTCTCCTTCACTCCACACCACCGTCATCAAATTCTGCTGTGGCAATTCTTTCATTCTGAAATCTCAAACCCATTCCCTGTCGTCATCTTCCTCACTCACCTAAGCTAGGTAACGCTCATTCTCTCTCTCTCTTTCTCTCTTTCCTATTTTCTCAATTAGAAAGAATAATAGAACGCTTATTTTCTATCATTTTCTTTAATACATATAATTTTTATTTTCTCTTCAGTTTTCAGTTTATTCATTCATAGCCATCAATGGAGTCAACTGTTGATGCATTACCAGCTAAACGCCCCGCTCCAATCGGTATTATTCATTTCCTTCTCAATCTTTTTTCCTTTTTTAAATTTGACGTAAATGTTGATCACCAGGTACAGTATTTGCATTGCCTGTATCATTTCCCTTTTAATCTTTTCTTTTCTTTTTAGCTAATAGTTTTTGGTGGATTATCTGCATGTTCTACGCCAAAATTGGGAGCCTTTGACCTGTTTAATTCGTGATAGTCTATCTGTTTTTTTTTTTATTATTATTATTATTTTATTTTATTTTATTATTATTTTTAATTTTAGGATTTAACGTATCATTCGCTTGGGCTTCATAGTATTTAAGCCTTGAGAATATTTGCTTTTCCTATTGTACTTGTATTATGTTTTCTCAGGATCCATGCAATCATGTGGCTTTGCCCAATATTCAATATATATAACACTTGAAGGAATATCAGTAGTTTTTCTGAGTATAGATTCGTTTTCTGGAATCAGGATATTCTCCTGACGGACTCAAAAGACTGAAATTATCAAGTGATAGTCTGACATACTCAGCACATGATAAAATTGAATCAAAGACGCCTAAGAATTTAAACGTTCCAGACTACAGAAATCCATTTGCGATATCTGATGTTCTGAATCGGGTAGATAATGGAAAATTTGGAAGTGTCACAAAGGACATAGAAGCCCTTATAGTCCGAAAAATGCAAATACTGGCCCCTTACTTTGCAAAGTATCCTGTACTTGTCAATCAATTGTTGAAAGTGGTAACAAACCATGATGAAGAAACTCCAAGGTTGGAAAATCAACTCCATACTGGTCTGACACATCAGAATGTCATAGATTTGGAGGAGGAGCACATTGAAAAGGTTGTTCCTGTAGCCCCAAATCCTGTTGTGATTATTGATTCAGATGAGGAAGATGATAGAGATTACAAATCTATTGTTCCATTTAATGAAGTTGTTTTGCCGAGACTAGTCACACCGTCTCCTGTGTTGAAGATGATTGTAAGTTTTTTTCCTTGATGGGGTACTTATTTAAATTTAAATATATGAATGTTTAAATAATGGCTACTAATATGCTTGAGCTTTTATTTGGAATGTATTAGTGGCATGCTCCGTCAAGGGCTGATTTGACTGAATTGTGGTGTTTTACTCTAACATTTGTGGCAGAAGATTCTTGAAAATTTGTCATTGACTCTTTAACTGTTATTTTTTCCTGAATTCTGTTCCTTTCAAGAATATATTGCCTTACTTTTTTGAGTATTTACCAAGCAGATTCATGTGGAAATGAAAGGGCTATAGCTATAATATAGTCTGACATACGTGTGGAAGATGTGATTTATATTGTTTTAAATGTTAATTTCATATTTTATATATCCATCATCCATCCATGTTTGACCCATTCTATATCTTTTGCTTTTTGTTATATTAGGTTGGTGCAGTGCCATATATACCTTATCACTACACGTCTTTTATGTGATTCTGTAAAAAATAAAAATAGAGATATATTATTGCAGTTACATTTCTCTTAGCCGTTGCTGAAGTTTTGAAGCATGTAGATTTTTAAAACCCTTTTTCTCAAGGCTCAATGTTTTTTTACAATTATAGCAAGGTGGTTACCGCTATATCGTATTCTCAAAGTTAGCTGGTTTTCTTTAAGCTTGTTAGTGTTCCTTGGTGCAAAGGCTTAGATGAATTTCAGCATTAGCATTGATGGGTGTGTCAAAGACCCTGAAGTGAAATTTTGAAGCATGAAGCATATATTGTGAAAATTTCTCAATCTCTCACTCTCTCCTAACATTGCATATATTTCTCTATTAGGTTTTCAGTTTCATTGAAATCTCACTTTTTGCCTCAAGGTCTTAGTTCTGTAATTGTTGGCTCTCTTGCTAAACTTGATGCTCTGATGCAATATAAAATTTCCTCTACTTTTGATCATTTACAGTATACTTGGTAGCTGTGCAAGTGATAAGGTTGAAAATGAAAATAATGGATGTATCTGGATTTATATATTATCTAAATACTGCAGTATTTCTATCTTTCTTCCCCCTTTACCCCTGCTACTACACATTAATGTTGAAAGATGAATACTGTGTTATGGTCTATGTTCCATTTATTTTTCAGAACATGTTGTGTAAAACTTTATTATTTGGATCACTACCATTGCATTTAGGTAGCTTCCTTTGTAAGTTTTTGTGTATTTTGATTTAAATTTTAGTCACTTTTCTTGAGAATGTGTTGTGTCTTTTATCCTCTTCATTTATTGCAAGTTGTTTCACTGACATGCTTTTCTATGTGCAACAATGCATTTTAGGGATATCACACTCCCATTCCTTCCAATGAAGAATGCAAAGATCTGAAAATTGAGACAAGTATGGCTGGTAATGGTCACACCAAGAGAGATAGAGGTGTTTATATTGGTGTACGGGAGGAAGAAGATGATCAGGTTGATACTGAAGATGATGGTCTAGAAGATATTTGGAAGGAGATGTCAATGGCAATAGAATGTTCCAAGGTATCATGCTTCAACTTGGTTTTACTTTTCCATAAGAATAACTGTATTTGTCAAATTGTTAATCATCTATTCATTTGGGTGATTTTTTCATGTCATTTAATTTGAAATGCTTCCCTAATATCTATGTGTTAAGGGATGCTGAGACAGCACATTTTTCTTATAAAAATAAGGGGGAAAACTGTAGTATAATGGACAAGTGTGGGGAAAATAAATTGATAGATAAAGAATTATGATGTAGCTCCTTTGAGCGGGGTTGTTACTTCTTAACTAGATTATCCATTGATTTATGTAGATGTCTGAAAATATTTTTTAGATGTATGCTGAAAACAGTCTGTCTATTTCTATCAGTCAAGTTTAGTATTTGTTATTTATGTGTATTACATATTCTGGACAGCACAGTAGTTCACAAAATGCATATTGAATATAACTTTATATGTTGAAACCTTGTGCATTATGGCATACAATTATCCTTGTTTTCTCATTTTGCTCTCTTAATCTTTCTGTGTTATATCTTTTGTATATATATGACATTTAAGGCTTCTGTCACTTGTAAAGAGTATGTATGCTTTTATTTTCTGCTCAAGAAAATTTTTTGTACATTTGTTTAAGTAATTTAGCTTTAAGTACATTATTTGTTTCTTTGAATTCTACTCGGAAATAGCTTTTTTCAGAGTTCCCTTGACATTGATTTAGTTTATTGTACTTCTACTAGGATGTTTCTGTGAATCCTCTGCCGGATGAAGAAGTGGAAAAAGATGAGGACTGTGATCATTCTTTTGTTTTAAAAGATGATCTTGGTTATGTCTGTCGTGTTTGCGGGGTTATCGACAAAGGAATTGAAACCATATTTGAGTTTCAGTACAAGGTTAGACTTCTGTTTCTACCTTAGTGCTTTTTTGGTTATAAAAACTTAATGAATGCGCAAAATTGTGTTTTAAATTATGGGGCTTGAAATTAGATGCACATATTGAATGTTTGAGAAGGGCATAACAATATGAAAAGTGAAACAGTTAGAAACTTAATTGTGTTAATGAAACTCATGGTAATTTACTGTTTCCCATACCTCTTCTTTTGTTGCAACATGTTTTGTTTAATTCAACTTAATTCTTTAAGGACTCATGAACCTCTTTATTAAACCAAAACAATATAATAGCTAGTAAACCACTCATATTATGTGGGCTTAATTGCTTCATAAAAGTAATGCCAGGTTCATAATTCTCATGATTTATATACTGGACTAAGAAGATTACTTATGGTTGGGACACGAAGTGTTCAAAACTGATTTTTTATTCTTTTAAATTTTTTAAGGTTAAAAGAAGCTCCCGAACCTATGCTTCTGATTCGTGGAATACCAAAGAAAAAGCAGATTTATTTGGAATTAATGTTGCTGAAGATGATTTTATGGTCACTGAAATCTCTGCACATCCTAGACATATGCAGAAAATGAAACCCCATCAAGTTGAAGGATTCAATTTTCTTGTTAGAAATCTTGTGGGTGACCATCCTGGGGGCTGCATCTTGGCCCATGCTCCTGGTTCTGGGAAAACATTCATGATAATCAGTTTCATGCAAAGTTTTCTTGGCAAGTATCCCAGTGCTAGACCTCTAGTGGTGCTTCCTAAGGGAATATTGTCAATATGGAAAAAGGAGTTTCAAACATGGCAAGTGGAGGACATTCCATTATTTGATTTTTACACTGTGAAAGCAGATAGTAGAACTCAGCAACTCGAAGTGTTGAAGCAATGGATGGGGCAGAAGAGTATCCTCTTCTTAGGATACAAACAATTCTCCTCGATTGTCTGTGATAACGGAACTAACAAGACATCAATTTCTTGCCAAGAGATCTTGCTTAAGGTTCCTTCAATTCTCATTTTGGATGAGGGACACACTCCAAGGAATGAAAATACTGATATGGTGCAGTCCCTTGCAAAAGTACAAACACCAAGAAAAGTGGTACTGTCAGGAACCCTTTATCAGAATCATGTCAAGGAGGTGTTTAACATCTTAAATCTTGTGCGTCCAAAGTTTTTAAAAATGGAAACATCTAGGCCTATTGTTAGGCGCATTCATAGCAGAGTACATATACCTGGTGTGAAAAGCTTCTTTGATTTAGTTGAAAACACTTTGCAGAAGGACACAGATTTTAAAAGGAAAGTTGCTGTTATCCAAGATTTGCGTGAGATGACAAGCAAGGTGCTACACTATTATAAAGGGGATTTTCTTGATGAGCTTCCTGGTCTCGTTGATTTTACTGTGGTTGTTACTCTTAGCCCAAGGCAGAAGCTTGAAGTTGAGAAATTAAAGAAGTTATCTAGAAAGTTCAAGATAAACTCTGTAGGCAGTGCTGTCTATCTGCACCCTAGGTTGAAACCTATAGCAGAAAAATGTGGTGAGAATAGTATTTCTGATAATATAATGGATAATCTAATTGAGAAAATAAATGAAGGAGATGGAGTAAAGTCAAAATTCTATCTCCACATGTTAAATCTATGCGCCTCAGCTGGGGAGAAACTTCTGGTGTTTAGTCAATATCTATTACCTCTTAAATATTTAGAAAGGTTAACGATGAAATGGAAGGGCTGGAGTCTTGGAAAGGAAATCTTTGTAATCTCTGGAGAATCAAGCTCTGAACAGCGAGAATGGTCAATGGAAAAATTTAACAATTCTCCCGATGCCAAAGTCTTCTTTGGCTCAATAAAGGCTTGCGGAGAGGGCATATCATTGGTTGGGGCATCCCGCATAATTATTTTAGATGTCCATCTCAATCCATCAGTCACTCGCCAAGCTATTGGCCGTGCATTCAGACCGGGCCAGAAGAAGTTAGTCTTTGTGTACCGATTGGTAGCTGCCAATTCTCCGGAAGAGGAAGATCACTGTTCTTGTTTCAAAAAGGAATTAATTTCAAAAATGTGGTTTGAATGGAATGAGTATTCTGGTGATCGAGCATTTGAAGTTGAGGCCGTTGATGTGAAACACTGTGGTGATCTTTTTCTTGAAAGTCCATCATTAGGGGAGGATGTAAAAGCTCTGTATAAAAGGTCAGTCATCATTCTTGCCCTTTTTGCTAGTTATATGCCAATCACAGTTCTTTGCTAACTCTTGTTTTATTTTGTATACATGTCAGGTAGAATGTGGCTTTCAATGGACTTGGGTAGGCAATTGATTTTTTGCTTTTATGTAATTGCACAGTTTTGGCATTGTAGCTTGGTTCAGAACAGTGTAGAGAGTTACTGAATTCAATTAGTTATCTTTACTTACAGTTACATGTGATCCATCTCTCTTACTCTGGGATGGGTTGGGGATAACAGTTACAGAACAGTTTAGTTCATGCATATCATATTGAAGTTTCTTACTTGTTAGTATTGTAGTAAATCCGGTGTTCAGAAAACATAGGCAAAGCATGAAGGCTAACATACCAGTTAACTGGTTCAAATTGTTGGAGACTAGAAGTCAGTCAAAGCCACCCTTATATCCAACATTGAATCTTGCGTCACAGGATTGATATTACTGTTGTATCCGTTGGGGGAGGATTGATATTACTGTTGTATCCGTTGGGGAGGGTGGGGAGTTGTCTTGGGCTTTTGTATTTAGATTTAGATTGAAGATAAGGTACTGGTGGTATACTACGTGGAACAATTTTTTTTTTTTAATGTCAGTTTAATATGAACCTTCAAATTCCATGATCATACTGTTTAATTTAATCGCATTTTGATTCATTTTTACAATTCTTTAACATAAAAAGAAAGTTTTGTACCAAAAATTTGTGTTTAGAATTTAATAAATATTACACAACTGTCTTCTATATAAAAATAAAAAAGTATTTATTTATATCTATTTATAAAAGCTGAAGCACAAAATATGGTGTTTATTTCAACTATTTGTTGAATATATGTTTTGTTATATTATCATTTTGCTAATGTGCATGTTTTGGTTCAATCTATTTTCTTTTTGAGAGTTTAGTCTACATCTTCAATCTATTATTTATCTTCTTTCTTAACTATTTGTCTTTTTTTCATTATAATGCTTTAATTACTTAATTAAATGGATTTTGGTGATTCTTTTCTTCCTAAATAATCTATGGCCGACCTTTTAAGAATTAAATTCTTTTATTGTCTATTTCTGTTCTAAATTACAAAGAAAAAAAATGAGGAACATGATTTTATTAGGATTAATAAGGTAAAAATATTATGTATATTCATTTCTTTATTTAAAAATTAATAATGCATTTATTTTTAAGTGTTGAAAAATTTTAAAAACATATATTAAAGATATTACTTTAGTAGATAAAAATACTTAAATTAGTAACACTATAATTTGCTATAAAGTTTTTGTAACAAGCAAATGCAAAAATAAAATTATTATTATTATTTTTTTTGCTATTTCTTAAAAAGTTTCTGCAATTAAGTAGCCAATAAAATTCTAAATATTTTTTCTCTTAATCGGAATGTTTTTAAAAAATAAAAATAATTTCATTTCTTAACAAGATTTTCCATATTTTGTCACAAATGTTGAAAAAATTCATTTTATTTTATTTTTAACTTTTGACCTTTTATAAAATATTATCTTTTATGAGCAACAAAAACTAGAAATCTATTTTGTTAAAATTATAATTTGTTGGCTTATTTTGTTTTTATCATCAATTATCATTGAAATATCAATTTATTCAACAATACTATTGTCCTAAACTATTTTTAAACTAATTCTACATTATTTTTATATTTAGTACATCTAAATACAATTTTAAAATTCAAAGAGAAGTATCATAGTAAAAAGATTTCAAAATAAGAGAGATAATTAAATATATTTTTTACTTTTTAATTTTACAAATTATGATTAAATTTATTTAAAAAAATAAAATTTTTAAAAAGTAATCTTGTTATACTAAAATCTCAACTGTTAATATAAGATGTAGTATTTTTGGGTTACAAAATGGAATGGATCCTTCATTTATTCACTTTCTATTTTGTTAAAATTATAATTTTTTGACTTATTTTTTTTTCGTCCATTATCATTGAAATATCAATTTATTCAACAATACTATTATCCTAAACTATTCAAATAGAAGTATCATGATAAAAAGATTTTAAAATAAGAGAGATAATTATATATTCTTTTTACCTTTCAATTTCACAAATTATAATTAAATTTATTTAAAAAAATAAAAATTTTAAAAAGTAATTTTGTTATACTAAAATCTCGACTGTTAACATAAGATGTAATATTTTTGGGTTACAAAATGGGACGGATCCTTCATTTATCCACTTTGTTTGACCTCGGGGTTCTTTAGAAAAGTGTAGGAATTGTCTGACAAAATTTGTTCTGTATTTTATTTTTTTAATTATAAAAATGTTATTATTTTTATTTTTAAAATTTGTATAATAAATGGTGTGAATAATTATTTTCTGCGATTTTGTTTGTCATAATTTTTAGTTTTAAGTTTTAAAATTTTTTTAAAACTAACAAATTTTTAATTTTATAATTTTAATTTCAGTTTTTGTAAGATTCTTAATTTTATAAAGTTATTGTAAAATTTGTTAAAAAAAATAAAATAAAATAGAAATATTATATTGATAGAGTATTAATTATGGTGAGGGATTAACAACAGCAAAGATATACAATATCTTAAAAGTAAAACTAAAATTATAATTATAAATGGTTATATAATTTAAAAGTTATGGTACAATTATTTTAAAATTAAATTCAAAATGATTTCAATCGTTTTTTAATTAACTATATTTTATTTCAAAATTTTTAAAAATCAAAAATTAAAAATTTACAATCATCCAATGAAATCCTAGCTTATAAAATATAAGTTTTTAAATTTAACTTTTGACTTATTTAAATTTTTTAAAATTATTTTAATAAGTTTATAGGAAAAAGTGCAACATAACTCTTATATTTTATATATTTAAAAATATTAATTAATTTTTCATTTTGTCAATTGTTAATTAGTTCAATTAGTAAACTTTGAAGCAATCATCAATTGCAATTTATAAGTCTAAAACTATATAAGTATCATATTAATGTTTTTTTTTCAGTATATATATATATATATAAATATTTTTTATTTTATAAAATTCTATTTTTATATTATATATTTTTAGAATTTTAACAACTAACTACAAAAGTATTAAAAGATTGAAACACGAAACATTAAAAATAAATAAAATTTTAAAAATGGAAAATTATAAAAAATGACCATGTAAATTTCAAATTAAGGGAAGATGCAATATTGCGGTGGAAGAACTTTATATAAATATATAATTTTTTATTATATACACTCTTAAGCAATGTATATTCTTAAAGGAGCAATTCAACAAAACGCATCGAATGGATTATACAAATTATTCACATTCATTATTTTAATATTATCTCAACTTATTTATTTTTTATTTTTAATAAATAAATATATAAAAATATATAATATTTTTAAGATATAAAATTATTTATATTTAATTTTAAAGACTAATTTTTTTAAAAAGTAAAAATTTATTTGAAAATACAGAAATACAGAAATAACACATTCCTATTAATTAAAATATATTAATATTAACAATTAATTATTAATCTTTTTAAATAAAAACATAAAAACTTGCATACTATTTGTATTTTAAATTAAAATAAATTTACAAATTAAAATAAATTTACAAATTAAAATAAATTGAATAAAAATGTAAACAAATTTTTTATTAAAAATAAATATATTATATTATATTATATTAATAGAATATAATGTAATATTTTTTTATAGTAAAAGATAAAATAAAAATAAATTATCAAAATCTTAACATATAATTTTTATTGATATAATATATTAAATTTTAAAATTTTATAATGTAAATTACACTAAAATTTTTATAAAATTTAGTTTATTAAGAAAAGATATCGTTAAGTTTATTATAACACATCAATATTTAAAATTTAAAATAAATTGATGTTTAAAAAAACATAATTAAAAATTAAATAGTTAATTAAATATTTAACTATTTTATCAATAAAATAGTATTTTAAATATTAAAAATATAATAATTTCTATTAATTAAAATTAGAGATAAAAATATTTTGACCAATCTTCTATGGATTTCTTTTAATTCCACTTTTCTGATTACATCTTAATTTCTTCATTCACATATTTCTTTATTTATTTATTTTATGTTTTTTTTCATTATGATTTTTTTATAGTAAAATACAAATTTTCTTACATCTATTCTCTATCCTTAAAAAATTTATTTCTTAACATTTTTTTTTAAATTTCTCATCCTTCAAAATCTATACTTTATTTTTATTTAGAATAAAACATGTAATAGATAATTTTTTATAAAAAAAAAAAAGAAAAATAAAATTATGCAAATGACCACATGTATTAACAAATAATATTAATCAAAAATATACAAGAAAATCTAAGGTGATAATTGAAAGAAAAATAATAATAAAAAAATAAAATTAAGCATAAGTAAAAGAATCTTATGATGAATGTCATCATTTCTAACTATAAAAATATATTTTTTTTATCATTATGACATTTTAAGCTTCAAGCCTTGGTCATCATGTCTGATAGAAAATTTGAATTTATTAGGGGTGATACTTGGTCGGGTTCAAGCGGATTCAGTTTGTAGAAATGAAAATCATGTTTACCCGACCCTTATATAATAACAACCGTTTCTATCCGATTAAATAGATGAATAAATCGGGTAATAAATTAGATGGGTATCAAGTAGCAGTTTCGGATATATTCAGTTTAAGTTTTTAATTTAAATTTTTGAATCCAACCCCCATAGCCCATCCACCTTTCAGTTTTAAACAATTTTGTTTTACCCACTCATTTAGCTATTTATTTTGACCACAAGCATCGGCCAGTCAAATCCATAAGGACAGAAGCATCATAATAAAAGAAAAAAAAAAAAGTAGAACTTACAGGTAATAAATAATTAAATAATAATAAATTTGGTTACCGTTTTCTAAATCCGCATCTGCTCAAAATTACCCAATGTTAACAGATATTTTTAACTTGTTTAATCCATAAATAATTTAATCCGTCCGTTAACTAATTTTAAGCCTTCGCTTTTATCGATTTCGAGCGGATGCCTTTTTTATGCCCAGCCCTAGAACTTATTATGGGATCACAAAATTTCTTAATTTCGCTTCCTTCACTCTTTACTTGTTTCTGTTTACTCTAACTTTGTTTCTCTCTTTCCTAAAACTAAGGATATTTCTATTGCATAACAATTCAACCTCGAGAACTCTACAGTGATGTGAGAAAATTGAGCTAGCTTTGAACCATATGAGAAGTAAAATCTACATCAATCTTTAACTTTCAAATAACAACGAGAGACTTAAGTTAGATTTAGGAGTAGTCTAAAATTTTTATTGATTCTAAAATATAATTGTTAAGTAATGCTTTGAATTTAGTAAATTGATTTGTTTATATTATTTTTAATGTTTGAAATTATTTATGAGATTTTAGATATTTTATAGTATAAACTAAGAATAGTTAGATGTTCTTAAAGTTGAAGTTATGTTTTTGGAATTAACCATTCTCATACATCAACTAAATGAGACGATGTTGTAGACAAGATTATATTATAAACAAGACAAGTTTGTAGATGAGTTTTTATAAACTAATTTATAGACAGACTTCATGTAGATAATGTTATAGACGAGATAATGTTGTAGACTAGACGATGTTACTTCAGATCAAACGATGCTGCTTTAAATAAGACAAAGTTGTTTTAGACCAGACAAGACTACTTCAGATCAAATGATACAACTTCAAACTAAATGAGATTGTTTCATATGAGACAATGTTATTTAAACGATGTGTTCTCAACACATTCTTAGATAGATCCCAAAAACCTTTTAAAATAAATAACTTTTTTCATAAGGTACTTTGGAAGACTAAAAAGTGTAAATTAAATGTTGGCTCTAAAACTTAAAGTAAATTAACATTGAATAATTGATGAACTTTGAGACGACTAACCATAATTAAATATACATAATTAACATCATTGTGCAAGGAAGTAACATAATTATGCAACCCTCATGGATGGAAATGGTGTTTTAAATATAATTATGTTTGAGATCTAAAATGTATCAATTGTTTTAGATGAAATGAATTGATGGGTGGAGGTTGAGAATCCCATATGATACCTTGAATATTTTGTATTTAAATCTAGGTCCTCCTTAGAGAAGTTTTCATATGTATATATATATATATATATATATATATATATATATATATATATATGTTGAATGGAGGAGTGTTGTGAAGTCAGTTTGGGAGAATGTGATTGACACGCTCGTCGTAAACGCGCAAAAATAATTTCTAGATTTCCCCCAAACTATTGGTATAGTATAAGGTGCAACCTAGGTCATCTCCCAAAGACCATTTCAAATTCTTAAGCAAATAAGGAGAAAATTAGAACAAGGGGATTTTATAAAGATTTGATATTGAGTTCTAAACACAAAATACAGAATGAAATTAATTTACTTAACAATTATCAACTCAAGGAATTCAGAGGCTATTTTCTTAACTAATCATTGATCACTAAAATCATGCATTGTGTTTATCAACCTAGGATCATCTGGAACCCCTAGAATGATCCTTGAATTCTCTACTGAGAAACCTCTCAGAATTTAATTGATTACGATCAACAAGATTTAGTAACCACTTAATCTTTTATCTAAACCAATTTCACAATCAGAATTCAGTTGAAGTAAGTAATAAAATGAAAGCCTTCAATTCAATTACTTAATTTCTACTCTTCAAACTTTTGGAAAATGATTTACCAATCAAAAACCAATTATAAATCAATTATACATTAATCAAAATACGTCAACCGATCAAACTTTGATTAAAAGAATAAAATTGAAGAATATAGTAAAGTAGAGTAGAAATCACTCAATAAGCATGTAAATAAAGATCAAGACCTCAAAGTTAAAATGAAAATAGCTTGAATCCTTGAATTGAAACTACAAACCTAGCCTTCCATGAAGGAGGCAAACTAACAACAAAGAAAGAGGCAAACTAACAACAAATAAATCCTAAGCCTTCCATGTAGGAGGCAACTAACAACAAATAAATCCTAAGCCTTCCATGTAGGAGGCAACTAACAATAAAGAAAACATAAGCCTTCGATGTAGGAGGCAAACTAACAAGAGAGAAAACATAAGCCTTCCATGAAGGAGGCAAAACTAACAAGAAAGAAAGAAAGAGAGAAAGAAAGAAAGAAAATGGTATTGGAGTTAATCTCCAAAATGGTGTGTGTCTCCTCTTGCAAACCCTTCTATTTATAGAGGATTTTTGAGGCATCATCTTCAGAAAGTCACCAACTAGGATATTACTTTTCTACCCTTTTCTTGCTTTCACATGGGCTTTGTTGAAATTGTAAAACACTTTTGAATTTTTGCCACCAATGAGCACAACAATTTTGACTTTCTTGCACCGCAATTTCGAATGTTCACATGTCCGAATTAGAGCTTGACTTCTGAACAAAAGTTGTAGCCCTGGATCTTAGCTATCCAACAAAGTTGATTTCATCTCAATATGACTTCTATATCTCAAGATATGGCCGGATCTTTGCACACTGTTCAAATTCCACGTCAGCAACACTATCTCATCTTTTGAGATAATTTCGGAGTCCTAAACATCCCATTTAGAATCTGCTCTTACTTTGTAAATATGGACACTTCTTTAAGCTTTCATTCAAGATAGATTTCATGATTTTTGGATGTCTACAACTCCTATTATGCTCAAAATACTATAATAGTGTCATTTTAATCGGGTAAGCAAAGAAATTCAATTAAACTTCATATGAACCCAAACTCATAAAATATGACAAAGATCACTTAATTGAACATATAAGAAGTCTTAATGAGATAAAAGTGAGAGATAATTATTTATGAAATCTATGCTTATCAAATTCCCCCACACTTATCTTTTGCACGTCTCGGGCAAACTTAAGTTAAGGATTGGTGACTATTCATTTTTTTTTTTTGAAAGAACATCAAAGTTTTGAGTTGATTTCTCAAGAATTCACAAAATTTCATGAAGCATTATTTCATCACATTTTTGAAATTACCTAGAAAGGCAACTTTAATTTGAAAAACATAGATTGAGAAAGATAAAACCTCACATGATATACTCTGAATCTCTCAAGTGTTTGATTTGGTAAGTGTTTCTCTCAAATTCAATCCATGAAAGATGAACTATCATAGGCTTGCATATCTTCTACTTCTCTACTACTATGTACACATGCAATGAACATATCAAGAGGTCTTTCTTTTGGTTCTAACGGGAGTAGAAAGATGAAATGATATATTGAAGAGATACAATGTTAGACCAAGGAAAATGGTGAGGATTGAGAATTGATTGTAAGTGCAAGTGTGAGAAACAGATATCACTTCTTCATTTTATTTTTTTTATTATTATTTTTTTCAATATAATAGTTTATTTATTAATTTATTGCTTCAGTTTTTTTTTTCAACCATGATATTGATGAACACAACAATAATCTCCCCCACACTTATTGAAACACTTATGATATGATAAATTCAGTATTCCTCACCTTCTATGGTCAGACAGAGTTGTTTTTTTTTTTTTTTTTTTTTTTGATTTGAGGTGAGCTAAAAAGAAGAAAAGGCTAATCGGCTCAAAGGGCTGATCAAAGGATAAAATTATATGGTTTGATTATTTGGCCAAGTGGTTTGTTCAAGAAAAACAGTGCCTCAATCATTTTTGTACAAATCATGTGAAAATGTAGCTTCAAAAAGAATCAATGCAAGTTCTGAAGTAACATATTCCATGGATGAAAATCACACAAGAAAGAAAATAATAATAAGGCTCAAAATCTCACAGGTAATATATTTATCAAATCTAATCTATCCAGTTCAAATATGTGTTGCCAAACTAATTAATCTCGAAATGTAAATCATTTTGCTTCAATTATTTTATGAAATCTAAAGAAAAACATACTTCCACATTCAAATTTTTTTATTTTTTTATTTTTTTATTTTTTTTTTAAATCATAAGATGCGTATCAAGAGTCAAGTGTAACTCCTTACTCAGCCATCTTACTCAAAGCAAGTTTATGAATCTAACCTAATTTTTTTTTTTTTTTTTTTGGGTTTTTTTTTTTTTTTAATTTTAGATATCGGACCATCTTCCCCCCAACCTATCCAAGACATTGTCCCCAATGTCTTAGATGGAATTTCATATAACAGGAAAAGAAATGTAAGAAAACCATCAAAGTAAGGAAAAGTTATAACCGAAGAGTGGTATCTGGTTCTCTTTTATCTCTGCCATCCTGATTTGGTTGGTTCACCAGCTGCATTGCTTGACTGAGCTCAGATGTAGGATTTTGCAAAATCTCAAATAGTTGTTCAACAGTTGAAGCAGATACTATGATGTTGCGCATGGATTGTGGCATGAACTCCTGCTCTACTGCATGATCTAAAAAGGATATCAAACCATTATAAAAGCCATTAATATTCAATAAGCCCAAAGGTTTTTTATGAAAATTCCGATAGGCCCAAAATATAATGGTAAAAATTTCTTCCATTGTTCCAAGACCACCAGGTAATGCAATAAATGCATTAGAATTAACCAACATGTGTCTCATACGGTCATGCATGGTTGAAACCTTCAATTCAGTACCCAGGGTGAAGTAGGAGGTGCTCCCATTTTTTAAGCCAACACCTAAGATGTTACACCCCTTTGTGAGTGCAGATCCTGCAACACATCCTTTTAAACCCTGAATCCCTCCCCCATAAACAAGATTGATTTTTCTTGCAGCTAATGCCTTACCAAGGGTATAAGCTGCATGTTGAAATTCTCCATCCTTTCCAAGGTTAGACCCACCAAAAACACAGATAGTATTGATCTTATCCATATACGGTGTTTCTATCTTTTTTGAAAAAATATGTCATAGAGGTTGATAATTTATAGGGACTCAATATCAGACAAGGAGATCGCTTGAATAGTGTGGGATCAGGATTTGGTAGCAAAAGTTTGAATTTTTGTTGCAAAAGTTTGAATTTTGGGTTCAAGGAAAAGGTGAATGTCAGAGGGGAAAGACTTTAAGCAGGGGTGAAAATTTCAAAAAAAAAAAATGGTGGCCCAATAAATTGAAAAGACAATGTAAATGACAAACATACACGCATGAGAATGAACAGTAGTTGTGATTGTGGCTCACATCTTCCTCTGGGTTTACGTCCAGTAACGGCTGAAACGCCTTCTAAGAGTCGAGGATGTGCTTCCCATTCAGTTTTCTTGTAAACTGACAACAGGGTCTTTTAAAGTCAGATTCCCAAGACTATAACGTGCTTTTTCCTTACGGAACAGTTCAAACAAATCAAGAAGGACTCCTTGTACATGCCCACTAGGATGCGTCTCAAGAGTCTGAATGATATCATCCAATGACTCCTTACTCAGTCCATCCTTTATGAATTGAATTTTGTCCTCTCGATTTCTTGAAACCATTCCAGGGTTCTTGCATCTTGTGTTACAGGTCCATCTTGCACACCTGTAGCAAACTCCAATTCTTTTTGCCCTTCTCTTCTTTGCATAGGAACTTCTTCCCATACCTGGCATGTTTTTAACAAATGATTCTTGAAATTCACCTGCTAAACGTACCTTAGCTTCAATGATCCAACGGACATCTTCTGGAAGGCCTAAGAGTGTTAATGCTCTCAATCGTTCAAGTCTGCAATTGTAAATGTCTTTAAGAAAATTTCTGGGGAGAGTAGGGAACAAAATTTTGATCCTGGTGAGAGCTTTATCCATTTTTTTTTAAAACACTCAAGTTATTATTCCTGCAAGCTCAATGTGGTGTAATAGTTGGGATGATTTAAAAGGTGAAGAAGGAAGTTGAGAGATTAGTTGAAACTTATAAGCGAGGAATGTGAGAGAGGGAGAGGGAGAAAGAGAGAGAGAGAGAGAAAGAGAGAAAGAGAGAGAGAGAGAGAGAGAGAGAGAAAGAGAGACTTCTCTTGAATTTATTGCAGGTATGTGGCATTGTGCAAATGCACTTCTTCTACCGTGTGCTTTTGAAAACCTTCGAAAAATGGTTTAAGACGATGTCCATTCACCTTGAAGATTTTTTCAGTTACCTCATTTTTTAATTCCACTGCACCATAAGGAAAAACATTAGTAACTACAAATGGTCCTAACCATCTAGAGCGTAGCTTACCAGGCATAAGCTTTAGCCGAGAATTGAAAAGGAGAACTTTTTGTCCAACAGAAAACTCCTTTCTTGCCAACTTTTTGTCATGAAGAGCTTTGACCTTTTCTTTGTAAATTTTGGAGTTTTCGTATGCTTCTAATCGAATTTCTTCAAGTTCCTGCAACTGAAGCTTCCTATGGATTCCTGCTTGGTCTAGATCCATGTTGCATTTCTTTACTGCCCAAAATGCTCTATGCTCTAATTCAACTGGAAGATGACATGCTTTACCAAAGACAATCCTGTAGGGAGACATGTCAATGGGTGACTTGTAAGCTGTCCTATATGCCCATAATGCATCAACAAGGCGCAAGCTCCAATCCTTCCTGTTAGGCTGAACTGTTTTCTCTAAGATTTTCTTGATCTCTCGATTAGAAACTTCAGCTTGACCATTTGTTTGAGGATGATATGGGGTGGAGACTTTATGCATGACTCCATATTTGCGGAGTAGGGCTTCCATTGTGCGGTTGCAAAAATGAGTACCTTGGTCACTAATTAGAGCTCTAGGAATGCCAAACCTGCTAAAAATGTTAGACCTGATAAAATCTGCAACAACTCGAGCATCATCAGTACGGGTGGCTTTTGCCTCCACCCATTTTGAAACATAATCAACAGCTAGCAGAATGTAAACAAAGCCAAAAGAGACAGGGAATGGACCCATAAAGTCTATACCCCATACATCAAATACCTCACAAAAGAGAAGTGGTTGTTAGGGCATCTCATTTCTGCGCGAAATACTCCCTATTCTTTGGCACTGCTCACAAGTTATGCATAATCTATGTGCATCACGAAATATTGTAGGCCAATAAAAGCCTGAGTCTAGTACTTTTCTAGCTGTCCGTTGTGGCCCAAAGTTTCCACCACAAGCTAGGGAATGGCAAAAGGTAAGTACAGACTGAACTTCATGATCTGGAACACATCTTCTAATGATTTGATCACTACATGTCTTCCAAAGGTATGGTTCATCCCATATGTAGTGTTTGGCATCACTTTTCAACTTGGCAATTTGCGATTTGGTGAAGTGTTTGGGTATTTCTTTAGCAACCAGATAGTTTACCAAATCTGCATACCAAGGATCTTTCCCGTGCAAATGATAGAGATGCTCTTCTGGGAATGAATCTGCAATTGAAGTTTCTTCACAAGGTTGCTGGATCCGACTTAAATGATCTGCTACAAGGTTCTCTGCACCACTCTTGTCTTTAATCTCTAAATCAAATTCTTGTAACAGAAGCATCCAACGAATCAGTCTTGGCTTAGCATCTGTCTTCTTCAGCAAGTATTTCAAAGTTGCATGGTCAGAGAAGACAATAACTTTAGATCCAAGCAAATAGAAGCGAAATTTATCTAATGCAAACACAATTGCCAAAAGCTCCTTCTCAGTAGTTGTGTAATTGGATTGGGTTGCATCAAGTGTGCGAGAGGCATATGCAATGACATGAGATCTCTTGCTAACTCTTTGAGACAGTACAGCACCAAGGGCATAATTAGATGCATCACACATTAATTCAAATGGAAGTGTACAATTAGGTGGTTGAATGATGGGAGTGATTGTCAACCGCTTCTTTAGTTCATCAAATGAATCCTTGCATGCTTGATCAAACACAAATTTGGTATCTTTTTGTAGTAGTTTAGAAAGAGGTTGTGCAATCTTGCTAAAATCCTTGATGAATCTTCTGTAAAAACCTGCATGACCAAGTAAAGAACGTACTTCTCGCACAGAAGTGGGGTAAGGTAGAGAAGTAATAATGTCTATCTTGGCCTTATCAACCTCTAAACCTTTGCTAGATACTAAGTGTCCTAAGACTATACCTTCTGTTACCATGAAATGACATTTTTCAAAATTCAAAACCAGGTTAGTCTCAGTGCATCTGTCCAAAACTTTAGAAAGGCTTTCTAAGCATGCATCAAAAGAAGAACCATATACAGTGAAGTCATCCATAAACACTTCCATGCAACTTTCTAAGAGATCAGAGAAAATGCTTACCATGCATCTTTGAAAGGTTCCAGGGGCATTGCATAGACCAAAGGGCATCCTTCGATAGGCAAAAGTACCAAAAGGACAAGTGAAGGTGGTCTTATGCTGGTCTTCTGGGGCTATATGTATTTGAAAATAACCTGAAAAACCATCTAGAAAGCAATAGTGAGATTTTCCTGCTAATCTTTCCAAAATTTGGTCTATGAAGGGCAAAGGGAAGTGATCCTTGCGAGTAGCTTGGTTAAGCTTCCTATAATCTATGCACACTCTCCAACTGTTTTGTATTCTGGTAGGGATTAGTTCATCATTGTGATTTTTTACTACAGTCATGCCAGTCTTCTTAGGAACTACTTGCACCGGGCTTACCCAATCACTGTCTGAGATGGGATAGATGATACCAGCTGCCAAAAGCTTACCTACTTCCTTCTTTACCACATCTAGGATGGTTGGATTCAAACGCCTTTGTGGTTGTCTAACAGGTCTGGTGTTTTCCTCCAGCAGTATCCTATGCATACAAGTAGATGGGCTAATACCTGGAATATCAGCCAAAGTCCATCCAATTGCTTGTTTATGGCTTTTTAAGGTTTGCAGTAACCTTTCTTCCTGTTGTGGTAGAAGGTTCTTTGCTACAATGACAGGAAGCTTCTCATTTTCCCCCAAATAAGCATACTTTAGATGTTCAGGCAAAGGCTTCAACTCCAAAGGAGGTGGTTGTATTATGGAAGGAAGAGATCTATCTGAGATTGAAATGTCTGCAACACTTGCATCTAACATGTCATCTTTCAACGAAGGTTGGTCTGCAGCATTAATCCTGGAACACACAATACATGAATCAAATTCATCACATATGCAAGTAAAATTATCTAAGTAATCTAAATCAAAATCAAAAAATTCAAAAAGTAGATTGTCAATAGAATAATCATTCGCAAGAAGATCTATGGCATCAAGTTGAAAGAGTGAATGATTCTCTATAGGATGCTTCATGGCTTCAAATATGTTGAATTGGATGATATCATCTCCAAATTCCATAGAGAGAGTCCCCGTATGCACATCTATCTTTGTTTTTGCAGTTTTGAGGAAAGGTCTCCCTAGGATCAAGGTTGCTCTATTGATGGATGACTCATCTTCCATATCCAAAATGTAGAAGTCAGCTGGAAAGATTAGCTTATTCACTTGAACTAGCACATCTTCAAGTACTCCAGCTGGATGTGCTGTACTTCTGTTGGCTAATTGAATCACCACACCAGTTGGCTTCAGTTCTCCCAGATTCAAAGATTTATAAACTGATGAGGGCATAACATTAATGGAAGCACCTAGATCCAGCAATGCATCACCAAATGTAGAGTTTCCTATTGTGCAAGGAATGGTGAAAGTTCCTGGATCTTTACATTTCTGAGGGAGGCTGGGTTGAATTAAGGCTGAAACATTGCGTCCCACACTAATCTTCTCATCCCCTTTGAGTCTTCTCTTATGCGTGCACAAATCCTTTAGAAATTTGGCATATTTGGGAATTTGCTTGATAGCATCTAGAAGTGGTATGTTGACTTCCACTTTCCTGAAAGTATCTAGAAGCTCCTTATCCAATTCTGCATGAACATTGGGCTTGGATTGAACCATTCTATTTGGAAAAGGTAAAGATACCTTCTGATCAGCACGATTTGGGGTTTTCTTCTCATCAGATGCTTCAAGTGCAGATCGTTTATGACAAGCTTCTTTTTGTTGATCATTCGATGTCTTATCGAAGGCTGGTGTACTTTTTTCATCAGACTTTCCTTCTGATTCAGATGGCTCATCAGAGATATCTCCAGGTGTGGAGATAAATGCTTCTTTTTGGTGTGGATTAGTCTGATTGAAGCTTTGTTGCTTTAAAATTGTAGGGTCTGTCTGCACTTTCTTCCCACTTCTCAAGGTCATGGCATTCACACTTTTGGGATTTATGACAGCTTGAGAAGGTAGTTGACCAGAACCTTGAGATTTCAATTGGTTGACAGTGGTAGCCAACTGCCCAATTTGAGTTTGTAAATCCTGAATGGTAGAACTTACATTTTGTTGAAACTGAAGATTGTTGGTTGCTAATTGCTTCATCAAATCATCAAGAGAGGGTTCAGAAGCATTAGAGGGTACAGATTGCTGCATATGCTGTTGTTGTTGTCTGAATGGCGGTGGTTGGTATTTATTTTGGGAGTCAGATGTTTGAATCCTTTGTTGTTGTGGAGGGCCATATCTCAAGTTAGGATGGTTTCTCCAACTAGGATTGTATGTTCCAGAAGGTGGTTCAAACTTCTGTTGCTGATAATGTTGAGGAGGCCTGTATTATTGTCCTGTGCCAAAAATACCATTTACTGTAGCCTCAGGTGTCTCACTTTCTTGCAATGTTTGGCATGCATCAGTAGGATGATCTGCAGAAGTGCAGATGCCACATGTTTTGGTTTTGTCAACAACATTAAGTTGTTGTTGTTGTCTGATGGCCAACTGTCTTACGATGGAGGTTAGTTCTTCAATTCTGTTCTCCAATCGTGTATGGTCTGTCTTGGTGGTCATTTCATGGACTCCTTTAGACAAGGAATTAGTTCGAGAATTGAATTGCTGAGAATTTTCTGCCATGTTGGCAATCAAATCTCGAGCTGCTGTAGGAGTTTTGTCCATAAGTGCTCCACCACTAGCTGCATCAACCATGCTTCTGTCCATTGACATGAGTCCTTCATAGAAATACTGAATCAGTAATTGATCACTGATTTGATGGTGTGGACAAGTGGCGCATAGTTTCTTGAATCTCTCCCAATACTCATAGAGAGTTTCTTGGGAGTTCTGTCTGATGCCGCAAATCTCTTTTCTGATAGCTGCCGTTCTGGATGCAGGGAAGAATTTCTCCAGGAATAATCTCTTCATATCATTCCAGCTTGTAACAGATGTTGGATGTAGATAGTACAACCAGTCCTTGGCTCCATCATTTAAGGAGAAAGGAAATGCCTTCAACTTGATATGATCTTCAGGAATTCCTTGTGGCCGCATTGTAGAACACACAATGTAAAATTCCTTCAAATGTTTATGAGGGTCCTCACCTGCAAGGCCATGAAACTTAGGTAGCAAATGTATTAGTCCAGACTTCAGTTCAAATGGTGCATCAACATCAGGGTATTGAATGCACAACGGTTGATAAGCAACATCAGGTGCAGCTAATTCTTTTAAGGTTCTATCAGCCATGTTCTTAGCAAAATATTTAAAACTATCAAAATTTAAAGATGAAAAATCACTACTGTTACTTTCTTGGTTATTACTGGATGAATGTCTTCTATGTGCTCTTTTCAAATGGTGGAATGTTCTATCAATCTCAGGATCATATGCATATAAATTTTCAGGATTGGATCGGGTCATACACAAAAAGGTGAATTCATACAGAAAATCCAAGAATGATATACCTAAAGTAAAAACAATTGTTAGAAAGATTAAAATTTTTATACAAACTCCTAAATGAGCCTAGGAAATTAAAATGGTCCCCGGCAACGGCGCCAAATTTTGACACGCTCGTCGTAAACGCGCAAAAATAATTTCTAGATTTCCCCCAAACTATTGGTATAGTATAAGGTGCAACCTAGGTCATCTCCCAAAGACCATTTCAAATTCTTAAGCAAATAAGGAGAAAATTAGAACAAGGGGATTTTGTAAAGATTTGATATTGAGTTCTAAACACAAAATACAGAATGAAATTAATTTACTTAACAATTATCAACTCAAGGAATTCAGAGGCTATTTTCTTAACTAATCATTGATCACTAAAATCATGCATTGTGTTTATCAACCTAGGATCATCTGGAACCCCTAGAATGATCCTTGAATTCTCTACTGAGAAACCTCTCAGAATTTAATTGATTACGATCAACAAGATTTAGTAACCACTTAATCTTTTATCTAAACCAATTTCACAATCAGAATTCAGTTGAAGTAAGTAATAAAATGAAAGCCTTCAATTCAATTACTTAATTTCTACTCTTCAAACTTTTGGAAAATGATTTACCAATCAAAAACCAATTATAAATCAATTATACATTAATCAAAATACGTCAACCGATCAAACTTTGATTAAAAGAATAAAATTGAAGAATATAGTAAAGTAGAGTAGAAATCACTCAATAAGCATGTAAATAAAGATCAAGACCTCAAAGTTAAAATGAAAATAGCTTGAATCCTTGAATTGAAACTACAAACCTAGCCTTCCATGAAGGAGGCAAACTAACAACAAAGAAAGAGGCAAACTAACAACAAATAAATCCTAAGCCTTCCATGTAGGAGGCAACTAACAACAAATAAATCCTAAGCCTTCCATGTAGGAGGCAACTAACAATAAAGAAAACATAAGCCTTCGATGTAGGAGGCAAACTAACAAGAGAGAAAACATAAGCCTTCCATGAAGGAGGCAAAACTAACAAGAAAGAAAGAAAGAGAGAAAGAAAGAAAGAAAATGGTATTGGAGTTAATCTCCAAAATGGTGTGTGTCTCCTCTTGCAAACCCTTCTATTTATAGAGGATTTTTGAGGCATCATCTTCAGAAAGTCACCAACTAGGATATTACTTTTCTACCCTTTTCTTGCTTTCACATGGGCTTTGTTGAAATTGTAAAACACTTTTGAATTTTTGCCACCAATGAGCACAACAATTTTGACTTTCTTGCACCGCAATTTCGAATGTTCACATGTCCGAATTAGAGCTTGACTTCTGAACAAAAGTTGTAGCCCTGGATCTTAGCTATCCAACAAAGTTGATTTCATCTCAATATGACTTCTATATCTCAAGATATGGCCGGATCTTTGCACACTGTTCAAATTCCACGTCAGCAACACTATCTCATCTTTTGAGATAATTTCGGAGTCCTAAACATCCCATTTAGAATCTGCTCTTACTTTGTAAATATGGACACTTCTTTAAGCTTTCATTCAAGATAGATTTCATGATTTTTGGATGTCTACAACTCCTATTATGCTCAAAATACTATAATAGTGTCATTTTAATCGGGTAAGCAAAGAAATTCAATTAAACTTCATATGAACCCAAACTCATAAAATATGACAAAGATCACTTAATTGAACATATAAGAAGTCTTAATGAGATAAAAGTGAGAGATAATTATTTATGAAATCTATGCTTATCAGTGATACCTTCAATTGAGATAAGTATGAAATATGAAATGATTGGTTAACATGCATCATATGCATAAAATGTTATTTCGGTAATCATCAATGTGAGAATAATCTGCAAGGCCTTTTAAGCGAGACAACTGAAAAATCTAAAGGTTGACTCACAATGGAAATAGACTACAGTTTATAAGAATGAAAAATTTCAAGCCTAGGGGATGTGTAAGCTAGGCTTGAACCTCCCAACGATGAGTGGTTGCTTCTTATAACCAAAACTACTCTAGTCAAACTTAGTTACCTCAACGAGATTTTGAAGATTATTATTACCGATCAAGCAATTTTGTGGTTATTTTTAGGGGTGAGCTTCATATGGTTTTAAACAGTTTCAGATTCAAAAATTTAAAATCGAAGCAAACCAATATCTCCATTATGTAAGTCATTTCCGTCCAAATTACATGTTTGGTTAGATGAATTATAGATTTGTTGGATCGGTTATGACAGTTTTAACAATAGAAATGATGAAGTTGTTTCAGCATGAGGACTGCTAATGTTGATTAGTTGCAAGAATTCAAACATTTTAATGAAGAATGAAAATAAAGATGATGAAGTTGATTTAGAATGCGGTTTCTAGACATGAAGCAAGACCACTATTAAAAGAAGCATGGGAAGAAACACTACTTGAAACAAGACAACAATAACTATTGGAAGAAGAAGCACGTGAAGAAATGCCAACAAAAGCATGCCAACAGTGATGACTATATAAAGAAGAAAAAACATGTGGAAAGATAATTCAGAAGAAGCATGTGGAGAAAGAACTCAATCTTTCAATACATTTGAAATTTGGTAGACTAACCTTGTAATTACTTTTTCGTGAACCCAATCTTTGTTATACGTGCATAAAAGTTTTATCAACTTTTTCAACTAAAACTCATATCACTACAATCAGCATGTCCTCCCATGTGACATCTTCCATTTCTTATTTAAATGCATAAGTTTTTGTCGGTTTCATCCACATATATTCGTATATAATATTTTTTTAAAACCAAAACAAGTTGAGTCTTGTCTTTACCTATCTAAAATAATTAATTTTCATTCGTTTTGGTTGGTTTCAGTTTGAACCAAACATGCTTGCTTACCCCTAGTTTTTTTAGAATGTTTTGAAATAATAATGATGATGATGATGACCTGAATGTTGTTGTAAACACATGAAGATTGGATCCCAATATCTCTTGATATTTTTATAAAATAATGATAATAATTTAGGTCCACAGGCATATACATATTATAGGAATGATCAACTTCAGATTAGTGAAGATTATTATGTTGTATAATACAATAGACCTCACCCTAATCTTAAGTTCATCACTATAAAAATATTTGAAGAGAATGATAGGATAACATATTCATGTATTTTATATGAAGATTGTTTTTATGATAGTTATTCGCAATTGACAAAGAACTTATATGTTGGATATATTAAAATAGAGTAAAGGGTCAAATTAGTCCTTAACTTAGTTATGACCTTGCAAATTAGTCCTCAACTTAAAAAAAGTCATCATTTAGTCCTCAACTTTTTGTTCCGTCATGCAAATTAGTCCTTCCGTCAACTTTGGTCTGACGACGTGCTGAGTTGGAACGTTAAGTGCTGAGGTGACTCGTTAAAAGCCACGTAAAAGCCACGTAAGTTAATAAAACGACGTCGTTTTGTTATCTTCATACCCTCATTTCCACTTATGCGTTTCTCCTTTATGTTTTCCATTGGATAGTCGCTCTCTATCCTCTGTGTTTTCCATTAGATAACTGTTCCTCATTTAGCAATTTTACATTCCAACCATTGGATTGATGAAGGAGTACAAACGCTCCTGCATTTTTTGTTGATGCTGTATTTGGAACCATAACCACTAAACAACAAGCCCACAAATAAAATTTATCACCATTTATTTTTATCCATCTTCCTTCTCTCTCATTCGTGAAACAAAACCCCTTCTAGGCTCCATTTCCCAACCCAAATTCTCACCACAACCCTCTCATTTTCTCTCTAAAGTCAATCACCTCTATTCTTTATCTAAACCGTGACAACAAAGAAACCAACCATGTCCTTCACCGTCTCACTTGTCCTTCCCATTTCCAACGTCCAACTAGTCGCAATCACCGCCACAATCGGAGTCGTAGTCAAAGCCCCTGCCAATAACCCTGCCTTTCGTGCCTTCATCAACCAACTCTCTGCCTCTCTCCGCCACGGCCTTGACCAGTGCCGCCCTTGATCGAAGCTCGTTGACCGCTCCATCGTTGTTTTGATCATTCTCGCCGTTTCTCTTCTCATAAATCCAACTCGAAACATTCGTCGCACGCTTTCGACTTATGTCCATCACGATCCAGCTTAGTTTCAGATTCTCTTCCAACTCATTCATCCACTCATTGTCCTTGCGCAAGAACTTCATCGGAATCGGGACCAGCTCTTTCGATTTGAGTGTGTCCACCCACAGCGGCGAGGAGAGGAACCAGTTTTCTGCGGTGCGTTTCACCCTTGACAACATGAGATTCCCCTTTAGTATATGTCCGACGGCGGAGGTGACGGATGGTGAGGGAAGGGAGAGAAATAGTGGAGGGAAGGGAAGATGTCGGAACAAACAAAGTGGTAACTGCTTGGGAACGTGAAGATGAAGCGGCAAGCAGTGGGGTTCAAGAGGGAGGGCCACGTGGTAGTGCAGATTTTACGCCAAAGATCCTTTTTGGTGCAAAGGCGATGCGTGAGAGATGATACGGATGCAGCAAGTGTCAGTGTGGCACCGTCTAGGTGGGGCAGGATATAGGTGTAGATGATTTCAGGATGCACGATTTTGAAGGTTATGGTGCTTGATAATGATTTCATGAATTCATTTGCATCTGGTGGTGGTGCTGAAGTTGCAGCCATCACAATGAGACTAGGAAGTTGATGGTACAGTGAATTAGTGATAATGTGTTTAATTACAACGGATGACGCAGTAGTTATATGGTAAGGGATTGACCCAATGGATCTCGCACAAACCAAGCGAATGTTCTTTTATAAAGGGCTCAGATAAAACGACGTCGTTTTATTGAGTTACATGGCCTTTACGTGGCATTTAACGAGCCACCTCTGCACTTAACGTTCCAACTCAACACGTCGTTAGCCCAAAGTTGACGGAGGGACTAGTTTGCATGACGGAACAAAAAGTTGAGGATTAAATGATGATTTTTTTTAAGTTGAGGACCAATTTGCAAGGTCATAACTAAGTTAAGGACTAATTTGACCATTTACTCTATTAAAATATAGTATAATATAATATTTTATGCTTTTACTTTTGATTGAAAATATTTCATTCCCCATCTACTCTATTTCTTGTATGTGATTATGACTTTCAGAGTGATCTTACAACATGGGTTACCCTTTCATCGATGCTAAGGTGACTTTCGATGTAGAGGATGAATAGTTGATTTCATACTCTTTTATTAGAGGCAGCTCTTACGTGATAAAAGTACCAGTTAAAAGAAGATAAATCAAGAAAAAGAGAATCCTATAATCTATAACTTAATTAGAGTAACTTAATATTTATATATATCTACATCTCTTAACCTCAGTTATAGTATTTTAAATTATTTATATTTGTTTAATTGATGTACCATATGTATATATAAAGTTTGATTTTTTTGAAATGTATATAATTTAAAAAAATTAAATACATTATAAACATAAGTTATTTATAATTAATATGTATAGTTAAAAATAATAAGCTAGTAAAATTAAGAAAATATAAATAATATGAAAGTTATAACAAAAACTATTAGTAATATATTATTTAATTATTTTTAGCATGGGTTGAATTTTAAAAAAAATTAAAATATTTATAATTATTAAAATTTTTAAAAATAACTATTTAAAAAATATATATTAAAAATATAATTTTTCTCAAATCAAAAAAGAAACCAACAAATATCATCCAACAAAAAAAAACTCTCATTAAAGTCAATCACCTATTTATTTATTTTACAAATCAGTAAATATGATTAATTTTTTCATCCTCCTTTACTTTTTTTCCATCCACTTTTATTTTAATTGCACTCCTTTTTTTAAGTTTTATTTTTCAAATTTATTCTTTTATAAACATATAAAACATTTTAAAATTTAAATTTTGGATTATATTTTTCAAAAAATTTAAATTTTAGAAATATATTTTTATAATTTAAATTTTATAAATTATTTTATATACCGATAAAATTTAAAATTTAATAAACATTATTTTATATTTGTATTCCCATATGTAACCCATTTATTGAACCCGTGGCCCAGACAGAACAATTTGGGCCTTTGTGTGTTTCGTTTTGTATTCCCAAGACCCACAAAAAAAAAACGAAGCAAATTATGCAGTGCCGAGTAACCCCTAAAACCTTAGAAGAAACAAAGGCAACTGAAAACTCTGCACTCCTTTGCTTCAGGTGGCTCTCTTCATCTTTTTTTATTTTATTTAATTTCTTTTCGCTTTTGGGATTTTGAATGAATCGTTGAGTGAGCAATCTCGAATGACGAAAGGAAATTTCTGGTTTCAGATAAACGAAATTTTAGTTTGAGAAAAGAAGAGAAAAGAGATGGGAAAGAAGAACAAAGTGAAGGAAAATGGTGGGAAAGAGTATTGCCCCTTAACCCTCTTTGTTTCCAACTTGCCCTATTCCTTTTCTAACTCTCAGGTATTCTTTCTTTCATTCTGCTTATTCGTTACAACAAGTAATTTTCTTCTCTAATTATTTATATTTATGTATTTATTTTTCGCCAAAAAAAAAAATCAGCTGGAGGAGACGTTCAGTGAGGTTGGACCTGTCAGGCGTTGCTTCATGGTCACACAGAAAGGTAAGGACTAAGGAATATGTAATTGAAATGTGTTTATTGGTTCACCATATCTTTTATTTGCCCCTTTTTTTTTAAGTGAATAAGTTATTTTAGTTTTAAAAAATAATAATAAAATCATTTTGGATGCTCATGTGTTCTAGTCTGTTTTGATAAAATTTATGAATTTTTGATAAAGTGGTCTGTTTCTTCCCTCTACCCTTTTGAACGCAAGTTGGGAGCTGTTTTGTTTTAATGGAGCGAGTTACTAATAAATGAGAGTGAGATAGTTCTATTGCATTATATTTCATTGACCAAATCATGTAATCAGAGTTGAATTGTATTGATGTTAGCATATTATAATTACAGAATGCCAACTTGTGACACTCGAACAGCTGCATTACCATGATTCAGTCTTCCTTCATGTTGGGTTCACTCAGGCGTTCTTTGTGTTGTATGTCACTATAAGATTTTTTTTTGTGTTGTGGTTGCAGAAATAATAAATGTTATTGCAAATTTGTAATTAGTAACAATGTTGGTTAAATGGCACATGAAACGAAATCTACTGAGACTGAAGACATAAATGAAGTATATTTTGCTCTTTTATTTATGACATCTTTATCATTGCTTAATGATCCACAGGGTCGGCCCAGCATCGTGGTTTCGGTTATGTCCAATTGTGAGTGTATTTTTCCTTCCGAAAATTTAATTCACACCCGTTGTCATCTTTGGTTGTCTGGTTGTCTTATCGGTTGTTAGCATACTATGTCACTATTCTCTTGCTTTCAGGTTGACCAGATATTGAATTTCTGGCTTTAGCTTATGTTATTGTGTTTTTACCAGACTTTTTTTATCTGGTTTCTTGATCATGCTGTGACTATGGACAAATTCAACTAGAGCTACTATTAAGATTAAGTATGAATACTATTAAACTGAAGCCTCGGTCTGTGATCAAGTATAAGTTCCTCCTTTTTGGAAAATGCACCCTGCTTGTATGGACAGCTAGCTGTATGCTCTTCAGCTATTCATTGTTAGAAAAACTCAATGATCTTGACGTAAAGTTGCTAATAAAACTTGATATAAAAAATCACTTAAGAGCATATCAATGGACAAACCTTTTTTAATCGTTATTTTAGATATAACAGTTGCATAGTACTTCCATAATGTGAGACCTGTCTTCTTTTGATGCTTACACTGCATTATAAACTGTGTGTGTTGGGGAATTGTTAAATTAATCCATAATTTTAATTTATCTGTTGACTCTGTTTTATGTAAAGATATGACTCTTTTCTTTCAGGGTTATTAGCATTAGAATTTGTGACTTAGCTTTTTCTAGTTGGTATTAATTTTTGCCATCTTCAGTGCTGTTGAGGAAGATGCTAACCGTGCTATTGAGCTGAAGAATGGTTCATCAGTTGGAGGCCGGAAAATTGTCGTGAAGCATGCAATGCCTCGTCCTCCCCGTGAAGAACGACAATCAAAACCAAATCAAGGTTGATGCTACTCTCTAATTCTGGTTCAGCATACTGTGATATTTTTATATTATATGCTGTCTTCAAGATGTGCAACTGGTTTTAATCTCTTCAATATTCTTCTTTTGTTTTCACTTCTTCCTCCTTTGTGATGTGATAGTGGGCAAAACAGATGATCAAACAAAGCCAATAGATGATGAGGAAGATGGTAGATCATCTGGAGCAGGGAAGCCTGCTTCAGTTTTGAAGGAAGAAGGTTGATAATATGTTTATACAATTTTTTTAGGGAAATGATGAACACCGTTAAGGAGTTAAAAGTAGAAAGTTTTTATTAAAAAATTGTTATTAATGCACAATACCATGATTTCTCATAAAAATTTTCTACTTTTACTTCCCTAACCCGTGCTCTTAGGGCGCTAATTAGCAAGACCCTTGTTTTTATTAGCTGCTCATTTATATATATTTTAGTTAATTTTTATGTATTATTTTTCTTCTTGTCTAGAAGTACAAGTCATTAATAAACAAAAAAACTCAAGGAAGCCTGTGGAAACCAAAAAATCAACTCTTTGTAATGATGTGGCTGATGAGGGTGGTTTCTCAGAAAAGCAGAGGTTTTTACTCTTCTCTCATTTTCTTCAGTTGTATTTAATCCAACATTTTTAAATCCGTCAGTTACCAGAGAGATAAAGGATAATCCCTGGAAACTGATTTTAACATGGCTGACTGAGATTAAGTGGAAATGAGATTATCTGATTTCAACTTATGGATGTTTGCTCATATTTTGTAATGTATATTTTATTCCTTTCCTAAAATGCTGTTCCTCATTGTATTTCCCCTTTTTCTTTTTAACAGGGTTGCTAGAACTGTTATATTTGGTGGTCTCGTAACTTCTGATATGGTTGAAGAAGTTCACCGCCAAGCCAGAGAGATTGACACTGTGTGTTCTATTAAATATCCTCTTTCAAGAAAAGATCTTGAGCAACATGGTATCTGTGGATTTGTTCTTTTCATTCCATTATATATAATTCAGACAAAATAGGTTTTTATATTTCTTTAATGATGTGATATGTCATAGTTATGTTCAAAATAAGATATAAAAAGATCTATTTTTTCTCTTTAATTCTAGTAGGCTGTATTCATGTTATTTTCAGGTCAGAATTTACCACTGTTTTGTACTTGGTGTAAAATCATCTTGTGGTTAGTGTGAAGATGATTTTAATGTTTTCATTTATATTTGCTCCTGTCTTATACTGTTACAAGTGCTTTCTTAGTTGTCAATATTATTGTTCCAATGCAAAACCCTTTTCATTTTTTAAGCAAACATTTGTTTGTATTTTATCCAATGCAATCATATTGAGTACTGAGAAGGACATTAAAGTTTGTTCTTCCACTAAATCGCTCTCTGGCTAGGACACTGTTTGACAAGATTGAATCCTTTGTATTATTTATTTGAAGATTATCTTTATACTGCTTGGATGGTAGAGGTCATTATGGAATTTTCCCAGGTCTCCTGCAAGATGGCTGTAGTTTGGATACTTCGGCTGTACTTTATACAAGCGTAAAATCAGCTCGAGCTTCTGTTGCAAGATTCCATAAAAAACAGATAGGAGGGGGAACTGTTTGGGCCCGCCAACTGGGTGGAGAGGTAAAGCACTTATCATAGAACTCACCAGAGTATAATATAATTGTAATCACTGCTCCCAAAGAGCATCATTTGTATATGAATAATTGCCAGACAATAGGTCTCAGCTTTATTCTGTATTCATTAAATCTAACTTTTTTGTGTTTTGTCATAAAATTTGTATTCCATGATATTATATTGAACATAGTATTCATCTTATAAAATCTAAATATGAAAAACTAAACTATTCTCTTCATCTTTTTCCTATGAAAAACCCATTGGTAGCTGTAAGCTTCTTTGTGCTATTGATAATATTAGACTAGTGTTGTAACTCCTTGTAAAATGTTTGTCAGTTAGTTGACTGTTAGCACTAGAATTCTGTTAGTTATTGTTAGAGTTCCACATTAACTAGAGATATAGCCAACCAAGTAATTATAGGGTAAGAACAATCCTCACCTCATGAGCTAGCTTTTTGGTTGAATTAGGTACAAATCCAATTTCTAACATAATATCAAAACTTATCCTAGATATGTTATTTGGATGTTGGCAGTGTCCTGTCTTGCAAACTTCATGTTTCAGATGTTTAGTCCTCGACGTAAGGGGGTATATTAGAGTCCCGCATTGATTAGAGATATAGTCAACCAAATATATATATGATGGGGATAATTCTTACTTCATGAGCTAGCTTTTGGGGACCAAACCCAATTTCTAATAGTTATTATTATAGTGGTACTTTCATACACGTATATTTTCCAATATACGTTAATTTGAATTTATTTAATGAAATATTAAATTTCTTTCAAATTTTATGAAATTTTGTAAAATGATCTATATAATAAAATCTGTTAATTTAACGGTTGAATTGATGAAATTTAACCATTTGAAAGAGATATTGCGCGGAATAACTTATGGTAGACTTACTTCTAGAGTAAGTTGATCACAGTCTTCGTTTTGTGAATGATGAATAATGACAGATTCAGTTTCATTTTCTCATCTCTTTTGTCTGTATCATGAACCCCTCAAAGATAAATGACATGACATGCATTGTCTTAATCAAGGTTTTTAAAACCAGACCAGTCAAGGTACCGGTTCAAGGTTCAATGGTTGAACCGGTATTAATGAAATATTATTTTTAAAATATGTATAATATATATTATATTAAAAACATATAAAATATATATTATAATAATAATAAAATATATCAAAATCATAATTTTACATGATTAAAAATAAAAAATTATATATTTTTTAATTTTTTAAATTTAAATTATACAAATAAAATAAAAATTTATTTTTATTTTTTTTCTAAAAATATTAAAATAATATTATTTTATATAGAACTGGTTTTTGACCAGTTCAGCCAGTTTACCTCCAGTTAACCGGTTCAACTGGTCCGATTGGCCGGTCCAGTCCGGTTTTCAAAAAACTGGTCTTAATAGAAAAGAAGTTACTTAATGGTAATTTGTGGTATGTGATAGTGATACCTCTTAAGGCTTGATAGGTTTTTCATTTAGTTTTAGTTTTAGTCCCTGTTTTCATGTTTGTATGGAAAAGGATTCTCTTAATTTTTTCCTCCATTTCTTGTCTAACTCTGATATGTGACAATATGTTCCTTGCAAAGTGTATCTAACCTGCCCAACATTTGGGCTGAAAGGCTGTATAGCCATGAAGGCAGTTTTCAATGTTATATTAGTGACTGATGTCTGTCATTTTTATCTGGGAAATTTGAACATTTACAAAAATCATGAAATAATATATTTGGTGGTAAAAGATTGCTTTCATTGTGTTTATGCTTTATTGCATGCTTTTCTCCTATTGATTTTCAATTGGTCATAGGTGAAGTTAACTTCTCCCTCTTTGCTGAATATGATCATTATAAGATATTAGTTTCTTAAACAATTTTCTGCTGTATGTGGACCAGGGCTCCAAGACTCAGAAATGGAAGCTCATTGTCAGAAATCTTCCCTTCAAGGTTAGATGTAATGCATAGAGTTACAAAACCTGGTATAAATATTTTTTAGAGGCCTTAACATCTGACTAGCTGACTAAACATGGATGCAGGCCAAAGAAACTGAAATAGGAGAGATGTTTTCATCTGCAGGGTATGTGTGGGATGTATTTATTCCACACAAGTCAGACACAGGGTATGTTCCTTTTTTCCCGTTAACTGTTTCAATTTAGTATTATATATAATGTTTTCTGTGGTTGTTTTTTCCTCTTTTCCTATTTGCAGTCAGTCTAAAGGTTTTGCATTTGTAAAATTCACCTGCAAGCTAGATGCAGAAAATGTATGAAGTATTACCAAACTTTTACTTTACATATTGTTTATTTCTGAGATAACCAGCTTTTAAGTTTCCTATTTCTGTTTCAGGCCATTCAAAAGCTGAATGGATCGAAGTTTGCAAAACGACTCATAGCTGTTGATTGGGCTGTTCCGAAAAAGATATTTAGTAATGATACAAATAATGCTCTTGCCTCAGAGAAAGGTAATTTTTATAGTCAGTGGAAATGATACTACCATCAGCCCTTTTATCTGTATTTTACTAGGGCGAAGTTATGTAGGTTTAATATTCAGTCTAGATCTTTTTCATGTTAATTTAAAAAGAGTAGGTAAAACAAAATCATGCAGTAGAAACATTTGTTGCTTGCCCTGCATTGCTTAGTACTTGAGGTGGATTATATAATCAGTGTGCTTTTGGCTTTAAGATGCAGAAATGTATACTTACTTCTGATGCTCTCCTTACTTACCAATTATTTTGTTGTACTATTTTTAAGAGATATTTATATTATCTGGAAAATATTGTGGACCAGCCAGCTTACCTATTTTTTGGATCAAGTAGAGTATGCTGAAATATGGTGCTTGTAAGTGCTCTAGTGTTGAAATTGAAATTGGGATTTAGTCCCACCATCACTCTTCACCTATTTGGGTAGATTTGGAGTCAGCATTGGCTTCACCATTATGCTGTTCAGCTGTTGGGTAGATATGTGGAATTGAAAGCTAGCACCTGTTTATGTCTCTCACTTTTTTCTGCGCTTGGAAAGCAATTGAGTGTATGTTTCTCATAGCATTCTTTTATGGTGTGCTAAACTTCTATAAAGTGGCTAATCAATTGGAGCCAGGTTGCTGAGCTGTTACTGACTTAGCATTTGTTGGAGAATATTGGATGACAATGTTTACTTATATTAGGAAAGCTGATGTAATCATATACATATAGTAAAGTTTGAGCTTATTTCTTCATGGACAACTGATATGTAACATTTGAAGTGTTGGGTCATTGTGTGACTGTGCTATATATGTTATTTGTTGAGAAGCTTTCCATTATTGTTCTAGACTGCAATTCCACTGTGGTGACTTTACATAAGTCTCATTCTCTAACATTGACCTCTTTAATTAAGTGTGCCAAATACATTTTTAACTCTAATTCAAACTGTTTAAATAAGACATCCTTTATGATTTCTTTAGGACAACAAAAGATGAGTGATGAGGACAGTGGTACTGATGAAGATGTCGAGCATGTTGACAATCAATCCAGTCAAGGAGATGCTAGTGATCCAGATTACTCTAGTGCCATGGAGGAAGAAAGTGCTCCTCCTGAAGATAATTTTGATCAGGAAGCAGACATTGCAAGAAAGGTTCTTAATAACCTGCTTACATCCTCCAGCAAAGGAACATCTGTAAATAATGATTTTATGTTGTCCCAAAAAAACAAGGAGCCAAAATCCGATGAAATTGTTAAGGATGCAGATGGTAACACATCCAATGAGTCTGAAAAGGTTTTGGGTGTTTCCAAGCCTGAAGTTTCCAGCAAAAGCAAGTCATCAAATCCTAAGCAGACAGAAGACGATGATCTGCAAAGAACAGTTTTTATAAGTAATCTTCCTTTTGAATGCGACAATGAAGAAGTTAAACAACGATTTTCTGGATTTGGGGAAGTAGAATACTTCCTTCCCGTTCTACACCAAGTGACCAAGTATGACCTGGAGCATTATTTTCTGTGTTTCATTTAGCATTATTTATAGTCTCCTTTTACTCAATGCAGGCGACCAAGAGGGACTGGCTTTCTCAAGTTTAAAACCATAGAAGCAGCTGATACTGCAATTTCAACTGCCAGTGCTGCTTCTGGGGTAGGTATTTTACTGAAGGGTAGACCATTGAAAGTTTTAAAGGCTTTGGATAAGAAATCAGCTCATGAAAAGGAACTGGAGAAAGCTAAAAATGAGGTTCATGACCACCGCAATCTTTATTTGGCAAAGGTTTGTCTTCTCTGTACCTCTTAGGTAGTAGGCTGTGGAAGCTGATATGCAATAGAACTAACATTCGTATTTTACTAAATTGTAATAGGAAGGACTTATTCTTGAGGGAACTCCAGCTGCTGAAGGGGTTTCAGCCAGTGATATGTTAAAACGCCAAGAGTGAGTATTTTATGGTTTGTAATGCTAGTGGCATTATAATTTTAACATACCTATCATATTTGTTATAGTTATTTTGGGCTGCCCTTGAGGAACTGTATTTTAGTCCAGAACTGTCATGTGGTCATAGCCAGCATATTCTGCATCTGGGGAACAATCCAATCTGTTCATGTTTAAGTTCTTGTGGTAAATGTGTATTTCTTTTTATTCTCCCAATAGTGATGATCCTTTGTTGGTTCTTGCAGCATTTACCCTCATTTCAACTTTAGGGGAGAAAAAACCACTTTTCTTCTCGTTTTTATCTGTTTTGCTTTTATCTGTTTTATTTTTATTCTCCATTAGCTATTTGTTGAGAAAAATAACAAGGACCAGAAAACCCAGTCTCTAGAGAAGCTAAGATAATATAATTTCTAATACATGATTCTTGCCTAAACCATTTTGTGCATAGATCCTCGAATAAAAGTATGAGCAGTTGCTGTGCAGAAAATAGAGAGGAAAAGAAGTGGGTGGTTATATTAAAATGCCTGTGGTGTCAGATATTTTCTGTGCAAGTATCATTAGTGTTTTTAATATACTTTTCTGATTTCCTTACGTTTCATTTAATCTTCCATATGTGGTGGAAAAGAGCTTCTTATTCCCAGGTGAGGGGAAAGACCAAGTGTGCTTCCCTTTAGCCAGTTTTAATGCTCTAACATTATGTATGAAAAATATCATAGGTTGGAAAGAAAAAAGAAGACAAAACTTCAATCTCCAAATTTTCATGTTTCAAGAACTAGACTCATTGTCTACAACTTGCCAAAGTCAATGAATGAAAAAGAACTCAAGAAGCTTTGCATTGATGCGGTCATCTCTAGAGCTACCAAGCAAAAACCTGTAATTCGGCAGGTTGGTTAAGTAGATCATGACTTGAACTTGTCAATTATTCTTTTTGAAAGGCTTTAGGAACATCATTTTATATTTTAATGGTATACATGTACTCTGCAGATAAAGTTTTTGAAAGATGGAAATAAAGGAAAGGTTGTTCAAGAACGCTATTCACGTGGCGTTGCCTTTGTTGAATTTTCAGAGCATCAGCATGCCCTTGTAGCTCTGAGAGTTCTTAACAATAATCCTGGTAACTTCCATTTCTAATTACTGTGGGGTGGGGACTAGTTTGTGCCCTGATTTCTATTTAATCTAATGTTATCCTTCATTGACTACAGAAACTTTTGGTCCTGAACATCGGCCGATTGTGGAATTTGCTCTTGATAATGTTCAAACACTTAAACTTCGGAAGGCAAAGCTACAAACTCAGCAGCAGGCCCCTCAAGATGACAATTCCATGGAAAATGACAAAGCTGGTATAGAAGTTCACACGCATGTAAAAGGCAAAAAACGAAAATTTCAAGAGCTTGACAAACCAGCAAAGGACACAATACTGAATAAAAATGGTGAATCAGGTGGTACAGTAGCAAATGGAAAATCCAAAAGTCACAAGGGCAATCATAAGGGTGCAAAGGCTGAAATGTCATCACTGACAGAAAATCCGGTAGCTTTGTCCATGAAATCAAAGAAAAACCAAGATGGCCAGAATCATAGTGGTGCATCACTTGAAGGTCAAAACACTACCATTGACTCTAATAGAAGAAAATCAGGAAACAAAGGTGATGATGGGTTTAGAAAAAGGAAGATGGAAAACCAAGAAGCAAAAGCAGACCAAAAGGTTTCTAAGAAACGGCCGAAGAAGAATAAAGCTTCAGTAGGGAAGGACGTAGTAGATAAGCTTGACATGCTTATAGAACAATATAGATCGAAGTTCTCACACAAGGGTTCCCAAGAGAATGATGGAGAGAAAAAACCTTCTAAACAGCTTAGAAAATGGTTCCAGTCATAGTTAACATTGTGCTTGATATGAATATTATTACTTATTTTTTTCACTGCCTCGGAAAGTTGATGTAACTTTAGTTGCACCGTATATTTTTGTTGTTTTCTTATTTCTCCATGACAATAAGTTTCATTTAAAATTAAAAATAGTTAACATTTTTCTGGTATTTTTTATATGTGCGGATATCATTTGTGCGTTAAAATTGGTCAAAACATAATCAAAATTTAGTTGACGTAACTGTTTAATTGCTTAAGCCAAGAGAGCAATGTTTTAATTTGTTGTATGTGGTTTAGAGTAAATCCTCGAGAAGGTGGTCCTTTAGAATTATGCATGTTATTACTATTAGTATTTCAAAATTTTGTTTATAATTTTTTTAAAGATCTAAATTATTATATTTTTCAAAAATATTATAAAATTAGTTCTTAAATACTTGAAATATTGTATTGCTTTTCGAAAGATTAAAAGGAGGATAGAAAAGGAACATAATATTTTTTCATGAAAATATAGATTTTGGTTAGGGTTGAATATATATGCTTCTTATTGTTTAGCCCTTTTACTTAAAGAATCTAAGTTGAGTTTTTAAGATTTCTCAATTTTAGTTTATGTCCTTTTACTTCAAGAATCTAATTGAGTGTTTATAGTTTTTAAATCACTGTGTAGGAAATAAAATTAAAATATACCTACGATCAAATAAAAGTAAAGACTAAAAAATATATATTTAAACGTTTTTAACAAAAACATTCTTAAACTTCTGTAAACATTAAATATTGTTTATGAATTACACATTGATACAAACAGAACATAATATAAACATCAAATTCTAAATATTATAAAATATGGATTTTGATGTGTATATGCACCGCATAACTTACTATCATTCTACGTCATTCCATTCCTTTCTATCAATATAAACATGACCTTACATGTAATATAAAATCTCCATCACTTTCTCTTCGGATCTACATCGTTGATTGAATTTTAAAATATCTTAACGTGCTTCTAAACCCACCGGATTTTTTCTTTTTACTGACCAAACGAATGCACCGATTTAGTCTAACTTTATTGTTTGCTGATGTTGGAATAACTTTTCTTTTTCGAGCATCATAATTGGTTTTATTAATTTTTTAAACAAATGCATTGAAATATGCTGAAATTTACATTTTTGATATCAATGGGGGAAATTATAAGAAAAGCTTGGGCTGCTTCTAAGAAACAAAATTGAAAATTCCATTATCGGGATTCGTGGATGATAAATGAGTTCTTCAATACTGAACCAGTAAGAATAAATGGGATCTGCACGAATATTTTGTAAACTCTCGACACAAACATAATGTCAACTCACTAGGTCTACCAATAAGTGCTGGTTCAAACTAAATTGCATTTATTCTTCGATGTATAAAAATTACATGGTGGACAATGTCAATAAAAAAAAATATTCCTCATAATTCGAATACAAAATCCCTAATCATGTCTAAGAATACATTTTCTTCCTCACGAAACCCTACACATTTTGAATATAATTTCTTCCATTACCCGTGAGGCTGCGGATGATTAATTGATTAACTTCTTAAAAAATTAAAAAATATTATAGCACAAAAGATACAAAAGGAGAACGGTAAAAGCGAAAGAAAAAATGCAAAGCGATGTAAAGAAAGCAATCTTCACAAGCCCTCAATTATACGCTATAAACTTCTATCGATATGTACTTTTGGTTTGATTTGATCTTTCTCTCTTCCAAACAATTACTACACCATAAAAATCCGATGAAGCCAAGAAGTTTTCTCCATGGTTCCAAGCAATACCCATTACAGGAAACCGATGACCCTGCATCACAAAAATTCTATTCATTCTGAGCCTCGTTATAAAATTAATAACTTCAATGGAAGTAAGGCTAACCTGTAGCTTGTTTACACACGTATGCTTTGGCCGAGTTAAATCATAGAAATAGACATTTGAGTCCTCACTTCCAGCAACTTCAAATGACAATATCGAATAATGTTAGAAAGACAGTAACTGCCATGTTGCTTAAGACGAACATATTTCAGAAAACATAGTTTGCCGCACATTGGTCTCCATGGCCTTTCAAGTCTCAATGTAAGCATTATTTAGTGATAAAAAGATAGTTTTGATTGAAAAATGCAGGCAGTACATAATTCTTGACTCGTGAGTTATGACTATTAGATATGTCAATCTAACAATAACAGTTAGTTTTAACTGTCTCTATCAATCTGTTTTATAACAAACAAACAATTAATTGTTACTTACTTCTAGTAGTCTATAAATACAGCTTATATCTTTTTAATTTAATGAACAATACAATCAGTTAGCAGAATCTTATGTGCAAATCTCTGATATTCTAATAATGACTGCAAGCATCATACACCAAACAATTATTTTCTGGTTTGACACAGCCAGAGTTTGGTTTAATTACTCCTTCAAGAGACACAAGAGAGAAAAGGGGCGGAAGAAGAGGCTACAATGATATCAACATACCTATGAATTCTCCTTTTTCCAGGGAAAGAAGAGGGCAGAAGGAAGCTTGAATTTTGTGCATACGTGGAGCTAATTTGAGCGAGCATCGAAGAGTTAAATAACCTTTTATCTCCAAAGCCACACTACAATATACCAACTTTAGTGCTCCAAAGAAAAATAAGAGATCAACATAGACAATTGAATGCACTGGGGATTAATGGAAATTTAATTTTGAACCTGAAGAAAGACAAGTTTCCATCCTGTGTACATGTCAACAACACAGGTCCTCGAGCCAGTAGAGAGAAACTCCGATACTGAATTGTTGTGATAGGAGATTTGAGTCTGCTGCTACTTCGGTAACGGTGAGAGCGAGATAATGCACCTGTGTGGGAGTTCATATTTACTGAGTATATACATCCCTGCACATACAATCCAGTATCTAAAGAAAATGAGATAAACCTAACAATTAGGATCTACATGTTGCATATACAGTGCAACTCACCTTTGCATCTCCACAAAATATGAGATGACCTGTATGATCATGGTCCATAGAGGTAACTTCACCGTCAAATATTGATTTATTAATTATCCTTCCAGTGCTAAAATTGAACACCTGTTACAGCATAAAATTTGAGAAAAATAGTAAATTACTATAGTAGGTAACGTAAGTAAGAAATGGCAAAACATAATAACACAGGATTTTAATAGTAGGTATATTTATAAAATCATAAATGTAAATACATGTTGAATGAACTCAGCAAACTGTCATTGTCTAACTCATTTTCCAATATCTGAACAAACATTCTTCCAATGAATTGAGTCAATCATATGATCTAAGAGTCTGTTCGATGTGTAGGATGGAAAGGAAATGATGGGAAGGGAATGGTTCCTTATTTTTAGTTTGAAATTTGGGGGAAGGGAATGTGTGGAGAGGCATTTCCCGATTCCCATTCAAGCTATCTTTTTGTTCCCTCCTAACTGAGTGATAATTAGGTTTTACTTTTATTTAAAAACTTGTCACTAACTATTTTACCTCCGTAAATTGAATAACTTAAAAAATGTTTCAAAAGGTTTATATTTAAATTTTATACTATACTAATAAACCACAAACCTTTCTATTTCTTCCCCATTAACACCCAAACAGAAATGTAACTCTTCCATTTCATCCATTCCCTCCAAAACATCTAAGCATAACCATAGTGCCAAACCACAAAAAATAAACAGTTCTCAATACTTTACAAAGAAAGAACACAATGGCACATTATGACATTTCAGGTTTACCAATAGAATGGAAATGAGTCATGACTAAGATCATTACATTCCATTAGAAAGGTTTCAGCTATGAAGCTGTCAAATATGATACTTCCTTCTCTATAAAACAAAATTGAAACAGGTTATGTTTATTTCATGTTGGGTTCAGCTTAATTTTGGACGAATAATTTCATAATGGAACTTTAAAAAATTAAGTGCTTATTTTTCAAAAAATAATTTAGAACAAATATACACTTACATTTATTTCTTTATTTGCATTGCCAACTGAAAGGAAGTTGTTATTTACCTGCACCAAATACAGAAAAAAAATAGTCTTCAGTAGCAACTAAGGATGAATGCAAAAACAAATATATTAACATATATGATGTATCAAAATCCATATCACGATATTAAGTAGAGAATGATACAGGGAAGTGTATGTTTGAAAAATCGAACAAGTTGCAAAAAAAAAAAATTTAAGTTTCACTAGATGGGATGGAGAGGAAATATTCTGCAATTTTTTCTTGTTTTCCTCATCTTTCCCAATTGACATACTCCCCTTCTTCTCTCGCACTCTCCCTCTCACAAAGAAAAGAATTTAAAGTTTTGCCAGACAAGACAGAGGGAAAAATTCTGGTTACCAAACTCCCACCCTCTTTCCCCCCTCACTATCATACGTTTCACACATGCATATTTTTATTTTTCACAGCCTCAAATGCAAGAAATCCAAAATAAACCCAACATGTAGTATAGAGGAAGTCTTAGATTTTTTAACATGAGCCAGAGTGTAAAGTTCCGGGGTACCCTCATCATTCTCTCCTTTTGAAAAACAAGTTCTGCCAATTAAAAAGCAAAGGAGAGAGAGGGAGAGGGATAGAGAGAGAATTAAAAAGTAAATCCATGTTCAAGATCACTAGGATGTCTCTGTTCTTCTGCATACTGAGAGAGATTTAATACCACCCTTAAAAAATCTAGCCATCTTCAGTCTAGGCAAGTCAATTTTATCACCTCTCTAATATAGTATAGAGAATGACAATTTGAATTTGAAGAGAGAGATAGACACAAGAAGTGAGAATCGAGTAAACTGAAATACACACAAGGCAAGTGAGATAAGGCAGAGAATGTTACTTTATGTCTAATTAAAAATTATAAGATGAAATCTACTAAAAACATTACTAGAATATCTAAAATTGACAAATCTACGAAAAGAGGGTATTTTGTCCAACTATGAAAGAAGACAATGTTATCCACTGAAAAGAGGTGAGAAGGATAGCATTCCTTGTGCATACACACACACACACCCCACTACTTATACTCACAGGGTGAAAACGGATACACAATTGTGAAGAAACTCCATATATCACCCGTATGCAAATGCCTTTCTCTATCTCCCATACTCTCACAGTTTTATCCACTGAAGCCGATGCAATGTACTGATTGTTTGATGTAAAATCAAAATCTGAAAATAAACCAAATTATGTGAAGGAATAGATTTACAAGGCAAAAATTAACACAATTAGACTTGCCAAAATTTGGCATTGATATCCTAACAGATATAAAATACATCAAATTGTGTTAAAAAGTCATCTAATCATGGACCATGCAAAAAATTTCATATCCTACTGCAGATTAACCATTTAATATGTCATCATGGATTTATATTTGTCAAACTTCTATATTCCTAAAGTCAGTTGACAAGAAATATAGTGTCAGGTTTTGAATAGGATGAAAATTCCTCAGTAATAGGGGGAGAAAGGAAAAGAACAAGTCCAGGCAATCAATACAATGCAGATTAAGTCTGATACTGTATCTTGGAAAACAGAATTCTAATTTAGGAATATAGGTAACACATTCAGCAACATTCGGTCAATGGCTGACCACTTTGGCTGAAATCTGGCTAATGTCACTCTGAATTGGAAATATGCACACCAAGATTTATTGATCCATAATTCCCCATTAAAATAATACATTAGATGATGTTTCCTTGGTGCACTATATCATATATGCCATGCAAAATTAAATATAGACCAAAGCAACAACGACAGTCTATCTAACCTGTGACCTCTTTGCAATGCCCATTTAATTGTTTGATAACAGAAGGCTTCTCAGAAACGCTGCACACAGTTAAGATTCCATCTGATGCCCCATAAGCAAGTAGATCAGAACTCATATGTCCAAACTTTAACACCGTAACTACACATACAAATTTCCCGGATTATTCCACCAAGTAAACCAGAAATTAGTATTAAGATAATGGAAAGACCCATCTAGACTGGACGCTAGATATTACCAGAGGTCTTGCACTGATCAAAGATGCAATGCATTCCAACAAAGGAATAGGCAGGCTCAACCCCATGTTTCCTAGGATGATCAGAATCACTTGCACTTGAGCCAAAACTTGTTCTGTGATTATATACTGGATTAGCATTTTGCAGATCCTGCAATGGAAATGAGCATACAATTTTGACACGTGACACGGAAGAAAAGTAAATGATCCAGAAAATTAAACTAATATTCACAACATATAGGCAACACTGTACAAACCTTGTACAAATTCAAAAAGTTAAACAGAGCTCTGAATTATCATGGCATAACCCTGATCCCTTATCAGTATAAACATCTAGTATAGCAACTATCTTATTAAATATAGTCATCCTATTGCGTTGTAGTCTTAAGTAATATCTAAACAAATAAGGGAGATGAGAGTTCCGTAATCCAGGATAAATGTATTTACTCGTATTGACTGCAACTTCTGCAGTTGTAATTTCAGCAGGAGAAGCATTAGACAAAACTTACTAATAAAAAAAGCTATAGCGAAATCTACACAGCATATATAGGGTTAGTTCAAAGCCCATTCTTAACAAAGAATGCAGTGCATCATCCAAGTCTCTGACTATTTCTTTAAGTTCTTCCTCATTTATCAAATTTCTTAGTTTTTTTTAATTCTCTTAGACAAATACCCTCTTATTCCTCTGTTTATTCTTTTGATGAATTTAATTCTATACTTTCCTCTGCGAGATTTTAAAATGGTGACCTTGGTTCAATCTTAATTTATAAAGAATCTGTTATACAACCCAAGGCAATTCTACCAGTTTTATGTTTAACACAAATTTACCTAGCTATTGTCCTAATATATCAATAAACCTTTCCTCCCTAAATGGGAAAAATAACTAAAAAGCCTGATAGGGAACTGGTTTAGGAAGCAAAAGAAAAAGACAATTTTTATTGCAAACAATGAACCCTAGGTCCCAAATCTTGGACAATGTGGCTTCAGAATTTTAGGATTAGGGCAGAAAGCATGGTTATCAGAATTACGATTTCATATGCAATACGAAACAATTTGACCTCCCAGCTATGCGAATCAGTTGGTGTATCTAAATCAACCATAAATCGCAAATGAATCATGTTGAATCATGACGAATAATGCAAATTGGGATTCATGACTGTATCGAGTGAAACAGGGGACAGCGCAAGAAACTGGATCTCACTCACCAAACGGGGTCGGATCAGGCATGATCCCCAATTTTAAAAAATTCTACAATTAGTTTTGTTTTCAATTTTTTTTTTTGGAAATCTGTTGGGAATGGGCTGACACAAGGTTTTGTTCAGTTTTTTTTTAAAGAAAACCTTTTGAATTTTAGGGTTGTTTGTCCCCCTTCTATCTTCCTTTTTTGCCTCAGTGCAACAACTCCAACATGGTTTTTTCCTTCCTTTTCCATTTCTCAAACAGTGATGTGTTCGTCCGAGTTACTCACCTCAGCATGCTTTCCTTCTTTTATTCAGCATTCATTCACCACTTGCTGGCTTGCTGTCTTGCTCTATTCCTTTTTTTTTTTTGGCTTCTTGCTGCTTTCATAATATTTTGAGGGGTTGAACCTATCTTCATGATTTTGATCTTCTATAATTGGATGAATTTGAAGTTCATTTTTGATATATCATGTTTATGTAATAATACTTTTAATTAATAATCATGTATCTTACGATTTGATTCACAATTTGGAAAACAAATCTAATTCACAATTCGAATCTCGATTCAATAACCATGACAGAAAGCCAAGTGTTTACACTCAAAGTCGGAAATTTTGAGAGTCCCAATCTCTCCAACAGAATTCAGCCTCAAAACAACACACCACATATTCTGACCTGCACGCTTCCCTCCCCATTTATTTATATTACAGCTGCCAGCCAACTCTAGCAAATTCCCTCCTAATCTGTTACAAGCAAGAATTATTCTCTGGTTTACCACTCAGCCCCTAAAACAACCTTATTCCTCCTTTTATATACATTTAAAATAGGAGGTCTATCAATACCCCCACCCCCATGTGATGCACCCTGTCCTCAGGATGAAAGATTTCATAATTCCATCAAGATCCCACAGCCTGAAGCCTAACAGTTGTTTTTCATTTTTTCTTCTCAGCAAAAGATACAACAGCAAATGTTCTCATTGGAAGGACCAAATCAGCCATATCAAATTGGGTCTGGCCCATTAAATCAGAAAAAAATTGATCTGTTCCCATTCTAGCCTTTGCTCTCATTTTTTTCAAAACCCCCTGCCTTTCCGTCATGCAGTTGCAGAATGATGCCCGTTGCTGCCACTGTCTTGGCTACTGTAGAAGGCACAAAATTCAGTGATTCTTGCATTTCGGATGAAAGAATCTTGGTCTGCATAGGTAAGACCCAGAGCTTAGCCATGATTGCTGTCCCATCCTTTTCCATGGAAAAGCTCAAGTCTGGTGATTCTAGCAGTGGAGGTGGGTAGAGTGGTGTGCTCGCAAAACCACTCCTTGGCTGTCAAAATCTACAGCAATTCTTGAATATTTTTCAGCGTTGCAGTGTTCTCTGCCCATCATTGTTCTTGTTTTTGCCTTAACCCCTCCCTACTCTTCTCTAACAACTCCAATCTTAATTCCGTTTCTAGTTGCGGCATGGACAAAGGTCCCTGGATTGGGAGCTTTGATACCAGTTGATAGGGAACTGGTTAAGGAAGCCAAAAAGAAAAGACAATCTTTATTGTAAAGAATGAACCCTAGGTCCCAAATTTTGGCCAATGTGGCTTCAGAATTTTAGGATTAGGGTAGAAAACTCAAGTCTTTACACTCACAGTTGGGAATTTTGAGAGCCTCAATCTCCCCAACATAATTCAGCTGCAAAACAACACAACACATTCTGACCTGTAGGTTTCCCTCCCCATTTATTTATATTACAACTGCCAGCCAACTCTAATAAACTACCTCCCAATCTGTTACAAGCAGGAATTATTCCCTGTTTTACCACTCAGCCCCTAAAACTACACGTTATCCCCCTCCTTTTATATACATTTAAATAGGAGGTCTATCAAAGCCTAATCATCCCACTAGCTCGGGTGCCCTGCTCAAGCACAATTAGCACTTCCTTGACAATAGCATGCTCACACTCAGCCAAAGCACCTACAGCATAGTGCCTAGGTTATACAGTTGAAATGAATGGGTGGTCATCCTATCAGTGGTATGGTATACTCTATTAGCTACCTATATGGACTACAAGGTATAAATCCCATTAACAGAATATGTATATCATCTGTTTATTATTTCAATGGATATGGCATCTCTTGCCCAAATTGCAACTTCCTAATGATTACTGCATTTTTATGAGTCAAATACTGCAAGAAGAATGTACAATATAAATATATTACAACAAGATCTATATGGAATAACTTACTCGCCCAGAACTCCAGCTGTCCGCCTCAGACCAACGGGATTGTGGACTTGGAGATGGAATCCATCGGCCACTGATGCATCAACCAGTAAATTATCCTGATGTCAGAATTGTATGGAAACATAAATTTAAACTAGCACCATGAATGAGAAAGCTGCATCGACGTAAAATGTGGTTATAGTTACAAACAACAGACTCAAATCAAAGAATTAACCACAAAGAAATATATGAAATTCACATTGAAATGAAGGCCATTCTGATATAAGATTTTATCCGAAAGAAACAGTACAAATGTTGGAGACCCCTCTAAAATTAACCAACAACATACAGTAAATGGAGTAGTAAAGAAAATTAAATAAGCTAAAATGAGCTTCCTTATCTCTCAGCAAAACAGTCAGAATATCACAAACAGTCATAAATCATAATCATCTGGTAAATTTGCAGAGACAGAATAATCATAATTTTGTTACACCACATGTGATGAAAAAAGTGCATTTAAATGCATACGAGAATATCAGGCTTCCAAAATTTTCCTACATATCAAAGTTTAATTTAATTTAATGTCTAACTACAAATTCAGATCATTTTGAAGCTCCATACATAATCATAGCCATCTTTAATTCTTTATTTTGTCCCCTTCCAGTAAGTGAGTGATCGTCATGGAATCATGCAATGCAAAATTAAATATATCTGTACTCATCACTTCAAGTAAAAAATTCAGTAACCTGTTCCCTGGAGTACTTTGGAGACTTGAGGCCCGTAAATTCTCCCAGTTCCTAGGCCTACATATGTAATTCCGGTATGCCACATAAGTTTTTCCATTGCATCTCCAGTCCTTTATAACACAATCATGGAAACGTCAAAATGCGTAGAAACTCACTCCATAAGTCAAAAAGTAATAACGAAGTGCCACGCTAGACAAAATTATTAAAATTAAAAGAACAAAAAAAAAAGAAGCAAATGCAGCACTCAACGTAATTAAATATTGTTTACACCGAGTGATCTGAGAAAGACACCATAGAGACAAAACTAAGGAAAAGAAAGTCGCACATTAAGAACAAGATCAACGCATCTATCAAGAGAATTTAGCTACATCGTAAAATTATGCGAATCAATAATCTTATAATCCAAAAGTCAAAATTGCAAAAACACTGAGCCAAAGTACACAACAGTCATCGAGAAAGAAATTGCAAATCTAGCACGATTGATCTGAAAAAGAAACTCGAGAGGAACAGAACTAAGAAGAAAGCAATGCATATTAAAAGAAGTAAAGAACCAATCATAAAAATGAGATCAGCATGGTAATTAGAAAGAGAATTTAGCTAGGAACACTGCAACGATCTCAATTTTCATATTCTGACGATAAAATCCCTAAACATATAGATAACTGCGCGTGTTCGAAATGGAGCATACTCGGCGGCGGAGAACTCCGGCCTCGGCCTTTCGATGAAGGAGGAGGCGCCGAATGCCGATGTACTCGGGATCGCCGTCGGCGATGGCAGGCTGCAGCAAGCAGCAGAAAAGCTCTGGATCTGAACTCTTCTGGATGTTGTCGTCGTTTTTGTTGTTGTTGTTGTTGTGATGGTGGTCGTTTTGTTTCGGTTGTGGTTCGCCGTCGTTGACGGCGGCAACGCTGTGCTCCGCCATCGTGTCCTATGAAGCGTTCATCGGAGAGCGGTGGTCTAGCCCGGTACTCCGGCGAACTTCCCGACGGTTAAGCCGTGAAGGTTCGATTCGAATGAGAAAGAGAGAGAGCTCGAACTTAAATGAAGACCTTACCAATCGGTGGAGAAATCGGGGTAAATATTTTGGATACATGAATAGGGGAAAATTAATAACAATTAAAAGACGAAAAAAAAAATGGAAAAGCGAATTCTATGCTTCTATATTACATATATATTAATTTTTTAATGTATACATATGTGCATATAATAAGTATATATATATATATATATATATATATATATATATGAATCAATATATTAATAATATATCGTTTGATATTTAATTTTAATAAAAATATTAATTATTAATTTTTTATAAAATTGTATATAAAAAATAAAATAAAATATTTTATTAACATTAATCTTTTGAATTAATTTTTTTTGGTGTGTGCACAAAAGTATATTCTCCATGGGATTACTAAATATTAATTTTTTTTAAGTAGAGATTATTATAGATTTTATTTTTTAAGAAATGTTTTCACAACTATTAAATTTTAAATATAGAAAAATGATAAATTTTATTAGGAAAGAAATTTTTTATTATACTTTTATTATATATATATATATAATAAATACTTACTTGTATAATAAAATTTATTTATTTTTGGATGTTTAAAAAATAATTCGAAATATGATGTTAATATTCTGTTACAAAGAATAATAGAATAATATTATAAACCTTATATTGTTATGTTATAAAATAATATAAAATTAATAATAATAATTAAAAACATACAATACACAAAAGAAAAACAAATAAGTTGATGATCCATACAAAATAAACAAATAGGAATTTACTACTTTTAAAATATTTTTTAAGGAGAAACTTACATTTGTAGAGTTTATTCTTGATTTTCTATGTGTGTGAAATTTCGAAAAATTGCTAAATTTTATTTAGTTTTGAGCATGCTTGTTTATTTTTCTTGTGCTTATATTATGCATTATTGTAATTTTTGTTATTCAGTACTCTATATTTTGTAAATACTACTAGACATTTTTAATTTATAATCTTTTAAAAAAGATGACAAGCAAATTTCGAACCAAGAAATTAGAGAAAAGTATAAGCAAATTGACAAAAGAAAAAAGTAACAAGCAAAATAGTATAGTATAGTATTCAGTTAAGTAACCAATACAACCCTTTATTTTTATTTTTTTACAAGATTCAAAACCAACAATTTAGAATAGGGACGACAAAAAAATTAATTAAGAGGTTATCTTTTCATAAATTGTCAAGGACTTTTATATTAGAAATTAAATTAAAAAAATTGAAATTATTGAGTTATCACACCTAAAATAATCATTAAAAAATATTGAGAAAAGTTAATTCATGATAATCTAATAAATTCTTAAGTTTAAAATAAATTTTAAAATAAGAAAGATTTTTAAACAAAAGAATGAGATCTTATTGTTTTTAATTTTTTAAAAATAATTTTCAGATTTTTGGTATAAAATATCATTTATTAAATTATCATTATTAATTTTATATAATCTTTCTTTTTAATTGATAATAGAGTTAATTCAATTTATTTTTTAAACATTTAATAAAGAATGCAACTATCCAACTCATCCCAATTTAATAATAATTTATTGATAGTCTCAATAAATTAGGGATAGTCAACGGTTGGTTTCAGACAAAGTAAGGTGAATGAAAATTGAAATGGTAAGTGGGATTAGGATTTCTCACAAAAGCTTTGTCTTACTACTAGCAGCATTTGTTGTTAAGTTAGACAAGGTTGGTCATTTATTGCTTTATGTATGACTTGATTTTTTATAAATTAAATGTTTTATCTATGGTTGTTTTATACTTCACCATTAAGTCTTATGACAAAATAAAAATCCTAATCAATAAATTTATATTTTAATATAGATTCATATATTCAATAAATAAATGAATATATATATATATATATATATATATATATATATATATATAATACTTACTTCGAAGATGTACAATCTTTAATTATGTATTTTGAACTAATATTTTAAAATATTAAAATTATTATTCAGTTTATATTCAATATTATTTTAATGAATTATTATTTGCAAACATATGATTTATCATAAATTAATATAATAGTTATGTTACCAATCTTAAAGTTATCTTAACAAAAAAAATACAAATTGATCATAATTTTGATTTAGATTTTAATTTAAGCCTATAAAATCAGTCTGATACGAAGATAAAGACTCCAATTCATTGTATTTAAAATCCGCTTAATACTTTTGACCATTAATCTATGTAAGAAAGTTTTGTTGTTCTTATTATAATTTTTTATAATAAAATTTTCGCGCTCATTTTTTTTCTACCTCTTTCTATTATATCGCTCATTTTATTAATTTTTTTTTTCTGTCCTTCTTTCATAAAAAGTTTTCAAAATGCAATTTGCATATTTAAAACTTATTTAGAATATTAGGGGTTATTGTATTAACATGTCTAATATAGGCATTGCCTTGAAAATAATTCATTGGGTATCTTTCCTTCCTTTGATCCAACTCATTTGCCCATTTTAGGAAGTCCATTTCCTTTCTCTCAGTGACATGGACTTGAAAACTTATACAGTAAAAAATTCTTAGCAAGATCCTAGTTTAAGTCAACTATGTCACTAGTTATCATGAATAATGATTTAATAATTAATTTCTCACATCTCAATGAATTGTGTTGTCAAAATAATTATTTTAAAATTTGCGTATACTAATTTTTACTCGTTCTGTATCTTTATTTGTAAGATTTTTGAAGAAATATTTAATGTTTTATATTATAAGATTTTTTTTATATTTATTTATTTGTTCATCATTAATAAAAGATTTAATAACTCTGGAGTGACATGGTTAATATTTTATATAATATTAGAATTTGGCTTTAAATAGGTTTGAAATTGGAATGATATCATTTTTTTTATAGAAAATCAATAATCAATTAATTTTAACTACTTTTTCAATTTGTATAATTTGGTAAGAAAGATCTTCTAAATAAGAGTAAAGATAGATATATTAAGATTTACAGTTTAAAATTTAAATATAATTTAAATTAATTAAATTTAAACAATGATATTTGAGAAAAATATAAAAAATAGAATCGGGCTTAATGTAAAAAATTTCAGGTATCTTAATGAAAAATAAAATAATTTCTAAAACCAATCATATTCAAAAGTAAAGATTCAAATTTATTGTATTTAAAATCCACTTAGTTCTTTTGGTGGCTAACACATGTAAGGAAGTTTTCTTGATGGTTATTTGAAAGAGTTGTGTTATTCTTACTATAATATTTTATAATAATTTCATAACCTCCTAGTCCATATCTTGTTGGCTTATTCCTCAGTTTAACTCATTGTTCCATTTTAAGGAAGTCCTTTTCGTTTCTCTCACTAACGTGAATTTAGAATTTTATACATCTTGTTTCAAGTTTATTATGTCATGTGTTATGATAAATAATTATTTTTTAGTCTAGATTATAATGCATAGGTATCTTTCACATAAGGTAATCCTTATAATCGAAGAGCATCCACATTATGGAGGAATTGTTCTAGTAAAGTTTTTTTTTTTCATACACAGGATTTTAACCCGAAATCTTACTTAAGGAGAATCAAACATATGCTATTTGAATCAATCTTTATTAATGAATAATATTTAATAATTAATAGATCAAATCTTAATAAATTATTCCCTCAAAATAATTATTTTTAAATTTATTGATACTAATCTTATACTCTTTCCATTTTGTTTCTATTTTTAAGACCTTTGAATAAAATTTTAATGATTGTTAATAAATTTTTTATTTTTTCATATTTATCTATGATTAATCAAATATTTAACGACTTTAAAAAGGTGAAATTTCGCTTTGATTTTGTATGAATATAATATTTTTAAAAATAAATAAATCAACTAATTTTAACTATTTTTCTCAATTTGTGTGATTTTGTAAGAAAAATCTTATATATAGGAGTAAATAATAAAAATACACTAAAATTTAAATTTTAAAATTTAAGTAAAAACTAAATTTAAATTAATTAAATTTAAGTAATAGTATTTAAAATAATAAAAATTATAAATAAATAAAATCAGATTCAATCTAAGAAAATTATGACTTAATGAAAAATAAAATAACTTCTAAAATTAATCTCACGCAAAAAATAAAGACTCAAATTCATTAATTGTAATAATAAAATATTAATTAAATTTATATTATTTAAAAAATTTGTGATATTGAGTTCTTGATCTTTATTCATAAATCTTCTCATAATATCCAGTTTATCTTAAATATCCTCAAAATGTAAGATTATCTAGAACACAATATTATGATGATAAAGATTAGGTCTTAATTCTTAACTACTTTTCCATTTTCTTTTTTAAAGAAACCTGTTACATGGATAACACTGGTTATTGCTAGACTGAGTTGGATGGGTCTGGATTTTCTCAGGCGGTTCAACCTCTCCCAACAAAATTCATATTAGATATATATCCAATTATTAAAAACAGTCAAAATATCTTTATAATTGATCAATATTGTATCTCACAATGATCAATATAAAGTCTGCATTATTCAATGTGTTTCACGAGTAGGATTGGGAAAAGGTTGGAAAGAATCCAAAATTTGAGTTAGGGTAACATATTGTGGATTCATGTGTTAACAAAATAATGGACAACTGTAAGTTTTTCACATATATACTTATTTAAAAAAAAAATTAATATATAATATTTCAAATTTAGACCCTTGCTACAGAAGATAATTTTTTTTCAATATTTAAAGTTTCATTTTTAACTTTACAATACTTTTTTTTTTGCAAGCTAGTATTTGCCATTGACATATAACATTTGGAGGCATCCCAAAGTAACAATTGACAAAGTGAACTCCACTCAACCTTACAACCTGAACTTCAAATTAAAAATTTACTTTGGAAATATTATCTCCAAATATCTACATATCAAATTCAATTTTAAATATTTGTTAATAATTTACATTTTTTTCATGTCTTAAATATTAGTTTATTAAATTCATTTATAAGAATGTTATTATCTTAAAAGTATGATAGAAGTAGTGTAACTGCAATTGTACATAGAAGTATGAAAACAAATGCTGACAACCTTCACAAATCAAATGGAGAAATCACATCAGATTTAAATACTGAAAATAAAGGAGGCAGATTCAAAACTCAAGTCTCGTGAAAGACACCTTCAAAAGTAAGTATATTTGATTGATAACATATTCAAAGTCATTTGACTTTCTGATTTCTCATCTTTTACGTGTTTGATTAGAAGCTTTAGCATAAAATAAGAAATTATCTCTCGGATGGACGAATAACTAGAATATCGTGTTCTCATCTTGTATAAAGAAATCCAACAAACAAACACTTGTGCATACTGAGTACTGCAAGCTTTTTCCACTTGATTGGAAATATCATCTCTGATTCTCTAAACCAAAGCAGCAGCATCTTGTGTTGTTTTCCAAGTTTTCCCAATATTAATGTAGTTTGTACAGTTTGTACCTTCTTCAAGGTTAAGAAACTAAAATTTATTCAGTGTTTGCTAGAAAAATCTTTTTTTTTCCTGTTGCCCTTCCTACCAATATGAAAGCTGTGTTATCCAGGTGGTGGGGAAGTATGCTGAGTTATGAACATTGGGCTCATAGTTGACCTTTATTAACATGCTGCCTGTAGCTATTCTATTTTAGCCGATCACATGACCAAAAAGGAATACATAATACTTCTCATGTAGCTTGTGTGGGTAGTACAATGGTCTGTCCTCAATTTGGGAACTACTGAACCTATTTTCTCTCTTATTCTTTCACTTCATTTTACAGATAAGTTCAAAGAGCTTTATTTTGTTCGCTAATAAGTTATAGAGGAGTTGGGAGTGTCGTTGGGTTTTAGATGTTCTGCAAATTGAACTTGGAGGATGCAACCAGTTGCTATGGAATCAGACTTCTAGTTCTTGAGCTTGGCTTCAGAGCACGGCAGAGTTGGATAACTAAGAACAGTGGCTTCATCTAGTCCTAACAGCATGAAACTAGACGACAAACACTGCCAAAGTCTTACAAACAGTCTTCAACTCTTCATGATGAACTTAAACCGATGTTTTATAGGGAGCCGCATGAATAACAGGTGAGGAGGTTCAAAATTTGTAAATGCTTGTTAAAGACCAGCAAATATAATCTTGGCCATATGTTTCTAAAGCTTTTAAACTTTGTGCTGCTTATTTATAAGCAACTAACGGAAAATAAATACTCTATCCACTTATGTAGATATAACTTCAATAACAATACAAAATTGACAAAGGTTACTCCATTCTTGCATTTATTTATTGTTTTAAATTAACAAGAACAAACATGAAAATAAAATAATTTACTAGTTTCATCACAGTAAAATTGATCAAAAATAAATACAAAAAAATCTATAACAGTCCCTCCTGCCCCTCAAAAAGATAAAAGACCGTTTTGCAGCAAACCCAAGTTTTCATCTTTGTCATCAGACCTTAATGTCCCGCCATAAGCTTCCTAAAGGTATGTACTGGTTTGGTGAAATATGATTAGCTTTTGCATAATCATTCACCCAATTTTTATTAGCATAGTAACAAATATTGGAGGGTAATAATTAATAAATCAAGTGAAGAACACAACCAGATATGAGGCTAATCTAACTGTTAATTAGATCTATAATTTAGTTAATTGAATGAATGCTTTTAACAACATGTGGTTGGAAAATATTTCTACAATCAAAACAAAGTGTAAGCTTTTTGCTTTATTGGGTTTATGCACAAACTGATGATTCACGACGGGAATTGGATGAAAGAAAAGCAAGTAGCAAATTAGATTTGGGATTTCTAATAATTTTCTGCACTCCAAGATCATCTGCACAAGTTATGCAATATATCAAAGTACCTCAACTAAAATAAGGCAAGTGCATGTGAAATTGTGGAGCATAAGGACACGAAAAAACACCTTACAAAATTTTAGGAATAAAAACGGAAATGACTAGGAATATTGAATAGTCAACATATTGTAAAAACATGACTCACCATTTTAACAGGATTCTTAACTGATTTTTTACAGTAATCAACAGCATCAACTTTCCCACTCCAAAACCCTAAAAATCTTATCTAACATATAGAAGAAATAATAGCAATTATTACATACCTTGGCGAAAGCTCCCGGTCATGATGCCTCTCAAATTTGTGTGCAATGAAACAATGCAAAAAAAAAAAAAGCATAAGAAAATGGGTATGATATATTGTGTTGAATTAAAATAAAATAAACATCAACACTATGTATAGATAGGCGAAATCACGATCGAATTGAACATAAGAAACTCATTGATGAAGGAAGAGTCGTCGCATTATCAATTTCATCATTTTCAAAGAGGGTGCGGATGATTTGATAAGATATGAGATATGCATCCGCACTCTCTTTGAAAAAGATGGAATTTGGTAAGCAACTATTTCTGAATCATTCTTCAAGGGCAGAAGCATGTATTATAGTATCCACACCCAAATTGAATGCTTCATTTTGTGAACCTGAAGACTAATTTCTCAATTCGACGGCTAGGGTTAGAACTACGAAGAATAGAGAGAGAGATGGACTGTAGAGGGTTTAGGCGCTGGCCATCCTCATTTTAAGGTTTCCAGAGAGGTCGTAAATTGGGCTTTAAATTTGGCCCAAACTATTTATGCTCGTTTTTCTTCTTTTTTTTTCTGAAATTTATTTTTTTAAACTAATCCTCTCATTTATTTTTTCTAAACTAACGTATGGATAATTTGAAAAATAGAAAGAATATAAATATGAGAGAATAAAGAATAAAAAAAATAAGTTATTTAGATTGATAGAAATAGAAAAAAAATTTGTATTGTTTGAATAAGTGGAAAAAATTTATTATGATATAAATTTTAATTTATATAAATTAAAATTTAATTTTTATTAATATTTTAAAATTTAATAATTTAAAATAATAAAAAACAAAAGATAAATTTTCTAGTAAGGAAATATTTTCTGGGATTTTACGAAAATTAATTTCTTCTTTTCATATATAATAAATATAAATAATTAAAAAAATAAAATTCATTCAACTCCACAAAATAATTTTTTTCCATTTATTTTCCTCAATCTAAATATTGTGTTACTTCTTTCACATCCTTCAATACTGTAATGTCTACGTAAATACCATAGAATTCATGTGTATAATATTTCAACATCGTTATGTTTCTATTAAATATTTATTAATTGTAAATGTTTATGCTCAAAGTTAATATTATTCTCAAAAATTAACATGTTCCGAAAGGTTGACATAAGCTCTAACAAATGTAATGTATAGACAATAACGCATAACAAGACAACTGCATATGGACATTGTTTTTTAATTAATTAGATATTTGAATAATTGGATCAAAAGAAATTAACTTCCTAACATTGATATTCATTTCATCCAACTCATCAATTAACTCTTGACGCTTGACTTCATTAAAGTTATCTCCAACCATATTTGTATTCAGATCGATAATATCGATAAAATTATTTTTATCATTTTAATATTACCTGACATATGAAAAAATAAAGTTATCTAAATTATATTTATTACACACAAAATAAACTACAACAAAAAAAATGGACTAATTGTAATTTAAAAAAACTATCATTCTAAATCTAAAATTAATTTAAATAAATAAAAAAATATAAAAATTAATCAAAATTTTATCTCAATTTAAAAAGAAGTCATATAATAAGTACGGCTAATATAAATAATGAGTAATGGTCATTACTCATAAATCATATTATTAAACCATAATTTGTTTTTGGTTCATATACTAGACATTATATGAATCATCATTTTTATTTTGTGGGTCACATTCTAATAACATATTTGACTTTTTTAATAAATTATTATTTTAAATTTTTGCACCTATTACAAATGATTAAACTAACATCAATAAAGGAACTTAATCACTTGCTTATAAATGGGTGTTAAAAAACTAAGTTTCAAAAATAAAATCGAAAAATAAATGAATGTTAAAAAATTCACAAATCGTTTTCTATACATTAGGTTTAACAAAGTTGCCTTAAAGAGCACTGTTTATGTATCATCAAACCATCATCCATAAAAAATGAACAAAAAATAGATGATGACTTAAAAGTTAAAAATAAATCAATATTAATAAGAAAATGGATTGAAGGAGGCAAAAATCATACTAAATATTCTCCAAGGTTGTGATATTGCAGTTTGTTAAAGATGAAAATTGTATCAAATTACACATTAAAAAGAAAACAAAATTTTTATACTTTGTATATAAAAACATAAATAAAAGGCAGAATGGTCCATATCATTTTTCATTCCAACTTTTCTATCATTTTTACAATTCATTAAGTAGGAACAATTAAAAATAGATCTCATAAAAAAAATTTCCATCTAAATAAAACAAAACACATCAAACAGCATCAACATTTATTATTCATGTTTTTTTCTTGCTTAGACTTCCCTTCAACTTAATTTTCACACGTCCAAACAAAGGATTAGTTCGATAGTTCACATACTTCTTTCAACATTTTCTTCAGTTTGCAACTTTAGCTTGGAGTGCTCTTCTCCCCCTTTGTCTCCCTTTGATCATAAGTACTGGTAAGTTTTTTATATGTTTTATGATTTTCAGAACAATAATATTTAAATTACAAAATCTTGACTATGAAAAATATATTAAATGCTTTTGAAAATAAAGTTTTAGAATAGATATTTGTAACTTCTAAAATGAAGAATTCAAAAATATTTAATAGTGTTCCAAAATTTAAATTACAAAATGTGTTATGGTTTTAAAATTTAGATTTTGAAAGTGAGTTGTTATATTAGACATTAACATTTGTGTAAATCCATATTTTTTATAAGAATATATTGAATTAAAAATCTATATTAAAATTAATGTAAATTTACTTTTGGCATAAATAATTTTAAATATAACATAAAATTGTGCCAAGGTATTAGAAATTAAGTGGTTGTTTTTAAGAGAGCTATGCAATGTTAAGAAAGTGGAAGAGATTGAGAAATTTTCACAATATACGCTTCATGCTTCAAAATTTCACTTGAGGGTCTTTGATGCACCCATCAATCCTAATGTTGAAATTTATCTGAGCCTTTGCACAAAGAAGGAACACTAACAAGCTTAAAGAAAACCAGCTAATTTTGAGAATACGATACAATGGTAATCACCTTGCTATAATTGTTAAAAACGTTGAGCCTTGAGTAAAAGGGTTTACAAATGTACATGCTTTAATGGAGAAAACTTCAGCAACAGCTAAGAGAAATGCAAAACTCTGCAATAATATTATATCTCTATTTATTTTTTTTTACACAATTACATAAAAGACGTGTAGAGATGAGGTAATTATATGGCACGCCAACCTAATATGGAAAAATGCAATTAACATTTTTTTGTAAATATTAAAAAAAAGTAAGTTAATATATTCTTGAAAGAAACAGAATTTAGGGGGAATAACAGTTAAAGAGTCAATGACAAACTTTCAAGAATATTTTGCCGCAAATGTTAGAGTAAAACACTACAATTCAGTGAAATCAACCCTTCGAAGAGGATGCCACTAATACATTCCAAACAAAAGCTCAAGCATATTAGTGTAGATTATTTAAATGTTTATATATTTAAATTTAAATTTAAATAAATACAAAATTAAGAAAAAATTTACAATCATCTTCAATATGGGAAGTACGATTAATTTGATAATATAATTTCATTAAATAGAATAATAAATTTTTTATCTTATCATTATCTTCATCTAAATTAATAATCACAACAGGATTAAAGGTACAGGAACAATTTTTTTATTTTTTAATTTAAAAATTTAAAAATTTTAATTTTAATTTTTTAAATATTAATATAAAAATAAATTAATTTATTCTATTTTATTGTAAATTAGAAAAAAAATATTAATTAAAATAAATAAATTTTTTAAAAATAATAAAAATTATTATTATTATTATAACCGTGATAGTAAGATTGATGATAATAATGATAACATGCCGACAATGATGATGATGGTTATTTGTACGATAATAATGATGGTGAAAAATGATAAAAATAGTATAAATTGTTATAATGATGAGATAGTTGTAGTAATAATGATTATAATTTAAAAAATATTATATAATTATATAATTTTTTTATTTTATATATTATTTAATAATGAATATATAAAATTATTATATGTTATTATTATAATATCTTTATATTATTAAATATTTATTTAAAATAAAATAATATATATTATAAATTAAATATAATTTATATATTAAATAATATTATTTATTTTACTACAAATTCATAAAAATAGGCAAATAAATAATTTTTAATTAAAAAATAACAAAAAGTTAAATTCTCTTAAAATAATAAAAAACTTATTATTATTATTATTATTATTATAGTTGCTACAGTAATTATAAAGGTAAAAATATAGTGATGGTAGTAATAATATAAAAAATATTATATAATTTTTATTATATCATTTAAAAATCAATATATAAGATAAATAATTTTATATGTTGTTATTATAATATTTTTATATTATTCAGTTTTTATTTATACATAATGATATTATATTATAATTAATTAAATAATGTAAAATTATATTATAATAAATCAAATTTATATATCAAATAATATTATTTATTTTATTATTAATTAAAAATAGATAAATAAAAATATAATTTAAAAAATAAAAAACTAGATTATTTCAAAATAATATTAATTAAAAATTATTATTATTATTATTAATGATAATGATAATAATAAAAATAATAGTTAACAATAATAATAATGATAATTATGATGGTGAGAATAATGATAGTAATAGGAATGATGGAAATTTATACCAGTAACATTTAAAATGATGGTATAATTTGATAAAATTAAGAATGAAAATATTTTAAAATTAAAAAAAATAATTAAAAAATATTTTTTTCATAATTGAATTAAACCTCTTTATTTTTAAAATTGATTTAAAAATTAAAAAACTAAAGCTTGCGAAGTTATTTTAGTTTTTTATTTTTAATTTTATTATTCGTATTTTTTTCTATATACTACTCTAATGTTTTCTCACTTCCACTTTGACTTCAGAAACAATTTCTCAAATTTGTTTTACAGAATAGTTTTCAAAAACTAAATTAAAAAGAAAATTAAACCATTTCTAAAATAAGTAAATTTTTATTTTAGAGGCAAATTGTGATATAATCTATCACATACTAATATGACCAAGTGTAAACTTTTCAAGAACTAACAGCAGTTTATTTGATTAAATTTGGTTTAAAATACAGTCAGTTTAATTTTAAATTTTGATAAAATTATTATTTGAAAAGAATGACATTTGAACGATAATTTGAAAAATTGACAATTTTGTTTGGTTAACATAAAATAGATATAATTAGTATCGCCCATAATCAATTCTGCCTAATTGAAAAGTTAAAACTTCTTACTTCTCTCAATCAATTGCACCCATCGCAAAACATATATTGGAATCAAATAAAGGTAGCCAAACAAAATGTGTTATTGTAGAAATTGATTTCAATGAGCACAGATTTTACCGCAAGACCAGACACTATCTTGGTATGAAAGCTAAATTACATAATCAGTTCTCTTGATTTGCGGACAGGATGGACACTTCGGAATTTAATCCTAAAGCACAAAGTCAAATTTGTTGGAAAAGACATATGTACTGATGGTTAGCCTATTCTTCAATCTTCATGGTTTCTTTGCTACAGAATTTGTACACAATAACAAGATAGCAGTTCAACATTACTATAAACAACGAAGTGAGAACAAGACGTTCGCCATTCCTTTAGCCTCGAAATAAGTAACCACGTGTTTCTAGTTTGCTGCATTGACGACCTGAACATACGCGAAAACCAGAATATCAACAATCTTTTATAAAATACAAATTATCAAAAAGTCAGGCAAATGGCACAATAAAGCCTTCCTTGTATGGAAATTGGGATTGCATAGTGTAACCTCACCATAGCATCACAATAAAGAATTGACAATTTAATATTCTATAATGAACCAAATTAACTGACTTAATTTGGGTTAATTAGATCTGCAACTGTTAGTGGTTTGCTTATACGGGACATTAATATATGTAGTTTGTATATGAAATGATTGAACAGCTAAACATAAAGTACTATAGTAAAATTTTGACAAATCTCATTCCCAATCCCCACCTGATCTCTTTTCTCATTTATTCTGATATACTTCCTATTCAAAACGAAATCGTCCAGACTCAAACACCTATGTTACCCCCATCCCGATTAGTGTTATATCATGAGTTACATTAGGGGGAATATCATTAGTTACATTAGTGCTATATTATTACTTTATAGAGACAAAATACTATGAGATACGGGCCCTACACTGACGTTCAAATTACATAAACATTTCAATTACAGGCATTACCTTCATTTCCACTTTCCCTGAAGACGAACATATTTTAAGACTTTTAACACTAAAGCAAATATCACTAGTTTCGTTTAGCTGCAACAGTTCGCTGAACAGTTGAAACACCATCCACAAATTTTGTCCGGAAAAGAACATTTGCATTGTTGAACATGCCTTCCTTCAGTGAAACCACAATAAACTGCAAAAAATGGAACAAAAGAAATGAGATTATTCAACTTAATGGGTGCTGAAGTGTCACTTGCAGGAATTTGAAAATAATCTTAAAGAAAATGAATTTAATAGTAAAACCAAAAAGAAAATCATACAGCAATTAAGCCTTTTTCTTGCTTGGTAGGTTCAACTACATGGATTAAACTACACCATAATGTTCTATTTGTGAATCATGTAGACAGACAGACCAAAACGAAAATTATAACTGAATCCGCATGCTCAAACATGACAAAATGACATTTGTTTTTCTTATAATCTTTTTGACAACCTGCAGTAACAGTTCAACGGCTATTATTTTTTTGTAATTGGGAAGAAAAGATTGCAAGAAATCTAAGAAACCACACAAACGCCAACAGTTATCCTCTACCTGAGAGTGTGGGAAGTGAGCCTTTATCATTCTCCCTATGTTTTGTGTGTGGCTCAAATCAAGAGCAGCATCAACCTGCAAGAATTACACAATTAACATTTGGCCCAACTATATAATCATTGCTTGTAACGTATAAAAGACAGTAGCCCGAGTAAAATGATAGTGAAATAAGAAAGTCAATATAAATTACCAAAATAGTGCATGTACTCATGTACAAGTTTTATATACAAGAGGCTAACAAGCCAAAAAACCTGTTATTCCTGAAACAAATTGACATTCCATCACTCCTACGCCCTCAAACTTCAATACAATTTCCAGACCCTCCATCCTATCAAAATATACTCTTCGACAAATGCTCAACCAGTGATATATCATTGTTCATGGTATTCAAGATAATAAATAGTTTACTGGATTTATAATTAGTGAGACTAATGCACAAAAGCTTTTTACTGATGAATACAATGCCAGCCAAATTTTTGGCAATATTTAATTTGTAACAGATGACAATTTAATCAGAAGACCATTTTCTATTGGATTGGATGATTAATCAAATAAGACAAATTATAAAGTAGTTCAAGGAGGCCTATTAATTAACAACAATAAATTTATCAAGTATGTTTATCCCGGCAATCCTATCAAATAAAAACAAACATTTACCAACTATATCTAACAACCTATCAGTCCTTCAAATAAATTCACTAATTTTATACTACAAGCCAGTTCCTCATCTAGTTTGACTTTTTTTCAACATATTCTACTTAGGACTTATTATCTCAATGAAAAAAAAAGAAACTACAATTCTGTATAAGCATATATTCATGTAATTCTCATCAGCATTTTCAAATAAGTAATGATGAGGAATAGGATAAATCACACTCGCTCAAATGAGGGATGTTCAAATTTCACTGATTTTATTGATGTTAAAATCAGACCAGTCATTAACTCGGTCAAAATATTGGATTTTCCAACTATCTCCTCCCCCTAGAGACGAAAATGTGTTGCTCTTTAGTCCATTTAAATGTGATTATGTGAACGAGCCTTTCAAGAGCAATTTTCTTCTATCTGCTACTTAGTCACTGAAAACTAATTTTGTAGACCCTTATTATTGATTTTGAAATTTTAGATTATTAATCCTCTAGGATTGGTTTTCTATTTCCTTAATGTCTCTTAGGATTACTTTCTATATTTTCTTAGCTTATCATGATTTAACATCCTAATTAATTAAGATTATTAAATTTATAATTAGTATAAATAAGGATTGTACTCTAGGTTCAATCTAACATATCAACATGTTGTAATATATAAAAGTTAATATCAATTGAGTTATGTTATTCCAACTATAATTTTCTACAACAATTTTACACCCACATCTTTCTCCATCTCATCACTAATCTTATCAACAGTTTTCTCTCTTCTTTTTCTATCTCTCTTATTTGTAAAAAAAAGTTATAAAATACAATTTTCCATACTAATTTAGTGTTTCAATCTCTTTTATTTCTAACTCCCTTATTACCTAAATCCCATAATTACATCATGGTATTAGTGCAGTACCTTCCTCCATGACCTGTCTCATCATTATTCTATTGCCAAGCTCCCTAAAATTTGGAATGCTACTTTATTTTCATGATTCTTCCCTCAAATTAACCATCTCTCCTACTATGTCAACACTCTGGAATCCTCTTATCATTCCTCTTCTAGCAAGTCCAACACTCTTCCAACCATGTTCTTCATTCCTGTAGCCTTATTCTCTATCTTAGCCACCGCTGTGCTTTTACTGATGTGTTTCACACAATTTTCTAACTATCACGTCCTCTTTCCAACAGTCCTTGGTTGTGTTCTTTATTCCAATCATCTTTATTGGTTTGTCCTACCTTCATGGCTCTTCTAACATGTCCTAACACTTTGGTTCTCTTCAAGTTTTGATTGATCTCTGTAAAGAACCTGGTATTTTATTTTGGAAATATAGGGAGTAACTCTCAAATTACAAAACACACTGTAAAACTTCAAGGGTCTGCACCTCCCAATGCCAAAAAGACCCTAAATTTCTCTCAGATGACAAGATATCCTTTCTCTTAACCTCTCCTATTATTTATAGGCAAACTGCCCTAATTCCTCTCTATCTCTCAACCCAACTGACAGAAATTAGCAACTAGCCTAACTAATTATTGATTGTAAGACAACCCTAACTAACAACTAATGGAGATCTAACAATCTCCTTTGTCATACTCTTTTCCAATGATTCAATTAGTTTTCAGCCACCACTGTCAACCTCCTACTGCCATGTCATCATTCCAGCAGTTTAAGACTTCCATTTTTTCATCCATGACATTTCCTAGTGTTTTTCATCACTATGGTTCATTTTTTTTTCTTTTTGTTGACCCATAACCTCCTCTACCCAGATATACCCCTGTAAGTATAAACCATGCAAGCATTGTAAGATTGACAGCATCCTAACCCCAAGATTTTATCTGAAGTATTGGGCTATCAGCTAGCAATATAACTGTCCAAGAGACATAAGCCTGGCCTCACAGCTTTCCCAAAAAGATTAGCCCAATCCCTAGATATCCTAAAACATCATCCCAATCCCTCCATTCCACAATCTCAAGTTATATGATTTAATTTTTTTAAAAAGGACTTATTTGAAATAGGCTTAAAGTTTAGTAAGCTTTAGCCTGAGGAGAAGTGTTAGAATATGTGAAAATATCCAAAAATAATTGATCATATATGAGATTATCCTTTAAGATTAATTTTCCTATTATCTCTTGGATTAGTTTCAATATTTCCTTATCTTATGATTTATTTTCCTAATTAGTTAGGATTATAATTGTTGAGAATTAAGCTCGTGTTGGCCCTCCCTTTACACAATGTGGAACTTGCAATACACCCCCGCATGATCAGGACCAAACATTTAAGCATGAAATTTGCAGGTCTGGATATCTCCATGTGGCGGCCCATTAACAGATTAGGAAGATACCCTCTAATACCATGTTGAAAATTAAGTTTGGATCCAACTCAACCTCAAAAGCTAACTCATGGGGTGAGGGTTGCACTTGGTACCTAAACTCATGTTAACTTTCCCTTTACACAATGTGGTACTTGTAATAATAATTATTAATATAAATAAAGGTTAGTGCTCTAGATTTTATGGAACATAACAACACATTGTAATACATCTCAATATCAATTTAGTGTTTCAATCTCTTATCTCTCTTCCTCTGTCAATACCTAGAACCCCATAATTCCAACATGTTCAAAACTTCATTTCACCTTCTAAAGTCTCCAAAAATTTGATAGTATGGATGTCCAAGACTAGTCATTGATTAAGCTGATTTGCAGAGAGCAAAAACCTATTCTTGAGGCTTGTTCACAATTGCTCACTGCTACTGGGCGCCAGGAGGTTCAGTCACATTAAAATGGATTAAAGCATAGCACAATTTCATTTCACAAGGAGTGTAATTTTTCAAAACAGAGGAGGGTAATTAACTTACACATCTTTTTCAAGAGAGGGGAGTCTATTTTACCATAAAAATATTACTAATGGACCCCACACTGCAGCAATATAGTAATGGTTTAATGACATAAACAAAACATTTCCTAAATTTTCAAGTATATACCAATTGCATAGTGTTTTAAAATAGGTGGGAGAATATTGCTAATCTTTAGATAATTACACCCAAATGGCACCTATGAAATTGACAAATCAACTTATATTCCAACTGGTGCAATATTAACACAGGGAAGGACCAGCAGTACAGGATTATACAGAAAATATAAGCATGTAAACAAGCATACTGTCAAAGAAAGGGGAGAACAAATATAGAATAATTATAAATATAAGTTAAAGTTAAATAATTAGACATATACAAAATGCATGAAGTAACAATTAAAAATAGTTTGTTGGGGATAGCTTAAGTGCCATGCATCACCAATTCAGATCTGAAGGTTTTTAACAGCATTACATCTGGTGTATATAGAGGCAAACTTAGATGATTTCAGTGTTTCAGTCACCAATTCAATGCAGTCTCTTCTAAGTTCTAATTAGTACCACTACCAATTACTGTAATAATAAGATAAGTATGATTCTACAAAAAAAAGACAGAGACACTCATGTAACCCATACCTCATCAAGGATGTACAGCGGAGCAGGTTTGAACAAAAGCAGTGCCAGAATCAGAGAAAGTGCAAGCAGTGACCGCTGACCTCCACTTAATTCAGACAATGATTGTTTCCACACACTTCCAAATGCAACACGAACTTCAAGACCATCAAGAAAACTGCATCCTTCTGGAGGTTCTAACTTAGCCATTGTTCCCGGTAATAGTGTAGAAAAGATAGATCCAAAGTCACTAGATGAACAGAAAAAAAAATTATACTCAATCATTGTCAAATGAAAAAGAATAATAAAATATATAGTCATAAGTTACACTTTTAAGAATCTATTTTGCCAAAAGCAAATTAAGTGAAGACTCCTGAATGATGTTATATCTAACAGATTAACACACCCCTTTTACCCATGAATCCTTTAGACTTAAAGCATGAACAATGCACAAGGTCCACCTTAACCATACCATATTGAATAGTGATTCAGAAAATAGTAATCAGCCATAATCAACTGCTTCTATTTTTATTATGGCCTAATATTTTGAGCCACCTGTAATTATTTATTTGCCTGTATTAAAGGGATTATTTGTACATAAAATCCCTTTTGTTTAAGCCATTTATGTTTTTACCTGATAGGGATAGGAATTTCTTTCTTTCCTTTTTTAAGCTCCCAAAATTTGGGTAGAGCTTCTATCACTTATTCTCTGCCCTGTATTCCTATTATCCAGTGAGAGGAATGAAAATACCACTTCCCCCAAAATTCTACATACTGTTAATTTTTAACTTAGAAAGATGGATTAAGAGGCAAGGATCAACCTCTTGACCATTTGACCACAAAAGATATCATGTTAAGAACCAGCACAAACATCAAAAGTTGAAATTATTAAATGAAGGCTTATAAATGGCTTCATATCCAACAAACATAAATTGAGTGGATCAAATTACATTAAAATAAATAGCTCACTTATTCACTTTGATCCAAGTAACATTTAGTGTCTCCTTCTTCTTCTCATCTAGCTCTTCAATCACCTTCTTGATTTTAGACTTGTCATTCTAGGCCAAGAGAGAATAGATTAAGGACTTATGCAAGAAAATTAGCAAGTTGTTGAAATAGAATAAAAATCACCTCAATTATGTTTTTTTTAGACATCAAATCATTGTACTCGTCTTCTGCCTTCTCAAACATTGCCATTACTTTCTTGTTCACCCTTTTCTCAAGCCTTATGGGTGCAAAGCAATTAAAACAAAAATGTTACCATGATAAATGGGGAAATGTGATTGTATTTGAATACAAAATGATAATAATAGTGTTAGATTTTCAAAGCAACCCACCCAGATTGTTCAGCCTGAAGCTTCTCAAGTTCTTCCCTTGCTTTACTAGGATCACGGGAAGAAAAATCATAATCGGTCCCACTTCTACCAAACAACTGTTTTTCAGAAGCAATCCATGTATGCTTCTCTATTAATTTATCCACTCTCACAGAACAATCTTTTTGTTCCATCTCCATCCGTTTTACCTAGAATAATAGAATGAAGAGATTGTTCTACAGCACAAAATTGCATATGTATAGACAAGAACTGTTAATTCAAATATTACCTCATTTTCCATCCTCTTCCTTTCAAGACTACTCTCACTAATTTTATGTTCAAGCTTTTGCTGCTCTTTAATAATAGCACTGATTTCCTTGTCACATTCCTTCATTTTCAAGCGAACTGAATTCAGCTGTGACTGAACTTGATCAAGATTATTCCGTGCAGCAGCAACCTACACCCCAGAGGTTTGAGGACACAGTTCTTGCTCTAGAGACAGAGATCTAATCAAAATAATTATATATGCTTACCATGGATTTTTGTTCTTCTACTTCAGAGGCAAGATTTCTAATCAGCGTTCTCAATGATGCTAACTGGTCCTCAAGGGATGCTTGCTCCTGGATAACAGCTTCCATTTCCATTACAAGCCTCTCCTTCTCACTATCATGTCCCTAAGAACCAGCAAACAATGAATTAACTATCACTACAGTGATGATTTGATTATTTGGTTACATTTATTTTAGGTTATTATTAATGCTGAGCCCTAAAAGATCTAGAAATTGTATACCAATGTGTTTTTCTCCAACGAGAACCTGTAACCATATCCCCCACTCTTGACTTAAGATCAAGACTGCAATTTTTTTGGCTTAATCTAGTTTTTAGTCCTTCATTTTATATGCAATTTTCATTTTAGTCCCTACCTTTTTTTATGGTTTTAGTCCCTCATTTTATGAAAGTTGTTAATTTTGGTTCCTATTATTCAAATTTTTAATATTTTGTCTCAGAAAGTGTCAGGATGTATAATTTAGTTCCTGAATGTATTTATTTATGCATATTATGGTCTTGTAGGGACTACCTGGCTCCAAAAAATGTCATATATTTTCATTCCTGAATGTGCTAACTTTGTTCATATATTATTCACACTTTTGTGAAAAAATAACCAAAATATAACCAAGTTAATATCAAACTGTACACACCAACACCTTCTGGGACTAAAAGTACCAAGTTTCAAGAACTAAACTGTATATTCCCTTAAACAGCATCATCACTTAATAGACATTTTTAACAACAGGGATTAAAATCAACAACTATTGTAAAATGAGGGACCAAAACCATCAAAAAAGATGGGATGGACTAAACTTCATTATGCTTTTTCTCTTTTTTGCTTTCTAGTTAAAAATTGAACTCATGATCTATATCAGTAGTGTCCAATATGCTAGTTTACTTATTCAAAATTTAGTCTCTAAAACAGATGCAAAGGACTGGCAAAAAGAAGTATGGAAGTTCTATAAATTCGATTGTGCAGCTACTTTCAACAATTATGAGCAGCATTGTCAAATATTGTATAAAAGACATATGCAAGCCAATAGACAGTATACTCTAGCAATTGAGGACATGATGAGCATGAAAGCTACTTTCAACAATTGTCAAATATTGGCTCATCAAAAGCTTCGATTGCACCCTGGGGCACAATGGTAATATCAGATAGGACTTCACAGAAAACCCAACCTTTCATCCCAACATGATTTTGAAACATACTTGCAAAGTGGAGTTTTACAAGTACAACTAACCACTTGACCATCACCATAGGATTGGCAATTATCCAGTTGTTATAAATCAGCTAAACGAATTATGGTACAATTTAAAAATAATAAACTTCAAACATACCTTCAGATCTTTTAAAGATGACTGTACTTGGGATTTGATTAATTTTATCTTTTTCTCCAAGCCTTTTAGCCTACTCTCTCTATTTTTGTCATGTTCTTTGATTGATTTCTCCAGTGATGAAACAGTTTTGACAGAGTCATCATATAAAAGTTGTTTGTCCTTGACTGTAGATCTTGCTTCTTCAAGCTCTTGCTCAATCTTCTTCACTAATTCTCCAAGCTACAAAAAAAAATGAGATGGGGTGAACAGGAGCAGACAAGGAACTGAATAACATGGAGAAGAATAACACTACAAGCTACATGGAACGAAGGTGGAATTGCAGTATTTCTTTGTGAATCAATTTTGGACAGAGAAAGGAACCAAAACCTTATGATGTTCATTTTGCTCAGCTCTGTTCCGAAACAATGACAGATCATATGACTTGAGTTCTAATTGTGCTTTCAGATCTTTAAATTTTTTCTGAAGCGGAAGGAGCTTTGAGATCTGGATTTCAAGATACAAAGACAAAACAGAACTATAAGAACAAAATTAACTTGAAAGTTTGAGGTCATATACAAGAAATGGGCATAGAAAAATGACTAAGCTTCAAGATTATCAAAAGAAACAATGGCCAAAATAAATTAGTATAAAAAACCCCTAAATCAAAAGAAAATCACAATGCATGTTCAGATCCATACCTAAAAGCACCACTTTTTTTTGTATCTTTTTGTCAAATGAATTAAGACTGAAGAAATGTCTGTAGATCATTCTAACTTCTCCAAAGCATAATGTGAAACTAAAAGAATTTCACATACACAGGAATATGGCCAAAATACTCCTTATAAAGCTTGGACAGTCCTTCCTCTGAGAGTTTGCTTGAGGTTGTAGAGCCGGTCCATTTCTAATATGGTATCAAAGTCAATGGTTGAGTTGGGCCAAGGATTTGAAAACAGGATGTGATTTTCTTTCTCTAGGAGGATTTCTTTGTCCTTGGCTCCATTACATGTATCTTTCTCTACTCTAATGAACTACTTTTCTCATAAAAGAATGCATATAAACATTATATAGAAACTCTCTACTAATTATATTAAAGAGGTAATTTTCCATGCAATACGTGACAAATCTACCAGGCATCTTTTAACTTCAAGCAATTGACCCCCAACTCAAGTTAATTAGGCTTATCATTCCTTTCCGTTGATTTATAAATGCAGCAACAGACAAATAAAAAAAAAATCAGCAGATAAAAAAAATCAATATACAAATTTAACAATGTAAAATCCATATATTACTGCATTTTCTCAGTTTCCATATCATTCTGACAAAAGGGGTGTTCAGGGTCTACCTTTGCCTCAATCTCCGATAACCTTCTTTGATGCACTGAAAGTCTTGACTCAGCCTCGGTCAAAGCATGAAGTTGCCTCAAAAGATCACCACTGCCCCTGTTACAACAAACCCTTGTAACATATCAAGAAGTAATGAAGTATATTCAATTGCTTAAAATGTGGTCAGCTACAAGCATTTAATAACTAAGTCACTGCATCGCTTAGTAGAGAAGAGTACCACGTAAATTAAAATATATTAATTCAGCAAACTTGTCAAAAACTCAAAATATTCTGTGCTTTCTTGCCAGTCCATTGGACAGACAATAAGAGATATATGCACATAATGACAAAAACAAGATAGCACCATACTTCCGGCTTCCACCAGTCAGAAGACCACTTGGCTGAAATATATCTCCTTCAAGAGTGACACTTGTGGTGCGAATCTCCGGATTAAATGACACCTATTAGACGTCCAACAAAAATGCAAGTAAATTGAGCAAGATGATCATGTGCCAGATTAGACAAGTATAATTGCAAGAGCAACAAACAGATGAAGTCTCATATAGTGGAAACAAAAAGGACTCACCCAGTTATATAGAGACATTGTGTGACAGAATTCAAAAAGCATTTATATTTTACATAAGATACATGTACATTAAGAAAATTATATTATGTTAAAAAAACATTAAGAGCTGTGGATAGTCAGTAGCCAAATACTTCTTCATAGAAACAACCATCAAGCTATTAAGTTATGCATGATAAGTAAAGAAATGCATTAGGAAAAACACTATGCATATCCAGAGTGCAACATGTGGAAGACATAACATCAATAAAGGATTTATGCCACATAAAAATAGTAGTGTAACTCAGCAGAAAAAGGGTCATTGCTCATTACCTCCTTTGCAGCATCAATGGTTCTGCAAACAAAGGTTGAACCAAATACATATTCCATTGCATTCTAGGAACAAATATAAAATTTAGTTAGAATAGAGTGCAGTTTAAAATTCAATGAAAACCACAATCTAAGCATCAAAATTTCCAGACAACTGGTAGAGACATCCAGCAAGATAACATTCAAAATAAAATTGGAGAAGATTATTAAAACTTTCAATTGGCATGGAAAATGCTTTCAGTACCGGCAATTGCATTAGATACCACTGGATAAGAAAGATAAAAGTATGATCAATATGTTATTATAGATTGAAATTCAAGGAAGCAAACCTTCAATTCTTCTTCATAACCAACCAACGAAAGTGCTACTTCAGCATTCTCCTTGCCCACCTGAAATGAAAGTAACAAAAATCTTCATCAAAGTTAGTAAAGCAATCAAGACACTTAGATAGCAAAAGATAAGTAATTTAAAGATAAAAAAATGGCAGTGGCCAACCCGTTTAACTGCAGCTTGTTGAACTCTGGAGGGAACAATATGGGATTGTATTTTGTTCAAAGGTATAATTGTCACTCTTCTTCTAAGATCACCATTCTGTAGTAGTTGCTTTCCAGTATTTTCTGTGTCAACAACAACATTAAACAACTTTCCACCAGCAGTAACCTGAAAATGGCCATGTTCCAAGGCTTAACATAAGAATTTTCATTTATAAACTTGGATGCAAGTTATCAAGCTGTCCAACCTCTAGGGCAGTCATTGTGGACCTATCCTTTACTTTGATAAGTTTTGCAACAACACCTTTCACCTTTGACCTATCAAAGTTCTTGACAGGATCACAGTATGTAAATTCAACATTTGCCAAGTTTGCTGAAAGATTGCGTATTTCATCCTTCAGTTTTTGCACACAATCCATCTCAGCCGTACGCTCCTAAAAGTTATTTTACAGGAGAGCTTATTTGAATGAGACTTATAAACCTATCTACATTGGAAAGAAACTAGCAGAAGAGAAACCAATCTAACCTTTTGCAAAGCTTCCATCTCACCCTCTTTATAAGGAAGAGACTCCAATTCCTTTTTCACATTCTCCACATCTTTTTGCCTAGTGTTGAGTTCATTTTCTACAGCAATAGCTTCTTCACGTTTTGACCTTAATTGTTTTGTTTTCTCCGTCAGCTCCTTTTCACAATGGCTAATTTTGGCTTTCAACTGTTTCAATTCTGTTTCAGCACTCCCAACTGCTATCTTTGCATCACTTAGTTGATCCTCTAAGCATTTCTCCTCATTACCATTGCTCTTGCCGGCTAAAACACCCTGTCAACAATTTTGAGAAGCAAGATAAAGTAGACACTTCAATCTGAGAAATCCTACTGATAAACATCAGAGCCAGACAACAATAAGCCAGAGTATGCTTCTTTTACCTGGTATTCTTTTTCATGCTCCTCTAGACTCTTTGAGAGTTCATCAACTCTATTTTTCAGATCGGCTGCTCCCTCTTCAGCCTTTTTAACAGCAGAGGCTTTCTCTTCTACTGATTGCTTCAATTCTTCAATATTTTTAACAATCTTAAAACACAAAGGTTCAAAACGCAATTATCAGCCTCACAAAATAGAAATATTTTAAAACACTGATAATAATCTTGAAATTGAGCAAAGAATGAATCCAAAACACAACCAACTTACTTTTTCTTTGTTGACTTCTTCACTCCTCAAAGTATCTTCTTTATTGTTTAGTACGGACGTTTCCCTTACAAGATTCTGGGAAAGTGAATCTACCTTCTCTGACAGAGATTTCACTTCTCCACCCATGCTTGCTTCCTTTTCAGCAGTCAACTGAGCTATTTTGGTCTCCATTTCCTTTATTTCCACCTGAGTTGTCTTAGCAATGTCATCAATCTCAACTATCTTGGCTTTTACTTGTTCCACCTCAGAAGCAGCATTGTCTTTAATCCTCTCCGCTTGAACATACTCATAAGCAATACAAAATCTTCTCAGCCTATCCAAATCAGCATTTCCATTAGCCCATTGCATGTACTGTGTCTTTTCTTTCCTTAACTTCTCCAGAGCAGGCAGTATCTCCTGGTCAAGAAGCTTGTTAATCTCATCAACCTTACTCTGTTTCTTTTCAAGTGTTTTTAGAGCAGCCTCTTTCTTTGTCTCATACATTCTTGTCCCTGCAGCTTCCTCAAGCATGGACAAAATCTCTGGTGGTTTCATATTTAAAACCTTAGTGATGCGCCCTTGCATTATAAGGAAATGTGGATTATTAACATTTAGCTGCACTGAATGAAAAAGGTTCTGAACTTGACTAGGCTGTGCAAGCTTCCCATTGATCAAATACTTGTTCCTTCCCCCAACCACAATCTGCATTGTAGCCCAAGACATATCATAACAATATAAAATGAGAATTTTCACAGTTGGTCATTGATAACTAAATTTTGATTTTAAAATGTAATAGCCACTTAACTCATGATTAAAACAAAACAATCACTTAAATTTACAAAGGTAGAGACAGTAATCAATCCAAGCAACTTCTAAACTTAAACCCCAAAATTATTTATGGTTTATTTTAAATAATAATTTAATCTTTTTTATTTTAATTACTAATCCAAAACAATAAATAGTATCACAACAAAAAATTGCAGAGTTAATCATACATAACTTAATCCGTGATTAGTGACAAAAAATCAATTTAATCAACCATCAAACACAAATCTAATTTTCTCACGCTTTTAAGGCATGCATAGAAGTTGGGTTTCAAAGAAAAATAGGAGGGATAAATTATTAAAAGAAAATATTATATATAATATTTATAAAAATAAATAAAAGTTTAATGCATTAAGTCTATACTAATCTATTACCTAATTTCTTTGGTTTTCAAAAAAAAAATAATTATGAGAAAATGTTCAGTACAAATAATAAAAAAATATGTGTTCTCCCCTCTCTCTTCTAATTCAAAACTCTACTCTCAAACATACTCTTAATGTGCAGAAACAAATAAACCTGAAATTTAGAGAGAAAATCCAAAATAATATTTATAATAATATTTAAGAAAAGAAAACCTGTCTGGTTACTGTGATCTCTGAATGGTCTTCGTATCCAAGAGGGCTTCGACTTCTATCGGAATTGTCGAACACAATGGAGACTGTGGCTTTGGTGATACCTGCTTGGCCTTGCTTGTAGACGAGTTCCTGAAGATTGGAAGCCCTAACCTGCTGCAAGTTGGTGATGCCGAGCACGAAGCAAATCGAATCTAGAATGTTCGATTTGCCAGAACCGTTCAAACCGGTGATGGCGTTGAAGAAGGGGTCGAAGCCCGGAACGACGGTTCGGGTCGCGTAGGATTTGAAGCCTTCCAAGCAAATCTCCTTGATGTACATCTTGAGAGGGAAATGGATTGATTGGAAGCGGAGTAGGGGTTTTGGATGGAAATGGAATTCCAAAACGGCAGCGTTTCCTTGGTGTGTTTCCGAGCGTTGAGGCGAAGAATGAAGACGGAGAATTTGAATTTTGTGGTGGCTGGAGTGATTTTTGCCTTCTGGTGTGTCTGTGCGTTCAAGTTGACTCAATAAAGGCGGGAAATTTTCGCTAATTTCAAAACCACACTCAATTGTAAGGCTTCTGCCACGTTGGATGACAAGATCATTCACGTCGTTTTGAGGTTATTTTCATAAAATTGATCTTTTTCACGAAATTAATTTTTAATTATTAAATATTTTTAATTATATGTATAAATTAATTTGAATTATATATAAGTGTGTTTAGATAAATAATTAAAATTTAAAAAATTAATTTAAAACTGATAAATTAACAATTGAATTAAGAATATTTATTTAAATTAATTATTCAACTAACTATTAAATATAAAATAATAAATGAAAACATAATTAATAAATTAATTAAATTTTGATAAAAGTAATATATTTTTAATAATAAATATATTAAAATTTAATTAAATAAAATTAATTTTTATATAAATAAATTTTAAATAAAGAATTCTATATTTTGATCTTAACATAAAAATATCATTTTTTTTCTATATAAAAAAATTTATATAAACAAATAAGTAATACAATGACACAATATTATATTAAAAAAATAAAAAAAAATTATAATAAATAAAGAAAAACTAAATAAAGCACATATTTAAATATGTAGGATTAACATCCGTACTTATTTATATTTTTTATTATTAACTATTAAATAGACAATAATAATATTCAAACTAAGTGTTAATAGTTGTAGAATATAAAGAATTATAATTTTTTTTTAATTGTTATTATTTATAATTATTTTAAACATATTATAAATACTATGTGTGTGGTTTATTTTGAATACATAATATATTTATACCTCTTTCTGCTATTTATTTTTTGTTTGTCCTATTATAGTTTAAATAGTAGCAACGTTTTGTATGACCTATTTTTTTCTATCGTCACTTCTTTGTTTACTGGTTTAATACTCTAATTAGCCTCATATGATGTAGATGAAGTTGCTCCAACCATCATTTTTCTAGAAATCACCACATAGACCCTCGTCATCAACATGTAAAGCCAGCAAACGTCATTATTTTGGTATGTGAGCAATGTTCTAACCATTTTTTTCAGTGGTGTTTATTCTGCACACTTATCCACTTCCTTACATTTCTACTTAACTATTCCAACACCCTTTGAAGTAATGTCTTAGTGTAAAGCTTCTAATTTTGTAGTTGTAAGTTCACCAACATCCTTCTCATTCCTTGTGAAAAATTTCTTACTTCTTCTAATTATATAACAGAGGCTACTGTGATTGAGCTTTGCCTTCAAGGATAGGGATATTTCAATCATATTACTAAACAACTCAAAGATATTTTCTAAAATGACCACAACCATTTGAAACAAATCGATACTTATCTATGCAATGTTCTTTAGTATTCTATTAATCCCAAATTACACGTCACATACCATGTCTACAGGACATGTTATGATGTATCCACAAAACCAAAAAGGTTTACTATCGTTTATACACAATTGTCAACAATCTTATTCATTTGAAGAAAGAGAACGTGGATATAGAGATTTATCTATGTAAACTTGACAGTCTTATTATTGACTTTGATAGTATTTTGTCTTTCACTAATAATGCATATACTTATGTAGAGCAACATAGTAGATTCTTCCCGACACTCATTTTAGCTAGTCTCTCTCCTAAGCTTGATTTCATAAGGAATCAAATCTTATCCAATTCTTCAAGACCCTTTTATGATATGGTGAGTAAATAACTTTTGCAAATTTCATACACATCTATTTGCTCTTTCTTTTAACTCCCTTTAAAGAGGTCGCGATGGAAATTGTTATGGATCCTTTCCACGTTGCGCATACTGTAACCATCATGGTTACACTAAAGCCATATGTTGTACAAAAATTTCTAATCAAAATAAGTTTGCCAATATTGCTACAATCACACATTTTATTCCATCTGATGAGGTGACTTTTTCCAATACTGAATATAATGAGTATGTTCAATGGAAAACAACTATGCAATCCTTCATTTTATTTGCTTCTATTTCTCACACAAATAACCCTATCACTTCTGTCTTCCAATTAGATATTGGATCCTTAAATCAAGTGTTTTAGACCATCTATCTCATAATAAATATATTTTTTTGTATATTCTCTTACATGAACCATTCATCCTATGTCGTTTTAACAAACGACTTCTAGATTAAAGTTTTCAACATTGAGAATGTTTCTCCATTTCCCATTCTTGCTATGAAGTTTATGTTCTATGTACCTAGATATCCATTCAACCTTATCTCCATTAGAAAACTTACTAAAACAATGTCATGTTCTGTCATCTTTACTAATAGTTATATTTTGAATCAAGACCAGTGGATTAAACAAACGATTGGATTTGGTCATAAGTTCAGAGGATTGTATCACCTTTCTTCTTTAATAGCTTGCCTCACCTTCAAGTCATCAAAAGTCATTCATTAATATTGGATCATCCAAGTCTTCTAAAACTATAACTTATGGTTCCTCATCTCAAAATTTTAACAATTTAGTATTATAAAATACTGATTTTATAAAATAAAAAATTATAGTACCAAACATATTTTTTTACTTTAAAATTATAGTATCAAATAATTTTTTTATCACATGATTAAACATACGTTTTAATATAATATTATATAAAAAATTAAATAATAAAGTCATCTCAAATTTAAAATAAAGATATTCAATTAAAAATAAAACAAATCTTAGAAATGTTAAAATATAGTTAAAATCATCAATTAATAATAATTATTTTTAATGATATATATTTACTATTTTTTAATAAGATGTTAAATTTAAACTATGCATATGAAAATTTTCATTAACGAATTTTTTCTTATTACTGTAAATGTTTTTATTTGTCATCTTTAATAAGATATTTATAATTTAAATAAAATTTTTATTTTTCATGTATTATAAAAATAATAAAATTTAAATCTAACATATTGTATAAATTATTTCAACATTTTATTATTAGATCAACTTTAATGATTTACATAAAAAATTGATTTACTATTTAATTTAAAAATAAATTAAAAAAAAACAGCATAGTTTCATCAAAGTATAAAAAAAAAACTCATCTATGATCGAATATTTCAATTTCATATACCAACATATATTGGTTTGAATATAAAGTTTTGAGCTTCTTAAATGGATGATTTTATAGTCAGTTTTATAATTTAAAATATTTTCAAAATATTTTTATTTTAAAAATACATATTAAATTGTAAATATACATTTAATATCTTAAAAATATAAAATATTTTTTATCAGATATAAAAAATTATAATTTTGAATTTATGTTTGATATAATTTTTAATTTAATTTATTATTTTTTTAGTAATTAAAAATATTTTAAATATAAATTTTAGAAATTATTATAAAAATTGATAATTTTTACTATACTTAAATGATAATATAACTTTTTAATTAAATTATTTTATATAAAAATTAATAAATATATGTTCCTATAATATTTATATCCCAATATTTTTTTTTCTAATTTTCTTCACTTATAAAACCACATATTATATATAATCTTGTTTTCTTCTTTCTTATTTGTGTCTCACCTTCCCATCCAATACACTTATTTATTTTAGTTGTAGGAATATCATAATTCAATAAATAGACAGATTTTACAGATAAATTTTGGGCCAACCAAACAATGCCAAGAAATGTAAGAGAAGGATCTTTCAAGACACAATGCAGAATCTGTAGATGGTGACAAAAACGTGGCAGATGTTGGGCCAACGAAGCCATTGTTGAAATTGAATCATTGAAACATCAGCCACATCCTAACTTCTACTTTCCACACACATTTACGTAAAGCTCAAAACTTTGTGGCATTTTGAGAATTCGGACACAAACCCACCTACCAATCCACCATGGAGGATGAGAAGAAGATCAGTGGAGACGAGATAGTGAAGGTGGAACCAAAACCCAGCAACGGTTTCACCTCAAAAGTGATTGATTTTTTTGAGAAGCTTGTGGTGAAGTTCATGTATGATTCTTCACTGCCCCATCACTACCTCACTGGTAACTTTGCTCCTATTCCTGATGAAACGCCTCCCACTAAGGACCTTCCTGTTAAGGGGTACCTTCCGGTTAGTACTATTGCCTCTTTCTTTGTTGCCCTTTTCAAGGATATGGGTTATGTATTTATTTATGTGTGTGTGATTGTGTTTCATTTTATCTGTTGCGGTGTTATGGCCAATTTTATTTTATCAGTCTGAATTTGAACGGAGAATAGGGGAAAAAAGGAGCAAGTTCGATGGTCTAAACGCATCACATCATTTTCAATTTTTTTTGGTAGTTAATTTTTTAGCGGGAGGGATGTTACATCATTTTCAGAACTTTGACATTGTAAGTGGATGTAATAATGGTCAAATTTATTTAATGGAGAACACATCTTTAGGATAGTTAAGAAGCAGTTTTACATTAAAATCAAATAAAAAAAGTAAAAGGGTTGTGATATATAATCAATTTTTAGTTACCTAATTTTTTGCAGGAGTCTTTCCATTTCTCAAAAAAATAAAAAAAAAGGAAAAGCCTAAGTTGATTGGCTTTCCTGCTTGTACACCACTTGATTTTTCCTCCTTTTACCAGTGAGTAGTGAGTAGTGAGTCTGGTAGTGAAGTTGCAGTATTACAGTGCAGTATTTCTTGTCGATTAGTATACTTAGCATGCATGCTTTATTAGGATTGATTATGCTGGAAGTTTTTATGAACAAATTCAATTTTTGTTTATTAAGCTGAAATTTGAAGAATCCTGCGGCTTTATGGGAAAGAGACAACATGGAAGGGTTTTGATGAAAAGCCTTGGCATTGAGTTGTAGCCTTATAGATATCAAAGTACTTATTGATAAACTCTAGGTTTATGTTGTAACCCCTAAATCTGAGGCACATTGAAATTTAGTGTCATTTCTTTGCTTACTGAGTTTTGAAGCAGCTATATTTTTGCAGTACACAAGCTGAATATTGGAAATGTTCTTCAAATATGTAAAAGAATATACAGGTTACATGGAAATTATCAAATCATTTATGCCGGACAAGGAATTTAAGGTTTAAGCAAATCTTAAGAAAAGCGTTGATGATTGAACATTTCATTTATGTGGAAAATTGAAAGCCAAAACTAGAAATCCAACCAGATATAAGGAAGAAAAAAAAATTGTATATTGGTTGGCATTTTTAATGTATTCTCCCCTTCAATCTAGTTTAAAGTTGTTTTAATAATGAAGATCTCATGATTGTTAGAAAACTTATAGCCTCTAGATTTTCCTCATTTTGCACACTGTGAAAGTAGTCTATGTCCATCTTTCAGGCAGTTCTTTGATTATTATAGCTTCACCTGTATTATGCTGCTTCTTTCTTCCTTGGTTCAAATGTGCAGACCTTGAACAATGTGCAATTTATCTTTTTTGGTTTTCTGTCCTTGGAAAATGTCAGCATTGATATTCATTGATGCATAATTACAACATTTTCCTTTAATACACTCTGCCTCTAGGGCTATATCAGGTCCTGCCATTCATTGCTTACCATTTGAAGTGTGTTGCAGGATTGCTTGAATGGGGAGTTTGTCAGAGTTGGACCTAATTCAAAGTTTTCTCCTGTGGCTGGATATCACTGGTAAAGTTTTATTCATTTATTTATTATATATTTTGAACCCTATATTATGAGATATTGCTCAAATCTTGGTTGAAAATGCATTTCTTGGCGATCCATGTAGCTTATTAGTATATTTATTTTCTTTTTCCCATATTTACTTTTTGTGGGAAGGTTTGGTATTATATGGAACATTTTAAAGTTTATCTGTATTAAAAAATGTGTTCTTAAAGTGGAGTTTGATGCTTATACCATGCTTTCCCTCACTGTCTTTGCAGGTTTGATGGAGATGGGTATGTTATTCTTTTCCTATATGCAAAATATATTTCTTTTGAGTTTGTTATAGATGAGTTTTTTGTGTCAATAGACTGGCAATATTTGCTGGATCTTATTATTTCAATTGCTTGGGGATATTGTCGAACATCAAACCTGAATCTAGATCTCCATAATTTTTTATGCAGAATCCCATTTTTGCATTTTTTGATTATCTGTTTTCCTTGACCCATAAAATATGTGTGTACTTATTTAACGTAGTGTCAATTTGTATCAGTGATTACAATTTAATGCCTAATTGTGACCCCAGTTTTGTTGGAACTCCACAGCCAGATTCTCTAGGATGTAAATATTTGTATTCTTCTGAATTCCCCCTTCTTTTCCTTTCCTCGTTTCATTTCTTTCTGTCTGTAACTTTGTTTTTTCTTGCTCCATTACTGTTAGAGATAAAAATCATTCATGTATCTTCACTTAACTACTTAAGCTTTCCAAGAGTTGGTTCATGAAAATTGCATATAAGGTACTCGTTGAGTTGATATTAACTCCTTTCCATGTCAACTCAACTCCTTTCCATGTTGTGGGAGGTAACTGTGACAATAATTGATGAATGGAATTATAGACAATGAAGGTTTCCACTCAGTTAATCACCACCTAGTAACTCAATAAAGCATTAGTTATATTTGTATCATGTTTGGTCATCAAAGTTCAGATGAGTACATCTTTTAACATGCTGTGACAATGACTTTTCAAATGATCAAATGATTGTGATGACTCTTTCCTAATCCAATTTCACATAAACATGGTTATGGCATGGTTAATTTGAAATTTAATTTACTTTTATATGTTCTTCTGAAGTTTCACCGGGCTTGTTATACTAAATGGTTAGATAGCAAATGGGGCATTATGGAGGATCACGTGAGAAGTAGCAAGAGAGGATTGGAAAACCTGCATGGGACAGTGGTTAACCTCTTGCTCACATGGAATGATGGGAGGGTGGGAAATGAGTAAGGGGATTAGTTGGATGGTTAGGAGGGAAAGGGTGGAAAATGGAAAAAACAATTTTTAAGAGGTGCAAGAGAGAATCAGGAGAGAAATGGGTTAGGAAGATGGGATGGGAAAGAACCAGGCCTTTTGAATTGCCAGGGTTATTTGTATTTTCTTTATTCAGAGAGTTCATACCAGTTTATGTACACATCTAACTCTGCCATTGATATCAGTAGCAGCTTGATAGTAAATTATACAGTATTTTACATCATTCTGCTCTAATTTCCTATCAATCCGTATATTTTTACTCCATTATTATCGTAGTCCTTACTTTTTTATTGCTAATTTAGTCCCTTAATTTCCTAATTATATCCAAAATTTCTCTCATTTACTCCTTCATTTAAATCAGTTTGTTAAGTAGTGACATATCAAATGTTTATTAAATAGTGATCTTGGATAGGAAAAGAAATGTTTTTTGAACATGACATGTCAGCAATTTACAAAATAATTTGAAGGAGGTTCACCATAAGGACAACATGAGATGTAATTGGTAAAATGAGGGAGTAAAATGTATAAATTGAAAAAGTAGGGACTTAAATGAACATAGAGTAGGAGTATAGGGTCCAAAATCTTAACAAAGCCCAAACAATATGATATTCTAGATAACCAAGAACCTGCTGGATATATTTTGGTTCACTTGTTTTTGTGAATTAAAAACCAGTTCCAACTATACATCCACTTTTGAATTTCAGCAACTCATCATAGTGGAAATTATACTGTTACTAATGTTCTTAAATTTGGCTTGTCAATTACATTAAATAAAATTCATTGTTTGGGTATCTGTTCCTCCCGTATTGATCTATGGATCAATGATTTGCAGAATGATTCATGGCTTGCGTATCAAAGATGGAAAAGCTACATATGTTTCCCGTTATGTGAGAACTTCTCGTCTTAAACAAGAAGAATACTTTGGTGGCGCCAAATTTATGAAGGTATGTAAAGAAGGTGAAAACATAGAAGCTTAGTGAAAATTTTACTAGTCTTAGAAATGGTTTGTTTTAGATTCCCACGACAAACATAGCTTCTTCTGTACCATTTTCAGATTGGAGATCTCAAGGGGTTATTTGGACTTTTAATGGTTAACATACATATGCTGAGAACGAAATGGAAAGTACTGGATGCTTCTTATGGAACTGGAACAGGTAGTTTGTGCTACATAATTGTTTCAAATTTGAAGTCCATGGAAATTTTATACATTCTGCAATCTTGTTCAGTGTTATTCAAATAGTATTTTGTAATGTATGTCCCATTTTGAAGATTCCACTAGTTGCATTATGTATGGGTTTCTTTTCAGTATTGATGCTTCATGAATACATTAGAAACATGACATCTATCTTATCATTCAATTTTTAAAGTAGCCTTCAATTTCTTTTCTAAATCACTGGAGAGTGCATTTCCTGGTACTCAGCCTTGCTGATACGCATGTTTTGGTGAAATCTTTTGATGGTTTCTAACTGTGAATATTAAGCTCTTGAATATGACTGGAAGTGTTGAAACTAACTAGTGTTCGTATTCTAATTTCTATCAGCTAATACTGCTCTTGTATATCACCATGGTAAACTTCTAGCACTCTCAGAAGCTGATAAACCCTGTAAGTATTTTTCCTATCTGTTTTACTTTTGTGAAAGATATAGACTTGTTGATTAGATCTGAAATGCCATTGACTAAATAGAACATGGGTTGAAAGTGATAGAAACTGGTTCAGAAATAGCTCTCCTTTTTTGAAAAACAATGGCTTTCCGGCTTTGATCCAGCCTAGACAGACCTAGAAACACAAAGAATACAAGAACTAACTAAGTATTCCAGAGACCAGCAACTCTCCTCAATTTCCCCCCAAATACAAGTGATCCCCTTCTAGCCTCTACCCTTTTCACTTTCTAACAAACTCCTTTAACTAACTAACTAAAACTAATTAATTATATCTCTAAGACTCTAACTAACTATAAGGTTCCTATCAAAAAGATTTGTCAAGTTCAGGTATTTCCTTTGACCATTGTGAATTTAAGTAGCCAGGGTTTTTTCTTTTCCCATGGAGAAGATAACTGCAGTCCAATTAGTAACATGGTCGTAACAGAGGATTCAACTAGCTATAATTATGTTTACTTCTTCTAGTGTAGGACTGAAGAAGTCTCATTTTGAATTTTGCAGATGCTATTAAAGTTTTTGAAGATGGTGATTTGCAGACACTTGGCATGCTAGATTATGACAAGAGATTGGGCCATTCTTTCACTGCTCATCCAAAAGTTGACCCATTTACTGGTAAAGCTATCTTCAAACAAGTAATTAAATTGACTGATTTAATGGAATAGTTATTCCAACAATTAATATGCTGTATGCAGGGGAGATGTTTACATTTGGCTATTCACATACACCACCATATATCACATACAGAGTAATTTCCAAGGATGGTTATATGCATGATCCTGTACCCATTACAGTATCAGATCCCATCATGATGCACGACTTTGCCATCACAGAGAATTATGCAATATTTATGGATCTTCCTTTGTATTTTAGGCCAAAGGTATTGCTGGTGTTTCCGTTCTTATAATCTAGCAAAAGCTTAATTTGTTATTTAGATAATTCAAGTATTCAACCATACCAAGCTTGGTATTGAAATTCTAGAACTGATCTTTTTTATTATAAGTAGGAAATAAGAAATAATGCTTTAATTTCCCACTAGTTAGAGATTAAAAAAATCGTAGTCCCACCTCTAATAGCTCAATTTTGGATAACTGGTTCTTGGCATGGTATTAGGAATTTAGGATCATTCTAGCCTAGTGTTTAGGAGATCAATCTTTTCTTTCCCTCGCAATACTTGGATGATAATTTTGCATCACGTAAAAGTGGTCCATGCTTTAAAAGGCTTTTGTATTAGGAGACATTAGAGATAAAAGCCATTTCTAGGTTTAACAGCTTAAGTTCTTGAGATGGTTGGTTCTTGACATCACTTTCTTTCCTTTCAGCGGAACATCTTTAAATAAAATGTTCATAACATGGGGGTCTAAAGAGGATATCCCTAAATGTGAACATAGTGGGTACAGTTTGATGAAAAGTATACTAGACGGTTTCATTTATTGGCTGGGAGCTTCTTTGTTGTTTGGGGGAGGGTTGTTTATGGATGGTTTGATGGTATAGAGTCTGTTGACTTTGCACATCAACTGATGGCAATTAATGAATCTGGCATTATTGATTGAAATCCGTTTTTCAGGAAATGGTGAAGAAAAAGACATTGATATTCACATTTGATTCCACCAAGAAAGCTCGTTTTGGTGTGCTACCTCGGTATGCTAAGGATGAAAAGCATATCAGATGGTTTGAGCTACCAAACTGCTTCATATTCCACAATGGTATGTTTGTTTTTGTTTCTCCTTATTATAATGTTCTGAATTATATTCTGCAATTATGATTTTTGTAAAAATTCAATTGTCCATATGATTGAAGCGTGTGATAAAAAAATCTGAGTTGTGAGTCCAGTATATTTTCCCAGCCAACCTATGGAAGAAGTCTTTAGTTTGTAAATCATTATAATGTCAGTTTTTAACAATCCTTTCAGTAACATGTAAACCACTGCATGAAGTTGTCCATTGTAATATGCTTAAAGTAGAATACAAAACCAAGTTCAATCTGTGCTTTGAATTCTTTATTTCTGATAGACTTCCCAATGTAACATTTCGTGTGATTTTTGTTTTTTCAGCCAATGCTTGGGAGGAGGAAGATGAAGTTGTTTTGATCACATGCCGCCTTGAGAATCCTAATTTGGACTTGGTCAGCGGGGCTGTCAAGGAAAAACTTGATAATTTCTCAAACGAGCTGTAAAAGACTCATTCTTTTATGTAAAATTATGGAACAACTTTACAGGATGAAAATCTTTATTTATGGAATTGAACTCTCTCCAGGTATGAAATGAGATTTAACATGAAAACTGGCGAAGCTTCTCAAAAGAAACTATCAGCATCTGCTGTAGATTTTCCTAGGGTGAATGAAAGCTACACTGGCAGGTTAGCTTACTATCTTCATGTTAAGAAATGTTAGGGTGACCAAAATACGGAACTTGTAAATTATTCTATCTTAACCATCATCATTTTTTCCATCACATGCTTATTTGAAAATTATGCTTGTCTTCCATCACCTGTATTTACCATTTTCATGTTATCAGGAAGCAGCAATATGTATATGGAACCACATTAGACAGCATAGCAAAAGTTACTGGGATTATTAAGTTTGATTTGCACGCTGAACCGGATTCTGAAAAAACAAAGCTTGAAGTTGGAGGAAATGTTCTTGGTCTCTATGACTTGGGTTCAGGGAAGTTTGGCTCTGAGGCTATTTATGTTCCACGCGTCCCTGGCACCGATTCTGAAGAAGATGATGGATACTTGATCTTTTTTGTGCATGATGAGAATACAGGGTATCACTTTCCTCTGCACACTTCAAGCAGTGACTTCTATGAAATTATTTTTAAAATTCAGGGACTGAGTTACACATGACCTAAACCTTGGGAATGCTAATTATGTATGGCTGTTATGGCCAGTGTAATTATCTATATTAATTACTATGTCTTGGCTTATCTTTTAATTGAGTTTACTAGCAAAATAAATGCTAACCTGAATTCAAATTACATTACTGTAGAAAATCGTTCGTACATGTCATCGATGCAAAAACAATGTCATCAGATCCTGTTGCAGTTGTAGAATTGCCACACAGAGTTCCATATGGTTTTCATGCCTTCTTCGTGACTGAGGTTTGCATTTCTCCAGTTTCACAATATTCTACATTGCATTTCTTCCTCTCTTTATTTCCTCTACATTGCTTGCAATGTTTATCTGTTAACCACTTTGTCAGGGTTAGCTGCTAATGCCACTCAAGTTAGTATGGCAAGAAACTGGTGATTTTTATAATAGTTGTTTGAGTGCTAAGTTTCATCTGATATGAACTAATTTATAGAAAGATATCATAAAACCAAGTAAAGTAAACTCTTTTGCAATGTATATGCATAACAGCCCCTAAAGAGCTAGTTTGCTTTAACTAAAAAAAAGTTATTTATGTTTTAAAGATTTTATAAAAAATAGTTTTATTCTATTTTATTACAATTAGAAAAATAAACTTTTTGTTTTAAAAAATGGTTATAATTTTAGTTTTTTTTAAAAGCTATTCAAAATATATTCTCAAAGTCAACATAGGTAGGTCCAGTTGGTAAGTATTGAATTTGTGATCAGAAGGTCTAGTTGGTAGGTGCTCTTTGAACCCTGAAACATGTCATGATCTTGGTGGACAACTCATCTAAATTTCCCTTGTAACCCAAACAAATACATTCCCAAAATAATCAGAAAAATGATATTTTTAGATTTTTTCTTTTCAAAAACTTAAAACAGACACATCAAAAGTTTCTAAAAGTAATTTTTTTTTATAATTAAAAGTGAGCTTTACATGAAAAAAGCTGAAACAAACAAGCTCAAAATTATGCATAACATGATTGAAGTTAATACTTCCTAAAGACCTATGTTTTTTTTATCCCTTTAAATGAAAGGACGAGTTCAATTGCATATGTTATGTTTGAGCATACAAATTGTTTCTCTTTTATTCTTACCTCTTTTGTTTTAAAAAAGAGGAAAGATAAATGTATAAAAAAATATTTATATCCCAATACTTCTCTTCTTTTAATACCCTCCTCTTGCACATTACATACACATCCTATTTCTTTTTATTTTTTTTAATGGCAATGGCAAACATTTTCTTTTAAAAACACTACTAGTTGTTTACACTACTAGTTGTTTACACTACTAGTTGTTTACACTACATACTCTTACCCTCTTATTTTTCTTTCCCTTTTGTTTAATGCATGCTACTAATTATGATTATTTATTCCTCCATGGGCAGGACCAACTGCTAGAACAGGCGAAACTATGATAATGTTGGTAGCCTCACTGAACTGCTACCTCAGTCTTTCTATACATCTTTCTACAAATTAGCAATTGTTGTATTATATATATATATATATATATCCAATATCACACTAAACAATCTATTTTGTTGCACACAATTATATAATAATCATATTATATGATAATTACCAAATATTTTTCCAAAGTAGTGTGGTTGTTTGCTTTACGGTTAAACACAATCTTTGGTTGATCTTCTAATTTGTATCCCCTTCAGCACAATTCGTATCCTCATCACCTGTTTGATGACCAATGTATAGGACTAAACATTGTGTTATTTTCCAATTGAAACGTAACAGAATATACTCTGATTCCCTTTTTGTTATGCGTACAATATTAGAGATAGGAAAATAAAAGAGTGTGGGAGATTGGTCTTTTTCTCTTGGACAATTTGTCTCCTAGTTCATCAAGTTAACAAAGTCTCCATTTTAAAAATAAAGTATATTATGTTTTGTTTTTCGTGTCAAGTGAAATGGTCACACATGACACATCATTTAATACATTCTTTGATATTAGATGAGATTTAAGCAAGACTCATCAAATGATGAAATGGGTCCCATATGAATTTTAGATAATAGTAATGGGTGTATTATAAAGGGTGTTTTAGCATTTATCCAAATGTAATGTTCTAATCTACTATTGGGGGGCATATCCGTTATGGTGACACTTAATGGAAAGGAAAAGATATTTTTACAAATTGTGTTATGTTATGTTATGACATTTAAAAGAAGTTATATTAGACTAAAGTATTATTCAATGACTTGTGTAAAGAGAAAGTGTTTGGATGTAAACATGTGTAAGTATCATTACTCTTAAAGAAATTAGAAGATAAAAATTGAAATTGTATACTATATGGTAACATTTTGAATGAATAGAAAAGATTGCATTTCACAAAATAATTCTTTTGATTTTTAAGAGCATTCTTTCATTCAGCTCATTGAGCATATGAAGACTAATCTCTCAACATATGATCAAATATTCAAAATGGAATCTCTTCCTATAGTGTTTTTTCTTCTTTTGTTTTATACACATGAATCTTGAGATTATACCCCAAATCACATGCTTAAGGGGATTTGATTCCCTTTTACTCAAACCAACCCAGATTGGCACACTTCCCTAAAGGCAACCAGGGTAAAGAAGATTTGATTTCTTTGAACAAACGCCATGAAAAACAACAATAACAAGAAAAAATTAAAAAGTAAGATACAATAAAATCCTTAAAAAAACTGAATAAACTTCTATTTTAGTTCTTTAAGTGGTAAGTACCAACTTTTTAATCCAACTTTATAAAATTTTTATTTTAATTTCTAATTTTGCAAAATTTCATTACTTTAATCTTTTTTAATCTAAATAACAGTAAAATAAATTAATTAATAAATATTAAAATAAATATTTTTACAAATTAAAAATTAAAATAAATATTTATAAAGTTAAAAGCTATAATAATTAATGTCTATAATCTCAAAAATTAGAATGAGGGTTAATTCTTAAAAAGCTTGGAATCAACCATTTGGGGTTGGTATTGGTTGGTGTCGGATGACATTGAATGAAATGGAACCTTACCCTCAACTTTTGAATTAATTAAAAGATTCCCTAAGCAAGTAAAGGGTTTTGTCCTATTTAAGATATAGATCAACAATTTTTCTTTCTTCTTTTGTTCGTCAAAAAGGAAGTATATTACTTAATATGGATAATAAAAAGTTAAACCAAGATTTCATGGGTGTTAACTAGAGTATTTCCCACCCTCTTTTAACTTTTTTTTATATATATTTTTAAAATTGTTCATCAAAATTAAACTTCCGAAAGTATATTTTTACATTTTTATTAATTTCTGAAAATATAAAAATGTATCTCCAAAAATTATCCTAAAGTGTAAAAATATATTTCCAAAAAAGTTAAATTTCAAAAGTGTATCTTTATACTTGTGAAAGTTAAATGTTTGAAATATATATATATATATATATATATATATATATATATATATATAATAATACTTTAAAAAAATGTTTTTTAACACTTTCAAAAGTATATTTTTATTCTGATAAAAAATTTATACACTTATAAAAAAATAAATTTGGAAATAAAAATTTATCAAAAAATAAAAGATATAAATAAAAAAATAGGAACAAAAAGCAATACTTTATTTTATCCAATAAAATAGTCCTCCAAAATACTTTGATGCCATTTGTATCAAAATTCTTGAATAATATTTCGTAGGGAGATACCTTTTCACCGTTTTTTTTACTTTTTACGTTCTTTTTATTTTTGATAAAATTAAATACCAAAATTATTTTTTATTTTTATTATTCGAAATAAATTTAACGAGTTTTCTAAAATAATTTTTTAAAATAGATAAATATTTTTTTGAAATAAATTTATTGAACTTCCATAAATGCTTATTTGGAACATATTTATTAAGCTTCCAAAAATGCTTATTTGAAAAATAATTAAATTCATTTCAAAAAAACATTTTGAATACGTATTTTCGGGAATTCATTTAAATCCATTTTGAAAAAACATTTTGAATACGCATTTTCAGGAATTCATTTACAGCAATACAAAAACATTTTTTTCAAAAAATATATTCACACTTCTTTTCCACAATCTTTTAATAATGTATCCAAAATTCTGCATAACATTTTCAAAATATATATTCACACTTCTACATGGTATTCAAAAATTCATATTCTCATTCTAGCTACACCTTTCTAAATCTTCTACATGGTATTCAAAAATTCATATTCTCATTCTAGCTACACCTTTCTAAATCTAACAAATTCTATTCTAGATACACCTTTCTAAATCTAACAAATTCTATAATAAATCCAAAATTCTGCATTACATTTCCGAAACATATATTCACATTTCTACATTACATGGTATTCAAAAATTCATATTCTCATTCTAGATATACCTTTCTAAATCTAACAAATTCTATTCTAGATACTCAAAATTTCTACATCTAACAAATTCTATTCTAAATACTCAAAAATTCATATTCTCATTCTAGATACACATTTCTAAATCTAACAAAATCTATTAAATACACCTTTATAAATCTAACAATCTAAATCTAACAGATTCTATTCTAGATACACCTTTATAAATCTAACAAATTCTATACATGTTTACCTTTCAGATACATATTTTTAAAAAAAAAAATTTAAATCTTCCAAATTTACATTTTCAAAAATTAATTTTTTTTATATAAAAAAAAAATTGAAAGGTATGAAAAGCAATTTAAAATATATATCAATTGTAATTTTATTCGGCAAATTAGGTTTCTTCACTAATTTTGATTTCCAATCAGCACTTGCCAATGTATAGGGCGAAACAAGATCAAAAAATGAAGGACATGCAAGCAACAAAACAAATGATAACACATACACAAGCGAAAACACATACACAAGTTCTATAATATATGAAGCAGATCACTATCTAGATCTTTAAAAAATTTAAAGTTGGTTATATTCATTTTTTAAAATAAAAGTTACTATTTTCATTCTTAAAATATATAAAAATCTTCAATTTAACTTTTTTAACAACAATTTGATCCTTAAAAAAACTAAATTGATCAATATTTTTATTTTTCATCTTTCAAGATTTAATAAGATTCACTTCAACTCTTTCAATGACCAAAATAATATCTCACTCATATTATATGTATATGCTCCAATTAAGGATAACAGTATGGAAAAATATATAGGTCAAATAGAAGAAAATTTTAAGGTTTAGTGGAGTGTATCACACAAGTGAGTCTTACAGTTTTAGGAACCTGCACATAGTTTAGAATATAAACTTAGAAAGATCTCAAATAAAAGTGAATTTTCTTTTCTTTCTGTCATCCATTTTATAAATGGACCTGTAAAGAGAAACAGAAACAAAATGGGAGACCACCAAACAAGGCATAGAGTGCACCATGTCACCGGTCTCACCACTTTGATAAACTGAGCCAAGAATGAATTGCCTTCAATACAGCATCATAAGTTGGATGAGATAAAGCCCTTTATCTTCATCTGCAATATATGAACCTTATATGAGACTTGGAAGAAATTCAACTAAACCTTATTATATATTCATTTTTGATTTAAATATGTTTCAATCCCTATAAACATAGTTAAATTTAATATTTATCCTTAATTTCATGTCATAATATAATTTTTTTTTTTAAAATAGTCTCTCCAAAAACACTTAGTGATAAGTAATAATTTAGACTATTTCAAAAAATTTAAAAATTATGAAGAGCAAAACTTAACAATTTTTTTTTTGAAGTAAACCAAATTTAAGAGATTAAAAACATGTTTTATCCTATACTTTTTTAGTACCTAACTGTTGCTGTATGGCTGAGGGAAGTGTTATTTAACAGTCCCATTTGGGTCCCTCTCTTTACCATAGCAGTGTTCCTCCCTTTTTCCATTTGCTTGTGAATGGTATAGTGCTGAAAGACCATTTCCATCATGAAAACCAAAATTGAAACTCTGCACTCTATGCCTGTCCCGAACCATGGATTGTGATGCATTTGATGAGCCTAGATTCTCATTGTTGGTAAGAAAATGTTGAGTGGCAGGTGAGTGTGTTGAGGGGTTTGCACCAGTGTTGTTGCCTTTTTCTAGAGTGGCGTTAGAATTGTCATTTCCAAGCTTCTTTGTGTTAAGAAAGCGACCGCCATTACCTCTTGCTCTTCTCATAGCATGTAGGTGACGGGATTCATGAAGATATGGCTGCAAGAAATGGAAGAAAAATTTATGATTATGATTAATTTTACACAAATGGTAAGAAATGAGAGATAAAATTGTATGAATACAATACATTCACAAAAATGCCTTACCAATAACCAATGCAAGACATGGTGAAACCTCAAAAAACATCACGGTAATTTGTGATTCTTTTCTCCCTACCAGACTATAATCATTTATGCAGAAATCACAATGCCAAACTCTTAACCAGTCCACTCAGCTAGATTGCTTAGAGTTTTCTACTCAGTATTTCATTTTAAAACTTAACAATTGAAATGTTTAATTGTAAAACTTGAAGGCAAAATCAAAATTTCCTTCCAAAGCAAATTTGGCCCAGTAACTTGGGATTTACTATTGGTTTCACAAAATTGCTAATTAACTTCAGTAAAGATGAATGGTAACACAAGTATTAACTAGAAACATATTTGCACAAGTTTAGCATTAGATTTGAAGGTCATCTATAGGATGGTTTGCATGCAGGTAGCGTTAAGAAAAGTAGGAATCATAATGAAAGCTATAACATCAAAAATGTTGAACTAAACCAGGATAAGATTTTCCCATCCAACAAAAAGACTACGAATGCATAAACTTCAACCTAGAAGTAACCTATTGCTTTAAATGAATCGAGTTTTACATAAAAAAAACTTCTTCATTTCTGTTTCATTTTAAACCCCTTTCTAAATAAGTTGGATAAACAATCATACCTTTCTAACTTTAATCACTTTCTTTTCAAGCTCAGCCTTAGCACGTGACTGTCTTCGCCTCAAAATACCATGATACTGCTTTGCATTAACATAAACAGGCTCCTCTTCCATTTCAAGTGGCAAAGGCATTCTAGCATGATGCATTCCGTATACCTGAGGATTTATCTAGCATTATAACAACTGTTAGGACTAGCAATAAAGTAGTAGTGCATTTACTTTGTTCAATAAGAATATTATAAGTCATATAAAGCCTTGAAGGAAAAATGAAGGGAAAGGGAGGTTGAATTTGAATTTAGATGCAAAAGTTCACAAAAGGAAGGAAAGAACCTTCCTAAAAGGAAGAACTACTTTCATAAAGATGACACTTATGCAGTGGTTACTATCACAAAGATGTGAAGGGTCTGGCGGAATAGAATATAATGGAAAACAAAGGGAACCATGGCTTACAACCACAGGCATTTCCAAGCTTATGTTACACTTGTAGATATGCTCAAATTATTTCTAACTGAACATGAGAAAACCCATTCTTCTTGGCTCTTCCAAAGTGGAGGGTTCATATAGGATACAGTGTAGAGTGATAGCTGACAATTAAAAAATCAACTATTGTGCTTGCACTAAAATACATGTCCAAGCACAAGCAAAACAGATTATGAATTTTTGAAATTCCAAGAGTTAAATTTTCAATCAAGGACCATCACTATGCATTTTACTCTCTAAAATGCACCCTACACTTAAGAAGAGCCAAATTTTCATTTATGCTATCTCTATCCGTATATAATCCATGAAAGTAGACTCTTCCCACAAACCTCCTAATGCCACATCATATCATGTCTTAAAAGAGGCATCATCCAATAAAACCACTTCATGACCTCCAAATACTTCACCATATCAAGTATTGAAATGACGTCATCCCAAAGAAACCACGTTATATGTTGATATGGACACCATCTGATGCCACATCATAACAAGTGGCGATGTGACATCCTCTACTACTCAAGGACATACAATAATGAAAAGCATTACAAAAAAAAGAAGTTAAAAATCATGCCCAATGAAAGTCAAAATAAAATAAATAAATAAATATTTTATTTAAAACTCTAACTGTAAATACTAGTATGCTAGTATACCTGCAGGATACTTTTACAGATATGACCCTCACCATGTTTTTTAACCTGTATTTTTTTATATTTGTACTCTTAAGTATTTATAGAAGGATAATATATACTTGTATAGTATAAAATTATAGTTCAAAACATTTAAGTAATGGCATCTTGAAAAAATATGCAAAAAAAAATTCTTTGAAAATTTCATACCAGAGTAAAACATGAATAATACTAACTCAGCATGTTCAATCCATAAAACTAAAAACTAACATATCATTACATAAATATTTATAAACTATATTCAGAAACAGCCAAGTACAAATGTTAATATACAAAAAATTAAAGACATGAAAAAAAATATAAGCAAATAAAAATATATTTTTTATTTCTTTTTAACCAAAACAATAAATAAATATACTATGTCTATTCACTTTATCTAAACAAATTCCTCAATACAGAATATCAACAAATTATATACAGAATAATTATAAATATTAACATGCAACATCTGCAAGGACTAAAAAACTAATTAATGTTTTATAGCAGCTTAATCTGCCTGAAATAAATAATTGTTTTATTTTGTGAACAAGTCTATTATATACAAATATAGGTGCACAAAATATCACTTCTAGACCTCAAACAAAAGAAATATACAATTTCTAAATCAAAAATAAATATTAAATAATTTCTCTTTCCAATGAAGCAAAGGAGGATCAGTTCTGGTCTACAAATTTAAAAAGAAATTAGTTCAAGTGCAACCGATTTCCATAAATACTCTGTAGAAAATAGCAGATAGCGTACCATAACTTGTTGCCCATAAGTAGTCAAGATTTGACCATATTGTGCATCTGAATAAGGAGATGTTAAAACCTGCATCACATATTGAGGAATCTTGTAATCCCAATTTTTACACCCTAAAGATATAGTACAAAGTGGCAGATTCCATAATCCCTCCACCCAAAATAAAATAAAATAGACATAATATGGAAGAGTAAATGAGTTATAAACTCACAACTATAAATCAAAAGGCTCATGCAGTGTGTGACAAAAGTTCACCATGCCTACATATCTTAGAAAAATGTAACTCTAAAGGTCTTACAACTGAATGACCAACAAGTTCCATCTGGGAATTTGGACCAAGGTGTTTGCTCATTGTAAACGGGGTTGAGGATAAGGCATGTTTGATGTTTTGGTACTCTTTGGTAACACCCCCACCTGAGATCAATAAGAAAATTTTCAGTTGATATCATATTCGTATATAATGTTAATGTATGTGCAGAGACACATAAAGGTTACCTTAAAATCTTACTTTACCAATCAGAAGTCATTATTACAAATTCCTCACTTTGAACTCAAATAGAATATCATTTTAAGTAAATTTCCCTTAAAACTTGTTGAATACTCCCTTCATTTCTTTTTATCTATCTATCACCTTGCTAAGAAAGCTTTTGTTCTTATTTATCTACCACTTTTAAAAGTTATAACATTCATTATCTTTTACCAATTGTATCCTTAACTTAAAATAAAGGAGTAATTTATTGCCAAGAGAGATAAATGGGTATAACAAAAAATTATATGGTAACTTTAATGAAAATGAAAACACTAAATTTTTCTTTAAAAATTAAATGAAAAGGGTATATGTTTCTCTTCTTTTAAGTATCAAAATGATCCCTAATTTGAAAGGTATGAGTATCATTACTAACAATCACATTAAATGGGATTTGGGGAACATTAATTTTATATTTTATTAATTAGGGAGAAGAGTCCTATTGATTGGAAAAATCGGGTGGCTAAGTGCAATAAAACTGAAATTATGTCAACTCAGTCCATTAAAACAGATGAAAGAACAACTAACACAAGCATGCTGTTAATTCAAATAGTTAGAATTTTTTTTAAAAAAAAAAGGTATATACAAAAAGGAGAAGTAACAAAATTACATTATTATGAAGCAAAACTCGAATAAGATGCCAAAATAAATATACCTGACTTATCAGTTCCAGAGAGTGAAGGAGAAACCATAGGCTGCCTTTGCTTATTGAAATCAACTCCATTAGCCATCCCTTCATTGGCCTCTGACATGGTGACACCATTCATGATTGAACCATTTAGCTGATCAGCTGAAGATGATTTTGAGGCATTTTCCCCCACACCACGCCTCCATGGTAGATGATGAGAGTAAATTGAAGATTGAAACTGAATCTGCTCACCACACTCTACACGCCAATCATCAGTGTCAGGTTTCCCTGGCATCTTAGCACAAAATTTACCTGGAAGAATACAAAATAAGAAAATCCCAAATCACAGACACACAAGGACATAATCAAATTCCAAAAATTTATTAAAGAAAAGAAGCTAAGGATTGAATACAACTCAATCTGTTAACTCCATTGCAAAACTGGAAAAGAGTACTGAAGTTGGGACTAAATTACATGCTAAGAAAATGTTTCTATAAGTAGAAGGAAACGAATTTGAAGATTTACCCTTCACTCATAATCCCAAAAAGACTTGATCTTTATCAACCGCTGTGCTTTAGAGCTGGGAATTTGATTATTTATAGTTATAACTACCATGAAATTCTATTTTGTATGAAAAAAAAAACACTCAAAAACTAAAATTGCTTTTCTCATGTTTTCTTCCCAACCAAACACACATACGGAAAGGAAAATTCCCATTTTTCACAAACAATTGTCATATAGGAAGAAGAAAACAAGCAAACACAGAAACACCCTTTACAAAGTTATAGTTAATTTCGAATCAAAGGTAGAATATTGTGATTTAAGAACATAAAGCATGAACTTTAGAAGAACTCACAGTGAAGAGCTTTGGTTTTCAGACCCTGAATTGCATTGAGATGAGACCCATTTTCTCTTCTCTCTCTCTTTCTATGTCTGCAACCTCAAGAGAGACAATGGAGCATGATGCAGTGATGAGAATAAGAATTAACTTTTACGAATAATAAGGAAAATAAAAAAAGGTTTTTTCTTAAAATGTTTTGGGTTGAGAAAATGAAAATGTAAGAAATATATTTTATTTCTACTTCACGCAAAGGTCGTTGTCAATGTCTGATGTCTCCTCTTTGGAAGAAAACAAAAAATAAAATAAAATAAAAAATGAAAGGTGTGTTACCTAATTACTTGAGTGTAATGTAAGAACAATGATGAGTTGACAAAAATGGCCCCTTACAACTCCTTTTCTCCATTATAGAATGTGACCTGAGGAGAAACATTGTTGAAAAGTTTATCTAGCTTCACCCTTATGTCACTTAGCTCAATATAGAATATATGCAATGCCCAATCAAGCATGTTCAAAACAATATATGAATCATAACTACAAACTTCATTTATAATTTTTAATGTAATGATTCTATATTTTCTTTTATCTTCTATTTTGATATTTTTTTAATTATTAAATAAAAATGTATTTATTTATTTATTTTTTAAAATATTTAAAATAAAAGTAATCTTGATTTTTATAAGATTCAATTTAAATTATTTTCTGCATTTTTTTATAAAATTATTTCTAAATAAATAGAGAGATTAGTAAGTTTAGATATACTTTTTTTTCTTATCCTTTTTGTAAAACAAATAAGTGTTAATATTATTTTATCTTAAATAAAAGAAATGTAATTTTATCTTTTAAGATATTAATTACAAAGTTTTTATATTTTACATTTATTATAAAATTTATTTTATAATATGCTCATCCAATTTTCAGGTTACCAATTCAAATATTTAGTACTATAAATATTTTTAAAATAAAATTTATATTTTTATAATATATTATTTATTTCAATTACTTTCATTTGTTTTAATAAAATATTTATATTTTATAAATAAAATCCAAGCAAGTAATAAATAATTAGATGGAAGGATATTGAAAGAATGTGTCATCAATGTCAAAGGTAAATTTAAATAAATTATATAAATTAATGATAAATTTAATGTAATAAATTATTTTTATAAATAAATTAGTTAATTCTTATAAAAAAATTTAAATAAAATATTAAATATTTTTATGTTTTTAAAAAATAAATACATATTATTACTTTTTGTATTAAGTAATAAGAGATATCTATTAAACAATACTATAACAAAACTTTTTTTAAAGTAATATTAGGTTGATGACATAATTTATGAAATAAAAGATAAATGAAAGATAAGAATATTAATTAACTTTATGAAATCATTTTAAATTAAATATAAAAAATGTATATTTAATTATTTAATTTTTATTAAATATATAAAGTCATATGATAAAAATTTATTAAATTTATATGATCAATTTAGTAAATTATATAATTTTTTAATAAAAAATTTAGTTTATATAAATTCTTATTATACATCTCTCCACACACATTAAAAAATACGTTACTTATTTCATTTATTTATTTTCTTATTTAAATTGGAACCTGATACTTGAATATTAAAAAAAAGGTAAATTATGGTTTTGGTTATTAAAAAATAGGGTTAGTATTAGTTTGGTGGATATGAAATAGTTAATTCCTTAACACTAAATTGGTTCGTAAAGGATAAAAACTGATATGATTTTAGTCTTTTTTATTAAAAGATATATTATTTTTATAATAAATTCTATAATATTTTTAATTTTTTATCATATAATTTATATTATTACACATTTCTCTTTTATTTTTTTATTTCTCTCTTATTTGTTAAAAAATTGTACAAAGTTATTTTAGAAATACAATTTCTCTTTGTTTTTTAATATGGTCATACATGGTACATTACGTATTTTTCTCTCAAAATGTTTCTTATGTATTAAAATTTATGTAAATTGGATATAAACTTGCATGTTATACAATGATTATAAATTTGTAGAAATTATGTAGTTTTTGGATATTGGATATGTAAAAAATTAATGTGTTGAATTTTTAATTTAAAAAAAGGCACAAAATGTTACAAATGCTACCAGCCTACCATAGATTATTGAGTTTGATAAATTTAATATATAATTATTCTTTAAATTTGATTATTGAATTTCACAGATTTATTGGTTTTACCATTAAATTTATAGCTAATTATAAAATATTATGAGTATGTTTGATCATATTTTTAAGTAACTGAGAATAAAAACTTATTTTTCTAATTAAAAAAATGTTTTGAAAAAATAGCTTCAAGAGAACTTGGAAGATAGTAAAAAATTAGAATCTTAAAAATCTAATAATGTGGCATAATAGTTTCTATAACTTTGCATTTCAAATTTAATATATATGTATGTATGTTATTTATTTTAATAAATTACTTTTTTTTGTCTTAATCCAAAAGGTTTTAAGCTCTCTAATGACATTATACACTTAATAAATAGCTTCTCCCCCAGAAGATTAAACCACACACCTTTTGGTACAGCTCAAACCTTCAAAGAAGTCAAAGCTTGCTTATTGTCATTGCTTAATTAGACTATAAAAAATTGCATAACGCAATCACCGGTTTAGCCATTAAACTCATATACACCTATCAATATATTTTAATATATATATATATATATATATATATATATATATATATATATATACATTTTTTTCTTTAAATAACAGGAAAGTATGGTAACGGAGCAAGTTAGAAATAGATTTTGTCATCCTAATTTTTTATCTATGAAAAATTAAAGTTTCAGTACAAGTTTAAAAGAAATTAATATAAAAAATTAAAATTCAACTTTAATTTTATAGAATTTGGATAAATTTATATGTAATCTATGCTTTATTTTTCTTAATTTTTATAAATTATATTATTTATGTGATATTTTAAAATAAATTATATATTTTAATTTAAATAATATATAAACTAAATAAAACAATAAAAACTGATAATAAAATTATATTTTTAACAAAATATTAAAATTTAATATTAGATTCAAATTCTCTTTAAACCTAAATAAATTAGATTGTTTCCATCAAAATTAAGCTGAGATCGGAAAAATATTTGCATATTCAGATTTAATTATCATATTTAATTACATATATATTTTTTATTAAAAATGGCCATGTTTACATCATATAAAAGAATTATAGGCAATCTTTAATTTTTAATATAATTTCATACCTAAAACATAAACTTAGTACTTCTCTAAATATTAGAACATTGTCTTAGATTTTCTTTTGATACTTATTTTATTTATATTTAGTAAAAACCGATTATATTTAATAAATTTAAAACATTTATTACTTTATTTTCTAGTTTCAAACATTTATTAAGAAATTAAATATCAATAAATACATTTAACAATTTACGTTAAATATATTATTCACATGAGTTATGATCAAGGGTAATTTTGACATAATGCTTCATGTAATAATTTATTTTCTAAAGAAAAATTTTCATGCCTCTTTCAATGGGAACCCCATTTTCAGCGACCGTGATTCAGCAGGTTAACCTAATTGAGACCATTATATTATTGTACATCTAATAGTGTGTAATTTGATGTTTGATATATAGTAAAAACTTTAACATCTTTCAACCTTATGGAAATATTTCATTTAACGAAATTTATTTATTTGAATGTATGTTAACAATGTAATAATAAATATATTAAAATTAAACTTTTTATTATTACAAAAAGTCAAATAAAGTAAAAAAAAATATCAAAATAAAAATAATAAAATCATTTTAAATTAAGAGTCAATAAGCGTGACATAATTTTTATTTTGGGTAGGAAAGAATCCTTTGGTTTACTTGGATGATAAAATAATAACAATAATTGATACCTAAAAAAAGGTTACAAAGTATTAAAATAATAAAATATAGACATAAAAGTCTTGCCTAACTGGGACACCTGTTTATGTTCCGCAACGTGTTGCACTCATAAATAATGCTCATGGGCCCCACCATCAAAACCTAGCCACGTGTCCTTCTGTTCTTTCTGCCTATAATAAATCTAATTAAATTAATAGATAAATTCAAAGATACCTGGTATTATTTGGATACTTTAAAAAGTAAATTAAAAAAACTTAAATATTTTAATAAATAAATAAATGATGTTAAAATGAAATTGAATTTTAAATAATACTTTTTAGGAAATTAATCTATAGAGTTTTATTTTAAAAATGCTAACGGTAATATTTTTAAAATTTTAATAATTTAATATCTTAAAAATTCAAATATAAATAATGATAAAATTACATAATTATTCAATAAATATATTTTTGGTATAATAATATAATTTAAAAATAATTACTGACATAAAAATATTTATGTGATTATCAATATATAAGGAATTAGTTAACTTAACACCACATACTAAAACCCATCTTGTAAAAATATTTAATGTGTGATTTCAAATAACAAACTTGCTGCCACATGACATTATTACATATATGACGTTGGATTAATATAATAATACTAAATTAATAGTTGGAATTAAAAATTAATAATTAAAATTAAAATCATTAACAAAACAAAATAATTAACCTAATATTACACTAAACTACCTTTTAAAATTTATTTTATAAAAATAATATTATTATATTGAATATTAACTATATAAAAGATACTGGTTTACATAGAATGTTTTTTCTTAAATATTTTTTTTACAAAAATAATACTTTTAAGCTGAACTTAGTATTATTTAATATAATTTAAATTTATTATTTCTTAAGCAATAATTTATAATTATAATAAATATTTTATTAATTAAATTTCATTATAAATATTTTAATTTATTACTTGGTATGTGGGAACAACTCACAGGTATTCTTACCAAACAACTTTTTCTGTTTGATTCTACAATAATGATATAAATAATATTTCATTGATAATTAGTTTTAAAATTATATTTTTAAAAATTATAAAGTTATATATATTTTTATTTTTAAAAATTTAGTTTTAATTTTTTATCGTTAATATATCAAATATCATATATGTTAAGTGTTACATAGGAAATATTTTAAAAATTAAAATAAAAATTTAATTTTTAACACACAATTATATTATTATGGTAAAAAAGTTAAAAAAAATATAATAAAAATATGTTGGTTCTTAATATGATATAAAAAATATATAAATGCCAACTAACTAGCGGCGTTTGCAGAAAGGGTTCAGTAATAATTTTTGTCGTTTTGTCAAGAAAAGGAGTGAAACGATGTGAGAGGTCAAAGTAGCAGAAGACACGTGCAGGACGCATGTGTTAGTTGCGCGCCCAGTGCCAGTGATGGGTGTTGAGTAAGCTACATATTACACGTGGCAACACCTCAAGCTTGCTTTATCCTTTAGCTGAGTCACCGCTGAGTTAATAAGCCTTTCTATTTGGATCCAATTGAAGAATAGGATATTTTTTATAAAAAAATGTTTAGATAATTTTAATTTTGAAATTTAAGAAGATTAGGTTACATTTGAAAGTATAACATATTTTTATACCGATATTTTTAATTTATTAATTAATAATTTTTATATCATCAACTAAACTATAATTTTTTGGAACATAAATTCAAATTTTATTAATTAAAATAAAATAAAGTTTAATTATATTTGCATGACATAAAAACCTTGCATGTTTAACCTTCAGTGATATACATATAATATTTTTTTTAATATTTTAATAGATTTTATTTTTTTATTTAAAATTTAATTTGATTTTTTTAATATGAATTTATAATTCAATTTATTTAATAAATAGATAAAATTAAGTTTATTAAAAAATTTAAATAAATAAATTAAGATAAATATAAAAAAATTATTTAACCTATTCAAAAATTTATCTTTATATTTTATATATTATATATTTATTATATTTATTTTAATATATTATATTTATATTTTATTTATATAATATTAATATTAATATATATATATTAGATTTATTTAATTATTATTTTTATTTTATAAATATTAAATTTATAAATTTTTTAATCAATTATTTATATAAATTTTAAATTTATTTATTTATCATAAAATTTTAAAAAAACTTGTAAATTTTATAAATTTTAAATTAAATAAAATTTTGATAGAATTTTTTTTTAATAAATAATAAATTTTTAAATAAATTAAATTTATGTATTTAAAATCTAGTTTGATTCTGTTGAATGAGTAAATATTTTATATTTAATTTATTTAATTTAATTTATTTTTATTTTAAATTATTTTATGTTTAAGGTATATTTTTAGTATTAAATAAAAAAAAATTTAATTTAAAATTAAACTATTTAAAAATTTAAAATATTTTTATTTTTAAATTTTTTTATCTTAAATATTTTTAGGTAATTACTGAACATATAAATTAATTAATAAGGAGTTGATTCAGTTGAACAAAAAAATTGAAATAAAATTGTTTATATTAAAGATATTTTTAGACAATTTTTATTTTAAAATTTAAAATAATTTTTTTTTTATAAAATTGATTATTTCATTAAAAAAGTTTAATGTTAACCATTTTTAATAAATTCAGATAACACAATCAAAATATTATGAGTTATAATATGTTGTTATTGAGATAAGTAAATAAATATAATATTATCATTTAAATATTTAATATATTTTTAAAATTTTTATTAACAATAAATTTATTTTGTTAACAGTAGAATAATAAAATAAATTTTTAAATTTTACTTTTAAGATAAATTTATTAATTTTAAAATTTAAAATTAATATATTATTTTATATGAAGTACGAACCATATAAATATATTATATATTTATCCGTACCACAGCATAAGTTACATATTAGCTTTTTTTTAAAACAAAATTTGAAATAACCAGACTTATTATGCAATTCTGTTTAGCTTTAAATAACCACCATTTTCTTCATAAATGATGCTACTCATACTTAAAAATTAGTTAAACTAATTATAAAAAATAAAACCCTTTTAATATTATAAAATTTTTTGTTAAAAATAATTTTATTTAAATTAGATAGAATTATTACTAACAAGAACTTTTTTATTTTAACTTTTTAATATAATTCTATTTCTAAAGTTAAATTCAAAAATTTTGATTAATTTAAATCACCTTTCATTAATTTATTTACATGTTGAATATGTATGAAAATTAAGAAATTAATTAAACTAAAATAATAAAAATCATACTTACATATTATATTGAGTAGTGTCACCGTTTATAGATAGTAAATAAATAAATAATTATATATATATATATATATATATATATATATATATATTTATTGGGTAAAATTACATGTAATTAACACATGTAATGTCTATTTACATATGTAAGGGCAGCACTTTATTTTGTTTTATTATCTTATTTACTATTGTTGTTATTTTATCAATAATTTACACTTTGTGTTGTTATAGTTAAAGAAACTAATTGTTAAATGCATATAATACTACTTTTCAAAAATGAGAAAGTAACGGTAACCTTACCCGTGAGATGTAGAGTTTTATTGGTGAAATTGTTGTTATATATTATTAAATATTTTATTAAATAATTTGTATTATATAAAAAATAAAATTAATATATTATGTAATTGAATAATTATTTAGTAGATAAAAAAAAGTTAAAATTATATAGTAGAAAAAAGTTAAAATAAAATTTTTTATTTAAATAATTTTAATATTTACATATAAAATATAAAATTTTAATGTATAAAATAAAAAAATAATTATATTTTTAACTTTAAAATTTAAAAATTTGTAAAATTATGATTAATAAAAATTAATACATATTATTATTTGTTTACTCTGAATCCAGACATATTTATTATTATTTTACTAATTTTATTATATATCAGATAAATATAAAAAACATATCACACACAACGTAATTATGGTATGTATTTAAAATATTGTCTGTTAATAAAAATTAATTAAAATATAATATTTTAATAATTTAATAACGTATTTTAAACAAAAATTAATATTATTCCCAATTTATTATTTATTTAAAATGTAAAATTTTTTCACATACATAATTATATGTTGAATTTTTATAAAAAAATAAGAAATTAATTAAATTAAAATAATAAAAATCATACATATTATATTGAATAATGTCACCGTTCATAGATAATAAATAAATAAATAAATAAAGTATATATATATATATATATATATATATATATATATATATTAGGTAAAACTACATGTAATAAACACATGTAATGTCTATTTACATATGTAAGGGCAGCATTTTATTTTATTATTTTATTTACTATTGTTGTTATTTTATAGATAATATGCACTTTGTGTTGTTATTGTTATAGAAACTAATTGTTAAATCCAAATAACATTACTCTTCAAAAATTAGAAAGTATAATGGTCGTTTATTTAAAATTGTTTTATGATAAATATTTATTTTTTTAAAAAAATCTTAAAAACATTTTAAAAATATATTTGATAATATATTTTATTTCATTAAAATTTAAAATTATTAATTAAATGTTTTAAAAAATATTTTACTATTTTTTTTAAAAGCAACTGTTTTTAATGATCACTAACATTTTTAGAATAATTGTTAATAATTTTTAAAAATATATTTTAGATAACGTTTAACCTTTTTCATATTTAGTTAAATATTTTATTTTTATATTTAATATATTTTTATAGTTCAGATTTTTATTTTTTATAAATTTAATATATTGTAATTCTTTTGAAATAATAATATTATTTTTAATATATTTATTTTTTATTTTATTATGGAATATTAATTTTTATTTTTTAAATAAAATATTAATTTTTATAAAAATTAAAATTATAAAATAAATAAGTTTTTAAAAATTTCTATTTAAAATATATTTATATGAAAATTAAAATAAATATTTTTATCTTTAAAAAAATTACGTAATTAAATTTTAATATATATTTATTAAAAAATACATCATATTTATTAAATTTTAATTTATTAGTTAATTAAATTTTTATCTGTTATTTTATATTTATTATTTTTTTCAATACATAAAATTTTTTATTAAACACTTATAGTTCAACTTATAACTTATCAAATTTTAATTAACCTTTTAACTTTTAATTTTTATGTTTTAGCTAATGTTTTTTATTTATTTTAATTAACTTATTAACTAATTTTTTTCAAATGCACTGTAATTTAATTAGATTAAATTTTGAAAAAAATAAAAATAATATAATTTTAAATTATTTAAAAGTTTATATGAATAATTTTTAAAAATAATCACCTAGGAACCCATGTATCTTGATATAATAGAAAGGAGCTTGATTATTAAGAAATTCCGAATTCTAAGTTTATGAATGTTAAAATAGGTGGCAAAAACTTTTATCCCCTTCTACCGATGTACTTAATTTCATTTGAATTAGTTAGAATTCAATTTAACTTTTAAATAATAATGTGCTGTATGGATTTTTTTGTTTTGGATTTATGTCTAAGAATAGTTATTGCAACTTGAATGTGTGCATGATTATGACCTGTCTAAATGCATATCTAGACACACTATAAAGGGTTTGAAAGATCACACCTCCAATTTTTAAATAAAACTATCCTTATTAAATTTCAAAAAATCAAAACTCATATTCTATCAAGCTATTAATGTTTATTTGAACATACATAAAATTAATTTCCCTTATAGTAACAAACAGTCTAATGTAAAATTTATAATTTTAATTTCCATAAAAAATTATAACTCAAATGAATTTTAACATATATTTTAAAAATTTAATTTAAATAAATTGATAATGTAAGTATTTTTATATTATATTATTTAAATATGAATTATTATATTATTAAAAATTGATTTTATAATCATTTAAAAAAAATTTATTATATTTTTAACTAATTATTAATACAAAATTTTATATAAAAATTATAGCTCATATTTCAAATATCAAAATTAATTCTACTTGAATTTTAAAGCATATAAACACTTAATAATAACTATCTAAATGAGGAAAATTTTTAGTATCATTCTATTGTTGAACAATTTTCCAAATCCAACCTGGAGGAGTATGTCCCCTCCAATAATTTTTCTGTTCCTCTATTATACAATATATGCCAAGAAAATTATCATAATCTTCTATTCGTCTCTGTCATTTTACAGAACAAGTTGAAGATCTCTTCAATTTTTAAACATTTTATACTTATGATTAGGAGGCTGGGACTTAGGGAGAAGTTAGTTAACAAAAACATATGTGTGAACATGTGCGTATTATTGCAATATTATACTTATATCCTCAATTTTATTTTAGAATTTATGTAACTTAGGATAAAACAATTCTTGACATCAACTAATATATGTAAAAATGCTTTTAAAAAAAAAACTAATATATCTAAAATTGCTCTTAGTTTTACTCGCGAGATAAAATGGCAATTGAATTTATGATTGGAGAAAAAAAATTCTCATTCTAATTAATTCATTGCTACAATTTTCATAGTAATCAATGAGAAGAACTTTGAAACACAATTTGTCTCATTCGTTCGTCTTCTTTCATCTAGTATAGACCATGATTTTGTTACTATTCTTTCAAGGTTTCTTACCCTTTCTCCAATGTTAGGGACCCTTTTCCCTACAATGGCAGAGATGATGCTCATGATAGAGTTATGTTATATGGGCTTATAAATTTTTAATGAGTTCATTTTTTGGATTAGGGATATTTGGTGTGTGTTTAGCACTCTCATGGTGGTAATGAGGGGTGTGTGTGAATAAAAGGATAATGTTTGAAAGTCTTGATGATGACTCTTGTGTCAACCATGATAATATGGGAATTAGCTTATCTTTTTCTAAAGTTGGCATGCATATTTACAAATAGTTTGATTCAATTTTAAATAAAAAAAAATTATTCAAACTGGATTATAAAAAATATCTGTAGTTTGATTTGGTTTGATTGAAATTTAATAGAAAATTTAAATTAAAACAAACCAATATTTTATGTTTTGATTTGGTTTAATTTTTAATGTTATTTCGTTTAAAAATCTAATAGTAAGGATAAGTTAATCAAAAGTAAAATAAAAGAATTAAAAAAATTTAAAACTAACATTGATTAAACACAGAAGTAATTGCACTTATACTTAACATGTTTCAACGCAAAATATAAATAAGCATGTGATACTTTATGTCAAAAAATAATTTAAAAAATATAATTAATAATAAAAAATAATAAGATATAAAATTTTTAACCATTATATGTAGACTTAGTTGTATTTTGATAAACTTCATTTCAACAAATTAATAAAATAAAAATATATAGTACAAAAACATATAATAAATATTTAAGAAATTCAAGAAAATTTTTAAACAGTAAGTATCATTTGAAGGAATAACAATTTAATAATATAAAATTTAAAATATATAAAGTTATATATGATATGTGATTTGATTTGATCTTGTAGAGGAAAATCTTAAATCAAATTGAATCATATAAAAATATAATTTTTAAAAATTTTGATTATTTTAATTTTCTATTGAATTGATTTTGGATTTAGTTTAATTCAGTTATATAGTTTATAATGATTGCATCTCCCCATAATTTGTAGAAATCTCCCTTGATAATACAAAATTGATCATGCTATTAGTGTATTAATTGTTGGTTTATGTATCCAAGATGTTTTGTGGAAGCGATTTCTATCTGAAATGGTGGTTCATCTCATTATTGCTACTTCACTATAATTTCTGGATCTAAATTATATTTGTAGGTGGTTATAGACGAAATCTGTTGTAAAAAATTGGATATTTTAAAAAGTTTTAAATATAATAATTAATATTATTAATTTAAGTTTAAATATTTAAATTAATTTAAACAATACAATATGTCTATTAGATTAACTCAACTTAACATTATAAATTTGTCCTATATCAACTATATAGTGAAAGTTTTGATAATGACAACATACATGGCAAGATAATATATTATAAAAATAATAAATAAATATTTTTTAATCTTATTTGTTTTGTGCTTCCTTATAACTCTTACTACGTGCAACATGTTGCAATGGATAATGTATATAAATCTTAGAGGAAACAAAACGGTAGGTAAAAAAAAGAAGAAGGTAAATGTATCAACGAAAGGTTTCTTTAGTTTACGAATATAATTTTAACCTTATCCTAAAAATAAATTATGTCAATGGTGTTGTTGCATAAATGTATTAGATGCATCATACGCATCGAAATGACATATGATACTGACAATAGAAGGTTTCACTAATTAGAAGCATATAACTGATAGCACAATAAGCTCTGATTTCATGTCTTGTTGTGCGCCACATGCAACCTGAAGACATGTGTCTAATATAATTATTTTTTTTAAATTGACAAAAATATTTTTGTTATTTTATTATTATTTATTTATTTAAAATATAAAATATTATTATTATATCATTATTGAATAAATTTTTATTTATTTAATTATATTATTTCCTTTTTTCTGTTTATTTCTTTGTATTTAAATAAATAAATAAGAACAAAGATATAGTATCTTGATCTACTGCACACAATTTTCTCTATATCTTAAACGTAAATCCCTTTCTATTTTATAATTATAAAACAATTAAATCCTCCGACTACAGTAATTTTTAAAATTATTAAATACTAATATAAAATTTTAAAAAAGAATCGCATAACATTATTTATAAAATAATTATAATTTTATATATTTAAAATAAAATAATTATCTTAAATTTATTTAAAAAATTTAGTCATGTGAATTATTTTTTTATTTTTTAATTCTTAAAAATGGTTAAAGCTTATTAATCCATGTCATGAACAATAAAGAAGATCCTTATTAATGTTAAATATTCCTTAAAGAAAAATCATATTAATGTGAATCGCATACTCCTATCAGTTACAATATAATATTATAAGAATTTAATTTTAATACAATATTATAAAAAATTTAGTTTTATATATTGATTAATCTTATATTTTATTTACATTAATGATATGCCATATATTATGTAATAAATTTAGCACAGTTAAATTTATTAAGATGATTAAATTTTTATATATTATTGATGTAAAATTTGTATATTAATAATCATTTAGATGAAAATATAACTTTAAAATTAATTATCATTAAAAATCAAATATTTATTAAATATTAGTATTTTTATATTCACAGTATATTAGTATTGAACTCTTATATATATATATATATATATATATATATATATATATATATATAAATGATTATAAGTATGACAAATGTTAGTGTTTAATGTTTATAGGACATTACTTTGTTGATTTCTTTTTATTTGAATATCTTAACTAATTATATATTAATTGAGAAATATAATTAATATTTTTATTAATTAATCAAATTATTATTTTTTAATATGACCTTCATGTTATTTTTAGTTTATTTATAATATTTATAATATATTTAAATAAATAAATATAAATGAGATTTTATTGAAAAATTTGACAAATAAATGGAATTAGAGAGAATAATTAAGAAAATAAAAGTAATTTTTTTATTAAAAAAACATCTATCGCATTAAAAAATGAAAAACTTATTTAGCAATTGTTTTTTTTAAGTAATTAGAAGCACAGGATTTTATTGAAAATTTGACAAATAAATGGAATTAGAGAGAATAACTAAGAAAATAAAAATAGTTTTTTATTAGAAAAAACATCTATCGCATTAAAAAATGAAAAAGTTATTTAGAAATTGTTCTTTTAAGTAATTAGAAGCACATGAAAAGGTGTATTTAATGTTTTTTAACCAACGTTTTTAAGATATTTGTTAGCAAGATTATATACATTTTTACTAATAAAATGAAAGCACCAAAATAATGCTTTTAAATGAAGATTTTATTATGCCAACATGTGTACTAAAATTCATAATTAAAATGATAAAAATACCACTATACATATAATGTTATTATTATAACTAATTTCTCTTAATTTTTACACTTACATTCTGATTTTACTGCATAGACTATACATAACCACACAACATGCAAGTAAACATATCATAAAGACATGCAACAAACATTTTTCCTATTACGTCTGTTTTCTTGGGAGACAATATCTGCCAACGTCATGTCCCATGTTGTATCAAGGCTAATGCTTTTCAAATAAAATAATTCTTTGATGAATTACAAAAACCCTAATAACATGTTTTGGTGTTTAATTATAATATGAAATTTTTTTACCATATATTCGTTTACATTCAGTTATAAGCTATTCAATATTTTTTATTTTAAAAAATTATTAACATTTAAATAAAAATTAAAAATGGTTGAATAATAGACTAATAGTATTTATATTTAGGAGAATCATAAGCTGGTGTAATATATAGGAGGTGGCAGTAGAGACTATGTAGCTGTATAAATTAAGTGAAGTCAGTGCCTACTTCTTGCTACTGAACTAAACATAAAGAAGAAAATAAAACGAATCTTGTTGATGTTCTATTTTGGAAGCCGCAAATCTAGCTAGTGGCAGAGAAATCACAAACACCCAAGAAAAAAGTTGATAGCTACTTTGTCTCCAAATCCTAGATTCTATATAAATTTTCATTCTTTCTAAGGTGGCTTTCCACTAGACTGAGTCAATACTCAGGATGGATGACCCTAACCTGCAAACTCACTCATGCTACAAATGTCACCAGAACATTGTTTTACTTTTTAAAAAATGTTAGTAGTAATCTTTAAAATTAATTTAAATAAATAGTTTTATTACAAAAATTTAAGTGTAATTTTAATAAATATTTAATACAAAAATTTTGTACTATCAATCAATTAAAAATTATTATAAATATAATATATTAAAATATTATAAAAATGAATAATTTTAATTATATTATCATCAATAATTTGATAATAATATAGACAAATTATATTAAGAATAAATTTTGATTAAATAAAAATATTTATTATATTTTATATAATAAATATTTAATTTTCAATAAAATCTTCTTACTTTTGAATGGTTAATGTTAAAAAAATTATTTGTTCTGAAAAAGATGGAGGGTTAATGTTGTCATATTTCATAGTAATCCCATAATTTGGGGAATTCTTTACCAAGAAAGGTTGGCAGTTCTTGGCATTTGGATAAGTCAATAAATGGATTAAGGATGCCATCTAGAAGGTAAGAGGCATTCAAAGCATTTTTGTAATCAACACTGAGAGAATCTACAAGTGTTGTGCTCACAGTATTATATTGACAAATTGTTGATTGATAGGTACGCGTATACTAAAATCCATATCAAGAAGTTAATTTTTTGTACAACTGAACATGAGTTGCAGAGTCAGGTCATATTGATATAATTTAATCGTTGAGATTCTGACTATTCAAAGTACATTTTATTATTGGGTAAATTACACGTACATTTTTTGGGATTTAACAAAATTTCAGTTTATATTTTTTCTTTATTTTTTAACCTATATAAATCTGCTTCAATTTATGTAACAAAGGCATTGCTTTTGTTAATGAAGACTTCTCTTAGTTTGTTTATAATCACCAAAGGTTAGAGTAATGTAAAAATAGAAATGATATTGAGTGTAATTTTATTAAATCTCATAGATGGGGGTGCAATTTATCCTTTATTATTTACACATACTCCTACTCACTTCACACAAGATTATCTCTAATCGATTCCGTTTTTGTATCCCACGTGAACTCTTTTTTGTTGTCTGTGGAAGGACAAATACACACTCTACTTTGTAGCTTTGGGGGATAATATATTTAAATCATTGAAGTTCAGAAGTTATCCTTTTGACAAAGAATGCTTGCGAGTAAAGACATGAGGTGCACTCACCATGTAGCACAAAACTTTTTGGTTTATTACATTTCTTATATTGTTGTCCATGATTTCCTTGGTTCAGAAGGTAGAAAGTTACGTTGAATCAATTAAATTATCCGAGGCAGTTGAAACATCGTGCTGTCTCTATATAACTTCTACAACTGAGATTATTGAAAGAGAGGTTATAGTTTGGAAACAGATGAAGGTAAAGAGCAGAAAAGAGGATTAGAGTAGTTGCTCAGTCATTAAAAGCATATTTGCATTGACCATTTCCACATAACACTCTTATCACTTTTGGACATTGCTTTCTATCTTATTTTACCTAATTTGTATAGACTAACGCAAGAATATCCCTCCAACATCTATACATTCATAGGTAACTTCTAGAGTTGACATATATGCGGGGTCTGATAGGTGGGCATGTATTTACGCAATTAGTTCGTGATAAAAAAAATTATAAAATAACATGATTGGTATGGTAAAAAGATATAAGCAAAAATAATGTTATAAAAAATATTGCATAAATAACTTTTTAATCAAATATAAAACTCAATATTATGTTTGTTAAATAATTAAAAAAATCATAATAAGGAAAATGAATTTGTAAAATAGGATATGATATTATAATCAAACTCCAAGGAAAAATGGATTAATATTATAAAATATACAAGCAAATGAAAAATCTAACAAAGGGTAAGCAGATAAAAGTACGAAAGATCACTTTTGTGCCTATTTGAATACGAAAGGAAACGAAGTTTGGGGAGTTATTTTCCCAAATTCCAAGACATCATCATAATGGAATTTTTCAAAGCAAGAAAATTTGAATTCTTACAAACCTCTGTTCTGACACGAAAGCCAACAGACCTTTTACATAACAATTGAAAAACAATGTTAACACATTCTACAGCCTAACACTTTCTTCAACATTCTTTTTCTTTTCAGCATCCTGCGTTATATTTCTCAAACAAAAAAGGAGGAGCAAGCAATGAAAAAAGTTCAGGTGATTGATGTAAACCTTTACTGATAACATTGGTATAAAGTGCAAACTTGTTTGGTATTCTTACCTAGGAAAATATGCAAAGTCACCCAATGTATGCCGCTATACATATATGGGGATTTAGTAAGCAATGACCGGTGAAGAGGGAATATACTACCAGTTTCCAGATAGCTAACAGCATTTTAACATATTATTTTACGGCCAATATGGCTGATTATACTACTTGTGGTAAAACGAGTACAAAGCTACCAAGCAGATCCTTCTGCTTAGCAATTTTTACTGTTGACATAATAAAAGACTAAACTATACAAGCAGTACAAAATACAAACTCGCCTAGCATATTTATATATATTATACAATTATAGTCTGCATATGGAAATAATCTTGAGCGGTTCGACAGGGTAAGTAATTTCATCCAAAAGCATTCAAGGTCACCACCATGTTCTTGTATTTTAGGCAGACCTGCAGCTCACCCACTTGCTTCCACCACTGCCTAACCTTTTTCTATTTTTCCTAGCTTTGGTATCAGGAGGCAAATTTTTAGGTATGCCAATAAATCAGCCAAAATCAGGGAAATATCCCCTCAAGAAACTCATCAATGTCATCATCGTTGTCATGAATTTTATGATCACTGGCTGAAGCAGAAGCCTTTTTACCTGTAAATACATGGTAAATAAAGTTTAAGCTTTAACAGACAATTTAAATGCTAGGACAGCAAAATTTCTGCAGCATATATAACAGATTTCTAAACACTTGAACAACAAACTATAAAGAAGTAACTCAAACAAAGTATGCCACCAGCATCATGCTTAAAAGATGAAACGCAAAATTTCACCTACTTCATTCAAATCAGAGGGAGAAAGATGTGTTTAAATTTGACTCTGTTACAGTGTAAAACTTTTTGCACTATTAGTAAACAGGCATAACTAGTCCCAAGGTTTTTCATTTCCAGAAAAGGCTTTTAATAGTTTTCTAACCAAGCCACTCATTAGACATATCTTAAGTAACAACAAAATTGATAACAAGTTGACAACCTTTACGAACTAGGCAAAGCCAATAAATAAAGATAAAGCAAATGTGCCTCTAAAAATAGAAGTTACAATAACCTCAGATCCACATACATTATGATTTTGATTTAGAAGACATAACATTAGCTGTAAGACTATAATTTGTTTACTGAGACGAAAGTCTCACTAATGTGATGTTTTCAAATGAATAGTAACATGGGATCTTTTGGGAACCTCCCTGCAAAGGAAGACATAACCCCTCAGCATCCTTCTACATATATTTCAACATTAAATCTTCATCTGCCTAATATCAACACTTTGTCTGATCAACAACTTTAGCTGCTGGATAAACTGGTATATATACTCACTGGATAGGGTTGACATTCTCGGCCAGGGAGAAAGCTTCAGCACATCGTTGATGATTATCATCTTTAGAACTAGAGCCCTACTATTGAAAATTACTTGCTCCTATATGTAATTGCTATAGTTAAATAATTCAAAATAAAATCTCTAGCTTTAAGGGTGCTCAGTTAGGATGTGTATCAATCAACTTTGCTTGAATGAATGAATGAACGTCCTATGTTCTTCTAAGTGTGTTCAAAATTTATTACTTCCGCTGTGCATTCATATCAGAATTCGTTGGAATATGCTTGCTTGTGACTGTATGTTACATGCTGAGTTGTAACATCCTATTCCACTCACCATTAGATGCCAAAACATAGCCTAATGTTTTCTAGTTTTTTTTTTCATAAAAAAAAAATTAAATTGCAAAATAACCATAACTTTCCTGCAACATAAACATATGATAAACAGAAAATACAAGGATTATCATGTCATGATGTAAAACTGGCAATCCACTTGTAAAAATAGGGCAACTTCAAACCTTTCCACCTTCTCTCTTTGCTTTTTTGGAATTCATCTAGATCATCATCACTCTTTGAACGATTCCTGAAAAATGGAAGGACTCAATCCCCTTATTTTCTAGTCAATAATAAGGAAAAAAGTAACAAATGGTTGGGGAAGATCAATGTTCTCACCTCTTTCTTCTATCATGATCTTGTTTTTTCTCTAACTGCTCCTTTTCTTTCTGCCTCTTGTAGTTAAGTTTGAATGCGCAACTATTAAAAAGTAACCGAGGAGAGAATGAAACACAAATTTGATTTGCCACATAACCATCAATTACCAAAAAAGTCTCACAAAACAATCCTCAAAGTGTCTAAAAAGGAGACACTTCCACCCAAGGAGATGAAAAACTATCCTCAATTTTAAAAAGGGATTCTACAAAATAATCTTTAAATGAATACATCACAAGTAGGTAATCTAAAAATTCACATCCTAAACATCTGGGAATGCTTGGGATTTGTTGTAAAATTCAAAATTTAGAAGATAATTGCTGGTGCAAGATTGCTTTTGAAATAACCGATCTTATGTTTGGGAATGTTATCAAAAACCACCCGAGTTCTTTTGCTTTTAGTTCAGGCATTGTTATAGAAACAACTTTATGGTGTCAATTTAAAAACAAAATATATGGAAATGAAGTTTTCTTTCAAAAAATAAGAAGATAGTAAAATAATGAATAATATCGACAAGGCAATCTTATACTGATTCTTTATTTAAGATCCCATGAAAAAGTATTAGCATAGTTTTGATGGAGGAAAGAAATTTTAGAAGTCAGGGAAAGATTAAAAAAGACTTCTAATGCAATTTCAAACAAGCAATAACTTCGAAAGATACTCAATCCTGACAGATGATCCAATCCAAAACATAATTTTCATTCAATAAAAATCAACAATGTCATTTTCAAAAGGGTCATCTGTACTGATATTTCCCAGGTGATGCAATTGACATCCCACACAATCACCAAAAGTGGTTCATAACAGTAACAAAGTCTCACTTTTTGCATGGGCATAGCAAACCAAAACCTTTGATGGAAATGCATTTAAAACATCAAAATCAAGACTGTATGTAGCAATAACTAGTAGGAAGAAACATTCAGAAGATTTGTAGAATACCAAAATAAAAGCCACAAGTGAATTTCAAGCATAGAAGAAAACAAAAGCATAAGCAACAAAACCAGCATTGGGACATACAGACTCACCTCTCACATGTTACCAGTTTAACCAGGGCTTGTTTGTTTTCTCCAGCTTCACAGTAACAAAAGTTCACCTGTAACATGAAGAACTAGTATAAAGGAGTGGAAACACCGATGACATATACACATATTACATCCCTTGAACCCTCAAGCAGAATCAAAACTGCTGATAGAATGATCAATAAAAAATAGTGCTGAGAGAGAAAAGAGAAGCATATGCTGAAAACCAGGTGTCTCAACTACAGCACGGACTCAAAATTTAGATCATTCATATAATAAAGCAAACATACAAAATTCTTACTTATTATATGGACATGACAAATGGAATCTAGACACTTACACAGAAACTAGACAAAATGAATTCCTAAAACACGACCAAGCCTGTACCAACTAGGTAGGGATCAACTAGTGGATCAATCAACGACATTAGACTATCTCAAGCCAGATTTTCAGCAATTATGAAAAAGTGCTTAACGAGTTTTCCTATCCTCATTTCACCCCCCCCCCCCCCCCCCCCAAGAAAAAAAATGTAGAAGACTAGAAATTGATTGATTAATGTGGTTATAGGAAGAAAATTTTACCTCATAGCTTGCTAATCCTTCTTTCTCTTTGCAATGCTTGTTACCACAAATGAACTGACCTGTAATAACCAATCAATTTTAAAATTGAGCAGGATTCTAAACTATAGAACAAACTAAAGACAACTACTTTTACAGCATTACAAACAGACAAGCAAACCAAAAAGTAGAAGCATGGTCAACAGCACAAGACAACATGTACTGCTAGAGTTAAGTTTAAAATGTTTGTTCATAAACTGTATGGAGTTTGAACACTGAAATTGAAATATGTTGGGTAACATCAGATATTCGAAGACTTTTATTCTCCACATAATTTAGATTTTAGAATCAAGAGACTCTTTTTTGGAACAAAGGGATAGGAGATCAAGACTGAGGAATAAATTTGAAATTTTGAAGTACTATTACTTAATGAAGTTAGTAGGTGTTGAGATCCCACATCAATCACAGATATGGCTAAAGCTAATTAAGGCTTTGGCAATTCTCACCTCTAGAGCTAGTTTCACGGATTGATTTAGACCCAAGCCTAAATTTAAGAGTTAGAAACAAAAATTCTAAGCTTCAATTGGTAAACACTGAAACAAAAATTCTAAACTTAAATGGATAAAAGAGAGGACAGAAGAAGCCTACTTTATTTCACACACGCTATACGTGGAAAAAGAAGAAGCTTAGCTAAAATGCTAAAAATAGAGGACAGAAGTGATGCTATGTTATTAAAGTAGTCCAGGACTCCAGGGATGCGTTGTCTTTAATTCAGTGATGATATGATTTTCTTTGGAGGGATGCGTTTGACACAATATTGAGGAACATGAACTTAACAACATAGCACAAGTGATAAAGTCACAGGAAAATTGTATTGTTGGTTGTTGAATGAACAATTCCAGGACTAAAAATTTTGTGCTATCCACCAATTGATATGCAGCAAAGTTTACCATAACAATCTTTGTTTTGGGCATTCTTTGTTTTGCACACAGTAGAGTTGAGAGGATGAAACAGGCAGGGGTCATTGGTCTTTTTCTTATGTTGTGGACAAAATTTTGTCCCCTGATTTATAGTAGGTAACAATGATTTAGTGTTTTATGTTGTCCCTTGAATTGCATGTCGTGTCTATTTCTAAGGTTCTTCCCAGTCATTAGTTTTTTTAGGCTATCTCCAGTTCAAAGGTTAAGTTAGCTAAAGAGCAGGTTGGTTGGTTTGAATGTGGAGAATTGGCATCTTTAGACCAAAGTGAACACGGTTGGTTGTCAAATTCTGAAATGGCTGCGCCCATGGGACTTGGAGTTACTTTGGGTAATCCTAAAGCTTCTTTTGGGGTTTGCCCTGATTCAGATCTGTTCGGATAATACTCCCATCCACTATCTCTAGCTTTTTCAAATCTCGTGAAAGTGGAGGGATTTTCATTGGTAAGGTGTGGGCAAACATCTTGTTAGTTAGGAGGTCCCTTTCAGGCCTACGAATGAAAGGGGGTTGGAAATTTGGTGACTACAAGCATGTTTCTTCTTCCCTTTGGCTTAATTGCATTTTTATTTCCTATATTTATCTTATGTGTGATTTTGATCCGCTTAGTTTTTGTTGTTCATTTTAGTCCTCATTGTTTCCTAATTCACGAAATCTTAAAATTTAATCACTCGCCTTAAATTTCATCCAATAATTAACAGGAAAATATTAAAATGTTTTAAACAAAAATGTGTATAAAATATATATAAAATGGAGGTGTGTTGTGATGTTAAGCCTCTTACCCTAAACGAAGGCATGTTGAGACATTAATGCTTTGTTTGGATAATGTGAAAAATTAAAAAAAAAAAGAAAAAGAAATAGAAGGATAAAAATAGAGTAGAAATAAAATAGAAAAATGAGTTGTTTGAATGGATAGAAATTAGAAGGGAAAGAAAAAAAAAACTCCCTTCTCTTGTTTGGATGAGTAGAAAAAATAAATGGATGTTTAAAAGTTTTGTTTTAAATTAATTTAAACTTAATTTTTTTTATTTTTTATGATATTATTCTTTTATTAATATAATAGTTTTATTTTATTTTTTTAAATAATAGTTTAAACATCAAAATAAACAACCTCTCCCCCACAACTCTCTTCTATTTGAGGGGATTAAAATTTGGTGAGCTCCGAAATCAATTCCTTCCCTCCTACTCTCATGGCCAAGCAAACAAAGAAAAATATTTTTATTATCCCTATTTCCTTCCTCTCTATCTTCTTCCTTCCTAATTCCCTGCAAACAACCGAAGCATAAACGAAAACATGTATGAAATAATGCATAAAAAGTAATAGAAGCCGTTTTTTTGCTTTTCTTACTTTTAACTTAAATATTTTATAATTTTTTCCATTGTCAATCCATATAAATAAATGCCACATGACACCTCTGTTACATTCCCTTAATTATTGGACAAAATTTGAGGTGAGAGACTTAACTTTAACAATAGAAAAACTACGAGGACTAAATGTGAGCTATTAGAACAAGGGAAACCAAAATCATAGATAGGCTAAAGTATGGAGATTAAAAATGCAATTAAGCCTTCTTTTAATGAGACTTCTGTCATAGAAAAACTAGTGCGAAGAGAAAGCCAACAACTCCATGAAAAAAGTGACATCATTAATAGAGCATCCTCTTCAAAAACAACAAATTCTAGATCATATTTCATTTCTGTTTCCTCTAAAAAGGTGTGGTTTCTATAAAATGAATTGGTTAAAGAACAATTGGATACTTAAGTCTTAAAAGATTAGTTGATCAAATGATTAACATTCTATTGAGTGTACAAAGTAGGTGTAACTCAATTAAACTTTAATAAGTCAGACATTAATTTAAATGGATGAGTATCTTTGCATAACAATTATATGTAATCTAAAAAAAAAACACAAATTGGAGAGTATGTTTTATGAGATAGTCCTAGTGAGACAAGGAAAAGGGAAGAAGTAGAACTAGCTAATGAAAGAAAAATTACCTTTGCCAGATACGACTTCTTTCTCTGTCCTCCACCTGAGCCCAATCTAATAAGAAAATGCAATTTATCAGCATGCAATCAACAAAGATGTACTCTGCATAAAATGAGTTTCTGGCCTTCACGAACACCACTCTATAACTAACATCCCATGAAAATGAGATGAAGCTAAAACCCCTTCTATCTCAAAGAATGAATGGTTCATGATTTAATATTACATTAACTGTTGTTATCTTTAAAAAAAAATATATTTTAAAAAAAGTTACAATGTTTTTTTAACAGGAGTCCAAGAATGGAAATATTCATACCAAGATGTTATAGTTTAGCCAGCAAGATAAAATTAAGCTACAATAGACCAAAACAGGAGGAACATTAATGGATTCTAGACATCTAGTAGCAACCAACCTCCAGGTTATAAATTCCTATTTATATGTGCCAAGTGTGATTTACCAAAACTACGATAAAAATAGATTAAACCATTATTTTGATTGTCCAAAGAGAGAAGGTCAGCATCAATCAAGCCCTCAATAGATTGAGTCCTTCTGTACACTTTGTTTGCTTCACCTGGAAAATACACAGTGACTCAATTGGATGCAATATTAACTCTCAGGAAGTAAACTAATGTAAAAAAGTTGCTGAGGGCTCAATTGATATTGACCACATCTCTTGAAGACCATATAGGTTACAATATTTAGCAATCCCACAAAAATATATTTTATAAGTAATGAGTAATTACCTTACCACTCTTGTACTGTGACATGTCAGCAAGACAGTATCTTCACAGGATTTAAGGTAACAAGCAAACAAATATATCTAAATTCAACAATCCCTAACAGAGTAAAATTGATTGGTTAATGCAAAGTTGCAAATCATGATCAAACAAATAAATAACAGTTTTCTTTTTCCAACAACAAACTCCACATCATAACTATTTTTGTGGTAAATATGCACAAATTAATTTAGCAAAGATTTGTAAAATATACATTCATATACTCCTGGTGTACAAGGTGCCAGGTAAAAAAGCCACAGGTTGATCAGGCAGGACTACAGCAGAAGCAGAATGATAGGATATCAAACAGAGAAAAAAGAGGATGCAGTGCTTTAAGGGATGACCCAAATGAGTTCACATTATATGGGACAATGTAATGCATGATAGTTCGGGAAGAACAGATCAACAGTTGTAATGATGGTATCTACTTAGTCTCAGTTGCCACTTCCCATCAGCAAAGAGATTGCAGGTTTACTTCAACTTGTGAGGGGGAGGGGATGAGGGGGGGAGAAGAAAAATTAACCCGATAAGATTGTTGAGCTTACACAAGAAATTATGCAGATAGGTACTCAGACTCCACAGATGCCATGCTTATAGTAGGATGAACCAAAAGCAATGTCAATAATAAGTTAATAAGATTTTATATCCTTTCATATAAGCTATTTTAGATAGAAGGCATTATGGAAGACAGACCAAATTAGGTAAATGGGATGCAAAATCTAGTATATAGAACATTGAATTTGTGCAGTATTAGCTCTAATATGCTCATTGTTCACATTCCTTTATCAGCTGATTTAACCAAATTTATAATATAACCCAAATGCCAATAAATAGAAAATTGAATTTGCGCAGTATTAGCTCTAATATGCTCATTGTTCACATTCCTTTATCAGCTGATTTAACCAAATTTATAATATAACCCAAATGCCAATAAATAGAAAATTGAATTTGCGCAGTATTAGCTCTTACATGTTTATTGTTTACATTCCTTCATCAACTAATTTAACCAAAATTATAATCAAAACCAAATGTCAATATTACATAATTAAAAACAAGAAACTGTCGCTCTCAAGGTATAAACAATGTTAGTAAAAAATGAATATGTTTGCAAAGGATACTCCTTAAAGAGCTTATCATAATAACGTTTCACCAGCTTTTGTTCCCACGATGGATCCATATCATCTTCCTCTGACCGTATAAATCTAGCAATACATTTGGATTAACAACATTAAAGTTCTGAGACACAAAAGACAAGTTGAGAGAAGAGATGATAAGGCATGAAGGAAAAACACTTTTTCCAATAATAAAAAGAAATTCACAAGAAAAGCTCCAAGAAGATCATTGGTGGGTTGGAAAATTTACTTATATTCACAATAATTTCAATAGAGCTTAACATACAGCATAGGATCAAAGCCCATTCTGCTATTGCTAGGAAAAGGTTGATTTCATAATAGTGCCAAATATAAGCACTCCACTAATCATGATTTCACTCTTACAGCAAGATCAAATCACACATAAAAGTTTTTAAAAATTGCACGAAAATGTATTATAACATCATAAGAAAGTCTCCAAAATAAACAAGAGGAGAGATGAGCACTAAATTTGAAAATGGAGAATTAAGAAAAAATTAAAATTTAACAGGGAAAAAAATATTTTCTTATGTTACAACAGCAGAGGAGAGATAATGACAAGGCAACAACCTCCAGGAATATAACCAAAAAAAAAAATTGCCACCAGCTTTGTCTTATAGGCGACAAGATAACAAGCTTACCTGAATCCTTCTCTTAGAGTATCTTGATCTGTTTTAATAGGCAACTTTAAGTTTGAAGGTCTTTCTATCCCATAGAAATTAACTGTAGGCACAAAAAGAAATTATAAGAGTTTTGGGCAGGAAAAGAATAAAGCTAAACAAAAAAGGAAAAAAGAAAAACTGCGCTGAAATTTCACAGAAAACTGATATTCTCCAGCAGGACCAACATGTTAAAATAACTTGAAACAAATCAAACAATTACAGCTGAAAAAAACTTCAGTAAACTAAAGTGATATAAAAACTTCTATTTGAACAACAACGGCAACAGAAACAACAATGCCTTCTACTGCTAGGTGGGGTTGGCTACACAAAACACTTGACATCATTATGGTTTGCCCAAATATTAAATTTTCCTTAGATCAAGGTATCTTTCATTGGTTCCTTATCTCTCCATTAAACTTCCAACAGACCACGGGAAACAAAAACAAAACATCGATGCCACCATGAGGCCTTAGCAAACCAAACTAAGCCTCCTGGTCAAGCCATTAACAAATTCTGATTATTAAGCCAATGAAGACAGAAGAAAACAAACTAACTAGTCACTAGACTCTAGAACACCCGTTTTTCCACTTAAATTAAGAACTCGCAAGCAAAGGCAAAACAGCATTACAGTTAATATAGAGGGGCACATTTGAATACATATGAGGATGACTGTAGCCTCCTTCCATCTCAGTGGAGGAAACTGTTCATCATCCAATTGCTGTAGGACATTATTAGGACCCAACCAAATTAAGAGCTCAAATTTGATCAATTAATTCCTAAATGTCCATCAACCCTAAACAAAACGCATCTGAAACAAACAACAGTTAAAATAATCACGAAACAGATAAATTCTTATTTTATTTTATTTAAAAAGAGGTAATAATAACAAATAATTAAGAATTTTCAAACAGGCTCAATAAGTAAAGAGCGTAAGTCAAGATTTGAAACGTGGAAGATACATTACCGTAATCATTGATGAACTTTTTGTGGCGGTCATAGGCATTGAGGCCTCGAATGTGCGATTGATACTGCCTGCGGTTGCAATTGCGAATGCGATTAGGTCAATGTTGTTATGGTTATAGAAATCCAATACGATCCAAAAGAAGAAGAGAACGGAAACAGAAACAAACAAAAAAACGCAGTACTCACTGTTTTCTCTCTTCTTTGTCGAATATGGTGGATTTCAGGGACCCAAACGATGCCATCTTTCTATTGGAACACAAAAATTTGGCTGCTTCAGCGCTCAACTCTGCAGCTGGTAAAATGAGACGCTTTAAATTTTAGGAATTAATCAGTCATAGTATTAATACCCCTACTTCTAACGGCTTATTTTATATTTTTTGTGTTATTTCAAAAAATGACTGTGAAAATATATTTCATATCAATATTTTATAAATAATAAAAAATTCCAATTATAATGATCATAAAAAAAATTAAACAGTTTCAGGTATAAAAAATATGAATGTTAAGGATAATTTTCGTAACGGTATTGTATTATAAAAAGAATAACCGTTGACTTATATATTACAAAAATATGAAATGAAAATAAATAATGCTATAAGAATTAAAAAATAATAAAATAATGTATGAATAAAAATATTATAAAAATATTTAATTATAAAACTTAACAATGAAATAATATTTATTTAAGTAACGAATGTATTTTTTATAATACGATCATTAGAAAATTACGACTAAGACTGTCAATAAGCAGTGATTATTCATATTATTATTAATATTATAATTACTACGAGTAACATATTATATTTAGATAAAATATTTTAATATTTTAAAAAAATAAAAATATTTAAATATTTTTATTTTAAAAATATATAATTTGTTTAAAATATTTTAAATTTATTATATTTAAAAAATTTATTTGTACAGTAAATTTTAAGTTCGTTCAAATTTAAATTCTCATATTTTAATTTTTTAATTTGAATTAAATAATTTAATTTTTACTATATATAAAATTTAACATTTAAAAATTTAAAAATTTTTATTAATTTTTCTCTTATTTTTTTTATTGATAAATTTATATATATATATATAAAAGTTTTGTATAATATATTTAGTAAAATAATATTCAAATAAAATATTTTAATAGTTAAAATTTAAAATTTTAAAAAAATTATCTCTTTTTCTTAAAATATCGTATTTAAAAATAAGATAATATTTTTAAAATATTTTATTCAAATACAAGATAATATTATAATGCTATGTAATTTTTTTATATTAAACAATTATAAGTATATTATTCATTAAACTATTGGCCAGCAAAATTTTATTATTGTTACACAAAAATATTTTATAAGTAAATAATATTTTTTTATATGTAATTTTTTTAAACTATTATTGTTTATGATAGAAAATAATATGATAATAAATAAAAAATATAAATAATAATTTTATAAAATTACGTGATTAAAAGTTGAAAATACAATAATTGTTTAAAAGAAATAGATTATATATAACATTATGAAATTGTAAATACTAAAATACAATGATAGCTGAAAATAATAAGAAAAAATTTAAAATATAACTGTAATTAATGTTATATTAAAACCATGAAAAATAAAATATTGCTATAAATAATTTCTTAAAATATAAATATAAATAATTTTAAATTGATATTGAAAAGTTGGGAATGATAAAAAATTATTATTACATGAATAAATTGTTAATTAGATAATTGTTAAATATATTATTATAAAGATAAAATTTAAAACTTTATATTATATTTTGATTAAAAATTGTTCAAATTTTTTTAAATAATAATAGCTATTATAATATTTTGTAGTTATTTTGTATAAATAATAATTGTTATGATACATTAAAAGCTCTATTTTTTATTTTAAATTTTTTTATAATAACTTAAGATTATTTTTTATTTTTTATTATGTTTAATATTTTAAATATTTTTTATAAATCTTAAATTTATACTGTTACCACACAATTTTATTATTTTTATATTGTTATCGCATAATAATAATTTATTAATATTATTATTTTGTTTTATTTTATGTTTGGATTGAGTATTTTAATATTTTAAAAAATTTAAATATTTAATAATTTAATTATTCTTTATTTAGATATTTTTATTTTAAAATATATTATTTAGATAAAAAAATTTAAATTTATTATATTTAAATTTTTTATTTAGATGATGAATTTTAAATTTTTATATTTTATCTAGATTAAATATTTTAATTTTTACTATATATAAAATTTTATATTTAAATATTTATAAGTTCTTCTTAATTTTATTTTTAATTTTTTTTAAAAAAAATTATATATACAAATTTTTTTATACAACATATTTAACCATAATAATTAAAATATTAACAAAATATAATTATAATATTTAATGGTAAAAATATTATGTTCATAAATAATGAAAACAAAAAAAAATAACATAAATAAGAAACGATAAAAAAAGAATATATTATGTTCATAAATAAAAAAAATAAGTAAAAAAATAGCACGAATAAGAACTAATAAAATAAAAAGTAATACAAAACAAATTTTTGTTCATAAAAATAAGTTAAAAAATTATAAGTAATTTTTAATTACACCTACTATGGATGAATTTAAAATTTTTTTATTTTAGTTACTTAAAATATTTTTTAAAAATTTATAAATTTTAAAATTTTTTATAAAATAATATTTGAATAAGATATTTTAATTATTAAAATTTTAAATTTTTTTAAAAATATTTTTATTTTTAAAATATCTCATCCAAATATAAAATTAGTATTATTTAAATTTTCGTTTACTACAATATCATTTTATGTTTTTCTTCTCTATAATTTTTTTTGTTATAATATTTTTACAGTTAACTTTTTAATGTAGACATAAAAAAATAAAAGCATTACAAAGGTATGATGTAAAATAATTAAAAAATATTTTAATGCAATATTTAAGAATATTTTTCATGTATATTAAAATAATAAAGGTTTAAAAAATATATAATTTATTTATATAATATTTGCTACAATAATAATTATTTATTGCTGTTATAATTATTATTATATAAATACGTAAAGTGAGAGATAAGAAATTAGAAGAAAAATTAGGATTGTAGAAATTTTATATATATAGATTGGAAATGTTTATAAAAATATGATATTGTGAAAAAATTAACAATGACCCGCAACAACAACATGGCCTTAAAAAAAATTAAATTGAAAAAATATGCAATAAAACAAATTTTTGTATTTTCTATAAATATGCAGTCTCTTAATCATACAAAAATTGTAAACTATTTGTCTAATATAAGGTTATAATGACAAAAGAGAACAATATGACGAGACAGATTTTCAAGTGGGAAAAGTTGTTAATTGTATTGTTGATTTATAATATATGTAGATTTTAGATTTTTTTAAAATAATTTCTTTAGACTTTTGATTGAGTTTTAACTGGTTTAATTTATACATCCTAATATGAGAACCAATTAGCAAAAATTAACTTAACTAAATATTTTGAATTTTAATTTTAAACATGTAGTTATCTTAAAATTTTCGAACAAACAGCTTTGTTGTTATAGTGGTCCAACTTGCTTAAAATTACTTTCAGAAGAATATTTGTAACCTAAAAAAAAAGGTTTAATTTATTGAAGTGTGAAATACAAATTTCGGACCAAATTGAGTTTCCTTATCTAATTTTCACCGGGCCTTTATTTGAAAGGTGAGAAATTGTTTAAAAATAAATAAAATTGAGAATGAGAAAAGTGTGATAAAAAGAAAGCTTAAATATGTTTAGCAGTATTTATCTAACCATAATGTTACTCAAACTCTTATGCTTTTGTTTGTTTCATAAGAAATAAGAAGAAAAAAAAAATAGAAAAAATAAAGATACTTTTCCATTTGTGTGCACATGTCAATGAGAGAAAAAAAAATGGATTATACCTAAATTTTATTCCCTCCCAGATAGGAATGAAAATGAAGAGGGAGATTTTTTTATTTGTTAAAATTATTAAATATTTTTTAAAAAATTAACAAATTGAAAATTTATATTATATTTGTAAAAATATATTCAAAATCAAAATTTGAAGTTGGATTTAATTTTTAAATGAATATAAAATAAATTTTATGATATTAATTATTTATTTTTAATATTTTTTTATATTTATCTAAATAAGAGAATGTAGTTTTTTTATTTTCTATTTTTATCCATATAAATAGTTTATTTTCTATTGTAAAAATTGATTTTAACCATTAAGTTTTTATTCCAACATTCAATTCTATTTTTACAACCCATTCAAAATTCAAAGTTCAAAGTTCACTTCAAGTTCAAATTTTATGTACGTTAGAATAATGATTCTTTTTAGAATAACGTTTGCTTTGAACAATATAAATTAAAAAAGAGTAAAACATCATTGTCTTATATTGCATCTTTTACACTTCTCTTTAATCTAATTTATAATTATCATTGTGATTGCTATTAAATCATGATTGATGAATAAAAAATGTTTGGAAAATTTTATAATTTAAGTTGTCATCAATATTATTAAATATAAAAATTAAAAACATTATTAAAAAAAGTATTAAGTTAGGTTAAAAATTTATTTACCCATAATAAATAGTAGAAATTTAATCCTACAACGCACATAAGACATCTATTTTAAAGCAGTAGCCTAAGTTAATTGTATAAATTTAATAAGTTTAAAATATTTATTTGACCCCTTTTAGAAGAATTTTTTTATAAATTTTTATAAAAATAAACAAATTTTTATAGATAAAAAATTATGTGAGATTGGATGTATATAAGAAAGATAAAAATAAAAATAAAAAAATATTAAGAAAAATAAAAAAATAATTTTATCCCATTTAAAGATTTATATAATTGATGTAGTTGAACATATTATATTTTAATAATATTTTAGTGTTTTATTTCATTAATCAATAGCTTAAGAGGAAAGAAACTAAATAAGAGCAGGCTTTCCACTAAAACACAGGGGTTCAGGCCCATTTATTTTTCCTTACTTTTTTGTAGAGTTTTCTTTACATTTTCTGAACCATCATTTGGTGAACCAACGTCACCACCAAAAACAAAAAGAAAAGAGAACCAACGTTACAATGGAAGATGACGTGGCAAGCTTCTATTGGCAAAACCTAACATACAGTCAAGAACCAAAGTACACTTCGGAGACTTCAACGCTTCACATTTCGCAATGTAAGGTAACGTTAACATTGTCTCAACTCAAACCTGGTCGGGTCTCCATTTGGACTCTGATAAACAAGTAAAAAAAAAATCCTTTATTATATTATTAATTATTATATAATTCTATCCATAATTATATTTTCACATAAAAATATAAATGTTAATAAATATTAATAAATTTTTTTTTCTTTTATAATTTGTTCTTTATAAATTTTATTTATATTTCTTTATTACTATAATTTTAATTTTTTATATAAAAAATAAAATATTATATATAACAATTTATTACTATAAATAATAATTAGATAGATATAAATATATATACAAAATAATTAATACTTTTAAAAAATAAAATAAACAAATAGATAAAAAATATATTTTTATTCTTTGAATAGATAAAAAATGAAAGAAATATTTTTTATTTTTTATTTTTTATTTTTTATTTACTTCTTTTCTACTCAATCAGAACTGAGATGTACAGTGTTCAATTTTTTTTTATAAATAATTATTATCAATAGTTAATGTTGATCATACTTTATGATTACACTTATCAGCATGTATTATATTTTATTTTATGAAAATATACTTTATCACTATATGTGTATATTTTATTTTATGAAATATTTTTTATTGGTATTAAGATTTTCTGAGAATGGATGTTGGGATAAATGTTTGTGTGTCTGTGATTTGAGGTCACAGGTGTCGGTGGTGGTGTACTGATACCAGTGGCGTTTGTCCTTTTCGTCTTCTTAAAGCCTTTCCTTTTCTTTCTTATTCATTTACAGCTATACACACATACCCACATAGCTATAATCACACACAAACAAAAAAGTTTCATGCTTTTTGGGTCTATAGAGAGAAAGATATAGTTCTCCATTGTTTATCCCTTTCTCTTTAACTCAATTTTCTCCATCTGAGTCTCTTTCTATTTTCATTTGTTGGGAAATTTTGTTTGACTTGGCTTCATTGCTTAAGAATTCATCTGGGTTTGTTCAGATTCTGAGCGATCTATCTGTTTTCAGTGGAAACCTGTGGAAAGGATTGTGTTTTTAGGTGAGTTTCGCGTGAATGTGCAATTTTATTATGTTGAAAATTGAAAAATGGTAATCTGGTATATTGTTGACACAACCAAAGTTGAAATTTGAACAATGGCCACTTCACTGTTGATTATGCGAGAATCTCTAAGAAAAATAACATTTTTTAATAACTTTTTTATTGTCTGTGATAGGAAAAGTGCTTTGTTTTCTCAGCTATACATAAAGGGGATTTTTCTCACTGTTTAAAACCTTACACTCATTCCATCTTTTATTCATCAACCTTTTCGTAGCAACCAAGCAAACAAAATTTGAGATCAGAAAATTTTTTTCCTTTGCAAAGTGTTGACAATGCTTGTTAACATGTCTTAGACTGAACCTAGCTTCAATTTTTCAACAGCAATAAAAGGGAGCTGCTTCAGAAGAGGGGAATATTCCAAACTGATCCTCTCAGCTATCAGAAACTGTAGAAAGCTTCTGAGCAATGAGTGTGGCTTGAACTATCACTTGATCCCTTGTTAACACCTGGGAAGAGCTAAGTAAAGTGTCCTATGGAGTCAGAAGGGGAAGCTGGGGTGAGTAAAATAAGGGTTTGTTTTGGTTGTGCTTTCATTTTCTGTTTCCATTTCTTGTTTTTAGTTTTAATTACAAAAACTTAAAAGAGAGAAATCATGGTGGCATTTTTGTAATTAAAATTGAAAACATGCAAATGAATTAGAGACCAAACAGCCCCTAAGTTTTCTCTTTAAATTTTTTTTTCAAGGTTGATGCTTGATGACATTTTTTTAATGTTTTAATTCATTGTTCAGGCAAAGCCAGTGACAGCATTGGGTGGTCAAGTGTGCCAAATCTGTGGTGATAATGTTGGGAAGACTGTGGATGGTGAGCCATTCATTGCATGCGATGTTTGTGCTTTTCCTGTGTGCAGGCCTTGCTATGAGTATGAAAGGAAGGATGGGAATCAGTCTTGCCCTCAGTGCAAAACTCAGTACAAGAGGCACAAAGGTAAAATGAAGCTAAACTATAATGTGTTGAATTGTATGTCTTATGTTAGTCTTCCCTATTCTTCATTCAAACAGTGCAATTGGGGAAGTTGCTGAAGACTATGGCAAAGGAAGATTCAAAATTTGAATACTAATGACTTGGGTAGAGGGTGGTTTAAATCAGGCCTTATGCTTCTATTTGGTGTAAAGTAAATGGTTTGTTTTAAGGGGCTTTCCCTAACAAACATTTTGAGGAATTGGGTAGCTTTGCTCCCCCTCCTTGTGTTAAGGAGGATGGCTTATCCTCCAAATTCTTTGTAATTATCTTATTTTGCTGAGTTTCTTGTTTTATTAAGAAGAGGTAACAGTTGCTTCAAGAGTATTTACTAAATGAACTACTAAATTGGAACTCTTGTGTCCATAGGCAAAATCTAGATATTAGACAAAGTGTGTGTTTGGGTTGGATTATTTTTGTTGATTAAAGCTGATTTTGTTCAAAAAGCTTAAAAAACACTATTCAAACCAAGGTCATCGAATTGAGATTTGCCTCATGAATTGGAAAGTCTGTTGCCTCATGAATTGGAAAATCTGTTTTTTGAATTTCAGATCGAATCTTATGATTTCATCATAAGATTCATGATGAATAATTAAAAGTATCATATATAAAATTTTAACATACAAAACCATCTATTTATTGGCGATTTATATTTAAATAACTCACTTCATAGCTAATAAACTGAAATATAAACTTCAAAATAAAGAATAAAAAGAACTATTTTCTCAAACCCTTAAAATATTTTAAAAGAAACAGCGGCTATAGTTAATTATTATTTTAAAATTTTATAATACCTAAATATCTATTAACTTTTAAAAATTGCTATAATCATAGTTAGTTAATTCCTTTTTTTTTTTCATTACCTTCTAGTTACCAAACTACAAAAAGAAAAAAAAAGAAAAAACCACACTTTGGCCCAAGCTCAGTATAGATACAACAGTACCTATGAGTACCAACTAAGACACTCGATGCTAAACCATGGCATGTCCTCTGCACTCAAACTGAATGAATTTGACATATGCCTTTCTTCATCAATAATCTGACTTGGAAAGGTTTTGTCACTTTCCCTCTAATTTTATAAAGAAAATGCAAAAGAAAAACCCCCTACAATTGTCTCCCTGTACTGTTACTATTTAGTAGTCTGGGGTAATTCCATTTTCTTCAATCTGAATCTGCTTAGTGGATGGATAGTTTATTGAAAATCTCATTTATAATTTTTCACCATTTCCAAAATTTTTATCTAGAATTGGGAAAATACCCTTCAGCATAAGTAATTGGCTTTAATTATGTTTTTTTACTGTAGTTCCCTGACCAATTGGACCTTTATTGCTGTTTTCTGTTTTGCAAAATGTTTCAGTGGGGTTTGGGAGGGACTGGATTCTTGGTGATTAACTTATTCTAGGTCCCCCCCAACACACACCAAATATAGTGCATACATCAATAGATAATCATAAAATGCTTAGATTAAGAATGTTGTTTTCCCTCTGTAGTGCCCTGCATTACAAAATCCTTTTTTGTCATTAGGATTTTATAGTTGCAAGATATATGTTATTTATGCACACTACTTATTTTTTATGATGTCATGACTTCTGTTTTGATCTACAACATCCAGTCAATATTTAAAAACCCTCTACTTTCTGACTCTAATTGGTGATAATGCTACTTATTTGATTGATTGATTACAGAAAGTCCTGCAATTCTTGGAGACGGGGAAGAGGATGGTGCTGCTGCTGATGGTGCCAGTGACTTCAATTATGATTCAGAAAATCAAAATCAAAAACAGAAGATTTCAGAGCGCATGTTGAGCTGGCAGTTGACATATGCACGGGCAGAGGAGGTCGGTGCTCCAAATTATGATAAGGAAGTTTCTCACAATCACATTCCTCTGTTGACCAGTGGACAAGAGGTCATTCAATTAGCTTCCTCATGATAGTCTTCTCCACCTCCTCTCCTTTCAAAAACTCCACTTTCTCATAAAATTTTTGGAATGAAATTTGGGATATCTTTAATTTCAGGTCTCTGGAGAGTTGTCTGCAGCCTCACCTGAGAGGCTCTCAATGGCATCTCCTGCAGTTGGTGGTGGAAAGCGTGTCCATAGTCTTCCCTATTCATCTGATGTTAATCAATCTCGTATTTCTCTGTCCCTTCTCACCATGCACATTCTTGTATTATGATTTATGATTGCTATTTTTCATCTAGCTATCTGATTGTGGTTTGATGTGCTTGGCTATATTCTTATGCAGCAAATATTAGGTCTGGGGATCCTGGATTGGGCAATGTAGCATGGAAAGAAAGAGTTGATGGCTGGAAGATGAAGCAGGAAAAGAATGTTGTTCCAATGAGCACTGGCCAAGCTGCTTCTGAAAGAGGAGCCGGAGATATTGATGCTAGTACTGATGTGCTTGTGGATGATTCCTTGTTGTGAGTATTTTCTTATTTCTCATTTGTGAGAACCAGTGCTTCTCTATTTGTAGTGTCAACTTCTTTACTCATTTCTCTATCAGTAAGTAGTGTCTATTTTTGATGTCATGTATGTTTTATACCATTTATTGTTATTCTGTTTTTTCAATAGTTATGAATCTAATATGTTAATACATCATGACTGGTATCGGGAGAGGGTTTGAGATGGTTTTTTTTGTTGAGTAAGCAAAATCATTAGATTAAGTCTCATGTGTGAGCTCAATTTTCTTTTTATGCAGGAATGATGAAGCTCGACAACCTCTTTCTAGGAAGGTTTCTATTCCATCTTCTAAGATAAATCCATATCGTATGGTCATTATGCTGCGGTTGGTTATCCTCTGCATTTTCTTGCATTATCGAATAACAAATCCAGTGCCCAATGCATATGCATTGTGGTTGGTATCGGTGATATGTGAAATTTGGTTTGCCATGTCTTGGATATTGGATCAATTCCCAAAGTGGCTTCCTGTAAACCGTGAAACATATCTTGACAGGCTTGCACTGAGGTAGGGCCTTTCTGAACTTCACCATTCTTCTGTACAAGGAAATCTTGACATCCAGCATGCAGTTTTTCTATTTCAATCTGATATTTTGACACAAACAATCATATGAATTGCAGATATGACAGGGAAGGAGAACCATCACAGCTAGCAGCTGTTGACATTTTTGTCAGTACTGTTGACCCGTTAAAGGAGCCTCCGCTTGTGACTGCCAACACTGTACTATCTATTCTTGCAGTTGACTACCCTGTGGATAAGGTCTCCTGCTATGTGTCTGATGATGGTGCTGCTATGTTGACATTTGAAGCTCTTGCTGAGACATCAGAATTTGCAAGGAAATGGGTTCCTTTCTGCAAGAAGTATAGCATTGAACCCCGTGCACCTGAATGGTACTTTGCACAGAAGATAGACTACTTGAAAGATAAGGTTCATCCATCATTTGTCAAGGATCGTAGAGCAATGAAGGTAAGAGATTGATCTACAAATAAATTATTTTGCGGGCTTGGCATGGATTTATGTTACTTACATGAGCAGTGGATTTCTAGTAATGTTACTTTTCTTTTATGTTTCAGAGAGAATATGAAGAATTTAAAGTTCGTGTTAATGGACTTGTTGCGAAGGCACAGAAAGTTCCTGAAGAAGGATGGGTGATGCAAGATGGTACACCATGGCCTGGAAATAACACCAGAGACCATCCAGGAATGATCCAGGTTAGTCGAATTCTTGTGGTTAGGATAACACTTTACAACCGTTGTTCATTTATTAGCTTTGGAGTCATTACTCAATTTTTGCCTTGTTATATAGAATACGAGTTACAATGTTAAGAATGCTGAAATCATGAGTGTAAAGTAATCTAGTTTTTCTACATATTACCCTTGTGAACTACATTTATATAAATTCCGAACTTTCTGTTGCTAATTACATGTGAGCAAGTCTTATGCCATGAATCCATGATGATGTTAGGTTTTGATTGGGATATTGCAGAAATGCATGTGTCATTCACTAAGATTGCATTCTATATCTGCAGGTTTTCTTGGGTCAAAGTGGAGGACTTGACAGTGAGGGTAATGAACTTCCACGTTTAGTCTATGTTTCTCGTGAGAAGCGTCCAGGGTTCCAACATCACAAGAAAGCTGGTGCCATGAATGCTCTTGTGAGTGTCATATACAGTGTAAAATGTGGAACTTACTTATCTCCACACATTTACCTCTACATAGTCATCTCACTGGTGGTACTTATATATCTTGCAGGTTCGAGTATCCGCAGTCCTTACTAATGGACCTTTCTTATTGAATCTTGATTGTGATCACTACATAAACAACAGCAAGGCCTTGAGGGAAGCTATGTGCTTTATGATGGATCCCAACCTTGGTAAACATGTTTGCTATGTCCAGTTTCCACAGAGATTTGATGGTATTGATAGGAATGATCGATATGCCAATCGTAATACTGTTTTCTTTGATGTAAGTATCTAATGCCATATTCGCCCGACTTTTTTTGTTATCTGATTTCTATTACTGTTTTTTATTCTTGTGGCCTATATGAGATTTAACCTCTTCTGTGATGCTTACTTTCTCATTCTTGACACTTGTTGGGTAGATAAACTTGAGAGGTTTGGATGGCATTCAAGGTCCTGTTTATGTGGGTACTGGATGTGTCTTTAATAGGACAGCCTTATATGGTTATGAACCTCCTCTTAAACCCAAGCATAAAAAGCCTGGGTTGCTATCATCACTATGTGGCGGAAATCGAAAGAAGAGTTCAAAATCTAGTAAGAAAGGATCGGACAAGAAAAAATCTAGCAAGCATGTTGATCCAACTGTGCCCATCTTCAGTCTAGAGGATATAGAAGAAGGAGTAGAAGGTACGGCTATCATTCTTTTTAGTTGGCTTCGGTGTTCTTTGCATTGATTGGCCAACCATGCAACTGTTTTAACCACATTTATCTTACCAAGATTGTGATATCTATTGTTGAATTTGCCATTGCTGAAAACTGTAGCTTGCTTTCCTGCTTCAAACCTTCAAATCTGCTTTGTTTTACCATCTTAGATGGACTCCCTTATATTGAAATTCTATTTACTTTATAAAACATGTGTACAATTTTCATGCTTTTCAAACAACTCACCAGGAAATTTATTTAGCAGTTGAGTTTGAGTTGCTTCCAATTAACTAGACCTTTCAATATGTGTATATTCTTTCAGGCACTGGATTTGATGATGAGAAATCACTACTTATGTCACAAATGAGCCTTGAGAAAAGGTTTGGTCAGTCTGCTGTTTTTGTTGCCTCTACACTTATGGAGAATGGTGGTGTTCCTCAGTCTGCTACTCCTGAAACTCTTCTTAAGGAGGCTATTCATGTTATCAGCTGTGGTTATGAGGATAAAACAGAATGGGGAACTGAGGTATGTTGTTATCTTATGTTTAATGTTCTTTGATATTCATTTGTGTTCCCAGTAACTTTCTAATTCCATCGATTGAGCAGATTATTGCCAACTTTTAATGCCCACAGATCCAGCAAAATCTATAAACTAGGCAGAAATTTACCTTAATTTTATTTTACATGAAGGCATCCAAGTGGATCCTTTTTATGATTTGAGTTAGTTGTTTATCAAGTTGGTATTGGTTGAAGTTGAACTATGCCGATTATGATGAAGAGTTATTTGGGGGGGGGGGTTTGCCAAAACATGAATTATCGCGTTAATTTTTTTAGGAATTTTCTACTTGTTTTTCTTCTTGTTAGGGATGAGCTTTAGAACCTCTCCTCTTGTTGATTTATTGAGAGGAAAGAATGAGGGTTATAGGTTTAACTTGGATCCTGCTCTTACGAAAGCTCTTAAATATGTGAGATAAGTATGAGCATCTCATTCAATCTACCATGCTTAGAAACAGCAAACATTGCCTATGTAAACAATGTTTGTTAAAATCTGATTTAACATGCATATGGAAGACTTATTCTTTTGATGTCTTGACCTTTGGTTTAAGCTTTTTTTACACAGAATATTGGTGCCCACAATGACCACTTGTTCTTAGAAACAAAAAACATCTACATAATTATTTTGAAAGATAATTCATAATTTGTTTTCTGTTCCACAGATAGGATGGATTTATGGTTCCGTCACAGAAGATATTCTTACCGGATTTAAGATGCATGCCCGTGGTTGGAGGTCTATATACTGCATGCCAAAGCGGCCAGCATTTAAAGGTTCTGCTCCCATCAATCTTTCCGATCGTTTAAACCAAGTGCTTCGGTGGGCTTTAGGTTCTGTGGAAATTCTTCTAAGCCGACACTGTCCTATCTGGTATGGTTATGGTGGAAGGCTAAAGTGGCTTGAAAGGTTTGCATATGTGAACACCACAATCTATCCGGTCACAGCCATTCCTCTTCTCATGTATTGTACCTTGCCTGCTGTCTGTCTCCTGACCAACAAGTTCATTATTCCTCAGGTTTGTTGTTTCTTCATAAACATAGTAATTCGGCAAAGCAATCGATTGTCGCATATAATAAATCAATACTTAGTGTCACCAGACAAAAACATGATGATTTTGTACATCAAATTGATGTGAATGGATGTTTTCATGGGCTAATTACAATTTAGAATATGCTAGTGAACATACTTCCAATTTAGGATGATTAACCATGCGAGTGATTAAGGACATTTGGTCATGGCCAGTATTATACCACCCTTGTTTAATCATTCTTTTGGTTAATTCATCCAAAATTGGAAATGCATAAACTAGGATCACCTAAATTCTATTTCTCTCGTGTTCCTCCTCCCTGAAATTGCTTTCATAAGTCATAACCAACATGACCTTGTGGAATTTGAAATATCTGAGGGAAAATACGCAGGTTGAACTCAAAGTTTGTTCTGCTAATATAGAGAGCAATAGAAAGAAGAAACTGCATATGATTTTTGAACTCAAAGTTTGTTCTGTTAATATATAATGCACTAACTTGAAAAGAGAGCAATTGAAAGAAAGAAACTGCATATGATTTTCTGATAATGATAGTACTAAGGGATTACATGTATATATATACTCGATATAACCTAGCATTTACATTCAAACAGAAACAAAATTACAAGGGGATATTTTGTACAATACAATTTTTTACTACATGTGTAGTATAATGGAACACAGTATTCTAACTTATTTTTATTGTGTTCTTGCAGATCAGTAACATTGCAAGCATATGGTTTATCTCTCTCTTTCTTTCCATCTTTGCTACCGGAATCCTGGAGATGAGGTGGAGCGGTGTTGGCATTGATGAGTGGTGGAGGAACGAACAATTTTGGGTTATCGGTGGTGTGTCGGCGCATCTCTTTGCCGTATTCCAAGGTTTGCTCAAAGTGCTTGCTGGAATTGACACCAACTTCACTGTTACCTCCAAGGCCTCAGATGAAGATGGAGATTTTGCAGAACTCTACATGTTCAAATGGACAACCCTTCTCATTCCCCCCACAACCCTTCTCATAATAAACTTGGTAGGAGTTGTTGCTGGCATTTCCTACGCCATTAACAGCGGTTACCAATCATGGGGTCCTCTCTTTGGTAAGCTTTTCTTTGCATTTTGGGTCATCATCCATTTATACCCTTTCCTCAAAGGTCTCATGGGTCGCCAGAACCGAACACCAACCATTGTGGTGGTTTGGTCCATTCTGCTTGCATCCATTTTCTCTCTATTGTGGGTCAGAATTGATCCATTCACCACAAGAGTCACTGGTCCTGATGTTGAGGAGTGTGGAATTAACTGTTAGACCAAAAAAACAAGGATATATTGTGTTTTCTTTGGGTTGTAATTATTATAGTTATAGTAGCTTTTCTATTTCTTTATGTGTCTTAAGTTATGTGCAGTTTATAGTAGACACATAAGAAAACAAAATAGAACTAAACCGTGAGATATTATTTTATTTGTAATACTAATGTGTCTTCCAGTTTTCTGGAGTAGCTATGTATTATAAGCTATTGGAGGTCACATCTTTGTATACGTCTACTTGAGTGTTTCTTCTTATTAGAAGACTAGTAGTAGCTTTTTACATCTACATACACTTTGGTATAGGTTTGGCACATTTGTTGTTACTATTAGTTCCCAAATTTCAAAGTGTAGAATTATCATCTTTCTCTAGATTAACGGTTGTTGTTTTGAGTGGAGAAGATGAGCAAAAATGAAGTGATTCAAAAATGAATAATTACTTTTAACTTAACATTCAAAGTACACTTATGTACTGTAGTTACTTTTACCTTAAAATTCCTTAGCCAAAAGCAATTTTAGTATGATAGATCCATTCTTAAGATCACTTTTTCTTAAATGAAGAGATCTTAACTAAACTGCTAAGAGATTCATAATGCTATAAACTCTCAAAATACATGACTACCAATAAATTTTTAATATTGATGACATGGGTGGTTTCTAGAATTCACTTCCATAATACAAATGCAAGAATGTTTTAAAAACCTGTTATAATAGGTCTTTTTATTGATTGTATCACCTATGTGTACTTTAAAAACTTAGGAATAATTGAATATGATGCAACTAGAGTTGCTATAAAGGCACTCCATCTCTGATTTTTAGCAACCATTTCACTGCTTCATAATTGAACCTTCAACTTTCTCTCTTCCGCTTATTCAACAATCTTGAATTGGAATGGAGAAATATCTACCAGCAAATGTGCCTAGTATTTATGTTGGTTTTTCATTGCCATTGCTTTAAGCTGTGTTTTCATATTTCCATTTTGATGAACTTGCTTTTGCTTTCAACTTTTCCTCCATGCTGGTTTTATTGCCATTTTTGTGTAGCCTACAACATGTGGATCCATGTGATGTCTGCCACCGAGACCTATGTTGTGGACTTAGGCTTAAATTAAATGTAAAAATGCTCTTAAAAGATGCACCTAAATATTTAATCTTTTTTCTTTTCCCTATACTTTGATTTTTATATTTGTTCTGAACTCTTTAGTGGTTGAACCAACCACAAAATATGGAGAGCTGAACCATCAACGCTCAACTAACACTTAGTGCATGTTTGTTCATGCATAATTTTAAATTCTGTTAAATTTTAATTTTATGAATTTTCTTAATTATTAAACAAAAAATGGTAAATGTTTTTATATTTTTAATATAATAAACACATATACCTTTTTATTTATATGTAGAAAAATTTATAAAAAGATATAACAAAACTTTATTTTATAATTATAAAATTAATTTTCATAATTTTCAATATAAAATACATGTTTTTAAATTATATGTAAATTTTAAAAATATTCAAATAATTTAAAATTAATTTTATTTAATTTTAAACCAAACAAATTCTTAACCTCTAAATTAAGCTTGTTTAGGGGCAAAGCTGGGTGGTACTTGAGTATGCCATAGTATGAGCAGAACCCAAAACTCTAGTATTGGATTTTTTATTTTATTTAGATTCTTGTTGATTATTTTATATATTATTTAAATTAAAGTATATTTAATATATATATATATATATATAAATTATAAAAAAAATTAGAATAAGGTATGATTTCCAGTGGATTTATCCAAATCTGATAATGCTAGGAATTTGGCATCCTTGCTCACACTAGATCCAAACACATCTCGATGCCATACCAACTAACATGTGTCTTTTAATTTTATTTTTAGTAATTTACGTTTTTAAATAAAGTTTATTTAATATTTTTATATCATATGTCTAAGGGAACACGTTAGAAGAAATATATAAGTTTATAAAAATAAGCATATTTTATGATATAGCTTCTTTTAGTGCATTGTTTTAACTAACCTTATGATGTTAATTTCTGTGTAATAATGTTGATTTAAATTGTTTATTCATTTATTTCATGGGGAAGGGGAAGTGGAATCTTATAAAATCACAAAATTAGAATCCTGTTTTGAAGATTATGTGATTGTAAATCCACCAGTTAAACTATCTTTAAAGTACATTAAGCTGCTGCTTTTTTTTTTAATTCACTTTAGTGATCAATTGTGAAGGTTACAAAGCTATATAGTAGTCAATGCAAGAGATTGGCAATATTCTTATGTCATTAGTTTATTTAATTTTTTTATCCTTCTCATGTCACTTAGATTGAAATTATAATTTATATTTTTTTATGAAAAATAGTTATTTTATTTTTAAAAGATTAATAATTTATTATATTAGTTTCTAAAACTAGAAATATTTATATTGGTTCTTAAAAAATTAATAAATTGATATTTTAATCCTTAAAAAATTAAAAAACCAATTATTATAAATCATATAAAATAATTAAATAACTAATCTTAATTTTTAAAAATAATTTTAATACTTTATTATTTTTTTAAAATTAATATAATCAATATGGAGTCTTTAAAAAATTGAATATTTACTCATTAAAGTTATAATACATATTCAGATATATTGTTGAATTTGTGCACATAAATGTCAATTTGGGTTGAGCCAACCTATTTGGACCGGCGCAATGTTTGTTAGTCTAGTGTTGGTTGATCAATAATTCAATATTAAGCTAATCATGGGGCATGCTTCTATTGTTTTACTTGGTGCTGGGAAAATTGTTATCAACATTTTGAGATTAAATTAATTTTCTGAGAAACTAGCTGAAATTGACAGATTCTTGATCAAAATTTCAATCAAAATTATTTACAATTGAAGAATTAATTATTAATTTTTTTCTAAAAAAATATGATTCAATTAAAATGTATGGTTAAGACTAAAATTGTGCACTTAAAAAATTAAAAACCAAATTGAAACAAATATTAAATTAGACTGATGTTAATCTAATAGGGCTGAGTCATTGACTCTTTAGTGCCCAATGCATTCAGGTTTGCTTACCATTCATGTAGCATGGCATTTTGGCAAGTGGGTGTGAAGCATGTGATGTTGTCATGTTCATGAAAATTTTATGACATCCCTAATCAAACAATACAAAGCAAATGACTCTCAAATTAGAATACCATTTATATAATATATAACAATATCAAAGTGATAAACAAACTATTACCAATTTTAACAATTATATGTAATTCTAGTTTAAACCGAACATTTTTTTTTAAATTTTTTTACTAGAATTGATTTTGAATCGCTGAATATTTTAAGATTTTTTCATAAATTAATATAAATTGTGTATTTTTTTTATTGAAATACATAAAAATATTAAAAAATATAAAAATTGGTTCTCTAATTTTAAGCGAAATTAATAAAGTTGAAACGGCTCATTAATTTTAGGAAAAAATCCATAAATGAAACTAGGAGTTTTTAAAAGTCGATGCAAACTGTTTCAAACAGTTAAAAAAATAATAATATTTTAAAATATAATTGAATTTTAAAACTGATTATTATTTTCAATATAATTTTTTTTAAAATAATCGATTTTTAAACAATGAATTACTGATTAGTTACGTTACTTTAAAAATATTAGTATTATGATATTAATAAAATTTTAAACAACTTCATAACTTAATATTCATTATTATTATTATGTTGAAATAATTAAATATATAAAAAATATAACAACATTTTACATTATAAATACATTTTAATTTATAAACTTAATATTATTTTCTATATAAAAAATTAAATTTTATTTTAAAATATCAGTTAATATTCTATATAAATTATAAAATTATTTATGTTACTTTATTATTATAAAATTACCTATGCTATTTAAATAACTAAGATTATTATGATCTTAAAATAATTAAACAGTTTTATAAGTTAATATATAAAATCATTATTATGTTATTAACAATATTCTAAACAGTTTTATGAAATGATAATTTCAAAATCATATTATACAATAAAATTTTAAAAACAACAATATTTAACACACATATTATTTAATAATTTAAAATTTTAACACAAATAGTTATCAAAATAAAAATTATCTCAAAATTTTAAATTGGATGATAATTGTACCAAAAAAAAGAATTTAATAAATAAATACTAACACCAACATGATATTATAAATATTAATTAACTTAACTAAAAAATATTATTAAAAAAGTAAATAAAAATTTAGTTAACAAAATATAAGAAGAGCAATTCCAGAGAATCATTCTTTCTTTTTTTCTCTTTTCCAAATACCCAAGATCAACAATGGCTAAGAAAAAGCTAGAGATAAAGTTGAAATAGTGATGATAACGATGATTTTGTCGCACTATCTTGTGTTGCATTTTGGACTATCTCCAGAGTGCAAGTTAATGTAACAACACCCAAACACAAACAATGTAGCTTCTAAGATGCACCTTTCTCTGAGCCAATGACACACACATCTTTCTCAGCCAATAGAACAACCACCTAGGTTGTGTTGCATACAGAAATGAACATTAACTGTATGTCATCTCTTCCAACGCAGATGCTTAATCTGTGTCTCCTGATCAATAAATCTAACAAATATAGCACAATTTCAAAATATATAACATTAATATTACATACCTATACATATGTTTTCTTTAAAAACACTCATTTACAAAATAACTTCTTAACACAAACCCTTTACATAAAAAAGCTTAAGTTACTGTATAAATGTATGAATATCAAATTTTTTTACTTATTTTTTAAGTATGAGCAGAAGATGTATAAATAAATATGAAAAAAAATTTATACCCATTTCACTCAATTTTGTCTCACTCTAATTTTGATAAAAAAATTTAAATTGATCAAAGATAAAAATGAAAACAAAAAACATAAAACCTGTTTCAACTCATTCTGCTATCTTGCCTATACATAAATTAAATTTTTTATTCACATTAAATTATTAATATTTATATTCTATTGTTAGATTTAACTATTTATTTAATTTTATATTTGATACATATTTTTAATTTGAACATTATATTTAAAAAGTTTATAATTAAATTATACGAGAAAAATTTTATAATTTGTTATAATATTTTTATAATTTATTTTCGATATTATAATTTGTTATAATATCATTTATATTTTGATGATGTGACTAATAACAATTAACATAAGAGTAATATATTTTTATTGTCACAGTCCTAAATTACCTATATTTTATTAACATTATTTACACGTCATTCTTTACGTATACGTACCGGTATTGAATAATTATACGATCATAATATACCTGATTTGTCAATCATGCATATATCCGAATAAACAAGCTCCTGTTAATTGTATACATATATGTACATCCTTATTTAAAACTACATTAGTTCAACAACGACAGAGTATAGGTAATCTAGGATACTATGACTAGGGTGATAAGATAGGTACGTACAACATTCTATATTTTCTATTCAGGGTACTATGACTAAGGTGATAAGATAGGTACGTACAACATTATATATTTTCTATCTAAACTAAAGTCGAGAAGGATCTACTTTTATTCTTCGACTTGGTACTCCAACATTATAGTCGTCGCTCTTGATCATAGAGTCAAAATTTCTTGTCTGTTCTCCACGTCGATGATTACTTCAACGTCAGAATGAGGGTGATCCACGTTGTCGTCTTAGTAAGTAGTCGTAGTTATACGTATAGAATATAATAGAAGGAAGTGAGACATTCATCCAAGTAAGAGCAAGGAAAATGAGTAGTGCGTTAAATTATACTTAAACAAAACGAAGGAATGAGTTCTTTGAACTTCACAAGGTACTGCAATCGTTCTATGCAATGTATGAATGGGGTGATTCTATTTTCTGTTTCATAGATCTCTACGATGACAGACTTAAGAATAAGTTGATATTATTGCGTCTCGTACCGCACATGCATGTGAGCCCAAACTTCTTCACAGTTTTATCAAAATAATAGGGGTACCGGGATTCAATTTCTACCACAATGTGCCTTTAGCAACACTAGAATCATTATCCGCATTCCACAACATTCCGAAATTGCTCGATCGGTAACGATAATCATCAGGGTTTTGTCGAAGCGGTTAGGTCAGACCAGAGCAGTCCCGGCTACAAGGAGCAACCCTAGGCCATTGGGAGGCTCAAACCCAGCTCACGTACCCCCTAGGCTCGGAAGTTCCTACTATTATGAACTTCGGTCTACTTCCGTGTGAACCGACCCTTAGATTTCACATCTCCCTTTCATAGAAAGGCTCGCAGATTATCCCCATTTTAAATTTACAAACCACTTTTATGCAAATGATGCATGTCAACTAATTAGTCTAATTCCTAAATCTACTCCACTTGAAGGCATCGCCTTCTTCTCAAGGGACATGACCTCACAGTCCTCAATTAATTATTTGGTTTGTTCAACACTATACACGTATATTTTCCTATGTTTAATTATATTTTCTACCAGCCTAAACTAGGTAAATATCCTTTAAAACTTAGGTATACAGTCTTATGTAAATTAACTGCTAATATAATTTCTTCCAATAGTTGGTATTTGCTTTCTGTATACTAAGGGTTAAGTATAAAGATTTATATATTTATATATACACGAAATTCAACTAACCTTACAAATGGACAACAAAATGCTCTGTTTCATTTTCTTCAATTTGCACCTTTTGACCCCAAATTCGATTAAACCCTACCCCATTCACCAATCCTAAATACCTTTTTATAATTAAAATATTAATAATTATTTTATAATATATAAATAATATCATCTATTTATTTTTTTCTCTTTTATTCATTTAATTTTTTATTCAATAAATAACACTAATAATTTAAAATAAATATAAATAAATGTATTTACTATAAGTTACTGATGTATCATGCTCCCAAAATTGCAGTGGGTTGTGGTCACATCAGACTTTCAATTTTTTACCTCTTTTCAACAGAGTAAGTTTGGAATTATTCGTATTTATTGTAAATCTAAATAGGCACGATATTCCAGTGCGACACCATATCACTACATTTAATATGCATATAATAATTTTATTCATATTTTTATCAAACCAAGAGCCCGCTGGAAATAAATAGTTACACAAATCTATTCAGTTTTTAATATTTGATAATTAATTGTATTGATTTAAAATTTTTTAATATTATACTTTTTTCCCTCAACATAGAAGAATATTTAAAATATATTCTAATAATTTTTTTTAGGATATCAATAAAAGTAAATTCAATTTTTTAAATAATAAAATTAATAAATCTGTTACATACATATTGCCTATAGATATAACTACAGATTGTTGATATAAGATATGTAATTGGATATTGATATCTTCTTCAATCTTTATTCTTCCAGAAACATCGATGACATAGATAGGATAGCATCACGTGAAAGACACGTGGCAAGTAAACGTTTATTGGTTGCATGCACCTCTGTTACGTGTCCACTGAATGGATGAAGCCAATAAATCATGATGCTCATCAAAACCATACCATGTCCAATAACCGTCATCATTACACGTGGCAAAAGATGGAAATAGAAATTAGCAGTCCACAGTAAGAGTTGAACGCGTGGCATCATGGAATCATTCTCACTCTTCCTCTTTTATAAAACCATGAAAATCCAAAGTGAAAAGCTAAAGCCACAGCTTGAGACATAGACGCTGAAGATATTGGTTTGGAAGGAATATCCACAGAAAGTGACAGAAAATGGTTACCACTGAAGAACCAATTCTCTCTAGGATAGACCGTTTGGATAATATGGTAAGTACCCAATACACTTATTTGCTTGTTAATTAATTCTGTTATGCATAATTCTTCTTTATTCTTAAAGGCCCAAGGGTGAATTTAATCAGAGCAAAGGAATTATTAGTATTATTTTTTATTTAAAAAAGGGGAAAATAAAATTAGATAATTATTAATTCTTGTTGTATAAACGGTGAAGTGGTATTGGATAAAAAAATTCAGTTGAGGCAATTGGAGGAAATTAGAGGGTACAGTCGATCTCCGAAGAGCTCGTGTGCGTCCACTCCAACAAGCGGAAGTGATGGACGCGTGTCATCATCTGATTTCTCCCCGAGGAGCTTGGAGAAGTACTGCCGTCCGATCGAGAACGTTATGATGGAGACGGAAGTGAAAGGAACGATGATAGAGAGGCTGAACCAAGTAGAGGATCGGATGCTAAAGGTATCGCCACGTGGAAGGTTTTGTTTTTGTGTTGGATTGAGGTGCATGGTAATCGGGTAGGGTCTAATGTATTGTATGAAAGCTTTGTTTGCAGCTGGAGGAAGAGTTGGTTGCAGCTAGGAAGAGAGAAGAAGAGAAGAAGGTGGTGAAGAGTCCAAAGAAGGGTTTGAAACAGCTTGTGAAGCAGTGTGTGAAAGTTAGGGGAAAACATGATAAATAAATGGATTATAAACATAATTATTGTAGCTTCTCCCACTGTTCCAATGTTTTCAATTTTAATTTACATTTAATTTTCACTTTTGTAGGAATTAATGCTCTCAACTGAAAGCATTTTTCAAATTTCTAGTTCTGGTTTCAAATTGATTTTGACCCATTTTTTTATAACAAGATGATTACATTTTTAATAGTAGTATGATGTTTTGCTATTCAAACTTTGAGATATGGTAACATTTTTTCTTAATATTTCTTTTATTATTGAGTGAAAATACATGTAGGTTTTATCATTTGGAAGGAGATCTCATTTCTAACGTTGTGAAATTTATTTTAGTAGAATTTAATTAAAAATAGATAATGTTAAAAAAATGGGTTATAAATAATGGTTTTAGGAAAGTTTACAATGAGTAATTAAATTAAAGTTTAATTTATCAAAATGTAAAATATTTTATATTTTTAATTAATTAAAAATTATTGTGAATACAATTTTTATATTTTTATTATAAAAGGATGGTTTTTAATTATATAATAAATAATAATCCAATAATAAAAACTAATTAAATGATTATCACTGATAGTTTAATCATTACATTTAATTTAACAGACAAAAAGAATTAGTTCACGAACACAATTATTATTTAATCAACTAATGTAATACAAGACTTGGATTTATGTTGAACGAAATTGTGAATTTTTTTTTTCTTATTTTTCGTGTTGTTTGATTTATTTTTTTCTGTGATGGGAGATTGGGTAGAGAATGCATAGTGTTTATTTCAAAGCTTTTCTGAATTGTGGGTTTGCATGATTTTCGTTGCTCGTCTAGACAATCCACTAATATTTGGGCTTCATGGCCTTTCAAAAAGTTTTAAATTAAGGATACTAATGTTTAGTTGAAGTGAGAAGGAAAACTAATAATAATACAAAGTAACGAAATAGGACTAATGCAAATATTTTTCTGTATTTATTTAATTGAAAGAGATGAAATTATTTTTCGATGAAATTTACAGAAAATTAATTAAAATAATTATATCAATTTTTTTTTTGGTTTTCAATGTTTAAATTATTGAAGAACTTTTAAAAAAATATTATATTAATAAAAATTAAAATTAAAAATTTTAATTCATAAAAAATAAAATTTATATCAATTTATCTTTTTCATCATAATTTTATTTTTTATATTTTTATTTTTCATCTTAATGCGGATATTTTTTCTATTATTTTTCCCTTTATATATTACCTAAACCATATTTAAATTGAGTGAGTTTTTTTTTTACTCTTCTTAATGAGTTTTTTTTTTCTTCTTTCCTTTTCTTTATTTTATTTTCTTTCGCTTTATCTTTACAGTTTTTTTTTTTTACAAAGCTATCTTGCCTTCATTCTTTTATCATCCATTTTTCATTATATTTCTTCAACTAAACTTGGAATCACTCCCAGCACCATCGTTGAAGCTTTTATTATGCAATATTGTTTTACTTAGATTTAGTGTTTTTTTATATCTTTATTATGAAAATATTTCATCCATGAATTGCTGTATTTTAGCATCTTAAACATACTTTATATTTTTTCATCGTTTTAATTTATCTTAGATTATATTTATTAATTTTTTGTTTATTGTATTAAATTCTTAATGATTTGAAAAATTATGTATAAAAAAATGTTTTAAATCTATGTACGTGCACACACATACATAAAAGATTATTTTAATAAAAATGTTCTTTTTATATAAGAATGAAAGAGAATGATAAATTTATACTGTATAATAATATATAAATGGTTAATATTAACAAAATTTTAAAATTATTCACAAATTTATATTTGGTAATTGTAGTAAGATCATAGAAAAGGTTGGATATGATTTGATAACAGAAGATTATTGTGTGGTTTCATTTCTAGTTTATGATGAAATAATAATATATTACATTAGAATGAAAAGTAATTTAATATTTTTATAATAAAAAGTAATTCAATATAATTGAATGGGATAGCAGATAGGTAGGTAGAGGGCTATGACCATTTATAAAAGCTTTAATAGGGATAATGGAAATATCTATTGTACTAACTGTTATAATCTATGAATTTAACAAAACATATAGTTTAGGTAATGATTTCAAATAGGTTTACTAGTCTTGCTGTATTTTTCTCCTTTTAAATCTTATCAAGCTGTAAAAGAATATATTTTTCCTAGCATATTCTCGGTGTATTGCATGAATATTTTAAAATTAAATAAATTTTATAAATAAAAATGAATTTAAAAATAGTAAATATTATATTAATAAAAATTTAAAAAGTAAAATTAAAATTTAAAATAAATTATTAAAATTATAAAGAAAAAATATTTATTAATTTAATATATCAAAATTTAAACTTTATAAACCAAATTAAAATTAAAAAAATGATTATTATTACAATAACTTAAGATTAAGTTTATCTTAAAAATAAAAAGTACATTCTAACTTGTCATGATATATTAATATTTAAAATTTAAATCAAATATGTGAAAAAAAATAAAAAAAAATTCAATATAAAAAAATCACATAACTTAATCATGATAAAAAGTAATTCTTAAAATGTTTTTGTTCAAAAATAAAAAATTTAATTTAATATATAGAGATAAATTGAATATCTTGTATATTATTCATTAGAACGTACTTGTATGAAATTAAAATACCAAGATTAAATTGAAATAGGGAGTTTACATAAATTAATTAACCAAAGCTTTAACTTAAAAGTTTTGACACATTTTTTTCTCATACTAAAACTAAGTACTTGGTTAAATCACAAAGATGTTGACATTTTCATAAACCCTTTACATTAAAAAGAAAAATGAATAGAAGAATCCAAGAAATGGGACATATAGTATAATCTTATATACGGGTATGTGGATATCTCTTAAACTCAAATACAATTGTCAAAAATAGTATGATTGGGTGTGTCTTGATAAGTTTTTAGGCAAAGGAAAATGTTTATGTCTAGTAGTAGTGCATGTACATGATGATGGCACCATCACCCAATTTTAGTGAAGGATATATCATCTCCTTGTCTTTTCTTTAATTTTGTTGGTTGCCAAAAGGGAAAAAGAAATGAAGTGTAGAACTTTCTTTACACGTAGAGTTCTATCACAATTAATTTTAAGGGAACCAGCCTTCAACAGCTGTCTAGTTATATCTTGTGATTTTTACTTTCCTTAGTTGAACAAATGGTGTTTTTCAAAATTAGAGATTATCCTAATTTATATAATGGATTATCTTTTCTTTTTCTTGACCAAACCGTGATTCAGGCCCATGAATCCACAAAAGATAAAAACAACAAGCTATAATATTAGTGGTATTCTATTGCTTTGTGGTAGGTTTAGTTAGAGCCACATCTATATTCCAATGGTTCAATTGCAAAATCTTTATTTTTTAATTTATAAAAAGTGACCCAATAAGGACATATGTGTGACTGAATCATTTGATTTTGTGGTGGTCACGAAATACATTGGAATATAAGTTTTTTTTTTTTTCAAATAATGATAATAATCAATTTTTAGTTTATGATTATAGATAAACGGCTTTAAATCTTAGAAACAAAAAATTTCAACCTTTGTTAGGCAAACTAACCTTTCAATTCTGAAGTTATTTTGAGTTCAAGTAATTCGAGTTAAATTAAATAAATTTACTTTAAAAACCTACTCTCGATGCTTTTTTTTTTCAATTATAATTCAGAAATATAAATCTTAATTAGTTAGAACAACTGAAATTTTTGTGACTTAAACCAACAACTGAAGATTTAGTTTAAAGTTAAACAAAATTAATTTTAAATATTAAATATTTTCAAATGTATGTGAATTAATTAATTTAAATCTTATAGTTTAATAAAAATTTTATGTTTTGTATTATAAAGTGTGATGATTAATTCTTTGATGAATATATTATTTATTATAAACATAATTTACATTTTCTATTTTCCGAAGATAATAATATTATTTTAATATTTCATACTAAAATATCGGATAAAATTATTGTTAATAGTTTTTCATCTAAATATTTAATATAATTATATATTTAACTCAAAATAATCTTCCATAAGTAATCCAAACATTGAACGATCTCTAAAATAAAAATATTTAAATTTAAAGTTAATTTTTAAAGATAAAATTATCATTCAATTAGTTTTAATAATTAAAATAAATTAAGTCTAACTCTTATAAACTTTATATAATTTTTCTTCCAATTAATTAATTTTTGGGTTAAATATATTTGTATCGTTCTAAAAATTTAAAATTTAATTTTTCATTTAAAAATATTTATTCAAAATAAATGATTTTAAAAGTAAGAAATTAAAATTAAAATTTTAAAACAGAAAAAATATATTTAGCTTTTAATTATTTTGATATTGTGTCATGTAATCAACATGACATACTTAGGGCATGATTGTTAGAATTTTGCATTTGAAAGCAATTGATTTAATGGTATTTTAAAGGAGAGAAAAACACATTTAATTACTGAAAGGATTATGCAGGAGCATTGACCATTGAGCACTCATAAAAAAAGTATTGAATGTGAGTGTGTTATCGTTATCTTTGTGGTTGAAATATAGGTATAGGAGTTGCCTTTGTTCAATGGACTTTTAAACACAAACTTTTTCTTTTGTCCACCTTGAGGAGTTATCACCATATCTTCAAACTTTTTCTTTATTTTTTCCCTTCACAAAGATCACTCACATTAGATTTTGTATCCCACCAACCATATTCATCCACTCACAATTCAATGGTAAACGATTCTCCCATAAGAGGATACAAGAAATTTCCCACCACACAATAATCAAGTAATCCATTACATTTTTTAATATTTTTAATATAAACAAAAGCTTTTAAAAGATAAATTGTTTTTCGAATTTATACGGATCCGGTGAACTAAACCAATATTAGTCGAAGTTCCCCTTATACCGTGTGGAAATTCAAAATTTTCAGTATAAATATATGTTCTAAAAAGATACAAGGTATCTTATTTTATTATAATTAATTATATTTATCTTTAAATTAAATAGATAATTTCATGCTCTAAAAATTGGATTATTCCTTTAATTTTATTTTTGAGAGAAACAAGTTTTGTTAATTTTTTTTTCTTTCTAAAATGAATGCTTCTTAAACTCATCATTGTATTGCTATATGATCTTTCCTTTTATAAAGTTGTATAATTGGTTATTAGTGATTATCATAAATGCCCTTCACCTTTATTTATAATCTTATTTTATTTTATCATGTAATAAAAAAACTAAATAGACACTAAATCAAATCTATCAATTAGTTTAGTTTAATTCTTCATAATATATATATATATATAAAACAAAAATATAAATAATATTTTTAATATAAGTGTATACAATAAAAAATAAAAATGTATAAATATAAATATAATAAATTAAATAATAAAGAAAATAAAAATATAATATAAATTATAATGTAAATTTATTATAGAAATAATATATCTTTATTTATAAAAGACCTAGTAATAAAAGTTCACCAATAAAAAGTACTTTTTTTTTACCAATCAATATCTAAAAGATAACGTGATAACAAATGTCAATATAAATTTTTTTATTCATTATCCTTAATTACATTATATTTAGATACTGTTTTAAATTATTAAATTAATATAAAAATATCCAAAATTAAATGAATTTTTAATGAAAAATATTACTTTTATGTGATTTACTATAGATTTTAATTTTATGTTTAAAATTGAAATGAAACAAAACTATAAATATATTAAATTTTTATATTTTTCATATTCTTTCCTTTTATAAAGAATAACATAAAATATATTTTTATTTTTAAAAAAATTAAAAATTATTCTTCCTTGCAATTTGTAATATAGATTAATTTGTAATCTATGATCAAATATAATACTTTTAATGGGTATTTTTTATATTTATTATTATGTATCTGATATTTTATTTAATAAGCATTATTTTTTAAATAAAAATGAATCTTTATTATTACTATATTAATAAAAAATTATTTGCATGCTAGTTCAAAAATATTTAAACAATCATTTTTTTAAAATAATAATGTAAACTTAAAATGACCGATTTCCAAATATCAAAATATTAGATTGGATTAGTTTATATTTTAATATTATTTTTAGATTAATTCAAACTGAATTACAATTTTTTATTTTAAGTTCAATCCAAACTAAACTACAAATATTTGCAATAAATAAATTATTTGAAATTTTTAAATAAAATAATAAATATATAATCATAAAATATTATTTAATTAATAATAGCACTATTTAAATTTTATTTATTTATTTAAATATATTAATTTATTAAATTTAAAATTTTTGTAACTAGTTCAAAAGTTAATATTTTAAATTTTTTTACAATAATTTATTTAATATAGAGGTTTACCCTAACTTCAAACTAGAAAAGGTTAATTCATATGTTTTCTATTAAATACATAATTTCCATCCTATTTTGTATTCGTACAAATTAAAATACGTGGCATTGATCAAAGGAAGCAATGGTGGAATCCTTGATTGCATTATCCCTAAGGAGTGAGGTAGATCAATGATTCAGTATAGTTGCGTAATAAATTTTGTGATTTTGAATCAACGGTGGAGCTTTAATGCCCTATCCACTGAGTGCGACCCCACCATGCACCACCGTCTCTTAGCCACATCGTTGCTTTTTGAATCACTTATCAATCTCATCTTCCACATCAAGAAAAACAAAGAATTGTCCCAAATGTTTGTTCATTTTCCTCCCACACCCTAATGCGGTTCCCCACAAGAGACACCCTCTGATGTCACCTTCAAACTGCCAAGTGTACGGTGATTAAGAACATTCATCAATAATACACAAATAATGGATACTCAAATTATTGAAATCATGCCCAAAACTTCACACAACTATAACATAAGTTTATTTATATTCGTGTAGGATGTAGGATGGTGGATTTATTTTATTTTTTTAAAATTTATTAATTATTAAATAAAAATATTGATGAATAAATAATACTATTTATGTAAAAGAATTGTTGATGTTACTTGTTTCATGAACATATGAACATAAACTCCTCCTCATTTATTTGAAAATTTTACTATGAAAAAAATTTAACTTAAATTTCATAAGTTTAGATGGTTTGGGTTTTTAATTAAAATTATATTTATATAATTAATATTAATTTTTAATGTTTATATTGGTTATTGAAATGTTATTTTAATTTTAATTGAAACATGATATTAAATAAATTTATACAACTTGATTTAATTTTTGTCCTTTTAGGATGTAGATGTTGTCTACTCTTAATAGTATATCCAATGTGACACGGATTATTCTCTACTACCTTGATAATTTGAGAAATCATTTATTATTGTTGACTATATGTAATAAAGTTGAAGGGAAACAATGGTTAATAAATATTAAGTAAAATAAAGATTGCACTTTTTAATGTTAGATCTTGTAGTTTGTTTATAACGCACACACTTTATATGCGGTAAAATATTAATTTAAATCCTTGGAAGTATCATAATTTTAGATTTTAGCTCTCATAAAATTTTATTTGATTTTAATATTTAAAATTATAAAAATTACATAATTTTAATTTTTAGTAAAAGATTAAAATCACATAATTTTTGTTAAAAACTAAAGTTAAATAATTTTTATAAAAAGAAAAATATAATATTTTTAAGAATCAATAACTTAATTAAACCTAAAATATTAAAGCCTAATTTAACTTAGTTTTTTTTTTAACTTATTTAATAGTTTTAATTTAAATACATTCTTAATTTGTACAATGGAAGATTATAAAGAAGTTAGCTGCAGGAATTATTAAAAATTTAAGGTAAATAGTTAATTTTAACTTATATAAAAAGTTTGATTCACTTGTTTCTCTTATATACTACTTATTAAAAATTTATTCAAACTAATTCTAAGTGATATATATATTTTTTTAAAAAATAGAAAATTAAGTTCTTTCATAAGCAGTGTAAAAAAAGTGATGAAAAAAATTTAAGATTGATGAAAGAAAAAATATGAGGATGAACTTTTTTTCTTCATTTTTATGTTGTTTAATCGATATGATTGCATTAATTATATATTTTAATATTTTATATATAATAAAATAAATTTAAACTTAAAAATTTATGAAAATACTTTCTCGTTAAATTAATCCTAATAAATTTTTTAGATTTTGATTGACTTCATCTTTCAAACTTTGATTGATGCTCGATCTTATAGTCTTGCTTTTCTGGTAAAATAGAGAGTGCCATAATATAGTTGTCCTCTACAATACTTGAAGTGTTACTTATACTCCCTTTATTTTGAATTTAAAAATGTAAAACATTTAATCAGTTCTTAAAAATCACAAATATCGATTGTATCAATCTTTGGGTGCACGATAGGTTCATTAATAAAAACGATTTAAATGAAAGTAAATTATTATTTTAATTTTTAAAAGATTTAGTGCGGATGATATTAACTTTTTAATTTTTTTAAAACATAAAAAGTTGATTATTTTATTTTTTAGAGAAATTAAATAAATAATTAAAAAAGATTAAAAAGATCAATTTTTATTTTTAAAAATTGATATAACCGATTTAAAATATTTTAGAATTAAAATAATAATTTATCTATTAATATAACTAATATTTATGGATTTTAAGGAGTAGGGTAAAACTTCTAGAAAATCAAAGAAAAGAAAAAAAAATGAACGTCTTTCAAAAATATATAAATAAGGATGAATTTATTTTTAAACTTTAATTAGTTAACATCATGATATATTTTAAATTAAATGCATTAATGATGGATACTTATGCACTTAATATATACAAGATGCCTACTTTTTTTATACGTCTGAAATAGCTACTTTAGATAAATTAATTATTTAAAATAAGAAAATATTATATTTGACACTTAAAGAATTTTATTATAATCAGAATAATTTATTTTCAAAAAATTAAATCTTTTAGGATAATAATTTATTTTTTGGGAACAATTTATCAAAAAATACATATTAAAAATTTTAAGAGTTGAAATACATCTTTTTAAAATTTGAGAACACATGACCTAAAATTTAAGCTATTAACTTTTTATTTTTACTAAAAATTTGAAATTAATGTGTGCATAGACAACTTCTTTTTTTTTTAATGAAAAAATTAAAAAAAATTGTTAAAAATCTGTGATGATTGACTTTTAAGGATAACAATATAAGCAGAAATGGGTGTAGGGTCCCAGATTGGAATGGTACCCTTTATGGGGAGCTAAATTGATAGTTTGAAAGAGTCCAAAATAGAAGACATCGTTTTCAATTGACATGAAATACAAAGTAGGTTTCATTTTCATGGAAGAACAAAGATGGGGACCCAATTGGGTTAGGTATTATCTATTTATTAAGCATGAACCTAACCAAACCATATAGAGGAATCCATTTTCCCTCCTTCACTTATCGATCAAAGGTTGTTTTTGATTAGGTGGGGAACCTCCCTTGCCTGCTCCTTCATGCCTAACACCAACTCACATATTTCCTTTTCCTTTTCCTTTTTGGCTTCTTTATGGTTATGGATGCAAATCCAACACCTTGCACCCTTTCATTTGTTCGATTTCTTTAGATAAATAACTTTCATTCAACATTTATTTAATAAATTTTTATTCGGGTATAAATTTATTCATATATTTTTTTTAAATTATTAAGATTGTTTGTTAAAATAAATTTTAAAAATTTTATGAAAATTTTTTATTTACTTTTCTTAAATTCTATCAAATGTTCCTATTAATTTTCTATCCACCTTTGTAAATTAAAAACATATTTCTACAGATTATGTTAAGTATTCCATCTGTTTTAATTATTTTTTTAAAAATTTAAGATAATAATAATATATTTACTTTTTATAATTAAAAATTAATTAATAAAAAAGATTAAGAATGTAATAAAAATTTATATAATATATTTAATAAAAATATTTTTAGCTAATTTTTAATATATGTGAAATAATTTTAAATAACAGATTAAAAAATTGAAAAAATAAATTAGGAATATATTTTATTAAATTATGTTAAATACTTCATTTATTTCTTTTTATCTGTTACTGTTTAAAAAAATTATTTTTTATTTATTACTTTAAATGTTTAAGATAATACTTATTATTTTTTATTATATCCTTATTCTTCATAATTATATATTTATTGAAAATAAATTATTAACTAGAAAGATTAAGAATATATATATTAAACTAAATGATAATTTTAATACAAATAATAACGTTAAATAATTTTATTAATATAAAAATAACCTTAGAAATATCAAAATAAATGATTGAAACAAGTTAAAAACATATCTGTACAAATGATCTTAAGTACACTTAATTTTTTTTGAAATCATATATTAATCCCTTTACGCAAGCGACTTTACATCCTTTAATACAGATTTTCTCATATGTATAATATAAATTATAAAAAAATTACAGTGATTAAATTATATTATTTAACTAATTTTTATTAACATCTAATTTATAAAAAAAATTTCAATTGTGATAAATATTTGATTTCTAACTTTAAGAAAAATCTTATGAATTTATAGCTACTTTTAAAAAATGTTAAGTATCAAAACTTCTAAAAGCGTAATGGTTTATTATGATTAAACAAGATAAAATTAAATAATAATAATAATAATAATATTTTTTTAGTTGAAAAGAAATAATTTTTATAAAAAAATTATAATTATTTTTCTCCCATTTTCTATTTTTCATATTTCAAAATCTGTACATTTCTCTCGTTTATAACTGAAATAGTTAGTAAATAAATTTATTTAATTTATACACATAAATTTATTTAAATCATATAATTTTTATTAAATATTATTTTGTTAAGAAATATAAAAATTAATTTTTTAATTTTAAACTAAACAAATCATTCAACTATTTTAGTAGATATTATTATTTTACAACTTAAGTTGAGACGAATCTTAAATGAAAGTTTAAAAAATTACACATTACACACTTTAATCTTAGTTTACAATTTATTTAGTTATATAACCTTAATTTAGATTAATTTTTATTATTATAATAAAATTTTTCATTTAAATAATAATAACTTAGTTTGTATTAAGTTGGTTAAAAATTTATTAAAATATAATATATTCTATTTACACTATTTTATTTAATAACAACATTCATTATTAATTTTTATATTTTTTTAATTTAGTAAGAAAACTTTTTAAACTTAAGAATACTTAAAAAAATTATATTTATTTTAACTAATTACATAATATAATTTAACTTTTATTGTAAATTTTCTTTTCTTGCTTTTATTAATTTTTAAAAAATAATTTTATAGATATTTGAATCTTATTCTATTGCATATATTATTTTTGTATATCGATAAAAATTATATTAGAAACTTATATTTGGAGTTAAAGTTAAAAATAAAATAATTTTAACTCTTCTTTGATTTAATCTTTTAATTTATATAAATTATTTTTGTTATAACTACTATATTATTTGTTAGTGAAAAATAGAACTTAATGATGTATATACTTGTGGAATGTTGATTATTATCTGCATGTGCTTGATATATACAATTTTGTTTGTTAGTGGAGAACATAATTAAATAAGTTGCAATCTTGCTTATGACACATGATAATGGCGTTATTTATTAATAATTTAGTTTATTTTAAATATTATCTTTTATTATTTTTTGTAAAAATATAAAGATAATTTTTTTAAAAAGTACATAATACAAGTAAAATTTTGTCGATTTTTTTTAAATTTATTTTTTAAATTTAATTATGAGTAAAACCTTATTTTTCTATTTGCGAGTTAATAAATTAAGTAAATTACTCATTTTATTAAATCTTAAATTGTATAGGTTGGATAATTTGGAAGAAATTTTTTTTTATTGGTTAATAAATACATCTTAAATCTTGTAGTTTATTCAACTTGAAATTTCAGTTCACTATATTAACTTGTTATTATAAATTAACTTGTTATTTTATTATAATTTATATTAAAATAATTTTTTATCTTTTTTTATAATTTTATTGATGTTTCAGAATATCTTGAATCTTTGTTTTTCAACATTTTTTGATACTAAGATTCAACAACTTTAAAAAGAATAATATGCATATCTATATAGTAAATGCTCTGTAGATTCATGTTTATTTGTATGAGTTTTATGTTGTAATTTTCTATTAGTTTTTGAAAAAAAATTTATATCATTAAATGTAACTTTTATTCATAATATAAATTGATAATACATTATTAATTGGTCTATTATGTATTTTTGAATTTGAAAAATCCTAATAGAATAAGGATGATTCTATCAAAGTCTTTTAAATTTTTTTATCCATTTTAAATTAATTAAATGTATATTTTACAAAATAAAATAAGGATGATTCTATCAAAGTCTTTTAAATTTTTTTATCCATTTTAAATTAATTAAATGTATATTTTACAAAATAAAATAAAACTAGAGAGTGGTTGTGTAATCATTCTTTAAGTATGTGTAAATAATAAATAAATAAATTGTAATTGAAGAATGGTTAATAGATCACTCTCCAAGCAGGTTATAAAAGTCGGTTTAAACATGACTCAGTTAAGATAGTGGATTAATGGATCATTGGTTGGACTAATAAATCATGAGTTAAACTAGTGTATATCAAAATTTATAATTTATAATTTATACTTATAAAAATTATACAAACATATAAAACATTATTTGGCATAATAGAAACATTCTTTATACTTTAAATTTAAAAATTAAAATTATTATTATCATATATATATATATATATATACTTAAATTAGTATCAAAATAAAAAAGTTTCACATAAAAAATTGTTACAAAACTAAATAAAAAATAAACTTAAAATATAATTAAATAATCAAAACTTTGTATAATATAAAAATGTTTAGATAAAGTAATTATCAAGAAAAATTATAAAATACATAATACTAATAAATATTTTTAATATATTATTCAATTAATTTTAAAATTAATTTATATAAAAAATTTCAAAGCAAGACTTACATTCATTAGTTTTTTAATACATTAATTTTCAGTTTATTAATTTTAGATGATTTATCCTTCGAAAAGTGTGCATGATAAAAAAGTATAATAAAGAACATTAATTTTGATTTTTTTCATCAAAATAACTTTTATGTTGTATGTAAAATTTGACTGATAATGAATGCTAAAAGTATGAAATGATGAAACCTGAAATATAATCGAGAGAGTTTAATATTACCATGAGCTACCTATTTTAGTTAAAAAATTACAAATTTTAATACTTTAAATTGAATAAATTATATTTTTTATTAAACATATGGTTTGGATTGATCATATAACCAATTTATGATTTAAATGATTTAATCGATTGATTTAAACTGATTTTTATAATATTATGTTCAAGTTTCATTTAGGAAGAGATTAATGAACTATTCTCTAGATGACATAAATAGGTGATAAATAATTTAGATGTCATCATATGAAACCGTTACTTGGAGATCAGTTCACTAACCACTTTCTAAATGGACCCTCACTTGGATAGTGGTGGACTAAAGAACGATTTAAACTACTTTAAAAGCTTATTGTAAATTGATCTCTAAACTACATTTGATGTAGTGAATATAATATTATATATGTTATATTAACTATATTTGTTCTTTTAAAAATTTATTTGTATTTGTATGTGTGTAAGACAAGTTTGACAGTTGTTAGTTTAATCAAGGAAGAGAGATGTTATTCTTATAAATAGAAGTTTAAATTTTGAATAAAAATAACTATTTAGAAGAGAGTCCATACACTAAAATGGGTGTAATTGACAACTACTCTATACTGTGACTAGTGCGATGATATTTGAGATACCGCTTTTTGAGAAATAGAAAATTTTCATTATGTGACAATATACAATAGAAGATATTTTAATGCTACATGGTTTGGATGTGACTTTAAAAGAAGAAAAGTTTGAAGGAATGACAGGTAGCAAACGGAAGACTATTCATTGAAAAATTAAAATAGTATTAGATTGGCACCTGCTCCTACAATCAAGTGCATTATGTTAAAGGAGACAACATCCAAGGAGATATGGAAAAAGTTGGAGGCAATCTATGGGTAAAGTTATTAACTAATCTCTTGTAGTTGAAGATAAACTTGTACATATTGAGAATGAAAGAAGGAGACAATCAAAATGATAATATTAATTAGTTTAATGTCTAATTTATCAACTATTAAATATAGGAGAAAAGATAAGTGATGAAAAATAAGAAATTGCTTAATTAGCTTATTTACCTCAACCATATAAACTATTGATGAGATCTTTACCAATTGGAAAGAATACAATTAAATTAGATGATGTAACTGTCATCTTTCATATGATCAAAGAATGTTAAAAAGATAATTATACCAATGATGAAAAGATACTAGCCTTGGAAAACTCTTAGAAAGGAAGGATATATTTCACTGGAAGGTGGATAATAAAGAAAATATACTAAATGGTATATATAGTCTTAATGTTCAATGTTGAGAGATGACTTAAATAATCTAAAATAACTCAAGGAAAAAATTCACGTAACTAAATCTTCAAATGATAAAGAGTTGTATTATGTAGAGAATATTAATAATGATTCTATTAAAAATTATTTTAAATGGATGTTAGGTTATTCTGCTAATGTACATATGTGTAATGATTAAGAAATGTTTGCTACTTTGTTGAAAGATGAAGATATTAGCTTTATCAATGCGAAAACAAAATTGAAGATTAAAGTTGAGGATCTTAGAAAAGTTCACTTGAAATTTTACAAAAGTAAAATATAAACTATTCCCACTTGAAATTTTACAAAAGTAAAATATAAACTATTCCCAATGTGTGGTATGTAGCTATTCTTAATCTCATAGGGAAATAATATTACATGAGTATAAATAGGTGAGAATTGGAAAGAAATGCAAGGTGTACATGGAACGTCGATTGATTTTACAACAAATTGAAGAGAAGAAGAACATTTTCTATTTAAATTTTCACTTCATTCTTAAAGATAGTGAAGTAATGATGAAGATGAAGATTGAAAAGCGAGTCTAATTTTTAGAAGAGACTAGGCATTTGAGGGGTTGAATTAAGGAAGAATTTGTTATGTGTGTGTGCATCAAGTTTCACATTAGTTAGTTTAACTAAGAAGGAGAAATGTCCCTCATATAAATAAAGGTGTAACTTTTGAATGAAAATCATTACCTATAAGAGAGTTTATACATTAGAAATATAGTGTAATTGAGTTATTAGGTAGTATGTGATAATCAAATATATTTAGTGAAATTATTTTTATCTTTTTTTAGGATCATGGAAGTAGGTTGAAGTGACCGAATCACATTAAATTTTTGTTCTTTGTTTGTACTTTATTTATTTTTCTATTGTGTGCCTTTGATGGATATATTTTACTATTCAACAATTTTATGATATATTAAAAGGAAATTAAAAAAATATCATTACAGATACGATAATCTTAGAAATATACTATACAAATGTTTTTTGCTTTGAATGTTGTTTGAGCTATCACCTGAGCACTTCCTAAATTAAATTTATTTTCTTTAATTAATTTTATCATATTTTATATGATTATTTTAAATCTTATAAATATACTCTTATTTTTTAAATTTGTAAAAACTAAACTTTCCAAGTATATTTAAGAAAAAATCAATATAAACTTTATATATATATATATATAAATTGAGAAAGAGAAATTGAATTGGTTTATTTTCTTTTTAGATTTAATAAATAAATAGAAGAAATATAATAAAAGAATTACACAACTAAATGCTTAAGAGAAATAATAAGAGAGATTGACAACAAAATATTTATATTGGTTTACCTTTACAAGACAAAGGTCTAATCTAATCTTTGAACTCTAATATGAATTTTGCTAAGTGTAGAATATTACATGGAGTCTTATACTTATACCACTCGAAGTATTTTTTATCGAGTAAATCTTTTCAAACTTTAGACTCAAGTATTCTTTGAGAAGCCTTTTAAGACAATTTCAAAAATTTTACAAGTAAGGAATAAACTTAGGCTATTGAAAAATATAGAGTATAGACAATGATAGCAGAAAGAAAACAATAAAATTTCTAGCATTTTGAATGCATAGTTCTTTCTCCTCTTTAGAATATTGAATCTTCTATTTATATATGTGTGTGTTAAAGTGAAAATTGTTGGACTTTTAGTACTTCTTATGCATTTGATTAGTTAAAGATCTAAATTGTTGGTAGAGATAGAAGATCAACTTTATCGGAAACCAACTCTCGTTGTTTGACATTTTATCCTAGCATGTCTCAATTGTCTAATTCGTCTTAACACATATTTTGAAAGTTCAAAATATTTTTATTAGATAACCTTTTTTTATACTTTATTAATTGTACACTAAAATGGTGGTTCTTGCATTTGTCGAGATTTGAAATGGTTATTACACTTGAACTTAAAAATGAATTACTTTAGACATCTTGAGTCCATTAGACTAGATGTTACTCCAACAAATTTTTGATTGTGCAAAATGGTTGTAGATGAAATTGCATGTTGGACCAGATTTTATCAAATAGTTTTCTCTGGCTACTTTCATTGCTTAATAAAGCTAATTAATAATACAAAGATTATTTTAATATTTTTATGTTGATCCTATATTTTCTAAATAATTTGATAATTTATTTGTCTTAATTAAAATCATTACTTAAACTTAAAAGATAACTAGCCCAATCTTATTTAAGGATTAATTTATTGATATTAATTAAATTTTAAATTTAATTATGACTTTATCTTATTAGAATTTGATGAAAAATTCATCCTTAACTTATTAGAATTTTTTAAATACATCATTGAGTTAAAAAAACTCTTTTGTTAGTTTCTGGCACTTAGATATGTCTCTCAAATCTATTTTTGGAACCATTTTTTGTTAATAGACAGTTGAATTGACACATTAAATGCAACGTAGGATATGAATTAACATCAAAATGGAGATATTTTGCATCCTTAATGAACAATTGAGACTAATCTCTCAAATTTCAATGAAATTCCAATAAACTCAAAGTTACTCAATACCAATCTTCATCATCACCTCATAAAATCCACCCATGTCCTTCATTGCTATCTGTTGTGGGAGAATCACAATAAAGGGTGTGGGAATTTCAGGATGTCCCCTCACACTCTTTTACATGGGCTAAGAATTATAAAATTAGAGTTATGACCAAATGTAAAAAGGAAACATGTGATTGAGATGTATATTATGCTTACAACAATTATGAACACCGCTTTCAAATCAAAGCCTTCAAATTGAAGCACACATGTGAAAAAATGTTTAAGAATAAATAAGAAACAGAGGCTTGAATTATAAATTATGTTGTTATAAATATTAAGAATAAGGAATTGGAAAAGGGTAACTGGAGTTATGGCATGCTAACTTTGGAGATTACAAATAAAATAAATGGAATGATATCTTAGATATGCAGAAGGTACCATAGGGATGAATTTGAAATATTTTTAAAAAGAATTAAGACTACTTTGTATGATTTTGAAAATCTAGAGGACTAACGTCTATTATTAAAATGTCGATTATTAATAGAGCTATTTTCTTTTCAAAGTTTAAAAATAACTATATAGGAGGTCATGTATGGTACTCTTCATAGATGATGTGTGTGGCACATATAACAAAATACTTAATTGTGACCATAAAACACCATAATGGTATAAATACTTAAACTAAAAGGTCACTACCTTCAGTTTAGGACAACCATAATATATTTTACTTAGATTTATTCTACTTACGAAAATACATCATACTGTTGACAACTTTATATTTACATTGAGTGAACATAAGATTTATAGGCCTAAAGGGGTGAGGGTTTTGTATCATAGGAGAAAACCAAGGATTCACATTGAGCCTCAAATGAATGATGATGAACAAAAGAGGTGGGGTATAAAGAGAGAGCATTTTTGCATTGATAGAGAGGCTACATAATGAGAATAGATAAGCTTGATGGGATGGGGTGAATGAAAGCTTGGAAAGATGTCATATGTGGAATATAAATTTGTCATTTGCTTACTCAAGAGGAGAGTTTGCTCATGAAGTTAAAGTAGGTGACTATCTTTAATGATAGTGCATGCACTAATGCTAATTTGGAGGCTTCCTATGTGTTGAAATTATTGGGAGTTGATGAGGATATGACTCACACATCGTCGTTTTGGACCATTTATGCCAAAATTTTCATTAAGCTTTAAAACAATATTGTTTTGATACCAACTCATATCTTACATGATATTTAATGTGCTAACTTAGTTGTTCGTTGACAGAAAATGATCCCAAGGATGAATTTGAATGTTGGACCTAAATATGAAGGACTAATAGAAGAGGTTTTTTTTTTTTTTCAACTTAGATGTATTTTATAAAACTTAATAAATCAAGAAAGAATTTTGCATCGTGATCATTATTTCATCTCTAGTGTTGATGTGATACTCTTTTAATTTTTTTTCTGTTCTTTTGTACCTGTTATCACCAAATTAAGACATAAACGATGAACTTTAGGGCATCTACCTCCACTTTCTTTTCATGTTTATAATTGTAGCAAGAGAAAATTTATTCAATTTTTATTTTCACTAAAGGTAAACTTCATGATAGTTCTTGCGATGGAAGAAATATTCCTTGAATTTTACATCTTCAAGTTCATATCTTTGCCCGTAATCTCTTCCACCTCTTTCATGTTTTCTCTCTTTTTTATGCTTCCTTCTTTCTCTCCTTTAACTTGCACAATCATAAAAGATATTATCCTTGTGAAGATAAACTTTCATGATTAGAATCCTTCTCATGGTTGGATGCTTTCCCATGGTTAGAAATTAACCTCTCAAATTTGTGAATTTTTGATACAACTTTACATTTTATCTTTACAACAGCATTTTTAGGTTGAGTTAAAGCTTATATTTGTAATCTCATAACCTTCAATTTTAAAAAAATAGGAATGTTCTTCCCATTTGTACTGCACTCTTTTGACATGACTATAAGAAAAAGTTAAAAAAAAAAAACGCAAATATCTCACCACTATACTCACATGCTTGCACTATTATGCTTTAATACATATGTGTTTTAGTCTCAAAACAGACTTTTATATAATGTTCACTCTTACCTTTTATAACTCAAATATCTTTTCAAGTTCTTAAGTTATACTAAATTTAATTGAAAAAAATGCATCCACATTTGTAAACAAAATTACACAAAATTTAACACTTAAAAAATCACATAAAAGTATTACTCTAAACAAAACTAAAAATTTATAAATTAAAAATATATATTTTTTAGTACGATTAAAAATCTGTTTAATTCACATCAAGTAGGATATTACTGAAGAAATAAAAATTTATGTTATTTAAATTTTATCTATAATTCTTTAATAATGATATTATTTTTTTTTATTTTTATTTTTACGTGAGAAATGTAAAAATTAATAAAATTTATAATAATATATGTGAGATGAAAATAAAGAATATAATTCTTTATTTTAATGTTATAAATGTTTATAAATTTTTTATATATAATTAAATATATTTGATAAATTATTGAACTTTCGAGATTCAAACTTGAACATGTTGAAATCAAAATGAAATACTGAAATATTACAGAAAAAAAAAGTTAATTTTAATATATTATTAGAGTAAAAATTAATTATTTCATTATCTATCAATAAATATTATTATAGATATAATTTTTAAAATAATTATTATAAAAATATTAATTTATAATAATATAAAAATTCATGATTAAAGGATAGTATACAAAGTTTTTACATTTTAATTCGTATATAAAAAACTGGTTACGTATTGGTTATTGCTATTTATCAAAGTAAGAATAATACTAAATTTAATTTCGATGCTATTTATATTGTTTTAATTGGTAAACTTTAACTTTATTTTGTCCCCTTTATGTAAAATTTTTATATTTTATTACTTACTTTTTGACATATATATTAAATTCTTGCACTTAAAGTACACTAACACAGTTATGATTTCTATAACGATAGGGATTATTTTTTTAATTTTTTATTTAAAAAGAACACATATAACAATAGGGATTTCTTTTTAAATTTTTAATATAAAAATAAATTATAGAATTTTTGGAGGATGTATAAAACTATATACATCAAGTTATTTTCAAACTGCTAAATTGACTTGAAACAAAAGTTAAAAATCGAATAAATTAAAATTAAATTTTTTACTGTAGTTTAGTTTGATTTTATGTTAAAATGGGAAGGAATCAAATCAAAATATATTTTTAATATATTTATATTTTTTTAATCATATTTTTATGTAAAAATTATTTTATGTGTACCTCATACTCTCATCTTTTTTCTTTTATTTTTATTTATTAATAATTTTTAAATGATTTTATTACTTTTATTAGTATTTTTTATTATTTATTCTTTTGATAAATTTATTTTAATTTTTTATTTCGTCAAATTATATTTTCTATCTTGTTTAAATTCATGTAATAATACATATTTAATTTAAAATAAATTATATATATATTAATTCAATTTAAATACTACTTTAAAATTAAATTAACTAAAATCATATTATTTTTATATTTAATTTAAATTATTTATTTTAAAAATTAATTTAAAATGTACTATACATATCCTTAAAATTAGAGATATTTATAATGTGATTTGGTTTGATTTTAAGTTAAAAAAATAAATCAATTCTAAAAAATCTTATAATTTAATTAGAATATATTAGATAAATGAAATTAAACTAAACCAATTTTTTGTGTAGTATATTTTTATTTTTTTATACTTTATTAAAAAATCTAACAACAAATTTAAGTAAATAAAAAATTACAATAAAAAATTTTAAACAACTTAAAAGTAATATTATTAAATATAAAAAATAATAACATGTATATTTAATATGTTTTGAAACAAAGTTTAGATAAACATATAATCCATTGTGTTAAGAAATAATTAGAAAAAAATATAACTAATGATAAAAATACAATAAATCATAGAAATTTTAGACAATAAATATAAATTTAGTCATATTTTGATAAATTTTATTTGAACTATTTGATATAATAAAATATATTGTATAAATAATGTGATAAAAATTTAAAAAATCTTCTAAACAATACGTGTAAATTAAAAGAACAACAATTGAATTAAATTAAATTTAAAATATATAAGATTACGTGTAATTTGGTTTGGTTTAATTTTACTGAACTGAAACATATAAAATAATGTACTTTTTTTTAATTTTAAATTTATTTTAGTTTAATTATATGATTTACATCAAATTAATTTGGTTCAATAACATTTATATCTAAAATCTTTCATGTTAAAAAAACCTAATACCGTTATAATAATTTACGGTAAAAAAAATTAACAAACTAAATATTATCAGAGAAATTATATATTATAACGTTTTTGTTTGAACTTTAAATAATGAAGATATTTTTGTTTTGGTGCTCCTTCGATTTGACTCCACAATTAACACAATTGACCACTGTCCTCACTTTCCGATCATTGGAGCACACGTTGCTCTGTAATTGGCGGATTCCAAAACTCATTACATTCAACTTAAATCTCGGAATATATCCACCCGCACCGGTCAACCGGTTCAATCCCTCTCGCTCGTTGGCAATCCGTTTCAATCCCTACTTCCTTCCAACCGGCTCATCCGGTTTCCCGGAGACCCAGTCCAGAGACTTCATTTGGACTCCATTTGGCGTGCATTTCAGTACCATTTCACTCCCATTTCCCATTTGCTCTTAAATAAATTCGCCCTAAATTATCCTGCATTTCATTTCCATTTCAATTTCTAGACGTTATTTTCTGAGTTTCTCCCTCTCCAAACACCACTTTCTCTTCCTATCTCTTCTCCCAATGTTCCCTCAGTTTCATCGATGGAGAGTGAAGCCTTAACTATTTCTCTGTCCCAGATCTTCACATTTTTTCACTTCACATTCCGATTCATCGTTTATTCTTTCGGTTTCTAAACATGATCCTTACATCCTTTACATGTAATTGGTGAGTCTCTTTTTCTCCTAACTTGATGAATTTTCCTTTTTAATTTCTTTTATCTTTAATTTATCCATGAAGCAATATATGTTGTTTTGGATTTAGAAACTTACACGATTATCCCCTAACTCAGTTGTTTTTCTTAGTCATTGTTAAAACGTAGAAATGTTGCTTTTTATATTTTGTTCTATATTCATTTTTTATAGCAATTATTTTTTTTTGTTAGGTTTTTACCTTTATCATCGTTCTGTTGAAGATGATTCATGATTTCTCAGATCTGCGTGTAGTTGTCTTTCATTAACTTAAGATTGAAGCAATGCATTCATAAATTATTTCCAACTACTTTTTTTTCTTTTTTTGTTAATACTTTAGTGGCTGTTACGTTATCTTGTGATTTGTGGTTATTTATTAAATACTTTAACGTATATATATATATCAATATTTTTAATCGAGAATGATAATTGCTTAATCTGCTGTTGAAATCTGTAGTTAACTTTTATCTTCTGTGTAGCTGTGTTCCTTCTATGGTAGTTTTAGCTAATTTTCTATCTATTGATTTTTTCTTATTATTTGCGCGTTAATTGGTCATTTATTTATTTTTATGAGTTGTGATTGCTGTGGTCCAGTTAATTGAAGGCATGTGCGGTGGTCCAGAGAAATCAAAATCTTCTTCAACTTCATCTTCCTCAACTAACGCTAAAGCCATGAAAACGCTAACAGTTAATACCGAAGATTCTTTTTCCAGCTTGCTGGAACTTGCTTCTAACAGCGACATTGAAGGTTTTAAGCTTCTTTTAGAGAAGGATTCTTCTTCGATCAATGAAGTCGGGCTCTGGTATGGCCGTCTAAACGGATCAAAGCAAATTGTTCTTGAGCACAGAACCCCTTTGATGGTTGCTGCTACATACGGTAGCATTGATATTCTGAAGCTGATCCTGTTGTGCCCTGAGGCGGATGTGAATTTCGCCTGCGGGGTGAATAAAAGCACCGCCCTTCACTGTGCTGCTTCTGGTGGGTCTGTGAACGCGGTTGATGCTGTGAAGCTTCTTCTATCGGCCGGTGCTGATGTGAATAGCTTGGATGCGAATGGAAATCGCCCTGTTGATGTTATTGTTGTGCCTCCCAAGCTGCAAAGAATGAAAGCAATTCTTGAGGAACTTCTGTCAGACAGCTCTTCTGATGGCTCCGTTGGTGAATTCTCTGTTCCAGTGTCTGTCAATTCTTCCAGTCCTGGTTCACCTGCACATTCATTGAATGGGCTGCCATACTCTCCTTCAGGCTCGCCTCCATCTCATGTTGCTTCGAAGTTTACTGATGCAGCTATTAGCTCTTTGTCAGAGAAGAAAGAATATCCAATTGATCCGTCGCTTCCTGATATAAAGAACAGCATATATTCAACGGATGAATTTCGGATGTTTTCTTTCAAGGTGAGGCCTTGTTCCCGGGCATATTCGCATGACTGGACCGAGTGTCCATTTGTTCATCCTGGAGAGAATGCTAGGAGGAGGGACCCCAGGAAGTTCCATTACAGCTGTGTGCCATGCCCTGATTTTAGGAAAGGGGCTTGTAGACGCCGAGATATGTGTGAATATGCTCATGGGGTATTTGAGTGCTGGTTACACCCGGCTCAATATCGCACACGCCTCTGCAAAGATGGCACCAGCTGCAATAGAAGGGTGTGTTTTTTCGCTCACACTGCTGAGGAGCTGCGTCCCCTGTATGTGTCCACTGGATCTGCTGTCCCTTCACCTCGATCGTCATCCTCTGGTCCGAATGTCATGGACATGGCTGCTGCGATGAACCTTTTGCCTGGTTCGCCTTCATCAGTCTCCTCCATGTCGCCATCGCACTTTGCCCAGCCCATGTCCCCATCTGCAAATGGCATGCCTCTCTCGTCTGCTGCTTGGGCACAGCCAAATGTGCCAGTTCTTCATTTACCAGGAAGCAATCTTCAATCTAGTCGCTTGAGGTCTTCTCTCAGTGCTCGTGACATTCCACCCGAGGACTTCAATGGCTTGCCTGATCTTGATGGCCAGCAGCACCCGATGAATGACTTGAGCTGTTTCTTACAGCCATGTCCTGGTGCTGGTTCAGTGAGTAGATCTGGTCGGTCCAAGACACTAACTCCATCAAATCTGGAAGATCTCTTTTCTGCTGAGATTTCTTTGTCTCCCCGGTATTCTGACCCAGCTGCGGCTTCTCTTTTTTCTCCCACACACAAATCAGCTGTTCGCAATCAGTTTCAACAGCTTCAAAGTATGCTATCCCCTATAAATACCAATGTGGTGTCCCCTAAGAATGTTGAGCACCCTCTGTTACAGGCTTCATTTGGTGTTTCTCCTTCTGGAAGGATGTCACCAAGAAATGTTGAACCAATCTCCCCAATGAGCACCCGCATGGCTGCATTTGCTCAGCGCGAGAAACAGCAGCAACATCTGCGCAGCATTAGTTCAAGGGACCTTGGTGCCAATAGTCCTGCCTCAGTTGTTGGCTCCCCTGTAAACCCATGGTCTAAGTGGGGTTCCCCCAATGGAAAAGTTGATTGGTCTGTAAATGGAGATGAGCTTGGTTGTCAGATGCGAAGATCATCCTCATTTGAGCTTAAAAACAATGGGGAAGAGCCTGATCTATCTTGGGTCCAATCTCTGGTAAAGGAATCCCCACCTGAAATGATGAAGGAGAAGTTTGGATCCTCTGGGCCTAATGCATCTGCTGATGGAATGAATTCCACTTCCCAAATTGAACCCATTGATCATTCTGTTTTAGGAGCTTGGCTGGAGCAAATGCAGCTGGATCAGCTTGTAGTCTAGTCAAATTGAAATTGACCCTTTACATCTTGTTGAGATAGGTATTTAATCTTCATAAGGTACATATTCTTTTGGTGAAATTTTTTGGGAAGGACAACAGGGGAGGGAGTGTAGTAAAAGGAAGGAGGGTTGGTTGGCTGCAAAGTTGCCAAAGGATATTCCATTTTTTCCATTTTATATTTGTGATTCATTATTTTACTACATAGCTTCAAGAGAGGTGAACCAGCCTCTCTTGGGGCTGAAATATTCAATAGGAGATATCCTGTCGAGGTTATCTATTTTTCTTCCCAAACGCCCCGATTCAGGATTCTGCCTTTTTCCATTTTACTCCGAGTTCCCTATCAAGCAAGCTAAATGGTTTGTAATGCAACAAAAGCCATGAGTTTGCTTTTGTTTCAAAGTTCTTTCTGAAGTTTACCAAGTTAAGCCAAGTCAGTAATTTGCTGTTGCCTGATGTTGAAGTTATTATCTTTTTGAGGGAATAATTAGAGATGATCTGCACTGTTGAATATTTACCTGCAGATCACAAGAGATAGTGAGAAGTTTATTATGTTCCTATGATGTATTACCATGAATTGTACTGGTTATCATTTTATTTTCAAATTCAAATGCAATGTTTCTTTTTCTTCTCTTTTGGGTCCATATTTTCCTTGTAACTACTTTCATTTAATATGTTTAGGTACATGCACAATAGTACTCTTCACCGCGAACCTTTTATAAAGGCATGGAATGATTTTGTGATCATATATGGTCATGGAATCTTGTAATCTCTTTGTGATAAGATTTTTAACTGGGAAACTAGTGAAGAAATCTTTTTTTGTTTGTCTTTGTTGCTTTGATCATATATGGTCATGGAATCTTGTAATCTCTTTGTGATAAGATTTTTAACTGGGAAACTAGTGAAGAAATCTTTTTTTGTTTGTCTTTGTTGCTTTGAATGATATAATTCAAGATCCGGGGATGATGTTTATTATGTTGCTTGATGGCCTGGCAACCCTGCAGAGTGGATTAGTGTCATAAAAGCTGGTAGTTGGATCTTTTATTGAGGAGATTCTCCTGTGCCCCATTGTGCGCCAACTGTAGTAAGTGGGTGTACCAACTTGATGACCTGTTAGTGGCAAGTGTATCGGTGTTTTTGCAGCTTAAGCAAATTACAATGATAGTCAAGATCTTTTATCCTCTTATTGGTTCTTGAAACGAATGATTGAGTAAAATCCATTTTGATTCTGAAAGATTAAAAGTTAATTATATTAATTTGTAAAGAATGAAAATGAAAATTATTATGTTTTCAAAGATAAAAATAATAAATTGATTATTTTAGTTTTTGTAGTGATTAGAATGTATTTTTCAAAAGCTTAAAAATTAATTAAAATGTATTAATGATCTTTTTTTTTTTGTAAAATTTTATTATTTTAATATTGTATTATTATAAATTGTTATTCTTGTAATTATTTTAAAAGTTATATATACTGGAATTAATGATTGATTTTAAATTATTTAAGGATCAAAATGATAATTTAATTTAAATTTTTCATTAATTCTCTTTCTGGCAGTAATTGCCTCTACCAAACAGTTCCATACCAAAACGGATCACAAATGGTGTTAGAGGATATCAATTGTACAAATGGTGTTTTGTGCATAAAATACGTGTAGTTTTGTATCCAATTACTCTATTTTTTATTTTCATGTCGTAAAAAGTATCTTTTTAGTTTAGTTACATGAGTAGTATTGTTTGTGTAATTATGATGTAACCTATCATATTATTAGAATCAAACTGCTCGAGAGATGGCTTAGAAGAAGTTGACATTGGAAATGATAGAAGACATATCAACATTTGGAAATGATAGAAGAGATGTCAACATCTAGGATTGATCACACTAGGTAAGGGTTGGGAAAGTCAAGTGTTGAACCACTAACTTCATGCACAGAAGCACAGAAGGCATATATGTAGAAGTGTTGGTTTAGAGTTTGAAGTTTACACTATAAGCATGGATTTTGTAGCAGCGATCAATAGTGTGACAAAAAGACCGCAAAGTGGTCTATGTTTCTTACTAGGTTTAGCTTGTTCTTCAAAGGAATGGATGAGTTTCTCCTGACAGCAAAGGCTTCTTGAGGGTCAGAAGAAATGAGATTAGAGAGACCAATATCACATTGTATCGTTGTCCATCCTGAAGCACAAGACTTCAGAAATCAGAGGGATAAGTTCCATGGTCAAGATTGGACTTCTGACAGAAACAGAGGAATCATTAAGTCCCATAATAAAGGTTAACATATATTTCTGTTGAGCATAGTCAATCATAGCATGAGCACCACAATAGATACATGATGGACGAAAATGAAGTAATTATTTCCAAAGAGCTTTCAGTATTATAAAATATTAAGTAACAACCATAGATCCTGCATAAGGCCAAGGAGTTCTTTCTTTAATTGATAGGTCTTAGGATCATTGCGTTGGTCAAAATAATCTTTAAGATCATTCTAAATAACAACTGAATCACAGTAAATGATATTTGCTAAAAGTTCTTTGAAAATGGAGTTAAGATTTGAAGAACTTACTGTTATGTTTTTTTTTTTTTTTTCATGAGGCAAAGTTGAGGGTTTGAATCATCAGGATGAGGTTGAGAACCATCAATAAAACAGAACTTGTTCTTGACATGTTGATTAATTTTCATAGATCTATTCCATGAATTGTAGTTGTTACTTATGAGAATTCAGATGCAAGAAGCAAATGTGGTCTATTAGAATAATGGATAAAGTAAGGGTTAAAAATGATAAAAGAAAAGAAAAATGAAACATAAAAGAAGGATTAGTACCTTAATACCATATTAAAATAAACAGATAAATTTTATGTTATTATTCTGCAAAGTCAAAGCTTAAATACAAGAGGTGAAGGGGAAATTAAGATAACAAAAAAAAATATAACATTAAATAAAAATTAATTACCTTAATGGCATAGGAATTCAAGGGTTATATGATAAAACCAATAACTATATGTAAACGTTTTTTTTTTTTATGTAAAGTAACTTAAATTAAAGTCACTCTTAATTAATTTTTGCTTTGTTTGAAAGACAAAAATAAACATAACATCAATGGTTGGATAGGCATGCTATATACACCATCTTTTTCATTTTTCACACCACTTATTTTTATAACTTATTAAAATATTTTTTTACATTTTGAAAATAAAATTTTAAAATATAAAAAAGTAAAAAATATTTCAAAATTAAAATTACAAAATACATATTTTTTATCTTTTGAAATTTTAATTTTATAATAAAAAATAAAATTCAAAATTAAAATTTTAGAATGATTTTTTTTAAAATTAAAATTATAAAAAATATTTCTTATTTTAAAATTAAAATTTTAAAATAGATTATTAATAGAATGAAAAATAAATGGGACATATTTATCATTTGTGCAAGGTACCATAAAAAAGGGCATGTATTTAACATTTCTTTTACCTTGTGTTTGGATAAAAAATTTTAATATTTTAAAAAATTTGAAATACTTAAAAATTTAAATATTTTAATTTAAAAAAAAAAACTTTGGATAAATAAATTTTAATTTATTATATTTAAAATTATTTATTTAGATAGTAAAATTTAAATTTATTAATTTATTAAATTTTTATTTAAATTAAATAATTTAATTTTTATTATATACAAAATTTTAAATTTAAATATTCATAACTTTATCTTAATTTTTCGTTTATTTTTTTTTTCATAACAAAATTTAGATATACAAATATTTTTATTATATAACATATTTAATTAGAATAGTAACCTAACAAATATATACAATTAAAATAATAAAAATATATAATTATATTATTTGATATTAATAATATTATATAGATATAAGAGATGAGAAAAAATAATATGAAAAAAAAAAAGAATAATAAAAAATAAAATAACATAATTATAAAATAAGGAGAGAAAGGTACAGGAAAAAATTTGGAAAAATTTAATTTTTTTTTAAAATAATAGACACATAAAATATTTTAATTTCTTAAAAAAAAAAACAGGGAAAATTCTCAAACAATTTTAGAAGCCTAATAACGAAATCTGACTTGAAATTAACTGTTGTTTGGATTATCCATATTTCATGGTGACCATTCAATTTAATGTTTAATTAACGGACTACTATAGGTTAACTTAACTCACGAGAAATGGCTTCCTTTTATTATGAGTATTTATAAACTGATTTCATTTATTGCAAATTGTAAAGATGCTTAAAAAATCAAAACTTAAAAAAAAAAAGATCAGTTTTTAATTGAATTTAATTATTTTTTATTTTAAAAATGATCGAAACGAGCAATCCCTCTCTCACACATAATCTATCTCTCTCACTCACTCTCTCATATATATATATATATATATATATATATATATATATATATTCTTTATAACATTATCATAATTAAAATGTTAAAATTATTTTGAATAATAATTGAATAACTTTACGTTCCGCACAATTCAATTTAACGTGATACAATTGTAATGAAAAGTTAAGGCTTTTAGTTTGAAAATATTTTGTATTTTTAGTTTTCATGAGTAATTATTAATTTTAAAAAATTTATTTCTTATTTTTAAATACTTTATAAAAAATGGTGTAAACAACATAATATGAGTACATGTTTGGGGTTAGAAAATATTTGTTTTCAATAATAAATTACAAAATGTTATATTATTTTCAAGTTAATTTTTATAAAAATTTGTATAATAAATAATAAATCGTATACAGTGAATCGTAAAAATAAGATGATATATAATTAATTACTTAAAAAAATTAAAAACATTAAGTTAAATAGGTCTTATTATCACAACTTATTATATAAATATTTAAAAATAGAAAATAAAACATAACTAAAGTTTTTTTTTTTTAAATTGATAAATTTCCTGTTTTAAACCTTTGTTAATTAAATTAATCTATTGATTATTTTATTAGAGTTTTAATTAAGTTCAGATACTTTAAATTTTTTTAATTAAATTGATATAGTTTTATAATTTTATAATTAAATTTTTAACAGTTAATTCTATTAAATCTTCTATAAATATAAATGACATAACATTTTGTATTAGGTAACAAACTTATTTTTTCTATTTGCTAATGATTAGTTTTAAACTTTTTTCTTAATTATTTCTTTTTAAATTTATAAATTCTATTTTTATCAGGTTAGTTTCTAACTTTTATTCTTTTAATATATAAAAGACTATTTCTCTTGTTGCTGCGACAACCGCCATGATCAGATAGATCTTCGGCTGCGTTCATGTGCTGCTTCTTGTTATATTAATTATTCCTTTTTCGTTGATTTTATTATATTAATTATTCCTTTTTCGTTGATTTTATTATAACTGAACCATTTTGAATAGATCTTATGTGTTTTTTTTTGCAATGTCTTTTTTAGATATCTTTATCAATATTAAAATTGTCTTTCACATATTAACACCAATTCGTCGCCAAATATATTATTGAATTGAAGTATAATTACGAAATTTTAAAATTACTATAGAAAAATTATAAAAAATAAAAATAACAGAAATTGATAATCAGTACTACCTTAGATTTTTTTATACGATATTTTTTTTAACTAACTTACAATGATAAAAAAATAGTTACAGTTAGTATGTTTTTTTTTTTATATTTTAAAACTAATATAATATAATAATATTAATATAATAAAATTAATAATATATTATTAATTATATAAATATTAAGAATAACACTAATAATATTAATTATTATTATGAAATTAATAACAATAATATATGAAGGTAGAAATTGGTGTATGCTCTCATTGTTTATTGCAAATGGTTATTAAGTATTAGAAAGATGTTGATTAGATTACTCTAAATTATTATAACAAAGAAATCATAGCCTACAACTATCTTACTATATATAAGGCATAATATTTTTATTATTTATTAAATTTATTTTTTATAATTTATAAAGTAACATTATGATTAAACATAATAAGGTAAAGATAAATAAAAAAAGAAAAAAAGAATATTAAAAATATTTTATCAAATAAACATCATAAATATTGTAAAATTAGGTTTTAAGTTTGTCATGTAAAGAAGAAAAGTAAAAAATATCTCAAAAATACATCATCATATATACGAAAGAAGTACGACTATGGATTATGCATACAGAAAAGAAAAAAAAATCTTTAAAAATACCTTAGACACGTATAATTACAAATATAAAAGAAGTATACACGTGATTTTTACATACAAAAAAGATAAGAAAAGAAATGCATCGTCACTAATTCACATGTATTGCAAGATCAAACACATGGTTTTTTCATACAAGAAAGAAAAGGAAGAAGGATAACACTTAACAAAAATATCTCAGCCAACTTTATCACAAATATCAAAAGTATGCATATGTTTTGTGTATACAGAGAAGAGGGTAAATTGTAAGATAAATATCTTATCCAACATTATCATATAGATATGCACAAAGTTTGTGCATACAAATAAAATGAGGAGAAAGGATAACACTTAACAAAAATATTTCAACCAACATTATCGTAAATATCACAAAAATATGCACATGTTTTATATATAAAAAGAAACAAAATAAAAAATATAATAAAAATATCTCATTCAACCAAGCATTACAAATATCACAAAACCAAGCATACATACAAATGAGAATAGAGGAAATATTATAGAAATATCACAATTAACCAAGCATCATAATCTCAAAAAGAATCAAGCATATGACGAGAGATATATAAAATTGAATAAAAGAAAAATACTTGACAAAATTATCTCAATCAACATCATTGTATATATCATAGAAGTGTGAAAGTAACTTGTGCATACAGAGAAAAAGAGAAAAAAATATTAAAAAGATATTTCAACCAACCAAGCATCACAAAGTTCACAACCAAACCGATGGTGAGAGGCATGCATAATTAAATAAGAAAAAAATAGATAATAGAAATATTTCAGCCAACATCATCATAAATATCACAGAAGTATGAACATAATTTGTGCATATAGATAAAAGGAAAAAAATATAAAAAAAAAAATCTTAACTAACCAAGCATCATAGATATCCCAAAATCAAATAAAAAATATGATGAAAAGTGTACAATATGAAATAAGAGAAAAATGGATAACAGAAATATCTTAATTAACATTAACATACATATCACAAGAATATGCACATGCAAAGTAAAAGAAAGGAAAAGACTTACACAAACATCTCACCAATGCATTATCATACATTCACAAATATCATAGAACTAAGCAGATGGACTGTACACGCATAATGAAAAAGAAATAAGGTAACTCTTAATAGAAACATCTCAACCAACATCACCATATATATCACAAAAGTATGCACATGATTTGTCCATACAGAGAATAAAAAATTAAATATAGAGGAAAAATCTTATCCAAACATCACTCCAGATATCAAAGAAAGGAAAATACTTACACAAATATCTCACCAATGCATTATCATAGATTCACAGATATCATAGAACTAAACAGATGGACTGTACATACAGAATGAAAAAGAGGTAAGGTAACTCTTAATAGAAACATTTCAACTATCATCACCGTTTATATCACAAAAGTATGCACATGGTTTGTCTATACAGAGAATAAAAAATTAAATATAGAAAAAAAAATCTTATCCAAACATCACTCCAGATATCATAGAACCAAACATATAGTGAAAGATTATAGAGAAGAAAGAAGGACGAAATATAACACAAATATCTTAACCCACCAATCATCCCATATATGACATAATTAAACATATGATGAAGGGGATACAAAATTGAAGGGAAAGGAAAAAGATCACAAAAAAAAGTTCTTAGTCAAACATCATCATAAACATCACATAGCCAAGTATATGGTCAGAGACATACAAAGAATAAAAGGAAAAAAGATAACACAAATATTTTCCGCAAATATCATCACATATATCATAGAACCAACCATATGATTAGAGGTATACAGAGAAGAAAAAATGGAAACATAACACAAATATGTCATCCATCCTAGCATCTCAGGTATGACAAAATCATTCCTATGGTGAAAGACATGCAAAATTGAAGGACACTAGAAAAAGTTACAGAAATATCTCAATCAAACATCATATATTTCATAGAAGTATGCATATAGACAACATGTATCTTAAGAGTATAGTTTCATCTCAATCAAGTTAATATGAATAGAAGCAATGGGACATATTTCAAAAAAATAAAATCATGAACAAATTATAATAAAATTTGATAAAAAATAGTTATAATACTTGAGTATTGTCAACCTTCAAGAAACCTTTTCATTTTTCTAGCTCCATTAAGCCCTCAACCAATAGCTTCATCTATCACAAATACGATGTGCATTAGAAACAATACACAATAAAAAAAAAGTAAAAGAAAAAAGACATGCAATATTCAATGATAAAATAATTATGTTTATCAATTTTAAAGCAACAAGGCACATGCACCAAAAGAGTAGCGAATGTCATAGTATAAAAATAACCATACTTAAATGAAAAAATTTCATGAATAAAATAGTCATAATATCAAATTGAATTACAATTATCTTTGTGAAGAACAAAAATTTTAACAATTTTTCTTTATTTAATCTCAATAATCATCTTAGAATTAATATAGAAAAAAAAGCAATTATTGAGTAGAAATCATAAACCTTAAATAATTAAACATAACATATTTAATAATTATAATAATAAATGATAAATAAATAAATTATTCTAAAAAATATTATTACTTTCAACATTTATCATTTTTTCTTTGACTCAATTAGGAAAAAATAGACAAATCAAAAATTATAAAAATCAAATAAAATTGATAATTAATTTGTAAAAAATATTATATTGTAATAATAAGAAAATAATAAGAACAAGTATTTATGTAAATATCAGATCATAGTACAAGTTAAAATTTTGAAATAATAAAAAACTAATCTTAAAACTAAAACCTCAAGGTAGGAGAAGAAGAAAAAAATATGCAAATAATAAAAGAAAATGTAAGAATAAAAATAAATAAATAATAGAATTTGAATAGAGAACAAGTAATACTCTAACAAAAACTGGAAAATAAAATAAAATAAAATAAAAATAGAAAGGTTCAAAATAAACTTGAGAAGGATTAAGAAGGAAAAAAAATCAAAATAATAAAAAATAAGTAATGGACGCTACAAAAGAAAAAATATCAATTTTTTAATGTTAAGTATTAAGTGTTATAATTCTAATGTCTAAAATGACAATTATCTTAAAAAGCAAGGAAAGCAACTAGTAAGGCCAACTTTAAACTCCCTCAACCATAATAAAAATATATTAATCAAATTATATTTTGTATTAATCAAAACAGGTTTAGTTAATATATGCATCATCAAAATCCACTCGATATTATCACCTAAGTTGTTGCTTTAGATTTGTGTCACCTATCATTGATTTGTCCAATCCATTTGCATAAGTTAGGCCTGTGGTTAAATCGGGTTGAGACATTCTAATTTTTTTTCTTTTTCAACCTTAATTTGAAGCGAGGATTGCATTGGTTACTATGTTTAGCAGGGTTAATTTTTAGTATCACTTGCTATACTTTTTATCACATGGATGCAGATTTAATTTTTAGAGTTCATTTTGACAAAAAAAAAAAGTGAATACAATTAAACTTATTTAATTTTTTTATAACTTCTTAATTTACTTTTTATATATATATATATTAATAAATTCTTAATTATATATATATCACAATTACTATATTTATTGTTTAATTACTAATTATATACACTGTTTTTTAAAATATACTCACATACTTTAAAAAAAAACTAAATCTAATTTCTAAAGTATGTTGAGGTTCCAACTCCCAATCATTATATAGCTTTAATATTTTGAATCTCATCGAAGCTGTAGGGTCACTAAATTCTAAATTCGCATGCCTGTCAATTTTTTTTATTTTTATTTTTTTTTACATTTTGACTTGTTGAAAAAATGGATTTCTCATCTTTTATATAATCTGCATTTGATTTGAAGTTGTCATAACTAGTTTTAATAGAATTAAGTTTAAATGGTTGAACATGATTAAAATGTGTATTTTATTTAAAAATATGAGAAACATATCTTTTGAGTTTAAAATAAAAAGTCCTTTAGAAGGCTATTTTTCTTTATTATTAAATAGGTTTTTTTATAATATGATTTATTATTTTTCTTTGGATAATAGATGGTAGCATGTGCACTCTTCAACTTTATGGAATGAAATCCCATAGTTCTGACTTTTTAGGCCTGCAAATGAAAAAAGGGAACAAGAAATGATAATGTCTTAAAGTGTATACAAGTCTAAAATGTAAGCTAAATTACTTTTCATTATGCTACAAACTAACAAAATAAAGTGAACACTGTTCATCATGGTTGTAAGAGTGAGCGCGGCGCAGGAATCATTGGGCCTGACACAATAATTTTAATTTTATATTTTGTTATACTTTAGGCCCACTTTGAAATTAATAGCATTCTTGAAAAGCTTGATGTTGATGTTGTAGCAAATGCCTAATATATTTAAAGTTAAGAATAAATTTTAATATATATATAAAGATATATAATAAAAATTTATAAATAATATTTTTATTAAAAATTATTATTTTAAATTGTTAATTATCATTGAGATTTGTACTCAAATTAATCCGAATCATTTACTTTTATTTGAATGTATATCTTTCATTAAAATTTATAGGAATTAATTTTTTTAACGTTGAAACAAATAGATATGGGTGATTATGTGAAGAGCCCAAATGGGTTAAGCAACCTAAAAGAAAGATAAATTCTTAATGGTATTAACACGTTTTAGAAGTAATTGGAAATTTTTATACATTTTATTAATTTTCCTACATATTAAAGAAAAATATATTGAATATTTTTTTTTATTTTTAAGAATTAAATAAATTATTAAAATAAAAATTAAACTTAGAACTTCAAATAAATTATCACAATGTTTTTTTCATAGATGAATCCTGATGATTAATATCTGTTTTGTTAATCTTTAAAATTAATTTCTTTTATAACAATACATATTTTAATAAAAATACGAGTAAAATGAACTTAAACATATATTATAATTATATTTAATAATTTAAAATGAACATGATTAAAATAAATTGTACCTAACCTCTTGGTAGGCAAAGGCAGAAGTAATAGATTGACTAAGAAATATTTTCATAATGAGTTGCAATATTTATGGCAGACAAAGCATATGATTTGTGTGTTCCCAAATTTGGCGAAGGACAAAAACAGGCAAGTTCCCACCATGAAATGTCCTTTTGGAAGATTACAATAAATCTTTAGTAAAAGCTCTCCGCCAAAGCTTTGAGCAATCATGTGGCAACTCCACTCAAGGATAATGTGTTCATTATAGTGGACAATGGGTTTTTTTTTTCTTACATTTATTTGTCATCACTTATATATATATATATATATATATATATATATATATATATATATATATATATATATATATATATATATATATATATATATATGAAATTATTTAAGTAAGAATGTTTTATTATGGTCTAAACTATTTAAGAAAAATTGAGTATATACCATTTAAATTAATTATCTGTTGATGAAATTGTGTTCTTTAATTTAACTAAAGTGTAAGTAATGCTTTTAGATACAAGTATTTAAATAAATTATTAGAACTAATCTAGTAATAAAGGATTAAAAATTAAAATAGTTTTATATAGATCTTAACGTTAAAATTTGTTGTTTTTTTTAATTGTATAAAAAATACAAATATTTAAATATATATATATATATATAAAATATAAAAATGCATACAATCAATGATCATAAAATGAGTCAAGGTGAATTTGTGTTTTCCTTTATTTTTATCAAAATTTTAATAGGATCAAAATTTAACCTAATTAAGATATGATTATGCATGAGATAAGACTAAATCAATTCAATTGATTAGTGTAATTTACCAATCTTAATATAATATATAGATAAATTATAAGATTAAAGAAGTATAAGGATAAGTTAAGATATATTTTAAAATAAATAATATAATATAAATATAAAATAATATTATATAAAATATTTTTAATTAAGCTAAAAGTCTTAATATTAATATATAAATGTTAAAAAAATTATAAATTTTAATAAAATATTGGTTCAAATATTAAACACATCTATTTTAAACTATCTGATCAGCTTTTTAAAAGATATATTGAAAACTAACTTTAATCTTTATTTATTTATAATAAAATACTTGTAAATTAAATGCCTCATTTTAAATTTTTTTAGTTCATAAAATATTTTAATAAAAATTCATCAAAAATTATATTTAAAACTCGTTAATATATAAAACATTTCATTCAACCTTAATACTTTTATAACATCATCAAAATGTGATATTTCAATCGTCTTAACTCTAACAATTATATATTAAATATTTAAAAAAAACAGCATATAAATATAAAAGGTGATATTGATAATAGGAAGTAGAATATTTTAAAAACCTCATAATCAAAATTACAGTATAGGATACATTTCTATTTCCTCAGAAGGTGGAAAATATAAAGAAGGATGCATAACACAACGTATGTACGGAGCAGTTCAAGATATAAGATTATTACAAAATACATTGAAAACTGATGAGAAGTATTAAAATTGGATAGAAAAAAGTGGTAAATAGAAATGTTGATAAGATATTCTATGCCAATGAGTGGCCTCTGACATAGCACCATGGTCCTTTTCTGAGATAATACCATGGCCCTGTTCCTGTTCCCATCCTGCACATACATTTAAGATATATGTAACTTAACTTTCAGGTATTAAATTTACAAATTAAATCATCAATTCTAAAAAAATAATTAAATTTCTCCAATTATAAAAATACTAAGGCTTAAATATGTTTTTATTTTTTTCTAAAATATTTAAATTTAAATTTTTTTATTTTTTAAAGTATTATAATTATAATCTTTGATATTAATTTAAGTTATATTAAATCAAGTTAAATTAATTATTATTAAAAAAAATTTTATTTTATAAAATATTTTGATTATAATTTTTTAATGATTAATTTATTTTAATTTAATATAACTTAAATTAATATAGAAACCACTATCAAGATATTTCAAAAAATGATAAATATAAATAAAAAAATTTATATTTAAAAAATTAAAACCAAAATTTAAATATTTTTAAAAAATTAAAAATATATTTAACTTAAATATTAATTATATTTTACTAAAACTAAAATAAGGTGCTTAAGATTTTCTATTCCATATTTAATAGCATAGATTCTATATAATTGGCAACCCTTTTGGGCTGGTGTCATACACTTCCTTTATTATATAATGCAATGATGTTTTTTTTTAAAAAAATATTTAATTGTATTTTTTTTTGTTTGAATTAGATTACATACAAATACAAGTTTATTTTTCTAATTTTTAAATTTAATAAATTTGATCCTAATTAATTATTTTCTATCTAAAACCCCCATATTTTGATTATTTACTTAAAATCTTTACAAATTAAATTAATTAAACTATCTTTTATTTAAAATTTATAAATTAAAATATCAAATTTTACCCAAAATAAAAGATAAATCTAAAAAAAATTATCAAACAATAACTTATTTCGTTATAAGATTTATTAATTAAATTTAACATAATTATATACTTTTTTCTTTAATATATATAAATTTACCTCCATACACCAACTAACATACGAAGAATCATATATATGGTTAATGCAATCCAGATTCCAACAAATTGTTTGCTCCTGAAGAGAAGAATTTCTATAGCAACACTTACTAGTGATGCCGATACCTAAACAAAGAGAATAGCAAAAAGTTACAAATATTATTAAAATGAAAAAAAGAAAAGAAAAAAAGAAAAGAAAAGGGACTTGTGAACTTGCCAAAGAGTATGCAGAATATGCAAAATCAGAAGCTCCATAGTTCACACCATCAAAGACAAAGGCTAATGTATTGATTGGTTGAGTAGCAGCAACAAACTGGTGGATTATATAAATGGTACTATATATTAAAAAACAAAATACATAAAACATGTATGATTTTAATTTTGATTGTTGAATTTTTGTTCAATTAAGGGACATACCGGCATGCTTATTTTGATTAAATGCACAACATTGACATCTTTGGAAAATATTCCAGCTCCAAAATATAATCCAACTCCAACTGCAATTGAGAGTCCCACTCCTAAAACAAAACTCATTTGTAGTGTCCTTGTTGCAGCACCAGTTGCATTGTTATAGTTCTTTTCAGCAAAGGAACAAGCTAGAATTGTCTGTGAATCAATGAAATTTTTTAATTATATCTCATTTTTATTGCACAAAAAACATAGTATAAAAAATCAAAGGATGTTGTGACTCTCATAATTTGTTTTTTTTTAATTTATTTAAATAAATTTCTTGGTGTATTTTATTAAGGTTAACTTTTTCTAAATTATATCTAGTTTTAATAATTTTTTCAATAAATACTTCTAGAAGAAGAAAATAAGAAAGTGAAATGAAATAATTTTTTCCTACAAGTGAAAATTAAGTTATATCCATAAGTTAATTGGCATAAAAAACACATAAAAGAAATTTAATTGATTTTATCTTCTATTTTATTTTTCTACAAGTATTTATTGAAAAGTTTATTTAAATAAATTCCCATATGACAATAATTTATTGAATAAATGTTTAAATAAGTTATTTATCCAAACATATATTTTGATATACAATGATTAAGGTAATGAGATTTTGAATCTAACATCATATAAACTATCTCAATTTCTAATCATTAGACCAATCTTCCTAATTTATTCAAATTTACTTTAAAGTTTAAATTTATAATGTTAAATTAATTTTAGAAATGAAGGGTAAAAAAATTGTACCTGTACAGCAACAGCCAAACCATCAGCAAGAAGGGATGATGCCAACCAGATTTGAAGGCCAGGTTGAAATGCAGCCATTGGAATAGGACCCAACCTTGCTGCCAATGATGCTGCTAAGGTCATGCAAAATGTCACTGATATTACCCTTGTCAACAAAAGACCTCCTGTACATAATAATCAAATTCATCATAAAACTTAATACAAGAAGCAATCCTCAATTCATTACTATCATTTACTAATATTCTATATGAAAAAAAGAAGAAGGAATAGAAGATAAAAATTGAAGCCCATTTGTGATTGATTATTTAAATTGCTTTTTAAGTAGTCACCTAACTTTAAGTAATTGTTAATCTTATTTTAACTATTTATATACAATTATGCAATCAAGATTTGTTACTTCCTAAAACTAACATGATACATTTTTATTTTATTTTTTAATTTTGGTTTTGTATTAGTATTTGAAGATTAGATCTTGTAAATTCTCCTAATTATATGTGACCTTTGTGTCTACTTTTTTTTTTCTCAATAATAATTATTTTTAAATTTAAACTGCATGTATTTTTTTTTTATTGGAATAGTAAAGAATCTACAAACATATATAACAGGTTAGGTTTAAGAACTTTACCATTTTTGAGAAATCTGAAAATCTGCAAATCCTTTAGGGTCGGAGGTAGAAGATATACTTTTTTCATTAACATGAAAAGGAGGGTCATAGCCATTATATATCTGTAATTAGGATCGGCATTTTGTTAAATACAGTTTTATGAACATGAAAAATGGTTAACAATTATTATTAGAAAATATAAAAAGTAAGACTTACTGGGAGATAACATGTGCCATAGCCGCACCTTTGAGGCCCAATTTCAATTGAAAAATAAGTATTGGGTCCAATACGACATTCAACGCATATCCGGAAACTAAGTAAAGCACAATAAATGGCCCAAATTAGAAAATATTTGAATATATATAATACAAAATATTTCTCTTTCAAGCATTTGGTTGCACTTCCTTTTTAAGATTTCATTTATTCATTTAATCTCATGTCAACATACTTCTTATTTTAAATAGTTTTTATTCACTATAAAAAATTTTTTTTATGTGCCCATTCTAAAATATAAATAACAGCAATTTAAAATTTTCTTATATTTTTTTTCAATAAATTTATATTCGACATAAATTATTCATTAAATTTTTTTAATTATAATTCAAATAATATAATCGTTATAATTTAATATATTTTATGTCGATTGAATATATTTTATATCAATTTATATAATTGTCAAAAACTAATTATTGAATAAACTTATTTTTTTTAGTGATTTTTACTTAAAAATTATTAAAAAAATATAAATTTATCAAAAAATACTTGTTAAATAGAGTTATGGTCCATGTTATTTTGTAAGTCTAATTAAATTGTCACTAATAAAAAATATGATTCTAACAACTAATTATTTAATTCACAAACTGATTAATATTATTTAATTTTTATTATAATTTTTTATTTTATATAATATATAAAATGATTCTTTTATGTTAATTTAAATTTTTTAAGTTTATTTTTAATATTATATTAATTTATAATTTAATATTAATTTATTATATATAATACTAAAATATATATATATCATTAATTATCATCAGTTTGACCTTAATTTAATTAGGATTGAGTTACTAAACCCCATATTAATATTTGTACCTGTTCAATTACAAGTCTAATTTTAATTAAAAACAATGGTTTCAACATACCTATGACATATAAAGGAGTAGTTGTGTCCTTGAACCCTCTAAAGATTCCTTGCATGGCTAAGGAGAGAAGAACTGCAGGAGACCCAATTGATCTCAATCTTAAGTACTTCTCTGCTGGAATTAGCATAGGAGAGTCCTATAAACAAAGTTGAAATTTTAACTCTATCTTAACTAAACCATATATATAGAGAGAGGGACAAAAATATCTTCTACATAATGAAATGAAGAAACTAAAATATTTTATATATTTTAATTGGTGATGAAGAAATTTAATTACATGTTTTAGACCCATCGCATATAAAAGAGGTTTGGCTCCAAATGTAAGGATTGCAGTTTGAAGGAGGCCAAGGATTGTGCCAAAAAGTAGAGCTGTTGATGCTGAAGCAATGCGTTTCTTCTTCTCAACTTTCTCTTTGCTTTTGGTACTACTTGTAACTGATGAAGACTTTCATGTTAAAAACTTATTGTTGAATTTAAAAACAACAAATAAAATAATCTAATCAAGAAAAATACTGATAGATATGGATGTAAACTATATTGTCATGTATATATAAGAAAGTAAAATTTTCTTTTCTAAGTTAAATTTTCTCTCTTTTACAATAATGGTTCCCTCTCCATATTCATTCATTTTGAAAAGAAAAGCTAAAATATGAATTTATTTTAAATATAGATTTAATTCTAGACACTTAATTGTTTTTATTAGTTTTAGTTCTTATAAATATAATTTTTTTAAATAGTATCTATTATTATTTGTTAATGATATCATTTTATATATATATATATATATATATATATATATTTAAATATACAATGTTGTATATTATCCTTAAAATAATTTTTAATAAAGCTATTAGAATTAGTCTAGTAGTAAGAAATTTGATATTATAATAGTTTAATATGAAGTTTTAATTTTAAATTTTATCTAATTTTAATTAAATTTTTATAATTTAAAATAATTTAATTTAATCCATATTGTTGAAAAGAATAATCTTTCATACTACCCAATAAGGTAATTTACCAAATCAAAGGTACCATATAACTCACACTTAACAGTATATGTTATTGAAAAATTAAAAAATTTAATTACAAGTTTTTAAATTATAAAAACTTAATTAAAAATCTAATAAAATTATACGAACCATTTCATTAATTTACTTCAAATTTAAATTTATTAACAAGAAGTAGAAACATATTAAATCATTAACATAGCTATTACTAACACTTTATAAAAATCCATTCCTTCCAACTAATTAACCTTCTTGTATAATCAAATATTCAATGCATTTTCAATGCACACAAATTCAAATTAATATGGATGTGGACAAGTACACAGATAAGACATAGTTAGAGAGTATAGAAAGAAGGTACTACCGTTTCCATTACTTGTTTCCATGTTCCCTGTATCATAATTTTCCCCATCCTCATATTTAAAACTTTTTGCTATGACATTGTTTGATTCATCATTTTCTTTTGTAGATTCTTTTGGAGGCTCATTATTCTCTATAGATGTACATTTTTCAATGTCTTGAGTCATAAGTACTTCCTTGATTTTATCGTTATCATTTTCAGTTTCTTTTAGCCTTTGAATGGTATCTTCCTCAGCTACAAAAGAAGTGGTAATGCTAACCAAAGGGAATATGGTAATCCTTGAAGCTTGGTTGAACAAAGCAATAGAAACTCCTGCAGCAGCAAGTTCAACCGGTCCTAAACAAATTAACAAAGAAAAGTTAGCTTAATTAAAAAGATAAAATATTAATACAGTTCTATTTACAAACTTAATTAAAGATTATATATATTCTTGGTTATACAAGTTGCAATTATTATCATAATTACTAGCTGTAACATAATTACAAGTTGATTAAAAAACTGAAGAAAAAAAATGAAAGGCAAATTTTTAGAAACCAATTTTTGTTTTTCTCTTCAATTTAAATGAAAAAAAAAAATTCCTTCTACATATCAAAAGTGACTTATTCCCAATTACATCCAAATATAAATTGTTGAGTTTTTTATTTTTAAAAAAATATTCTAACAGTTATATTAAAAATATAAAAAAATATATAAATTATTATTTGTATATAAGAATATTATTGCTTATTTAAATTTTAAATTTTCTTTCTTTTTTTCTTATTTTCTTTCCTCTTAAATAAATAGAAGGATATATTTAAAGATGAACATGAATAAGCCGTCCGATAGACGTTTACAGTTTAATTTAAAGCCTGTTCAGAAATCTTTTTAGATAAACAAGTCAAATTTAAATTTATAAAAAAACTTATTTAACCTATTCAGAGGTTTATATATATATATATATATATATATATATATTAAGCTTATTTAAGATATTTTTTATCTTGTAAACTTTAAGTTTGAAAGATTTTTTAATAAATTATTTATATAAATTTTAAGTCTATTTATTAATCTTATTTAGAACACATACTTTTAAACAGACTTGTAAATGAGCAGATTTTAACATAAAAAAGACTTTGACCAGGTAATGGGATTAGACTCAGATTTTAAAATTTTTAAACTCTTAAATATCCAAAATCTAACCTGACTAGACATACTTTCATTTTTAAATATACTATATAAAAAAATTTAACACAATATATATATATATATATATATATATATATATATATATATATATATATATATATATATATATCTGTTTTGAGTATATATATAAAATAATATTGTTATGGCATCTCACTCCAATGTTTCTAGAAATAAGTCTAAATTAAGAACTTATATGTTTTCCATTTAATGAAAGTGCCATTGAGATCATATAAAGACCAAAATTAGTGAAGGCATTTTAATTAGTTAATGTAGACAAGGAAGGGTAAATACCCAAGTGGCCAATGAATGTTGTGTCTATCAAAGAAGCAATGGGGTCAGCAACAACAGCAAGTGCAGCGGGCAATGCAATGCCTAATATCTCTCGAGAAAGGGCATCCAGCTTGAAAACTAGTCTACATTCACATTACAACAATCAAGTGTTAGTAATTCATCAAATTAACTCATCAATGGTTTCACTTTGCAGCTTCATATAAATTATGTATGTACAAGAAACTTTCTCATCAATCATGCATATACTTTTACATACAAAATAGTGTTATACATCCATCCACATGTAAATTAGATAATTAAAATTTTTTAAATAAATGAAAAATAAAAATAATAAAATCAGACAGTTATAAACTGTATGTAATTGAGTGTAAATTTTTGTTTGTGTGGATCAAAATTTTTCCTTACACAGAGGGATGAAAGGAAGAGAAAAAAAAAAGTAAAATAAGACATCTCTTGTATGTTTGAGCTCTCATTATTGAATGAGACAATCTTCTTATATTACATTTTTTTTCTTGTTATGTCATATTTATTATTATTATTATTATTATTATTATTTATTACTTGTGTTTATATATATATATATATATTAAATTTCTCAAATTATTATTTATTTTAAAAATTTCTTGTATTTGTTGAGTCTTTTTTCTCAAATTTTAAATTTTGAATGCTTTTAAAATTCTTCTTTTATTAAAAAATTTAAATTTTATTCTATTTTTCTTTTAAATAAATCTATTTTTTTAAAAATTATCTTTCTTCCTTAAATTTAAATTATTTATATTTTTACTTATCTGAATTAATTATATATGTCTCTCTTATAATTTTAAATAATTTTTTAACATATACTTAAATTAAAAATAACCATATACAATATTAGATAGTATTGATTAGAGACATTATTTAGAAGACCTTTTTGTTGTGCTAACAAGCCCAATGCTGCTCCGACGTACATGGAAAAAGGGTGATGTATATGTATCTATTAAAATAGTTATATTGGAGTATAATAATATAATTTAATTTAAATATATTAAGAATATAAAATTTTTATATCATTATTTAATAAAAAGTTATCATATTATTAAAAATTATTAATTTTTATAATAATTATTTTAAAAATTATATTTAGTATAATTTTAATTAATTTACAGTATAAAAATATTTATATTAATGTATCAAAATTAAATTTATAATAATATTTTTCAATTCAAGATGAATGTTTTAGGGGAGATATAGAGAGAGAGAGAGAATTTAATGAATATTACCAAATAATACATAATATTACTATACAATTGATAACAAAAAAAAAAGTGGTTCAATGTACTTTGTTGAATAATAAATTGATTGATAAAAAAATTAGTTTGACAGAAATCACGTCAATTAGTTTATATATACTTTCTGGTGAATGAGTTTCATACTATTTAGCACTGTTTCAAAAATTAGACTGGACAGACTGAATTGAGAACCAGTCACATTATTAATTCGAACAACTTAAAAAATTGAAAGATAATTAAAAACAAGTTAAGAACCGGTTAAAAGTGATTAAAATTGGATAAGAACGAGTCTAAAAATCAATTTTAAACAGTTGTATTTAAAAATAAATAAAGGTTTATATATAAATTATTATTATTTTAACTATTTATGTATTGTTAATTTTTTATATTAAAATATTATATAATATTTTTTACTTAATTTTATTTTCTTGTAATTTTATATTAATTGGTTTCATATTAAATACATTATATAATATTATAACTATATATTAAATTTTTATTGGTTGAATCTCACCTCAACCAATAAATCATAAATTAATATTTTTATATAAAATAATTATTTTAATTTTAAAAATATTTTATTAATATTTTTTAATTTAATATATGATAATAAAATAAAATAAGAATAAAATATCTTCCAAATCATTTGAATCACAGAATTATTTTAATAAAAAATCAGTGATGAATTAATAAAATTGGTAAACCAACAAATTAATAAAAAAATTAATTTATATATAAAATAATATTATTTTAATAATTTTTTAAAAAATAAAATAAAATTATACTATAATTTATTTAATCTTATATATATAACTTAAATTTATAACTTTTAAAATGATTTTTAATTTTTAATTTTTTATCATATAAAATTATTGTATTAATATATTTTATTATTATATATATGTATTATATTTTTTAATATATTATATATTATAAATATTTTAAAAATAATATTTAATTAATATTAGTTCAATCGTAATTAAACCAATAAATTTTAAATTACTACCTTAATTAGTTGAATGATCCATTCAATTTTAAAAATTTAGAATTTAAGTAACAAATTTTAAAAAAAAATCATAATCTTAAATCAGTTAATACTTCAACATACATAACGATATTTGTATATTTTAATATCTGTATGATGTCATTTATTTTAATATATCTCAATTTAATAATTTTAATTTTTAAAAAAAAATGTATTACACAGTTAAAAATAAATATATTCAAATGGATGTAATGTGCGTCCACCATTTTTTAACATATAAAATACCTTGCGTCTTTGAAGAAAACGAAGAAAGGAATTTGGCGCTTGTTGTTAGGTTGGAGGGAACTGCCATTGTTGTCCATCTCCAAGATATTGTATATCTCACACAACAGATTCACACTATCGTTTCTGTTTTGATCAAATCTGCAAAGTTTAACATTGAGATAATGATGATGACAATGCATGCAATAAAATCAAGTTAGTAATCAGAAACTTGAATAAACATAGGAAAAAATAATAATGTACTACCTTTCTAATTTAGCGTTGAAAGTTCTTACTAAGGAAGTGATGTATTTATAGGATTCCCTAAGTAAGTAGCACCACCATTGCATTAATTTAATAATTTTGTATTGTTTATGGTTGAAAACTGCGTCATGTTGAATTACACATGTCAATTTTTTTTATTTTTGTTCAAAAGGTAACAATAGGTGTGAGTCTTAAATTTGTTGACATTATTTTAATTTCTGACTGTGTGTTTGGAAAAGAATTAGTTGAAAAAATAAAATTTATTTAACAATGTCTTAATTTTTTCGGTGGATTGAAAAATATTTTTAATATATAAAAAATAAAAAAATTAGGTTAAATATATTTTAATTTTTTTAAAATAATCAAATTTTTTATTTATGTCTCTCAATTTCTAAAATATTTTAATTATAATCTCGAACATTGATCTATATTAAACTAAACTAATAGCTATTTTATAATTTTTTTAATTATAATTAAAAAAATGTTATAGTCAAAATGTTATTTTTAAAATATATCCTAAATTAAAAGTTTTAAAATAAAAATAAATAAAATATGGTTATTTTAAAACAAATTAAAGCATATTTAACTGTGAAATATAAAATAAAAAAAAAATACAGACTGTGAGAAAGGGGTTTACTAAGAAATCGATGAGATGCAAAATGTTTGAATACGGCATGCAGAGGACCCTAAACGCATAAATAATTCACAGTACCGCGTGATGAACGCATTATGATATTACTATTCATATTTTTATTAGATTAATAAACACGATTTTCGAGAACGACACATAACAATAAAACACGAGAGAGCGCAAGTGAACTTTATAATAAGTTATAACAATGTGATTTTAATTAAATTAAAATCAATTATAAAATATATGTGATTTTAAAAACAATGTTACTTTTACTTATATGGTTTCACCTTTTTCTTTGGATCTAACTCGAAGGGACAATTTTGTCAATAAGAATGATTTTATTCAATTTTATCCGAATTTGTTATAATTCTGGTATGATTTTATTTCATTCAACACTTTTTATAAAGAAAACTAGTGAATCGGTCAATTCAGTTGGATTATCAAAATTTTAAAAAAAATATTTTCTAAGATGATTGTTTTATATTAATAATAAAAAACTTAAATTTAAATTATAATTTAAGAATTAAATAATAAAAAATCCATATCTTTTCATATTTTAAATTTTATCATAATTATCAAATTTTAATTTTAATTTTTTTAAATTTGTATTCAGGTATTATTTAACTCTATTTAAATTTTTCATTGAAAAAATTTTAAAATATCAACTTAAAATATTGAGTTCAACATCATTTATCTCTTTTTAGCTTTAAAACAGAATTTGCATATAAAAAATATAATGTTGGTCATTTTACTAACTGATTAACCTTTTGGATATAAATTATACATTGTTTTAATTGTATTTTTATTTGCAAACTTGTATTTTAGTAAAATTTTAAAATATTTATTATTTAATTATGGTTTGAATTTATATTTTAATTTAAGTTATAATAAAATTTTAAATTTTATTTATTTATTTAAGTATTTATATGACATTAATTTTTTTATTTTTAAATTTAAATTATTTAAACTTCATAATAATATTTTTACTTTTAACTTATGTTGAAATCTCCACTAATAACTCATTAGTATAATCAATGATTTAATGACCTAATATTTTAATCAAATCAATATCAAACCAAATTTTACAACATTACATAAAAGAGAGTGAAATAATTAATATACTTTATTATTTTATTTTCGATCATTTCATTTATAAGATATATCATAACAAGTAATTTTATACCAAGAAAATAATTAATACCATACAAAAATTTTAAAATAATAAATAATTTGAAATAAATAAAAAAATCCAGATTAAAAAAAACAAACTTGTAGGAACAAATTAACTGATATTAAATAATAAACTTTATAAAATAATATATTTAACAACTTTTTATAGATGTGTTAACTAGATTTTATTAAATTAAATAATATTGTTTATAGATATCATAAATAAATTAAGTATATATATATATATATATACTAGCAGAATTTATATATATTTTTAATTATATGAATATTGTTTATACATAATATACTTTCATTTAAAAGTGAGAAGAGAGAAGGGATATATTTGATAAATTTTAACATTTTACAAAATTCTATTAAAAGAATCATAACTTCTTTTTCTTTTGAAAAAAGGCATTTTAATAAGTTACCCTAAAGTTATCAAAATAATCTCAAAGATGTAATTTATTAATATACTCCATCAACTATACGGTGAAAATAGATTAATTCATTTACTGAGAAATATTAAAAACAGAATACAAATTAAGTAGATACTTAAACAGTCTTGTTAATGATCATTTTAAATATATTTACTAAGAAATAAAAATAGGTTATAAATCATAAAATTTAACGTTTAAATAATTTAAAACTTAAAAATTTTACATTTCATTAAGAGGTAAAAATATATCATTTTTCATATTTAAATTTGTATTGATTTAAAAGGGAGAATATAAATTTATTACCTTTTTTATTTTTTATTTAATTTTTAGTTATTACATTTAATTAAAATCATGGAATAATGTTTAATATTTACCACTAAAAAATTATTTAAAAAGTGTGGAAAAAGATGTTTATAAATATTTAAAAGATAATTTCAAATAATAGATTTGATTTCGTGCATGCTTCATCCTATATCGTGCGTGAAATTGATTTTCGTCCCCACATTCAACTAACAGATATAACAGACAAATACAGATAATTTTTTAAAAAATTACATATGTACTAATTTTTTAAATTATAATTAATTAAATATTTATTTGATAAGAATGAAAGAATAAAAGTTTGATTTTATAATTATACATAAGCAGTTAAGATTAAATTTTATTTCAAAAGCATTTAATGAAAGTTCTTTTTAATTTTTTAGTTCATAAAATTAAAAAATAAAGATTAAAGTGCTTTTTTATACCTTGTATGTGATACTCATTTTAATTTGATTCTTGTAGATAAAATATTTTTAATTTAATTCCTGTAGATAAAAATAATTCTCAGACAGCTAATTTGAATATATGTAACAACAAAAGTAGGATAATAAAAATATTCTTATATTAATTTTTTAAAATAAATTTCTTCTGTTACAATTTTACAAATCATATGCAACAATCAACAATACTTAAATTAATTGAAATCAACAATGCTTGAAATAAAAAATAAAAAATGTCTGTTACTTTATTTAGAATCTAATGATTCAAATTAACTCATTAATTTAACGAGAAAAAAAGAGAAATAGTATAACTAAAAATGAAAACCAAGTAATTAATGAGCGCAACATTTAATACTAACATTTGTTATTATTCTTTCATAAATTAAATATCCTGAAAACACTCCTAAAATGAAAATATAATAGTAAGCCTGCAATCAGTCATAGCTGTCATTTTCTTTTCTCTTTTAGAATCCAATTGACATGTTTCATTTATATATATATATATATATATATATATATATATATATATATATATATATATATATATATAATATAGAATCTAAATTATTTGTAATATATTTTAAATTGAATTAAATGAAGATACTGTATTTAAATGTTTAAACTATAATTTCAAATAATGAAATTCACATCGTGCACGCTTGAACTAACAGATCGAGCATGCTTCATCACCACACCCGCATGAACTCGTTCTTTCTCCCCACATTCAAACAAATAAATAAAATAAAAGCTGCAAAGAAATTTCAAAATAATTTTTTATTTACACCTCATAATCTTTAGTAACTAATTTGCAATAAGCGAATTGAAATTTTCTTTGAATAAACTCTAGGAGATAATAATGAACAACTAATATTTCTAATATAAAATATCATATTATATATAATTTTAGGAATGTTAGCATTAATCATGAAAATTTTTTAGAAAAAAATATTATCATCATTATTTACATACTTTTCTTGAAAGAGAAATATAGTAAATTGAAATCTTCACCAACCACAAATAATTTTAGAAATTTTAAAATATGAAACTGAAATCATTATTACAATTTACATAATTATTGATGGTAGTGTATGAGAATCATCGATCCTGCCTTGGCGCACCAGAATGAAATTTATGATATAAAGTTAATAATATTTAAGTTTAAATATCTTTTATTTTCTTAAATTTTAGTAATTTTTTTACAATTAACACTTGATTCTTAATAACCATTAAACCGTAACGTGACTAATGAAGTTGTTATATATTAATTATTTATAAGGTCACATTAATAAGAGAGATCAAAACAAATTGTTTCACAAAAATAAGAATCAAAATCATAAAAAAAATTGTAAAAATATAGCAAGTAAAAACATGTTTAAACCTAATATTTAATATTAAATTTCTTGTTTTAAGTAAATATTAAGAAATTAAAATTATCAATCATTAAACTTAACCGAAAGTAAGAACACTAGCCCTCACCAACAACACTATTTGATCCTAAACCAACTTTCCAAAAGGTTAAAACAGTTGAAATAAATAAAATTGGTATGGTGACGAGAGATTGAAAAGAAAGTAAAATAATTTAATATGAAGATCAAAGTTTGATCCTCCTTATTTTTCACAATTATAAAAAAAGAAGTTAAAACAATTGGCACGTACGTTTTCAGAGCTTCATTGACCGAAAACTAAGCCCAGCTTGACCCATGTTCCCAAATATGTAAGCATGAGCCTTGCCACTTGTTATGGCAATGGGTTCAACATTTATTAAATATTTATAATCCGTAGAATAGATATTTGTTTGATAAATTTAGATAGAAATAAAGATAAATATTTATAAAATTTTAGGTATAAATATGGAAATAAATATTTTAATTTGTGCTATATATAATTAAAATTTTATATACTATTTTTTAATTAAAAAATTTAAAATTAAATTAGTATTTTTAAATTTAATAATGAAAACTTAATTTTATGATTTTAATGAATGCGCACTTTATTTTATAACCGTATTGATAAGTATTGAAAAAATAAAAAAAAAATATATCTTGATTAACTAAATTAAAAATAATAAAAATAAATATAAAGATTAAATATCTGACAAGTATTGAAATAGAAATCAACTCATTATTTGAATAGATATAAGAAAAAATATAGATATAAAATAATATTATAACATCTTATTTAAATCCTATCTATTCTTATTACAACAAAATTGATCTATTACAACATATAATTTAAAGTATTTTATAAATAAAATATTTTAAAAAATATATAAAATATTTTTTAAAACATTTATAAAATAAATGCTATGAAATAAAATAATTATTACAACACTTTTAAATTTAAATTCTTTAAAATATAATATAGAATATTTTTTAAAATATTTGTAAAAAATGTTGTAAAATAAAATAATTACTACAACATTTTTAAATTAAAATGTTTTTATAGAAAAATAATATATAATTTTTTTAAAATATTTGTAAAATTAATATAAAATAAAATAAATATTAAAATAATTTTAAATTTAAATATTAGCACAATAGATAAAATAAAATAAAATTTTAAAATATTTTAATTTAATTTTAAATAAATATATTTTAAAATAATTTAAGATTGATTAAAAAATTATTTTAACAGCATTTATGATAAATAAGTGTTTTAAAAAATTTAATTTTAAAATTGTTTGCATTTTGATACAGGCGCAATTTTGAGATCCCTAACATATTTTCGCAACCTCACCATACTCTGCATCCTGCAACATCTCCGCAACGGCTCTTCATCTTCTCACATCCATATTCAAAGTTCAATCTATTTTCTAGCATCTCTCTTCATTTTTTGACTTGGAGTTGCAACTTCCCCGTCTCTATTCCAGTAATTTCACATTCCCTTTCTCAAAATGCTTCATAATTTGTGCTGCATTGCAAATCTCTGTAAAAGGATCCATTGTTCTTAAATTTTTGGGAATACATTTTTTAGGTTATATTGGTTGGAAATGGAGGGGTTCAAAGTTTTTTGATGAGACCTCCAATAATATAGTAGTAGCTTGTATTAGTGATTGTTATGAATCTGCTCATAATGTGTATTTTTTCTTAGAAGCATCTTTGAGAAGCATATTTTACTCCTTTTATTGCATTATTCATTTGATAATTTTTTTCTCATTCTGTTAATTGAAAATACGGGTTATTGAATTTGCTTTATGTTTGTAGTCTATATTCTTAGATCACTTGTAGCCTAGGTTGAACTTGACTTCTTATTTTTACTGAACAAAGGCCGGGAGAGGGTATATCCAAATAACTTTGTGAAAGGGAGGTGTTTCAGCTTCAGAGCATTAGGAACACTTACTTGAACCATCTCTTGATTCATAATGAATTTAGTGGAGTAAAAAACATTGGGATTAAGTTCCAAAATTAGGGAGATAAATCGGTAGTTAAAGCAACTACTGGAAATAAGGAACATTCACTAAATTTAGATTAACTCTACCATTTTGTCTACCTTGTAGGTCCCTTCAACCGTGCTCAATTTTTGAAAGAAGCATGAAGCCCAAAATCAAATGCTCTTCCAGAACCACTAAGGTATAATTTATACAGATATTGTGGTTCAACTGTGATTTGATAAGCTCCAAGAGACCAAATTGAGGTATATGTCTAGGTTTATCTTTGACAGAATGTGATAATCACTCTATGGTTCAATTTTACCCTTATGTTTTTCTTCCATTTACTGTAGACACTGGACAGAAAAAATAGTAACTTAAGAGAAGGATGTACTTGTACACACATCATAACATGTCTCATCATATATATTACTTCATGTTAAAAATTAATTCATCAAGGTGAAATTGCCATGACCACAAGGAACTTAGATAGAAGCATTAGAGTATATAACATAGGGATACATATATAGGGTATATAGGGTACGTGGAGTCTTACTGTCTTCATGCACTATGCTTATGAACCATTTTATATATTCTAATTTCTATAGTGTTGGATTTAGATAAAACCAAAACTAAAGTTAAGTACTCCAACTGTTTTTATATTGGCTTCCCATGAAACTATTGAGAATGGAAATAAATCAATCTTCCTTTTGAGCTTGAAAGAAGGCTTGCCAGTTAGTAAAAGAAATCAAGAACCATCAATAATTCTAGTGTTGATCTAGTTAATTCCAGTGTTGAAATTAGTTCTTGTGAACCATAAATAATTAACCGGTACCTGCCAATAAGGTTCCTCACAGATGTATTGCAGTTTTGAATCTTAACTTCCCTTGATGAATCACTTGACAACCCTTCTCAAGTTGTGAATCTAGACATAAACATTAGAGCATATATTAGTTGCAAGCAAGAATTGGTTAGCTATAAGCATCACTTAAGGATAAAACTAGACATCAGAGTATATTTTTCTTTTATCTCTTTCTTTTTCTAAAATATACTTTTTTTATATTAGAAAATATTCATGCTCGAGTTTGATACATAGCTTGTTGATTTTGTCTCTTGGCTTGGTACATAATATAGATATCTGAATAATCTTGGTTAAGATATAGCAAAATAAAGAACTAATTGTCACAAAGAATGAGCAACTTAACAAAAGTTTTATATCTGCATCCTTCTCTCTTGTATCCATGGCTATTCGTTAATTAATGTACTTTAAAATAGATAAGTAAATACTATTCCAATAAAAATTATATGCTCACGTAGGTTTATATATATTTAGTTAAAAAATATATTTAATTAACCATTGGTTTCTTTTTGTTTTCTAATAACATCAGGTAGAAAAAACATTCCTTTAAATATTTAATACCTTTTATATATATAATTTAAATTTAAAATCTTAAGTTAAATTAATTAATTTTTTACCTGTTGATTTAAGTGTTTAATAGTTAATAAGTGATTTCTTAACTTTACTGTTTGAAAATTTCATGAAAAAAATTAAATCATAAGTTAATATTGTAAACACCCAATTATGTCCGAGACCCATTTTAAGGTGATTAATGGGTAAACCTAAGCTGCAGACACCAAGAAATTCAAAATGAATTAGAATTAAAATTAAAATAAATTATTTTTTTTTCAGAAAACAGAAAACAGACAAACAGAGAAACAGACAAAAGAATTTTTCTGGAAAATAAAATAAAATTAATTTTTAATTTAGACTTAAATCAAAAAATAATAATAATAAACAAAAAAAGGAAAAAGTATATAATAATAATCAAAAATCGAAAATCTGGAATTAAAAGAATATATAATAAATCTGGAAAAAAAAGGAAAAAAAGAAACAGAAATTAATACAAATTAAAACAAATCTGAAAATTCTGAAAAAACAATTAAAGAAATCAGAAAATCAAAATTAGTTTTGAACAAAAATAAGATAATAATTATTAAAAAAAAGAGCAAAACTTTTTTTGAAAAGCAGAAAAGTAGAAAAAACAAAAACAAGGCCAAAAAGGGAGAGAAAAAACGCAAGAGAAAGGCGGATGTGAGATTCTGAGACTTATAAAAAGGGAATAGTGATATTGGAGTCGGGCTTGGTTTTTTCTATATATTTTCCTGGAGATAGAGAACTTACTTTCTGCTGGAGCTTTGAGGAATTTTGGGAGATTTCGTAGCTCAATGGTTCAGCAAAGGAGACGAAGAGATCGAAAAGCCTGAACATTGAATCAGTGCAAACACGTTCAGATTCCATCAACAGGTTAGCATACAAGAACTGATAATCCTGGAAGTACATTCGATTCTTGAAGTACAGTGTCTAGATGAAAGGAATCAAGAAATCTGCTCTTTTAGGAAGTGTTCTTGGCCTCTTGATAATTAAACTCGCCTAAATTGATTTACATGTAATCAGAGTAACGTTTGAAAAATCTAGACGTGCAGAAATCCGATCTGATGTGTGTTTTTATGGGGCTGAATCGTGCTCGATCATAGAATGAAAACCCCTGCTGCCCCTTTATATGTTGGCACCATATAAACATAATAGCGATGCCTGAATAGAATTTTGATTCTGCAATCCTGGTTTCAAGAATCTAGCCTAGGATGTACATAAAGATTTGATGAATTCAAAAGATAAATGTGAAATTCCCCTGCATACGTGCTGAATTTCTCTTAAAGCTCAATAGTCGAAATTTGAGTTAGGCATAGTGAAATCATGGTTGGCCACTGACTTTGATAACATTTCCATAATCGGTAAATGCCAAACCTCTGAGGAGTAATTAGCTTTACTCCTTTGCGTATGATTAGTTTGGCCATAAATAGGAAGGATCCTTGCATACACTGATAATAATGGCTCAAATCTTAAGAAGGGCGCTACTGCTAGTCGCATAGGTGCCCTCCCTTGGCCTCTTGATTTAGCACTATCGGGTTTGGGTAGAATCCTTTCTTCTCCAAGTACCATTTTTTGTTCAAGATTTCTTTTGATGGATCATACTTCTGTCTCTGCATTTACAAATAAATATGCGACCCTGGGGAAAAAGTTAATATTTCTTGAGCGGGAAGTTCTTAGCCAAACTTGAAGCATGATTGTAATAAGCAAATTATGAAGAGACGAAAGGGCTCACCCGCTAAGCATTCCTAGCAGACATATAAGGAAGGACCATAGCATATTAGTACACACATAAGCCGCTCGGGTCTCTTCCATTCTCCTAGTAAAGGCCCGAAGATCCTGGGTAGTTATCAGGGATAATCATGGTAAGAGTGAATGTAGTTTGTCAACTAAAATGCGGATCATACCTAGTAAGCGTAGAAATCACCAAAGGCCAATATGCATAGCTTGTCAACATGCAGGTGAATAGTCGTACAGATAACCCAAATCCTAGGATGGAGATAGGACTTCCATTAGCCCACAAGTGTCAAGCCGCGCTTGCCTAAACCCAATTGTCACAAGGTGTAACCCAGCAAAATCATATTGGTAAATACTGTAGGTAGTGGGACGTCAAATTAGTCGCTTTGCATGGGCAAACGATCATGATGCATGCATGCTCATGAGCCCACCTCCCCTCACGTGACATTTAGGACACTTCATACCATGGCTTTGACTCAACTCACACCTAAATGCGGCATAACAAAGGGAAGGAGGTCTTGCGTCGAAGCCATACAATTAGAGCGTAGGACCATGTGAGGAAGGGAAACTTTAGGCGTTGCATTAGGACTGACCACATTATAAGCTGAGAGTCCCTTCTATTAGTCGAGATAAAGTGAATGAGGGGTGAAGTTGTTCTTGACACTCTGAGATCAGGGATGTGCAAGTCTGCTGAAAGGTGTCGTCCTCAATGAATGGGTGCTCACCTCACTTCTCTATCCATAAACGTGATTGAGTCATACATATAGAGAGGTTGGTCTGGTCGAAAGAAGTCGTTCCATTCAGGTTTTGTGGGGAAAAGTGAGGACGCTCCATGCACGTTATAAAGGACATGCAAAAGTAGAGTCTAAGATGGGAATTTTTCATGCAAAACGGACGTCAGTCGAGATATGTTTATAATTAATTAGTGTTGGGAATCCCTCTAACCAAATGAGTGGCTTAGTGGTCAGCACCCACACAACCCCCTGGTCCCAAGGTCGATCCTTGCCTTCAGCATTTCTGTTGTAAATCCAAATGCCCCTAAAGAATTCTGATAATTCCCATTCTGTCCCATTTCCTAGAATTACTATATCACCCTCAGGGAGTTGATTAATCCCTATTTTGCCCCTCTGAAAAATCCTATAATTGGAAAAAAATTAATAAAATTTCAGAAATTCAAAAAATTAATAAAATCCAAAAATTAATAAAAAAATTACAGAAATTAAAAAAATTAATAAAAAATTCCAGAAATTAAGGAAATTTATAAAACTCTAGAAAAATGAATAAAAAATTACATAAAAAATTAAAAATTCTAAAAATAAATAAAAATTCTAAAAATAAATAAAAAACAGAAAATTACATAAAAATAAAATTCCAGAAAAATTAATAAAATTTCCAGAAAATTACATAAAAATTAAAAAAAAATCTAAAATTCCTAAAAATTGCCTAAAAATCCCATAATTACTAAAAATTACATTAAACCCCCAATTGCCTCAAAATCTAGTTTTCTTTTATCCTATGACCTACATCAATTGCGAAATATTTCTTTTTTTTCGAAAATTTAAAAAATCTTTTCCAAGTATTTTAGGATCTTCGAGTCTCACGCAATGGACTCTAAATGGAGAACTGACAGTTTACCTGCTGTTCAACATTTAGTAGTTCGTATAGGTCCTTGTGCTGCCTTAGCCGCCTAAGGCCTTGTGCATGAGTGGACTTGAGGTCCTTTTTAAATTAAAAAATAATATAAAAATAAAAATAAAATATATATCTTTTCCTAAATATTTTGGGATTCTAGGTCTCACGCAATGGGCTCTAAATGGGGAACTGACGGTTTACCTGCTGTTCAACATTTAGTAGTTCGTATAGGTCTCTGTGCTGCCTTAGCCGCCTCGGGCCTTGTGTATGAGTGGGCCAAAGACCCCTCCTAAAAATAAAACTTCTTTTCGAATAGCAAAATCTTCAAACATTCTTTCAAAACACTCTTCGAAGGTCAAGCCTTGACAAACAAGAACTACGTAAGTCTTGAATTTTCCATTGCACCGGGGAATACGTAGGAGCAGGATCAAGTCCTGTCAGGCTAACCTCCGTTAAATTATCTTTCATATAAAAGGGGTCTAAACTATTTTCAAAATCACACTCAGTTGAGGGTACTGTTCTTCGGAACAGGCAAGTAGGGTGCCTAACACCTTCCCCACTCGTAACCGACTCCCGAACTTTGAATCTCATCTCCAAATTAAGGTTTTTTCCAAATCTTTTTCCTAAATAAAAATTTGGTGGCGGCTCCACGTATCAAATAAAATTCATTTTCAAAATTTTAGCGAGTTCGTCGTCTCGTCGAAATCACAGTTGCAACAGATGGCGACTCCACTGAGGATACTTAGAGAGTCAAACCCATTTATTTGAGTGTATTTTATATTTGATCCCTTTCCTATTTATGTACATGATTTAATCATTGCATGTTATTTATTTGTTGATTTATTCTTGCTTTATTGTTTGCTCTTTCTACACCCTAGGATAGATAAACAATAAATTGCTATATATCTGTACAAGTTCCCCAATTGCAGGTATCCCAAAATAAAGTGCCCTCCATGCATCGCATACATTTTATTATGAGTGGGGTCCTATACCCGGGTCTGAGTGCTGCCTAGGATTAGAGGGATCTAATTCATGCTGGGGCTTACGTCCTGTATGGCTATCATAAAAATCCCAGCTAGAATGCGTCCTATTCATAATGCCCAGCAACTAGAGGCTACTTCTACTGTTGTGGCAAGCATTATGAACTGGAACTTGGCTCTAGTGACCTTTATACCCTAGGATTACAACCTACCTTGGAAAGGCTCATGCATTAAAAGCCCTAGATCCATAGGACAGGTCACCTCTCTAGGACACAAGGAGGGCACGCCCTATTTACACGACATCAGTTCTGTAAGACTTTATTTACTTGCGATTGTAGAATTCTAAATTTAAAAGAAAGAAAAAGTGAACAAAAAAGAGAGAGAGAGGAGAGAGAAGAAAAGAAAGAAAAGTGAACAAAAAAAAGAGAGAAAGAAGAGAGAAAAGGAAAAGAAAGAAAGAGTAGACCAAAAAAGGGGTGAGAGAAAAATCTTTTTAAGAAAAAAGAAGAAAATCAAAATGAGGAAAAAGAGAGAGAAAGAGCAGACATAACCAAAGAAGAAAGAGGGAAGGGGGGTATTAAGAGTAGCCATATTTATTGTCTTCATGCATGTACCATGTATTAATATCTCGCATTTAGAGTCTAACATATTTGTTTTTATCTTTTTCTTTCGAGGGACCAGATTCTCAGTGACTATCATAAAAGAGGGAAAATGGAAATTAATGTGGAATCTGAACAGTTAAAGAAGAAGAGACGCATCAGCGTCAAAATAGAAGACTTGGCCAGTTTAGAGGTGTTTGCAAACAAGTTATCAAGTATCCAGCAAATGGCAGTCACCAAAAGGTATGGCAACATACTGAGACTTTTAAAAGTCCAAGTGCAAGAAGGAGCCCTCACTGCCATGGTGCAATATTATGATCCGCCTCTCCGATGTTTCATATTCTCGGACTTCCAGCTGGCCCCCACTCTAGAGGAGTTCGAGCAGATTTTGGATCTGCCATTGGAGGGAACTAGGCCGTATCAATACCTAGAACATCATTCCTCTTTCCGGGCTGCCGCACAGGCTTTGGGATTGCAGACTGGGGAACGTTTGGCAGGTTATCAGACAAAGGGTCAAGTCAAGGGGTTCACTAGAGAATTTCTGGAGAAGTATATGCAACACTTGGCCGACAACAACCAGTGGGCCATATACATGGATGTGTTAGCCCTTACCATCTATGGGCTAGTACTTTTTCCTTATATAGACGACTTCGTCGATCTGAACGCAGTCGATATCTTCTTAGCCAAGAGAGATAGAGCAGAAAATCCCGTGACGACCCTGTTGGCAGATGTTTATTGCATGCTGAACTTTTGTCATGAGAAGAAGAGAACAAGATATATTTGCTGCCTACCTGTGTTATTCGTATGGATCACCCCTCATATTTTCAAAAGGGACACAAAGACACAACATCCCATAGTAGACTTCTTGAACTACCAGCTGAAACAGATGAGCAACCTCGAATGGTCTTCCCATTTCGCCAGCTTGACCGAAGACCAGGTTAGATGGCAACCTTCATAGCCTCAGAGAACAGAGGCCATCTACCACTGCAAGGGGTTCCCGAATGTACCCCTCATGGGAGCTAGAGGATGTATCAGTTATAACCCGATACTGGGGCAGAGACAGCTGGCTTACCCTATTAAAGCACCCCCATCTAATGAATAGGTGACTCCTTTCTACTTGAAGTATGAAGGATACTTTGCCGAGAGCCTCCGTAAGGTTCGAGAGGCATGGGAGGGGGTCACCCGTAAAGGGAAAGAGCTGGGAGTACGAAGCTGCGCTGCTAAGGAAGAATACAAGCAGTGGGTTAGAGACAGGGTACAACACATCAAACTGCCGTTCAAACCACTTGCTCCTCCATCCGAGGGTCAAGCGGCATCCGCGGTGTTTGAAGATGAGATCGTCAAAAGCCTAAAAGAGAAGCTAGAGGCTATGACCAAAAGAAACGCTCAGCTAGAGGAAGAACTGTTGAAAGAGCAACAAGAGAGCGCTGCGTGGTGAAGGGAAGACGAAGTGAACAAAGCTCTCTTAGCTTCTATCGGAGATCAGCAGAAAGGGGAACGAGAGCGCGCTTCTCGGGTGCACATGAATTTGCAGGCGGCCAACAAAGAGCTCGGCATGAGAGCACAAGAAAGGGACGCCACACTCCAAGAGAACAGCCAGTTGAGGAGTGCCTTGGAGCAAATAAGGGCCAAAGTCCGCAATAGTCGAGAAGAGAAAAATCAGATCCTAGCTGCAAAAGGGAGGGTCCAAGCAGAGGCGGATAGTGTGATAGAGGAGAGGGATGAATTGCTGCAAAGAATAGAGAACATGAAACAACAAATCGAAGGCCTACTCATAGCCTGGTAGGATGAGGTAAATGAGGAAAAAATGGAAGGTCCTTGAGATTATAAGGATGCAGCAAAAGGGCATAAAGGACATACAAAAAGAAAGCGGATGGTATAAAGATACGACTGAACACTGGATCAAATGCTTTCAGAGATTGGCCTGCCTAGCAAATACAGCCATAGAAGGGATACCGCAATCACTCAAGAAGGCGGAAGCGTCTCTACATCCACTTCACACCTCGTCTGAAGTAGAAATTTTCATTCAAACTTGTAAAGACCTAGTCTTAAGGATGAAAAAATATATTGTACTGGCCAAGCAAGGTGAAAGAAATGTAAAATAGACATCATCTATTGTTGAATAAAACGGGCTCTTCTCTGCAATTCCACATTAATTTTCATTTCACGCTCAAAGAACGAAAGATGCACACGGTCAGCACTCAATCGGATTCTGGTCCCTCCGTATTCACTGCATGGTCAAACTTTTTATCATTATCATCATTAATTAATTAATGAATTTAACTTTTTAAACATGTAACAAAATAGCGGACTCACGACTCCCCCGACATTCATATAGCACCAGATCAAAAACCAGAATCATGAGTGAGCTGGAAACACAGAATGAGGAGCTCTGCAGTGAGGTCGCAGAATTAAAGGACCAAATGACTAAGCTCATGAAGCTACTTGAGAAAAGCACAGAGGGACCCGCAGGCACTGAGGCACCTGGGGCAGCCACTACATCTATGCCTGTTCAGACTATCACTGAACAAGATTGGCCGTATGGACTACCACCTGGCTACGAGCCTCCTCATGGGTCAGGTTCCCAAGGGATCTTGGCTGGCGAAAACCATAATGCACTACCACTCCACATAAATCTTACTTCCTATCAGCCTCATCCAAACATTCCTGCTGGACCTCCACACCCGGACCCTAACATTCACAACCCCCATATCAATCCACCAACTTACATGCCTCCCGCTAATGCAACCGGCTATCCACTACACTCACACCCAGCCTACACGAACATGCATCCCTACCCTTACAACACAAACACTTCCTCTGCTTTCCCTACACATACAAACCCATCTTTCCCTCCTCACATTAATCCATCAACTACATACCCATATAATGTCCACCCCGACTATACTCACATGAACACGGGGGACCTTATGCCTTACCCCATCCCGCCAGCCAGCCCTTAAACGAGTCATGGCCAAGAACAGCTGACCAAGAAGCCCTTCTTGGAGGGAGATGGCTGTCTGTAGAAGAGAGGGTCAGGGCTATCGAAGTGGGCAGACATGGAATAGTCGAGGCTTCTGAGCTCTGCCTCGTACCGGATGTCATCATACCTCTTAAATTCAAGACTCCGGAATTCGAGAAATACCGAGGGGTTGGTTGTCCAAGAAGCCATCTGACAATGTATTGCAGAAAAATGGCCTCTCACTCACACAACAACAAGCTTCTTATTCACTGTTTCCAAGATAGTTTGACAGGGGCAGCGGCCAGCTGGTATACCCAGCTTGAGAGGTCCTATATTCGTTTGTGGAAGGACTTAGATGATGCCTTCCTAAGACAATACAAGTACAACATCGAGATGGCACCCGATAGGACTCAACTGCAAAACATGGTCAAGAAAGAAAATGAGTCCTTCAAAGAATATGCTCAGCGGTGGAGGGAGATAACCGCTCAAGTCCAACCACCCCTGCTGGAGCGAGAAATGATTAGCACATTCATGGAGACGCTCCCCGCGCCCTACTATGACAAAATGGTAGGTAGTGTCTCTGCTAACTTCTCAGATATGGTATTGGTAGGAGAGCGCGTAGAAAGTGGTCTGCGCCGAGGAAGAATCATACATAATGTCGTCGGCAACGTGAGCTCGAAAAAGTCGACAAATAATACATGGAAGAAAAAGGAGGTCGAGACCCATTATGTCTCCTCAGATCCAAACCGACCAACTCCCGCACAACCCATGTATCAACCAACCACGACCCCACCTAACTACCAAACATCCTATCAATCACAATTCCCCACGCACTCGCATATGGTATCCTCCGCCCAACCTGCTTACCAACCACCCTACAATCCACCTACCCAGTTCCATCCAAACACCACCGTCACGATTCCGTCACCTCAAACATTCCCTCAACAACAATCCCCGACACCATGGAACCAAAACACTAACTCTAACCTACCTCAACAAAAAACCAACAATAACCCAAGGAAAGTAGTGCAATTTGATCCGATTCCGATGAGTTACTCGGAGCTGCTGCCCCGCTTGATTCAAAACTCTTTGGTTGCACTAGTTCCTATGAAGCCGTTGGAACCCCCATATCCAAAATGGTATAATCCGGAGGCCAAGTGCGATTATCATGCCGGAACAGTGGGACATTCTACTGAAAACTGTCTGGCCATGAAACATAGGGTCCAGAAGTTGATTAATGCTAAATGGCTCAATTTTGAAAAGGATGCTCCTAGTGTGGGGAGCAACCCACTTCCAAACCATGGGGGAGTAGGACCCTCGGTAAATTGTGTTGAAATTGAGGAAGAAGTGGACATGGTCAGTGAATCCTTCTCAGGGCATCCTAAACCCTTGTTTATCCGCTATACCGAGCCGTCGGTCTCGCCGACGCCCAACGGGATGAGACCTGTTACAATAAAAGTGCCGGGACCCTTCCAGTACCACAGTAACAAGGAGGTGCCTTGGAAGTATGATATAGAGATTCTAGGAGGAAAAATTGAAAAGGATATGTTGGAGAGCTCTTCACCTGACATAACCAACATAGCCGGGATAGGAGAAGTGACCCGGAGCGGTCACATCTACGCTCCTGCCGAAGATGCGAGAAGGCAGCCGACCATTCAAGAAAAGGAGAGTCAGGCTGGAACGGAACTTGAAACTGCCGTCAAAGAGGTGGAAAAGGAACTAAAGAAGGTCGTCTCAGATGAAGAGGCCTGTGAGTTCCTAAAACTGATAAGGCAAAGCGAGTATACGGTAATAGAGCAGCTGAACCGTATACCCGCCAAAATCTCATTACTTGCCTTAATGATGAACTCGGAGCCCCATCGAAATGTGTTACTAAAAATTCTGAATGAGGCCCATGTAATCCACAACATCTCGTGGACAAATTCGAAGGAATCGCCAACAACTTGACCGCCAACAACTTCATAACCTTCGCCGATCGCGAGATTCCTGATGAAGGGGCCAAACACAACAGAGCATTACATATCTCAGTGAAGTGTATGGACCATATCTTGGCCAGAGTGCTCATAGATAATGGCTCCTCATTAAATGTAATGCCTTAGCTTACATTGTCGAAACTGCCACATGTCCCTCTCAAGCCGAGCTCCATGGTGGTTAGGGCTTTCGACTGATCGAGAAGAGAGGTAATGGGTGAGGTAGAATTGCCGGTCCAAATTGGCCCAGTTGTCTTCAACATATCCTTCCAGATTATGGATATCTAGCCGGCTTATAGCAACCTGTTGGGTAGACCCTGGATCCACGCTGCTAAGGTCGTACCATCCATCCTGCATCAGAAGCTGAAATTTATTTTAGACGATAGGCTTATCATCGTCTCAGCTGAAGAGGATTACTTGGTCAGTAAACCCACCAATTCCCCCTATATTGAGGCAGCAGAAGAGGCTCTGGAGACTCAATTCCAAGCCTTGGAAATTGCCAATGTCACCACTATAAAGGAAGGAGAGGTGGTTGACCATAGGCAGCCCCCTAAGGCTTTAATGATGATGGCCCGAGTGATGCTAAAGAATAGGTTCAAGCCAGGCGACAAACTGGGGCAAAATAAGGGCGACTTATCTCAGTCATTGCTAATGGAAAACAATAGACGGCGATATGGGTTGGGATATCAACCCACTGAGGAGGATAAGGCAGTAAGACCCTGTTATAACAAGGTCCCTCTGTGCCACATATCACAAAGTTTCCGAAGTGCCGGCTTCGAAGACTCAAGCATGGTTGCAGTCATAGACAAGAAAGGGACGTTGACTCTTGAAGATCTGGTGATGCCCTGTCCCCCTGGACGAGAACTGACCAATTGGGAAATTTTCGATCTACCTTTGACTTTTGGTTCAGTTCAAATGTAATTCTGTAATTGTCATGATAAAATTTTTTACATAAACATTTTGTACATATTTTTGACAAGTAATAAATACGGTTGCATTATCCAAAAATATCCTCTCTTCTACTCCTCAATATATTTCCCCATGTCAAATATATATATCTTATTTCTTCTTCTCATACCCAACACGCAGATCCGATTTGAAACCGTCTCGTGACGATAGTGCTAGTATTGTATTAGGCGATTTCGACTGTATTGACGACCTGGCCGACGAAGAGGCAGAATTTGAATGCGAACCCACCGATGAGATGTTGAGATTGGTGGAATGCGAATCTAAAGCAATTGAACCTCATCAGGAGCCGGTGGATCTAATCAATTTGGGGACAGAAGAAAATAAAAGAGAAGTCAAGATAGGCACACTTATCGCTGGAGACAATCGTGAGCGGTTGATCTCACTCCTACAGAACTATAGTGATATCTTCGCATGGTCTTACCAGGACATGCCAGGCTTAGATACTTCTATAGTGGAGCACAAGTTGCCTATGAAAACCGGATGTGCACCAATCAAACATAAGTTGAGAAGGATGAAACCGAAAATGTCTCTGAAGATCCGGGAGGAAGTAAGGAAGCAGTTTGACGCCGACTTCTTAGCTGTTGCAAATTACCCCGAGTGGGTCGCTAATATAGTACCGGTCCCCAAGAAAGATGGTAAGGTCCGGATGTGCGTAAACTACATGGATCTCAATCGAGCCAGCCCAAAAGATGACTTCCCACTACCTCACATCAATGTGCTGGTTGATAATACTGCACAGTTCTCCTACTTTTCATTCATGGACGGTTTCTCAGGCTACAATCATATTAAGATGGCCGAAGATGACAGAGAAAAGACCACCTTTATTACGGCCTAGGGAACCTTTTGTTACAAAGTCATGCCCTTCGGACTGAAAAATGCCAGGGCAACCTATCAAAGGGCCATGGTAACACTGTTCCATGACATGATTCACAAGGAGATAGAAGTCTACGTGGATGATATGATTTCCAAATCACGGACAGAAGATGACCATCTCACATATTTGAAAAAGTTGTTTGAAAGGATCAGGAAATTCAAGCTGCGGTTGAACCCGGCTAAATGCACCTTTGGGGCCAGGTCAGGAAAGCTGCTGGGTTTCATTGTCAGTGAGAAAGACATCGAGGTTGACCCTGACAAAGCCCGTGCAATAGATATGCCAGCTCCAAAAACCGAAAAAGAAATCTGAGGGTTCCTAGGAAGACTCAACTATATCTCTCGGTTCATTTTTCAGTTGACAGCTACAAGCGAGCCGATCTTTAAGCTATTGCGCAAGAATCAACCCATGAGTTGGGATGAGGATTTCCAAGAAGCTTTTGAAAAGATCAAATCATATTTACAGAACCCACCGGTGTTGGTACCGCCAGTTGCTGGGAGACCCTTGATCTTATATCTAACAGTAACAGACTAGTCGATGGGTTGTGTGCTCGGTCAACACGACGAATCCGGGAGAAAGGAGCGGGCAATATACTACCTGAGCAAGAAGTTCACAAACGGAGAAGCTAAATATTCTCTCTTAGAACGAACTTGCTGCGCTCTGGCATGGGCGGCACACCGCCTAAGACAGTATATGCTAAGTCACACCACATGGTTGATATCCAGGATGGATCCGATCAAGTACATATTTGAGAAGCCTGCATTATCAGGACGGATTGCCAAGTGGCAAATGGTGCTTTCGGAATATGATATCCTGTATGTGACGCAGAAATCTGTCAAAGGCAGTGCACTCGCAGAATATTTAGCCCAACAACCGCTAGAAGACTACTAGGCCATGCAGCCGGAATTCCCTGATGAGGATCTAATGGAAATCTTTGGTGAAGGAAGAAAAGATAAAATAAGAGAAATGGACGATGTTGTTCGACGGTGCGTCCAACATGATGGGCCACGGTATAGGAGTTATACTGATTTCTCCAGAAAGACAGTATGTACCTATCACCGCCCGACTAGCCTTCGATTGCACGAATAATATAGCGGAGTATGAAGCTTGTATCTTAGGGATTCAAGCTGCAATCGTAGCTAAAGTGAAACGCCTAGAGGTCTTTGGTGACTCAGCCTTGATCATCCACCAGGTCAGGGGAGAATGGGAGACCAAAGACGCAAAGCTAGTGCCGTACCAGGCCCGTCTCCAGGAACTGCTAGAATACTTTGAGGAGATCACCTTCTCGCACATACCGCGGGAAGATAATCAGCTAGCTGATGCCCTAGCCACATTGTCGTCTATGTTTGAAATTGGACGAGAAGAAGATATGCCCCTCATCTGCATCCAGCAGCGCTCCAGACCGGCATTCTGCCATGTGGTAGATGTGGAACCGGACGGAAAACCATGGTATCATGACATCTGGCAATTCCTGAAGAACAAAGAATACTCTGCCAACGCATCTGAAAATGACAAGAGGACCCTACGGAGGTTGGCCGCAGGTTTCTTCCTCAATGGAGAAGTCCTGTACAAAAGGAATCACGACATGGTTCTGCTCAGATGCGTAGACACAGCGGAAGCCGAAAAAATTGTAAAAGAAGTTCATGAAAGGTCTTTTGGTACTCACGCCAGCGGACATGCCATGGCAAGAAAAATCCTCAAGGCTGGATATTATTGGTTGACCATGGAAGCTGACTGTTGCAAACATGTCAAAGCCTGCCACAAGTGTCAGGTATACGTGGACAATATCCATGTGCCGTCAACGTCGTTGAACGTGCTGTCCTCGCCATGGCCGTTTGCCATGTGGGGAATAGATGTCATTGGCCCGATAGAGCCCAAGGCGTCCAATGGACACCGCTTCATATTAGTCGCCATCGACTATTTCACCAAATGGGTCGAGGCTGCCTCATATGCTAGTGTGACTCGCAATGTGGTAGTCAGATTCGTGAAGAGAGAGCTGATTTGCCGATATGGACTACCCAGTAAGCTCATCACAGAAAATGGCTCGAACCTCAACAATAAGATGATGTCGGAATTATGCGGCCAATTCAAGATCCAACATCACAATTCATCCCTTTATCAATCGAAGAAGAATGGAGCGGTCGAATCGGCCAACAAGAATATCAAGAAAATAATTCAGAAGATGGTTCTCTCATACAGAGAATGGCATGAAATGCTCCCTTATGCATTGCATGCATACCGAACCTCTGTCCGTACATCTACTGGGGCAACACCATTCTCACTAGTACATGGGATGGAGGCCGTGCTCCCAATCGACATCGAGATTCCCTCATTGAGAGTCCTGATGGATGCTAAACTGGAAGAGGCTGAATGGGTCCAGGGTCGGATGGATCAGCTAAACTTAATTAAAGAGAAAAGGTTGGCAGCAATATGCCATGGCCAATTGTACCAAAGACGAATGAAGAAAGCATTCGATAAGAAAATCCATCCTCGGGAATTTCAAGAAGGAGATTTGGTGATCAAAATGCTATTGCCTATGCAAAAAGCGCTGCAAGGGAAGTGGTCTCCGAATTACCATGGACCCTATGTAGTTAAGAAGGCTTTCTCCGGAGGTGCCTTAATCTTGGCCGACATGGATGAGAAGGATTTGCCTAACCCTGTCAATTCGGATGCCGTCAAGAAATATTACGCTTAAAAAAGGGGGGGCCCGCTAGGTCAACCATCAAAAAGACCTAGGAAAAATTTAGGGCAATACAAGAAAGAAAAGCCCGCTAGGTCAACCATCAAAAATATTTAGGCAAAAGGTAGGGCAATACAAGAAAGAAAAGCCCGCTAGGTCAGCCATTATCAAGAACATAGGCAAAAGTTAGGGCAATTCAAGCGAGGAACATCCTAAACCAAAAACCCGAAAGGGCGGTTTAGACAAAAAGTGGCATCGACAAAACAAGATTCGTTCCCTCTAATTAAGGAGGTCGAAAAGGGGTAACAGACAGTCTCCATCTATACTGGGGCAAATCCATGACGAAATCGTAATCTGTGTCTCATGCTGGAGTAAAAATGGGCAAATATCCATGGTTCTAGTGAAAGGTTCAAGACCGATCTGGGGCAAGCTGAATAAACTAGGGCAAAATTTTGGCTTTTCAGAAGCTGGGATAGCAATGCACGAAGAGATCGCCAAAATACAATACTAGCACTAGTCATCTCGAAGACATCACCGCCAACCAAAACTATTTCACCAGACGTCTCGTCGCAAAAACACCCTATGTCCTTTTGACTATCTTGTTAATTCCCCATCACATGCAACTGTATTTTCTTCTGTCAAAATGTATATGCAGAATGTAATTACTCATTTTTAATGACAATTGCTGATTACTAACACTGTGCTAAAATAAAAGTTATGTCGAAATTTTCTCAATGACAAGTTCTCTTAACCCAAAAATCTTACTAAAACAGCGCATGCAACAGATATGTCTCTCAAAGTAATCAAAGAAACACATAGCTTATAGAGTCTAGCTCACTCTGAAGGATATGATCGGTGCTAGAAGAAAGCCGGTGAGTCAAAGTCTGCAAACAAAATCATGAGGTTCTTCTCCGCCCAGGCCATAACATTGCATCTTTTCATTTTGGCTCACTGGCCTATGTTGTCAGGCCATAGCATCGCATCTCTACATTCTTGCTCGCTGGCCTATGTTGTCAGGCCATAACATTGCATCTTTTCATTTTGGCTTTCAGGCCTATGTTGTGAGGCCATAGCATCGCATCTCTACATTCTTGCTCGCTGGCCTATGTTGTCAGGCCATAGCGTTGCATCTTTTCATTTTGGCTCACTGGCCTATGTTGTCAGGCCAAAGCATTGCACCCTTCATTTCTGCTCACTGGCCTATGTTGTCAAGCCAAAGCATTGCATCCTTCATTTCTGCACACTGGCCTATGTTGTCAGGCCAAAGCATTGCATCCTTCATTACTGCTTTCAGGCCTATGTTGTCAGGCCGCCATGTAGTTTAGATTTACTACTTTCAGGCCCATGTTGTCAGGCCGCCATGTAGTTTAGATTTACTGCTTTCAGGCCTATGTTGTCACGCCGCCATGTAGTTTAGATTTACTGCTTTCAGGCCTATGTTGTCAGGCCGCCATGTAGCTTAGATTTACTGCTTTCAGGCCTATGTTGTCAGGCCGCCATGTAGCTTAGATTTACTGCTTTCAAGCCTATGTTGTCAGGCCGCCATGTAGCTTAGATTTACTGCTTTCAGGCCTATGTTGTCAGGCTGCCATGTAGTTTAGATTTACTGCTTTCAGGCCTATTTTGTCAGGCTGCCATATAGTTTAGATTTACTGCTTTCAGGCCTATGTTGTGAGGCCGCCATGTAGCTTAGATTTACTGCTTTAAGGCCTATGTTGTCAGGCCGCCATATAGTTTAGATTTACTGCTTTCAGGCCTATGTTGTCAGGTCGCCATGTAGTTTAGATTTACTGCTTTCAGGCCTATGTTGTCAGGCTGCCATGTAGTTTAGATTTACTGCTTTCAGGCCTATGTTGTGAGGCCGCCATGTAGCTTAGATTTACTGCTTTAAGGCCTATGTTGTCAGGCCGTCATGTAGTTTAGATTTACTGCTTTCAGGCCTATGTTGTCAGGTCGCTATGTAGTTTAGATTTACTGCTTTCAGGCCTATGTTGTCAGGTCGCCATGTAGCTTAGATTTACTGCTTTCAGGCCTATGTTGTCAGGCCGCCATGTAGTTTACATTTACTGCTTTCAGGCCTATGTTGTCAGGCCACCATGTAGTTTACATTTACTGCTTCCAGGCCTATGTTGTCAGGCCTCCATGTAGTTTAGATTTACTGCTTTCAAGCCTATGTTGTCAGGCCGCCATGTAGCTTAGATTTACTATTTTCAGGCCTATGTTGTCAGGCCACCATGTAGCTTGGATTTACTGCTTTCAGGCCTATGTTGTCAGGCCGCCATGTAGCTTAGATATACTGCTTTCAGGCCTATGTTGTTAGGCCGCCATGTGGTTTAGATTTACTGCTTTCAGGCCTATGTTGTGAGGCCGCCATGTGGCTTAGATTTACTGCTTTCAGGCCTATGTTGTCAAGCCGCCATGTAGTTTACATTTACTCCTTTCAGACCTATGTTGTCAGGCCGCCATGTAGTTTAGATTTACTATTTACTGCTTTCAGGCCTATGTTGTCAGGCCGCCATGTAGCTTAGATTTACTGCTTTCAGACCTATGTTGTCAGGCCTCCATGTAACTTAGATTTACTGTTTTCAGGCCTATGTTGTCAGACCCCCATACTTTAGCTTCTTATAACTTCAGCATCACGACACACAAAGTCAAACCTTATATGACTCACACATGGGCCCTCTAACCCTACGGACATGGTGATTCTAAGGTTATCACGGCGCTCACCTCGGACATAATCTGTTTACGTCTTTACCCATTTCTTACCATGATAATACAGAAAATATTTCTTGTATTATCTAATAAGAAAATGAGTAAAGAGGGGCAAACTGTAAACACCCAATTATGTCCGAGACCCATTTTAAGGTGATTAATGGGTAAAGCTAAGTTGCAGACATCAAGAAATTCAAAATGAATTAGAATTAAAATTAAAATAAATTAAATTTTTTTTTCAGAAAACAGACAAACAGAGAAATAGACAAAAGAATTTTTCTGGAAAATAAAATAAAATCAATTTTTAATTTAGACTTAAATCAAAAAATAATAATAATAAACAAAAAAAGAAAAAAGTATATAATAATAATCAAAAATCGAAAATCTGGAATTAAAAGAATATTTAATAAGTCTGGAAAAAAAATACAAATTAATACAAATTAAAACAAATCTAAAAATTATGAAAAAACAATTAAAGAAATCAGAAAATCAAAATTAGTTTTGAACAAAAATAAGATAATAATTATTAAAAAAAAAAAGCAAAACTTTTTTTGAAAAGCGGAAAAGTAGAAAAAGACAAAAATAAGGCCAAAAAGGGAGAGAAAAAACGCAAGAGAAAGGCGGAGGTGAGATTCCGAGACTTATAAAAAGGGAATAGTGATATTGGAGTCGGGCTTGGTTTTTTCGATATATTTTCCTGGAGATAGAGAACTTACTTTCCGCTGGAGCTTTGAGGAAGTTTGGGAGATTTCATAGCTCAGTGGTTCAGCAAAGGAGACGAAGAGATCGAAAAGCCTGAACATTGAATCGGTGCAAACGCGTTCAGATTCCATCAACAGGTTAGCATACAAGAACTGATAATCCTGGAAGTACTTTCGATTCCTGAAGTACAGTGTCTCGATGAAAGGAATCAAGAAATCTGCTCTTTTAGGAAGTGTTCTTGGCCTCTTGATAATTAAACTCGCCTAAATTGATTTACATGTAATCAGAGTAACGTTTGAAAAATCTAGATGCGCAGAAATCTAATCTGATGTGTGTTTTTATGGGGCTAAATCGTGCTCGATCATAGAATGAAAACCCCTGCTGCCCCTTTATATGTTGGCACCACATAAACATAATAGCGATGCCTGAATAGAATTTTGATTCTGCAATCCTGGTTTCAAGAATCTAGCCTAGGATGTACATAAAGATTTGATGAATTCAAAAGATAAATGTGAAATTCCCCTGCATACGTGCTGAATTTCTCTTAAAGATCAATAGTCGAAATTTGAGTTAGGCATAGTGAAATCATGGTTGGCCACTGACTTTGATAACATTTCCATAATCGGTAAATGCCAAACCTCTGAGGAGTAATTAACTTTACTCCTTTGTGTATGATTAGTTTGGCCATAAATAGGAAGGATCCTTGCATACACTAATAATAATGGCTCAAATCTTAAGAAGGGCGCTACTGCTAGTTGCATAGGTACCCTCCCTTGGCCTTTTGATATAGCATCATCCGGTTTGGGTAGAATCCTCTCTTCTCCAAGTACCATTTTTTGTTCAAGATTTCTTTTGATGGATCATACTTCTGTCTCTGCATTTACAAATAAATATGCGACCCTGGGGAGAAAGTTAATATTTCTTGAGCGGGAAGTTCTTAGCCAAACTTGAAGCATGATTGTAATAAGCAAATTTTGTAGAGATTTGTCTACGATCTGAGAATTGCGTCATGAATGCATTCATATTAATTCTGGATGAAACAGAGAACATCATCGAGGATGTAATCTAGCTCACCTCCCCCCAAGCAGAGCCAGCCTTTTTAACACACTGTGCTCGAATTACCTCCATGGCTATCACCCCGAACCTCAAAGAGTTTGAAGAGACGAAAGGGCTCGCCCGCTAAGAATTCCTAGCAGACATATAAGGAAGGACCATAGCATATTAGTACACACATAAGCCGCTCGGGTCTCTTCCATTCTCCTAGTAAAGACCCGAAGATCCTGGGTAGTTATCAGGGATAATCATGGTAGGAATGAATGTAGTTTGTCAACTAAAAAGCGGATCATACCTAGTAAGCGTAGAAATCACCAAAGGCCAATATGCATAGCTTGTCAACATGCAGGTGAATAGTTGTACAGATAACCCAAATCCTAGGATGGAGATAGGACTTCCATTAGCCCACAAGTGTCAAGTCGCGCTTGCCTAAACCCAATTGTCACAAGGTGTAACCCAGCAAAATCATGTTGGTAAATACTGTAGGTAGTGGGACGTCAAATTAGTCGCTTTGCATGGGCAAACGATCATGATGCATGCATGCTCATGAGACCACCTCCCTGCACGTGACATTTAGTACACTTCATACCATGGCTTTGACTCAACTCACACCTAAACGCGGCATAACAAAGGGAAGGAGGTCTTGCGTCGAAGCCATACAATTAGAGCTTAGGACCATGTGAGGAAGGGAAACTTTAGGCGTTGCATTAGGACTGACCACAATATAAGCTGAGAGTCCCTTCTATTAGTCGAGATAAAGTGAATGAGGGGTGAAGTTGTTCTTGACACTCTGAGATCAGGGATTTGCAAGTTTGCTGAAAGGTGCCGTCCTCAATGAATGGGTGCTCACCTCACTTCTCTATCCATAAACGTGATGGAGTCATACATATAGAGAGGTTGGTTTGGTCGAACAAAATCGTTCCATTCAGGTCTTGTGGGGAAAAGTGAGGACGCGCCATGCACGTTATAAAGGAACATGAAAAAGTAGAGTCTAAGATGGGAATTTTTCATGCAAAACGGACGTCAGTCGAGATATGTTTATAATTAATTAGTGCTGGGAATCTCTCTAACCAAATGAGTGGCTTAGTGGTCAGGTTCTCACCCACGCGACCCCCTGGTCCCAAGGTCGATCCTTGCCTTCAACATTTCTGTTATAAATCCAAATACTTCTTAGACCTTATAATCCATGGGGATTACTATATTGCCCCTAAAGAATTCTGATAATCCCCATTTTGTCCCCCTGAAAAATCCTATAATTGTAAAAAAATTAATAAACTTTCAGAAAATCATAAAAAATTAATAAAATTCCAGAAAATTAATAAAATTTCAGAAATTCAAAAATTAATAAAATTCTAGAAATTCAAAAATTAATAAAAATTCCAGAAATTAAGAAAATTAATAAAAAATTCCAGAAATTAAGGAAATTTATAAAACTCCAGAAAAATGAATAAAAAATTACATAAAAATTAAAAATTCCAAAAATAAATAAAAAAAACATAAAATTACATAAAAATAAAATTCCAGAAAAATTAATAAAATTTCCAGAAAATTACATAAAAATTAAAAAAAATCTAAAATTCATAAAAATTGCATATAAATCCCATAATTACTAAAAATTACATTAAACCCCCAATTGCATCAAAATCTAGTTTTCTTTTATCCTATGACCTACATCAATTGCGAAATATTTCTTTTTTTCGAAAATTTAAAAAATCTTTTCCAAGTATTTTAGGATCTTCGAGTCTCACGAATGGGCTCTAAATGGGAAACTGGCGGTTTACCTGCTGTTCAACATTTAGTAGTTCGTATAGGTCCTTGTGCTGCCTTAGCCTCCTCGGGCCTTGTGCATGAGTGGACTTGAGGTCCTTTTCAAATTAAAAAATAAAAATAAAATATATATCTTTTCCTAAATATTTTGGGATTCTAGGTCTCACGCAATGGGCTCTAAATGGGGAACTGACGGTTTACCTGCTGTTCAACATTTAGTAGTTCGTATAGGTCTCTGTGCTGCCTTAGCCGCCTCGGGCCTTGTGTATGAGTGGGCCAAAGACCCCTCCTAAAAATAAAACTTCTTTTCGAATAGCAAAATCTTCAAACATTCTTTCAAAACACTCTTCGAAGGTCAAGCCTTGACAAACAAGAACTACGTAAGCCTTGAATTTTCCATTGCACCGGGGAATACGTAGGAGCAGGATCAAGTCCTGTCAGGCTAACCTCCGTTAAATTATCTTTCATATAAAAGGGGTCTAAACTATTTTCAAAATCACACTCAGTTGAGGGTACTGTTCTTCGGAACAGGCAAGTAGGGTGCCTAACACCTTCCCCACTCGTAACCGACTCTCGAACTTTGAATCTCATCTCCAAATTAGGGTTTTTTCCAAATCTTTTTCCTAAATAAAAATTTGGTGGCGGCTCCACGTATCAAATAAAATTCATTTTCAAAATTTTAGTGAGTTCGTCGTCTCGTCGGAATCACGGTTGCGACAAATATTAATTTTTTTTGCTATGAAGTTAAGACTTTATATAAATGTTGCCCTTCATCCTTTTAATCCTCATTAAAAATAAATACACATAGGAAGGGACGCATACAAGGGAAAGGGTGACACCGACCCCTTCCCAAAGAATTTTATAAAAAGAATTATATATATAAAAAAATTTATTTAATATAAATATATAATAATATAATTATGTATATTAATAATACTAACATAATTAGTAGACCATTAATTTTAAAAGTATATATTTAAGTAATTTTTAAAAAATAATCTTTCACAATTAACTAAAAATATTGTGTACATACATGAACATATTAATAACTTCACTAGTACTAGTTTTGTCCGGTAAAAACTTCACTTTAGATCCTAACATACTTTATTTTTATACTGAACACGTACGTAAGGATAAGAATAATTCAGGTTCTATTCAAATTTATTATTTCAATTTTCTACACAGGTAAGAATTTATGAAACAATAGTCACTTCTACGAGTAATAGTAGCTTAAATTGTAACAATTTTTTTAAGCATTGAGAGAATAAAAAAAAGTAATATGGATAAAAATTTAAACTTCCGTGTTACAGCTAGCCATTTTCTACATTAGTTTTTTTGATGAAAAAAAAGAAGAGAGTGAAGATGAAATTAAATTATTGTCTTTGTTTTAGTTTTTTAATTTCCATAAAGGGTTGTAAAATAATGTAAAGAAAAACACTGTAAAAGCACGATGGTAATCTACATATAAGTATATGAGTGATAGATAATAATGAGTAAAGAGAGAGATTTAATCTTTATTTATTTTTTATTTTATATTATATTGTAATAATTCATTTTGTACATTTCTATTTAAGGTACTTGTATTTTGAATTGTTGCTCCCAACTCAAAAGACAAAGAGGTTTTCATTTTTATCCCTTCATTTAACATCTTCATTAGCTAACGATTCTTCCCAATATGTAGCTAACGTTTTTAACATGTTTCAAGAATGGGATAAGTTTTTTTGGCTCCTTATAATGTAGGGTGAGTAATTTTTTGATAAACTAGCATTTGAAATGAATTTAAATGAATGTGATTTGTTTAGGAGTTATTAAAAGAACACTATTTTTGTAGGGAACATTGGGTGTTAATTGTTATCAATGCTAGAACTGAAACGATATATTATTTGGATTATGTGCATGGAGATCCAAGAGATCGACCCTATATGAAGAACATGTTTAAGCTGTAAGCAATAACTTTTTATTAATAATTTTATGCATTGATAAACATTTCCTTTCATTATTGTATTTGTCATGTTAGAGCTTTCCAAATTTGTAAGGTAGCTAAGGGAGTTAAAGTGTCAAAGTTTAAGTCAAATACAATTAGTTGGATCGTTGTAAAGGTATTTTGAAAAATTTACATTATTATTTAGAAAATAATATCATTAATTTAATAAATTTTCATTTTTATTTTAATAGTGTTCCCGTCAACTAAACAATGTAGATTGTGGTTATTATGTTATGAGATTTATGAAAGAGATCATATTGGAAAATTAAACTGTGGTCCCAAAAGAGGTATGCAATTTGAAATTAATTCTATATATACAATGATTTCTAATTTAATTGAAACTCTAATATTGTTTCATTCTAACATGATTTTATTGTGATGTTATTATAATGCATTACTTTTCTAGCTATAAATGTTCTACATACTCTCATTCCCAGTTAGCTGAGGTCAAAGAAGAATGGTGTTGTTATGTGGCTAATAATTTTGTTTAATAAGTTGTACATATATCTTATTTTCAATTTTAATGTATATGACACTAATACAAAACTTATATTTGTAGTATGTAGTTTAATATTGATGTTGCCATCTCACTTCAATCCATTCTAAAATATTTTATGTAAAAATTATGAACAAGATCCTAGTATAAGTTATATATGTTCTTTAAGTTTTAAGTCCTTAGATGAATATTTGTTCTTATCTAATAAAAATATTGTTTCAAAACTTTGTGTTCTTAATTTTATGCAATTTTCAACCATAAATACTATTTTTTTTAATTTATACTATGTAATTAAATTTTTTTAATTATGATAAATAGAAAATTTTCTTAAAATAAAATAAATTAAAAATATATATATTTTACAACATTTTTTTATATTAAGTGTTGTAAAATATATACCTTTTTAAAACATCTATACTAGTAAGTGTTTTAAAATGTAATGTGTTAAACAAACTTTTTACAGCATTTTATTTTAAAAGTGTTATAAAACATGCATCTTTTACAACATTTTTTCTTAAAAGTGATGTAAAATATATACTTTTTACAATATTTTTAACTAGAAATGCTTTTAAAAAATACTTTTTAAAGCATGTTTAAAAATGCTTTAATATGTTAATTTACCTATTACTACATCTAAATATACAACATTTAAAAATGCTGTAAAATAATTAAAAAAATGCTTTAAAAAATCTTTTTTGGTATAGTGTCTCTTTTCTATTTGCTACTTCAATTTTTTCAAAATGCACACAATTTCTAAAATAAAAAATAGATACTAAATCATAGAAGGTAGATATGCATAAAAAATTAATCTGTCCACTTTTCGGAAATTTATAATTTTATAAATAGTAATTTTTGAAAATGTAAATTTGGAAGATTTAGATTTCTTTTTGAAAATGTGTATTCGGAGGATAAATTGTGTAACATTCGTTAAATTTAATAAGGTGTATTCGGAATGAAAATATAAATTTTTGAACGTCTATTTCTAAAAAATGATTGAAATGATTTCTAAATACGTTTGTTCCGAAATATTGTGAAAAAAATGTAAATATATATTTTGTAAAAATATTTTTGTAATGTAATAGATGAATTTTTGAAAATATATAATTAAAAAATATTTTTTAAAATAGATTTAATTACTCTTTGGACAAATATTTTCAAAAATTTATTAAATCTATTTTCAAAAAGTATTTTTAAAAATTTATTAAATCTATTTTTAAAAATAAAAATAAAAAAAATAACTTTTTTATACAAAGAACAATTTTAATATTTAATTTTGACAAAAATTAAAAGAAGGTAAAAAAAAAAATAAAAGAGATGAAAAACAAACTCTTATTTTTATTTCATCAAAATTTTTTGGCTATGCTAAAGTAAATTGGGCCAACAAAGCATATTAGGCCAAGATGCATGGAAACTAAATTCAAAAGTTATAATGTATATTTTTTTTTAAAAAATGTAAAATGGTAAAAATAAGGAAATTTAGGATTTCCAATATTTAGAAATACATGTTTAGATAAGTGGAATGTGTGGCAAACACTCTTATGTTTTGTTTGAATAATGTGAAAAATAAAAAAGGAAAGAAAAGAAAGAGAATAAAAAAAATTAAAAATAAAAAAAAAGATGAATTGTTTGAATGGATTGAAATAGAAGAATATTTTTGTTATTTGGATGGATGAAAAAAAAATACTAATAATATAAAATTTAATTTTTTATTATATTTTTATTAATATATTATTATTATTTTATATTTTTTAAAATATATAATAATTTTAACAATTTAAAGTTGAAAAAAAAAACAAAAAATGCAAGTTTCTTTCTTTATCTTTTTACCAGTTTGAGAAAAATATAAATCCTAGTAAAGTCGTGGAAATGGATATCTTCCTTTTTATTTTATGTGCAATTAAAAGATAGAAAATCTTTTTATACATTTTTTTTTTCTTCCACCAAACAAAGCATTTGAAAGAAAAGAAAAAATCTGAAGAGAAGGAATGAGAAGAGAGGAAAAGAGAGAAGAAAAAAAGAAATAAATCGCTAGAGAATGAGTAAGGAAGGAAGAAGAAGAAGCCGCCATCTTGGTGGCTGTGAGGAAGGCAACAGTCGCACCTAAGCTGCTGGTGGCTAAAATTACAGCTTCTACAACAATGGAGAGGACGGTGTCATGGTGGCGAAGAAGCATATAGATAACAATAAAGCAGATTGTAAACACTCAATTATGTCCGAGGCCCCCAATCATTAAAATTAACCAAAAGTTAATTTAATTAAAAATTTGAAAAGATGTAAAACTGAAAAACAGAAAGAACAGGGTTTCAGAAAATACAGAAAACAGAAAGCAAAAAAAAATAAAATAAAAAAATAATAAATAATAATAAAAAGAAAGTTAAAGAATAAGTAAAAATGATAAATAGAAAAAAATAAAACTAAAAAAAAACAAAAAAAAGGTAAAAAAATGAAAATTGAAAAAAGAAAAAGCTGAAAAATCAAAATAGGGAACAAAAATTTTGAAATCAAAGGGGTTGGCTTTTGGCTCTCAGAGAGGGGGTGGCTTTTGGCCCTGGGAAAGGACTTGACCCTTGCTAAGAGAGAGGAAGCTGGCTTTTGGCTCTTTGAAAGAGCTTCACCCTTGCCAAGAAGGGATGTGTCTATAAATACCTACAAACAAGAAAGGAAAGGGGCTTTTTCTCATTTTTTGGAAATTCTTGGGAGGAGGAGAACTTGGAGTCTTAGAAGAGGAATTTTCAGAACCTTTGAAGGGAGGACCTAAGAGACTCTCTGATATTCAATTCAGCCCTTGGCCTCCATAGAATCAGCTCTTCATCACCATCCAATGGAGGTTAGGTCCGAATTTTATCCATCTTAAGTTTCTTGCTTCTTCTCGGATTTCCGAGTTCATTTTCGTGTCTGTTTTCGTTTTAATTTTTGATCGGTCAAACGATCTCCGATTTTGGTGCTTTTTGTTCCGTTCTCTTCGTCTTTCTCTCTAGTTTCTGGAATGGTATTATTTGTCTAATTTGGATCTTAAATGAAGTTTTTATGGCCGAATTACTGAGGTATGTTTGTCCTGGTACGAAAATGAATCTAGCTTGTTTGATTTGTGCATATCTTGCTCATTTCTGATTGGATTGATGTCAAACATGTTTTGTTTGATTCCTATGATCCATATGTTTCAATTCATCGGTTTTTATTTTTCAGATCTACCAAAAATATTTTCTAAAAATTCTGAGATTTGAATTCAAATTTTGGCGCCAAAAACTTGTGTGTTCTTGAGGTTCATTTTCGTGTCTGTTTTTCGTTTTAATTTTTGATCGGTCAAACGATCTTCGATTTTGGTGCTTTTTGTTGCGTTCTCTTTGTCTTTCTCTCTAGTTTCTGGAATGGTATTATTTGTCTAATTTGAATCTTAAATGAAGTTTTTATGGCCGAATTACTGAGGTATGTGTGTCCTGGTGCGAAAATGAACCTATGTTGTTTGGTTTGTGCATAACTTTCTCATTTCTTGTCTTTTTTTTGTCAAATTTGTTTTGTTTGATTCCTATGATCTATATCTTTCAATGTTTTGGTTTTAATTTTTTAGATCTCTGGAAAAATATTTTTTGGAAAATTTTGAGATTTGAATTTAAATTTTGGCGCCAAAATCTCTTGTGTCTTTGAAGTTCTTTAGTAGATCTTGTTCTTTTAACCTTGTTTAAGTATTATTTTTCATGTGTTGATCCTTCTATATGTATTTCCTTCTGATTTGTTTGTGTTTGTATGTCCTCCTTTGAAAAAATTCCTAAGAGTGCATGACCATATACATGCATCCTATATGCTAAGTCTAGCTTAAGTCATGCATGATTAAGTCATTGAACCTAAAGAGTTAAGTGTTTGCTTGAATCAAAATAAAAAGAACTTAATTCTTACCTGTGGACCTTATGACCTAAGCTGGATGGGAGACAAATAAACAAGGAACATCAATGGAGGTTCAATCCAACCTTTTATTCCGCTTAATTTTCTTACTTCTTCTCGGATTTTCGAGTTCATATTCGTCTTTGTTTTTTTTTAATTTTGCGAAATTCATGCAAACGGGTTCTAACGCGAACGAGTAGCGTTCTCTACCGTCTCGTGTTTTAATTCATGTGGGATCCAAATACGGCTTACGACGATTTAGGATCTCGCAAGCATGAATTTCTGAAAACCATCACTTTCAATAAATTCCTATTCAAGTGTCTGTTTTTTTTTTTATCTAAAATCACCCTGTATTCTTTTAGAGATCAAGTCTCTTAACCAGAACTACGTAAGCCTTGAGTTTCCCATTGCACCGGGGAATACGTAGGAGCAGGATCAAGTCCTGTCAGGTTATTTTCTATAAACCTATTTATTTTCTATTCTATTTTAAGGGATCAAACAGTTTTCAAAATATCACACACTCAGTTTAAGGGTACCGTTCTTTGGAACGGGCGAGTAGGGTGCCTAATACCTTCCTTACTCGTAACCGACTCCCGAACTTCGAATCTCATCCTTGAGTTAGGGTTTTTCCAAATCTTTTCCCTTAAAACAAAAATTTGGTGGCGGCTCCACAATCAAATTAATTCATTTCAAAATTTAGCGAGTCCGTCATCTCGTCGTAATTACGGTTATGACAGATGGCGACTCCACCGGGGACCCTAGAGAGTCAAGCCCATTTTATTTGAGTGTGCATTATAATTGATCCCTTCACTGTTTATGTGTATGATTTAATTATTGCATGTTATTTATTTGTTGATTTATTCTTGTTTTTTTTGTTTGTTTATTCTTTGTAGAAACCTTAGGGTAGACGAACATTAAATTACTATATATATATGTACAATTTCCCCAATTGCAGGTATCTCAATTGCTTGTGTGCCCTCATACATTGCATACGCATTTATCATGAGTGGGGCCCTATACCCGGGTCTGAGCGAAACTCAGGAATAGAGGGGTCTAGTGGTGCCACCAGGGATGCACGTCCCGGTAGGCTATCACGAAAACCCCAGCTAGAGTGCGTCCTTTTCCAGTGTCCTGAAACCAGTAGCGTTCTCTACGGTTGCAGTCAACACTATGGAATTGGAACTTGGCTCTAGTGACCTTTATACCCCAGGATTATGACCTACCTTTGGCGAGATACATAAATTAGACATCCTAGATCCATAGGACAGGGAACCTTGGATTAGGACACGTAAAGGGTACACACTCCTATTGTAATGTTGGCATATACTAATTCATGCATATATTGCTTGTATACAAGTATTCCGAATAAGGGAGCATAGTGAAAAGAGAAGCGGGAGAAAGCAATAAAAGATTTTGAAAAAAAAAACATATTTATTTTGGAAAAAAACACAAAATATTAAGATTTGAAATTGATTTAGATTAGAAAAAAAACCAAAGAAAATTGAAAACTAAAAAAGGAAGAAAATAAACAGATTTGACAAATGAAATCAAAAAATTAAAGAAAATTCAAAAAAATAATCGCTTATACTAATAAGTGAAACTGGGGCAAATTTTTGCCTAAACCAATTCAAATTAAGATTTTGGAAAATAAACATATACAAACCCAAAAATGCTTTTAAGTTTGAAAGGAAATTTAGGGAAATTTTAGCAAAACCAAAATGTTTTTTTTAGCAAAACAAAAAAAATATATAATACTAAAACTACTAAAAATCCAAAAAGAAGCCAAAATAAATAAAGAAACAAATCATTCAAAATAATCAACTTTCAAACCTCTAATTATTTGTGCATCCAACATTGCATTCATCCATTTGTTAAACAAGTTTATCATCAATTTTGAAAATTATCCCCACCGCTCTTATTTTAAAATTCACTAAAGCATTAACGTTTTTATCATTCATTGATTTTGGCATTCACTTTGTTTCTCAAAAATTAATTTTTAATTGAAGACAGACAACTTTCTCAGCATCCTTATAGAACCCGTTCCAGATCAAGAATCATGGATGAGTTGGAGAGACAAAACGAGGAACTGAAAAATGAGGTCAAATCTCTAAAGCAACAGATGACCAAGCTGATGGAGGTCATCCAATCATCCAAACAAAAAGAGGCAAGGGAATCTCTACCAAGAGAACCAAACGACCCATCATATCTTCCAGGGTTCACTCCACAAAACCCTTCAACATTAACCATGCCTCCACCAACCGAAGGGGTTTATTATGGGTCTCCTCACCACCATACACATACACTACCCCAAACACAAGCTCAAACACAAACCCAAACACATAACCTACCGCCAAACACCATTCCACAAGCATACCAAACGGCTGTTGGGGGAACGAATCCTATGTTCACCCAAGGGCCTCACCACATGTACATACCATTTTCTCAAGCTCACCATATGCTAGAGGAACATCCAATCCATCCTTCAAATGAGGATACTGAAAAGTGGAGAATCCTAGAAGATAGAATCCGGGCGATCGAGGGAAGCGCTTATGAAGCCAAAAATGCAGCTGATCTGTGCCTGGTTCCAGACGTGGTCATCCCTCCAAAATTTAAGGTTCCTGAATTCGAGAAATATCAAGGAACCAGCTGTCCAAAGAAACACCTGACTATGTACTGCAGGAAGATGTCTGCATGTACCTACGATGAGAAGCTACTCATCCATTTCTTTCAAGACAGCTTAACAGGGGCCGCTGCAAACTGGTACACTCAACTGGAGCGGACACGCATTTGTTCATGGAGAGACCTTGCCGAGGCTTTCACAAAGCAGTATCAGTACAATACGGAGATGACCCCTGATCGGACTCAGCTCCAGAATATGGCCAAGAAAGAAGAAGAAACCTCCAAGCAATACGCTCAAAGATGGAGGGAGTTAGCTGCTCAGGTACAACCTCCTTTATCCGAAAAAGAGATGGTCAGCATGTTCGTGGACACACTCCAAAATCCTTTCTATGACAAGATGATTGGAAGTGTGACTTCTAGCTTCTCTGATGTCGTCATCATTGGAGAAAGGATTGAAGGTGGCATGCGCCGTGGAAAGATCATGCAAAAGTCTGCAGGCGTAGTCAGCATTTCCAGTGGATCTGAGAAGAAAACAGGCGAGACCTGCAACATGGCTTCAGGTCAAGGCCAATATACTCCACAGATGGCGCCTTATGGTCCAGTTGGCTTCCGACCACCACCATATACACCATATACACCATACACACCTTACATACCATATCCATACATCGCTACCACCTACCAAACACCATACCCTCCTACTTACAATTACCCGACACAAGTCCGGCCACCAACACCATACACGGCCCAAACACAAGCCATAAGCCAGAATCCTAACCAAAGCCAGAAAAAGGAGAAGAAGCCGGTCCAATTTGACCCTATTCCAATCTCCTATACTGATTTTTTGCTACCTCGGCTGATTCAAAGCTCCCTGGTTGCGCCTTATCCTCTAAAGCCTCAAGAGCCACCATATCCTAATTGGTACAATCCTAACGCCAGATGCGATTACCATGCAGGATTTATTGGTCATTCTACTGAGGATTGCCTAGCTTTGAAACGAAAAGTACAAAGCTTAATCGATGCAAAGTGGCTGGATTTTGGGAGGCTTGCTCATAATACAGAAAACAATCCGTCGCCAAATCACGAGAGCCCATCGACCAGCTGAAAAGATGGGAGAAGCACGACAAGTTGCATTGTACAAATCAAGCTATCGAGGATACTCATCCAAAATTGTCGTACTTTTCAAAGTTAATCTTTTGTAAATAAATCTCAATAAATAATGCAAAAGTCACATTTTTCATATTACTTGAGCACGTGCTTTACATTTTGACTTTACTTAAAATTTATCATCCTTTTCATCACTCAACCTATTTTCTATTCCTACACCAAAACAATAAATACCAATTGGTGAGAATGTCAATGCTGTAATAAATAATCTTGAACGTCGAATTAATCGAGCTAAAAGAGAAAAGTTCAATGAGGAAGTAGGATACCAGGGATTCTACATCACCATTCAAAATAAAAATATCCCTCTGGAACCAAGTTTAAATCCAGGCAAAATCAGGGATGCAAGAAAAGATCCGCTGAATTGGAAGCCCAAAATGATCCCGGTAAGATCGATATTCAACTACACAAAATTCAAGAGAAAGGAGAAGACCCGCTGGATTAAAGTAAAAAATAATCCAGGCAAAATCAAGGTCGAAACATAAAATTCATGAAGAAGAGAAGCCTGCTGGATTAAAAGCAAAAAATAATCCAGGCAAAAGTAGGGTTAAAGTTCAAAATAATGAATCGACAAAGTCACGATCAGAAAAGGTCTTTCCGGTTTCCAACAACAATTCAGGCAAAAATCAGGATCATATAAGAGCCCGCTAGGTAGATAATCATCAAAGAAGACCTAGGCAAAAGTTAGGGCACAATCAAGCAAAAGGTCCGCTAGGTCGACAATCATTAAAGAATACCTAGGCAAAAGTTAGGGCACAACCAAAATCGAGAGCCTGCTAGGTCGAAAACCCTTAAAGGGAGGCCTAGGCAAAAGTTAGGGCACAATTAAACAGAAGTCCGCTAGGTCGAAAACCCTCAAAGGGCGGCCTAGGCAAAAGTTAGGGCACAATCAAATGGAAGCCCGCTAGGTCAACAATAAAAGACGACCTAGGCAAGAGTTAGGGCATAATCAAACAGAAGCCTGCTAGGTCAACCATCAAAGAAGACCTAGGAAAAAGTTAGGGCACAATCAAGCAGAAGGCCCGCTAGGGCGAAAACCCTCAAAGGACGGCCCAGGTAAAAGCTAGGGCACAATCAAGCAGAAGCCCGCTAGGTCGACAACCCTCAAAAACGGCCTAGACAAAATTTAGGGCACAATTGAGTAAAAAAGCCCGCTAGGTCGACAATCCTCAAGAACGACCTAGGCAAAAGTTAGGGCCCAATCAAGAGCCCGCTAGGTCGAAAACCCGTAAGGGCAACCTAGGCAAAAATTAGGGCAATACAAAAGACCTGCTGGGTTGAAAACTCAAAAGAAAAACCCAGGCAAAAATTAAGGTCAAACTAGGAATTCCAAGACAACATGATATTCTGCACCTTATATCTTCTTAAAACTGGGGCAAAATTTTGCCATTTCTCAAAAGTTTGGCTAATTTGACAATCAAGATTATGAAAAACAGCATTGGCATTTTTCATCAAAAGGTGCCATTCGGGCAATCGAACCCACCCCTTTCATCATCCTTTTCCTTTCAAGTACACCACCTTAAAACGTACAACCTCCAAATTCCCTATCTCCTTCTTCTGACCATCCAGCATCACTTTGCACACCTCAAAATGCACGTGCCACAAGGAAACATGAAAAATGTAAAAAGAATTAAAAAGGGATTAATTTTGAAAAGTCATGACAAGTCGGATGAATCCTCGACCGTTGCAACGCGACAGGATTGTTTCCCAAGGATTCATCTTCTTACCAACCAGGATGCCACCAAAGAAGGAGTGTGTCTTACTCAATAATACTGACCACCGCAGGATTTCAAAAATCCCAGAAAGAAGATTTCAAAATTGACCAATAAACCAAAAGATTGAGTCGATCCAGCTCACCTTGATTCTTGATCCCTTTCACACCAACTATGAGGTTGTCGAGGAAGGAGGCGTCAGAAAAAACAAAAAAAATCAAGAGAAACAAAAATTTTACACCATTTCATGGTTTGCATTCAATCGCATATGTCTAATCAAATAATTATTTCAAGCATCAAAATAAGAACCCCACATCATTTCTGCATTTATTCAAGCATCATTAACACCGCATTCTTTTCACTCATTCAAACAACACATAAGCATCTTTTTATTCAAGCATCACACGACCCATTTTTCAAAAGTAATTAAGACCTAGGTAAAATTGCCCAAATCAGTCATAATTAAAACTGAATCAAGTCCAAACTAGGGGAAAACACTTGCCCACGAAAAAGTTCAATTTGAAGTCATCCTCAGATTCTGGATCAAGTCCAAACTGGGGCAAACATTTTTCCAAGAAAGATTTGAATTCAAGAACAAAGCTGGGGCAAGCTTTTGCCTAGAAATTCAAGTTGAGGCGATCCTCAATTCCAAAAATTCCATAACAGAGGGAGACATTCGCCCAGATAATTCAAATCGAGACAGTCGAAAAATTTTGAATCAAGTTCAAACAAGGGAAACACTAGCCCACCAAATTTCAAACTGAGGTCATCCTCAAATCCTAAGTCAAGCTCAAACTAGGGCAAACGCTTGCCTACAAAAATTTAATTTGAGGTCATCCTCAAATTTTGAGTCAAGCTCAAACTGGGGCAAACGCTCGCCCACAAAAAGTCCAATTTGAGGTCATCCTCAAATTCTTAGTCAAGCTCAAGCTGGGGCAAACGCTTGCCCACAAAAAGTCCAATTTGAGGTCATCCTCAAATTCTTAGTCAAGCTCAAGCTGGGGCAAACACTTGCCCACAAAAATTCAATTTGAGGGCATCCTCGAATTTTGAGTCAAGCTCAAACTTGGGCAAATGCTTACCGACACAAAAATCAAATTTGAGGTCATCCTCAAATTTCAAATAAAAAATCAAGTTAGGGCAAACATACGCCCTGAAATATTCAAGATGAAGTAAACTTCGAAGTATGAATCAAGATTCAAGCTGGGGCAAACGCTTGCCCAAAATCCCCTCAAGTTAAGGCATTCCTCGATTGCCAAAACTCTTCCAAACTAGGGCAAGATGTTTGCCCAAAGTCCCTTCAAATCAAGACACTCCTCAATTATCAAGAATTTTCTAAACTGGGGCAAAATGTTTGCCCAATTTTCTTCAAGAGAATAATTATCAAGTGCTTAAAAAAACCCTCAAGTTCAAGGAAGAATAAGTAATAAATAATTTCAAACTAATATTTTCCGAGGCAGTTGACGAAGAAGTCCATATTCCACTCCCATGCATTCCTAAGGCACATCATATTACTTCCCACATCTGTCTCAATGGGTCATTCTTTTACTTGCACTAATAGGCCATTACTTTCATGTTGCCACACCTGTCTCCATAGGTTATTCTGTCTCAGTAAGACATCTCTTTTTTTGTACTCGTCTTTTTGTCTTGACAAGTCTCTCTTTTCCATACCTATCCTAACAGGTCATTTCACGCTTTTTGTCTGGCATGACAAACCAGCTTTGTCGCTTGTCTTAACAGGATGTCTTTCCTTTACCTGTCTTAACAGGTCAACCATCATTCCACCTTTGCATTGCCTGCACCAACAGATTTCATTCTCGTGCCTGCCCTAACAGGTCACTTCTACTTTTTGCTTGTCTTAACAGGCCACTTTTGCTTTTTGCCTGTCTTAACAGACTGTTTTTCCTTTGCCTTTCTTCACAGGTCTATCTTCTTTTTATTTTCACATGAGCTATCTTAATAAGTATGATCATTCTTTCCTTGTCTATCTTAACAGGTCATCTCTGCTACGCCTGTCTTAACAGGCCATTTCTACGTTTTGTCTGTCCTAACAGGCTTGCTTTTTCCTGTCAATAACACGACCTTTTTCTACCTGTCTAAACAAGTTTCCGTCATTTCGCTTTGCCTGTCTTAACAGGTTTTCACCATTCTGTTGTGTTTGTCTTAACAGGCGTTTTGCCTTCATCCTGTCAACAAGAGGACCTTTACATTTTACCTGTCCTAAACAGGTCATTTTGCACTTTCCTTTGCCTGTCTTAAACAGTTGTTCATCGTTCTTCTTTCTATTTTAACGGGTATCTTGTTTCTTTCCTGTTAGCAACAGGATTTTTCTTCATTACCTGTCATAATAGGTTTCTCTCCTCATTTCAATGCCTGTCTTAACAGGATTCCATCTATATTTTACCTGCCTCAACAGGTCATTTTTATTTACTTTGTCTGTCTAGCAGACTTGCATTTTTCCTGTTATCAACAGGGATTTTTTGCATCTTACCTGTCTTAACAGGTTCCCTTCACTTTACTTTTCCTGTCTTAACAGGTTTACATTTCTCCTGTCAACAACAGGAGTCCATCTACATTTATTCTGTCTTAACAGGATAGTTTTCGTCATTTACTTTTCTTGCCTTAACAAGGCTTGCTTCTTTCCTGTCTTCATAAGACCTTTTCATTTTGCTTTGCCTGTCTTAACAGGTTTTCACCATTCTGTTGTGCCTATCTTAACAGGCGTTTTGCCTTCATCCTGTCAACAATAGGACTTTTACATTTTTCCCTGTCTTAACAGGTCATTTTCATTTTTTCCTGTCTTAACAGGTCATTGTGTAGAAGGCTTGCATCTTTCCTGTCATCAACAACAATTTTTCTACATTTCACCTGTCTTAAGAGGTCATTTTGCATTTATCCTGTCAAGCAGGATTTCATGTTTAAATTTTCGCATACATCCTGTCAAGCAGGATTTCATTTGCATTTATCCTGGCAACAGCAGGATGTCATCATTTGCATCTTCCCGGCAACAGCGGGACTTCATTTACATTCTCCTGTCAACAACAGGACTTCAAGCATGTCTATTTTTCTGTCACCTGTCAAGCAGGTTTGCATTTATCCTATCAAGCAGGATTTCATGTTTAAATTTTCGCATACATCCTGTCAAGCAGGATTTCATTTGCATTTATCCTGGCAACAGCAGGATGTCATCATTTGCATCTTCCCGGCAACAGCGGGACTTCATTTGCATTCTCCTGTCAACAACAGGACTTCAAGCATGTCTATTTTTCTGTCACCTGTCAAGCAGGTTTGCATTTATCCTGGCAACAACAGGATGTCATCATTTGCATCTTCCCGGCAACAGCGGGACTTCATTTGCATTCTCCTGTCAACAACAGGACTTCAAACATGTCTATTTTTCTGTCACCTGTCAAGCAGGTTTGCATTTATCCTGGCAACAGCAGGATGTCATCATTTGCATCTTCCCGGCAACAGCGGGACTTCATTTGCACTCTCCTGTTAACAACAGGAATTCAAGCATGTCTATTTTTCTGTCACCTGTCAATCAGGTTTGCATTTATCCTGGAAACAGCAGGATGTCATCATTTGCATCTTCCCGGCAACAGCGGGACTTCATTTGCATTCTCCTGTCAACAACAGGACTTCAAACATGTCTATTTTTCTGTCACCTGTCAAGCAGGTTTGCATTTATCCTGGCAACAGCAGGATGTCATCATTTGCATCTTCCCGGCAACAGCGGGACTTCATTTGCATTTTCCTGTCAACAACAGGACTTCAAGCATGTCTATTTTTCTGTCACCTGTCAAACAGGTTTGCATTTATCCTGGCAACAGCAGGATGTCATCATTTGTATCTTCTCGGCAACAACGGGACTTCATTTGCATTCTCCTGTCAACAACAGGACTTCAAGCATGTCTATTTTTCTGTCACCTATCAATCCGGTTTGCATTTATCCTGGAAACAGCAGGATGTCATCATTTGCATCTTCCCGGCAACAGCGGGACTTCATTTGCATTCTCCTGTCAACAACAGGACTTCAAGCATGTCTATTTTTCTGTCACCTGTCAAGCAGGTTTGCATTTATCCTGGCAACAGCAGGATGTCATCATTTGCATCTTCCCGGCAACAGCGGGACTTCATTTGCATTCTCCTGTCAACAACAGGACTTCAAGCATGTCTATTTTTCTGTCACCTGTCAATCAGGTTTGCATTTATCCTGGAAACAGCAGGATGTCATCATTTGCATATTCCCGGCAACAGCGGGACTTCATTTGCATTCTCCTGTCAACAACAGGACTTCAAGCATGTCTATTTTCTGTCACCTGTCAAGCAGGTTTGCATTTATCCTGGCAACAGCAGGATGTCATCATTTGCATCTTCCCGGCAACAGCGGGACTTCATTTGCATTCTCCTGTCAACAACAGGACTTCAAGCATGTCTATTTTTCTGTCACCTGTCAATCAGGTTTGCATTTATCCTGGCAACAGCAGGATGTCATCATTTGCATCTTCCCGGCAACAGCGGGACTTCATTTGCATTCTCCTGTCAACAACAGGACTTCAAGCATGTCTATTTTTCTGTCACCTGTCAATCAGGTTTGCATTTATCCTGGCAACAGCAGGATGTCATCATTTGCATCTTCCCGGCAACAGCGGGACTTCATTTGCATTCTCCTGTCAACAACAGGACTTCAAGCATGTCGATTTTTCTGTCACCTGTCAAGTAGGTTTGCATTTATCCTGGCAACAGTAGGATGTCATCATTTGCATCTTCCCGGCAACAGCGGGACTTCATTTGCATTCTCCTGTCAACAACAGGACATCAAGCATGTTTAATTTCTTGCGGCAACAGTAGGACCTCATTTGCATTTATCCCGGAAACAACAGGATACCAAGCATGTTTAATTTCTTGCATTTTCCTGTCAACAACGGGATATCAAGCATGTTTAATTTTCCTGCATTTTTCCCGGCAACAGCGGGACCCCCTTTCTACATTCCTTCCCGTCAACAACGGGATGCCCTCATATTTACTTTCTGCATCCTGGCCTATTTAGGCCCTCCTCAAGTTTTCTTTTCTGCACCTTGGCCTATGTTGTCAGGCCTCATCAAGTTTACTTTTCTACATCCTTGGCCTATGTTGTCAGGCCTCCTCAGGTTTACTTTTCTGCTTTTGGGCCTACGATGTCAGGCCTCGCCAAGTTCGTTTTTCCACAGCTGGGCCTATGATGTCAGGCCTCCAACTCAGATAAATACCTCGGCCTATGCTGTCAGGCCACCTTGTACATATCTTACATTTTAGTTCTTGCATGCTTTCCTGTCTTAAAATAGGTCGTTTTCACTCTACTGAGCCCGTCGTAACGGGCCATTTCTCTTCTGCTTTTCCTGTTTTAACAGGCCATTTTCATTTCATTTTGCTTGTCCTAACAAGTCATTCCATTGAATTCCACGCCAGTCCTAACAGACATTTATTCATTCCACTTAGCTTAGTCAAGCTATACAGCTAAGCCTCGCATATTCAAACCCTATCGATACATGAAGTCGATAAGGTCATCCAATCATCATTTTCCAGGCATCCATGAGGTTCAATTTCAAGCTCAAGGCTCCTTCTGTTTGCCGGACTCCTTCAAGGCCTGCCTCGGACATAATGTGTTCACATCTTTACTCATTTCCCATTACGATAATTCAGAGAATCATTTCTCACATTATCTGGTAGGAAAATGAGTAAAGAGGGGAAAACTGTAAACACTCAATTATGTCCGAGGCCCCCAATCATTAAAATTAACCAAAAGTTAATTTAATTAAAAATTTGAAAAGATGTAAAACTGAAAAACAGAAAGAACAGAGAGCAGAAAATACAGAAAACAGAAAGCAAAAAAAAATAAAATAAAAAAATAATAAATAATAATAAAAAGAAAATTAAAGAATAAGTAAAAATGATAAATAGAAAAAAATAAAACTAAAAAAAAAACAAAAAAAAAGGTAAAAAAATGAAAATTGAAAAAAGAAAAAGCTGAAAAATCAAAATAGGGAACACAAATTTTGAAATCAAAGGGGTTGGCTTTTGGCTCTCAGAGAGGGGGTGGCTTTTGGCCCTGGGAAAGGACTTGACCCTTGCTAAGAGAGAGGAAGCTGGCTTTTGGCTCTTTGAAAGAGCTTCACCCTTGCCAAGAAGGGATGTGTCTATAAATACCTACAAACAAGAAAGGAAAGGGGCTTTTTCTCATTTTTTGGAAATTCTTGGGAGGAGGAGAACTTGGAGTCTTAGAAGAGGAATTTTCAGAACCTTTGAAGGGAGGACCTAAGAGACTCTCTGATATTCAATTCAGCCCTTGGCCTCCATAGAATCAGCTCTTCATCACCTTCCAATGGAGGTTAGGTCCGAATTTTATCCATCTTAAGTTTCTTGCTTCTTCTCGGATTTCCGAGTTCATTTTCATGTCTGTTTTCGTTTTAATTTTTGATCGGTCAAACGATCTCCGATTTTGGTGCTTTTTGTTCCGTTCTCTTCGTCTTTCTCTCTAGTTTCTGGAATGGTATTATTTGTCTAATTTGGATCTTAAATTAAGTTTTTATGGCCGAATTACTGAGGTATGTTTGTCCTGGTACGAAAATGAATCTAGCTTGTTTGATTTGTGCATATCTTGCTCATTTCTGATTGGATTGATGTCAAACTTGTTTTGTTTGATTCCTATGATCCATATGTTTCAATTCATCGGTTTTTATTTTTCAGATCTACCAAAAATATTTTCTAAAAATTCTGAGATTTGAATTCAAATTTTGGCGCCAAAAACTTGTGTGTTCTTGAGGTTCATTTTCGTGTCTGTTTTTCGTTTTAATTTTTGATCGGTCAAACGATCTCCGATTTTGGTGCTTTTTGTTGCGTTCTCTTTGTCTTTCTCTCTAGTTTCTGGAATGGTATTATTTGTCTAATTTGGATCTTAAATGAAGTTTTTATGGCCGAATTACTGAGGTATGTTTGTCCTAGTGCGAAAATGAACCTATGTTGTTTGGTTTGTGCATAACTTGCTCATTTCTTGTCTTTTTTTTGTCAAATTTGTTTTGTTTGATTCCTATGATCTATATCTTTCAATGTTTTGGTTTTAATTTTTTAGATCTCTGGAAAAATATTTTTTGGAAAATCTTGAGATTTGAATTTAAATTTTGGCGCCAAAATCTCTTGTGTCTTTGAAGTTCTTTAGTAGATCTTGTTCTTTTAACCTTGTTTAAGTATTATTTTTCATGTGTTGATCCTTCTATATGTATTTCCTTCTGATTTGTTTGTGTTTGTATGTCCTCCTTTGAAAAAATTCCTAAGAGTGCATGACCATATACATGCATCCTATATGCTAAGTCTAGTTTAAGTCATGCATGATTAAGTCATTGAACCTAAAGAGTTAAGTGTTTGCTTGAATCAAAATAAAAAGAACTTAATTCTTACCTGTGGACCTTATGACCTAAGCTGGATGGGAGACAAATAAACAAGGAACATCAATGGAGGTTCAATCCAACCTTTTATTCCGCTTAATTTTCTTACTTCTTCTCGGATTTTCGAGTTCATATTCGTCTTTATTTTTTTTTAATTTTGCGAAATTCATGCAAACGGGTTCTAACGCGAACGAGTAGCGTTCTCTACCGTCTCGTGTTTTAATTCATGTGGGATCCAAATACGGCTTACGACGATTTAGGATCTCGCAAGCATGAATTTCTGAAAACCATCACTTTCAATAAATTCCTATTCAAGTGTCTATTTTTTTTTTTATCTAAAATCACCCTGTATTCTTTTAGAGATCAAGTCTCTTAACCAGAACTACGTAAGCCTTGAGTTTCCCATTGCACCGGGGAATACGTAGGAGCAGGATCAAGTCCTGTCAGGTTATTTTCTATAAACCTATTTATTTTCTATTCTATTTTAAGGGATCAAACAGTTTTCAAAATATCACACACTCAGTTTAAGGGTACCGTTCTTTGGAACGGGCGAGTAGGGTGCCTAATACCTTCCTTACTCGTAACCGACTCCCGAACTTCGAATCTCATCCTTGAGTTAGGGTTTTTCCAAATCTTTTCCCTTAAAACAAAAATTTGGTGGCGGCTCCACAATCAAATTAATTCATTTCAAAATTTAGCGAGTCCGTCATCTCGTCGTAATTACGGTTATGACACATATTGAGATGAAAAAGATGTTGGTAATATTTAAAAAATAAATAAATTCTATATTACTTAAAATAAGAACTATTAAAAATATTATATACTAAGATATCCTTAAGCTTGTAAATAAAGAAAAAAAATGTGAGATCATGCGCATGAAATTGAAGAACCTCTTTTACTTATTGTTTTGATGTCTAAATAAAGTAGATATTCAGTCCATATGAAATGTCAATGTATTACTGCAATCAACACTAATCTTATTTCTTGAATGTTATTCAATATGTATGTCTATCAACAAATATGTCACCATAATTGTTTTCCTTTGTTTTTTGGTTCTATTTAATTTGGGCTTCTTTTTTTTTCATCAACTTAAATAACTTTCAATTTTTATTATTTAATGTTGAAAAAGAGATTAAATTTTTTGTTTTTTAATTTATCATAAACTTTTTTTATTTATTATTTGATATAAATATTTATAATTAAATGATAAATATATTTTGTAATTGGAGAATTAAAATATCCTTAAATTAGAATAGGTCTATATAATTTCATCTACAATATCCAATAATCATGCTTCAAGTTTATATTTTTACAATTATCTTTTGAGCATTTGGTTTCTAAGCGAATTTTATTTTGTGTGATTCATGATTTATATAATTTTGTAGATGTTTTTCTTTTCTTTCTCAACTAAAAAATAGTGTATTTTTAAAAATTTAAATTATCTCTTGCAATATTTTATTTATAATTAATTACATTTTTATTAATAATAATATTTTATTTATAATTAGTTACATTTTTAAGAATATTATTAATAATATTATATGGTAACATTTTAAAAAATTTGTTTAAAAAATATTTTGTAACAATTTATATAAATATTGTTATTTATCATATAAATTTTACTAAACTAATATATTATAATATTTATTAAATATTACTAAAAATATAAAAGAATTTATTTATAACGTTTTGCAATATCGATCTAATGCAATAACTGTTAAAAATATTACTAAAATTAAAAATATTTTTTAATTTTATAATAATTTTTAAATATTACTAAAACTAATATATGTTAGAGTGAACAATTCTAACTTTAATTAGGTTGCTTGTTAATATCATTCAAAATAAGGAAAATACATACCTGCTTAATTTGAATTTAAATAAAATTATTTTTCAACTATTAAATATTTTATATATATATATATATATATATGAAAACTAATTTAAATTATATAGTTTGCTTAAAATATATGTATTTTACATTAAAGAATACAAGACTAAATTTTTCAACATTAAAACAAATAGGTCCTACATCTTGTCAAAGCAAAGTAATTGTATATCATAAAAATGGGTTTGTAGGATAATTATCAACAAATGCAACAAATAAATATTGTAAAAGAAAAGATTGAATATCATAAAAATGGATTTGTAGGCATAATTACCAACAAATGCAGAAAATAAAAATCCGAACTACAAGATTTGAGGTAATTTGCCCATTTGATAAACTTTTTTAAAGTTATACACAATTGGAGAGCAGATTTTCTTTAATTATAAAAAGTAATAAGAACCTATTTAAAAATTAAGGACTAAAGTTTTAAGCAACACCACATAATATTAATATAGATAACTGTTGGACATACTCTAATAATGAGAATAAGAATATTCTAAATGCTACAAATGTATAATGATACATGGGTGAATAGAGAGTATAGGATCATAACCTAAAATGTATAAGGAGGGGCAATATCTAAGATGTAAGATTTTCACAAAACAATATATAAAGTAGCTGTAGGGAAAAGAATGCAATAAAATCCATATGGGTCCTAAATAGAAAAAGTGATACAAATCATGAACTAATGGACAACAAAATTTCCCTCATGAATCAGAACAGAGGTATCCTAAGGCAATGAATGTCCTCTCAGATAGCGCCAAGGTCCTGTTCCAGTTCCCATCCTACATTTATTTACAAAGCATGTGCAATCCAATGTTAGAAATATAAAATTTACAAATTAAATCATTAGAACCGGAAAAATTATTAAATAACATCAACTAAAATTAAAACATTTTTTTTATGAAAAAGTGCGTCCTTGATAATTTCTTGAATATATTTAATAGATTTAGATATATTTTTAATTTTTAAAATTTTAAAATTTTAATTTTTCATTTTTAAAAAATTGATTTTAATTATTATTTTTAATTATTAAAATAATAAGTATTAACATATGATATATATTAATGTATAATACGTCACCAATGAAAAATTAAAATTATAATTCCAAAATTTTATAAAAACTAAAAATATATTTAATATTAAATAATATTATGGATCCTATATGATAAGAAATTCTCAATGTATCAACTCCTTTTGTATTGGTATACACATTTCCTCCGTCATTAAGAAAATGTGATAAAATCTTGATTTTCTAATTTACATATTTATCATTAGTGAAAGAATGAAAAAAAATTATGCTACATACATATAGAATATTATATCAATATTCATCCTTTCTATGATTATAGAATTTTTTATATTATTTTATAAAAATAAAAAAATTATAAATGTCAGATTTAGGATGTATATAAATGTAAATCACAGTAGATACGTAGATATATTAGTGCAAGAATTATAGTTTAGGTGTTATAGGGAAACCAATTAAAGATGAATGAAAGTTGATTGTTTTTATGAGAAAGGAAAATTTACCTCCACACACCAGCCAAGAAGCGAAGAGTCATATAAATGGTTAGTGCAATCCAGATCCCAACAAAATGTTTGGACCTGTAGAGAAGGAATTCTACAGCAACACTTACTATTGACACCAATACCTGAATGAAGAGTGAAGCCATAAATTAATAAATAATTAACGACATTATAAAATTAAGGAAAAAAAGAAAAGAAAAGAAAAGGGACTTGTGAACTTGCCAAAGAGTATGCAGAATATGCAAAATCAGAAGCTCCATAGTTCACACCATCAAAGACAAAGGCTAATGAATTGATTGGTTGAGTAGCAGCAACAAACTGGTGGATTATATAAATAAAATTAAAATTATAACTAAATAACAATCACACACACACACACATATATATATATATATATATATATATATATATATATATATATATATATATATATATATATATATATATATATATATATATATATATATATATATATATATAGTTTATAGTTTCCAATGTTGAAGGGATATACCGGAATTCCTAATTTGATTAAGTGCACAACATTAACGTTTTTGGAAAATATTCCAGCTCCAAAGTATAATCCAACCCCAACAGCAAGAGAGAGTCCCATTCCTAAAACAAAACTCATTTGCAAAGTCCTTGTGGCAGCAACTGTTGTTTTTCTATAGTCTTTTTCAGCAAAAGAACATGCTAGAATTGCCTGTGAAAAGGAAGGGATATTCATTAGTAATGTTTATTTGATCTTCATTACTCAAAGTGAAGAGTTTTATATCCTAGTTTGTTTAGAGAAAATATTATGTTTTCATTAATTATCATAAGAAAGTTTCCTTGTTTAAACTTTTGCTTCTTATTTAAAAAATTCATAGGGAAAATGGTAAAAACATGAAGTGAAGTAAAAATAAATAAAATTAACATTTTTGTAATTCTTAATATAAATAGATATTGAATTTTCTCAAAAATTTGAAAACATAAAGTAAAATTTTAAAATAAGATGATATCTTTGTAATAATAAATAAAATAAAAATAGATCAAATTTTCTGAAAATAAACAAGTAAAATGGTATATATATCATTCCCTCAAAAGAAATGTACCTGAACAGCAACAGCCAAACCATCTGCAAGAAGAGATGAAGTCAACCAGACCTGAAGACATGTTTGAAATGCAGCCATAGGAATGGAACCAAGTCTTGCTGCCAATGATGCTGCCAAAGTCACACAGAATGTCACTGCTACAACCCTTGCCATCAATAGACCTCCTGCAATTAATTAACCAACAAATTGGAAGCAAAATCCAATATAAGTATATGAAAAAAAAATTACCTTTAATTATCATTCATTAATATGTATATATATATATATATGAAAAAAAATGAAATAGAAGATGAAAAAATGGAGTCCATTATGACCTTAAAAGTTAACAATCTAGCTAGCTTGATAGTCCATTTTTGGCTCTTTTATTTTTATAATAGTAAAGAGTCTACAAACTTTAACATGCCTTACCATTTTTAAGAAATCGGAAAATCTGCAAATCCTTTATGCTTGGAGGTAAGAGATGCACTTTTTTCATTAATATCAATAAGAGAGTAAATGCCATCATGTACCTGTAAGGATAAGTACCGTTTTATAAGAATACAAAAAAAATGATTAACAATTAATTTTTCAATAGATTTAAATATATATTTTTTATTTCATAGAATATGTTTAAATTTAGTTTTAATCCTCTAAAAAAAATTTATTGGTTTTGATTTTCATAAATTTTAAAAATTTTAAAAAATCTCTATCACCATCTAGTAATAACATAGCATATATCTAAACGTAATATGAGGGACTATTTTAAGATAACATGTAATGTAACATATATATGTACATATCACATTATCAATAGATGGTGAGAAGAATTTTTTAAAAATTTATGAAAATTAAAACCAAAAAAAGAAAAAGAAAATTGAGCATGAAAACTAAATTTAACTACATTTAATAACCAAGTAAGACTTACTGGGAGAGAACATGTGCAAAGGCTGCACCTCTTATGCCCATTTTCAATACGAAAATAAATATTGGGTCCAACACGACATTCAATGAATATCCAGCAACTAAAAACCAAGGAAACAAATATACAAAGTTAGGGAAAATGTTTGAAAATAAAACAAAAGGATCTATATGATCTCTTTTAAGCATTTTGCATTGATTTATATCTCTATATATGGTTTACACTTTATCTCAAAATATGCTTCATTCAAAACAATAGATAATTTCAACATACCTATGACATATAAAGGAGTAGTTGTGTCCTTGAACCCTCTAAAGATTCCTTGCATGGCCAAGGAGAGAAGAACTGCAGGAGACCCAATAGATCTTAACCTTAAGTACTTCTCTGCTGGATTCAACATAGGAGAATCCTATAAACAAAGTTGATATAGATCCATCATAAATAAAGTATATATATGTAACCAGATTTATACTCTAGATAAAGAAGAAAATATATGATTATATGTAACATCCATTCATATATTAATTATATTATAGATTTTAAACTGATATTTTATTTAATATTTGTCATCAGTAACATAATTTTTTAATTTAAATTTAGGCTTAATTGTATTTTTACTCCGCTAATTTTAAATTTTGACAATTTTGGTTCCCTAATTTATAATTAATAGTTTTGATCCATCAAATTTTGTGATTTCATAATTTTAATACTTTGTAAATTTTTATCAAATAATTAATAAAAATTAAATTAAAATAATCACTTTTTAATCTAAAACTAAGTTAAATTAATAATTGATTAATGAAATTAAAAAAAATCATGCATAAACTAATGGATTTAATTTAATTTTTTTATCCAATTTATTAATTGACTATTGATTTAACTTAATGTTAGATTAAAATATTATTTTAATTTAATTTTCAGCCAATTTTATTAATTTATTATTTATTTAATTAGAAATTAACAAAGGAACCATAATCGTAAATTTGTAAAATTTGAAAGATTAAAATCACCAAAAATAAATTAAAAAAATTAAAATTAATAAATCTCAAAATTAGAAAGAGTAAAACTTCAATTAAACCTTAAATTTATATTATTTAAATACTTGCTGGTAAAGATACTTACATGTTTCACACCCATAACAGCTAGAAGCGGTTTGGCAGCAAACATAAGAAGTGCTGTTTGAATGAGGCCAAGGATTGTGCCAAAAAGTAGTGCTGTTGATGCTGAAGCAATATACTTCTTCTTTTCAACTTTCTCCTCACCCTTCTTACTATTAGTAACTGAGGAAGATTTGCATGCATTTGTATTCACATCAGCAAAGTAATTAAGTAAAAAAAATTATCACTGATTGAGATAAAAAAATATATATCAAAATATATTTAATTCTTATTTTTAAAACTTATTCATATTAAGAAGACTATATATAGAGAGAAAAAGTACCATCTACAATTTTTGTGTGATTGTTCCCAGTAGCAATACTTTTCACTACAAGATCCTTTGATTCACCATTTTCTTTCATAGATTTTTTTGGAGGCTCAATATTCTCTTTGGGTGCACCTTTTTCTATGTCTTGAAGCATATGATCCTCAGGCATTATAATTTCGCTGAACTTAACCTTATTATCATTTTCAGCTACTTTTGCATTCAGCTTTTCAATGGTGTCTTCCTCAGCCACAAAGGAAGTGGTAATGCTGACCAAAGGGAATATGGTAATCCTTGAAGCTTGGTTGAACAAAGCAATGGAAACTCCTGCAGCAGCAAGTTCAACCGGTCCTAAACAAATTAACAAAGAAAAGTTAGCTTAATTAAAAAGATATTGTTACATAATAAAAATGGTTTATATCTTCTTACACTCTTAAATTAATGACTAAACATTTTTTACAAAAAAAAAAAAATAAATCCAACCATTGACACATAAATGTAATTGGATGAATGGAAAAACTTTTTTCAAAGCTAAAATGGAAAAATGATTCTAGTTCCTAATTCCATTTATTAAGAGTCATAAGGCATGCAAATTTCAATGCAAAAGGCAGAAAACTCTGGCTAGTGCATTATTTAGGTTCACAGGTCGGCCTATATGACTCATAAATGAAATAAATTACAATTAAAAAAATATATAAACTTATTTAAATACGAATCTTTTATTTGATCCTATTAAATTAGTGATATATTATACATTAAATTAAAGTTATGTAATAGAACATCAATTCTTTATATACATAAATAGTTGAAGAGACTAATTTTCCCTACTAATGTACTAACTTGTGTGTTATTTATTCTTATAGAGATTAGGTTGGTGTATATATTCATTACTACTATATATATATATATATATATATATATATATATGCACAAAGCAACAATGGGTACAAACTGGTTTAAACTAGTGTAACAGCAATTGCCTTAAAAGTAGCCAGCAACCCAAAAGTTTAAAAGAGGACCTTATTTCCCACTTTAACAAAATTGCCACATGATATGAATATGAAAACCAATTAAGAATTGTTAAGGGTAGGTGATAGCCATCAAATACATTAATTAATGTTTACAAGAAATAGAAAAATACCCAAATGGCCAATAAATGCGGTGTCTATGAGAGAGGCAATGGGATCAGCAGCAACAGCCAGAGCTGAAGGGAATGCTATCCCTAATATCTCCCGAGAAATTGCATCCAGTTTGAAAACATCTCTACATTTTATTTACATTAATCAATTATTAGTACACTTCATATATAAAACCAACAATTTAGGTACAATAATTAATATAGATATATTTAATATTTTTCTTTACTTTAAATTAAAATTTTAACTCGATGATTGATATAATGAAAATCTATATTAAATATTAATATTAGGCGCTATTAAGATAAAATTTTAATTTTAGTTCAAAATAACAGTAAAATTACATATAATAAATGCAATGTATATGTCTAAGAAATTTTCCCATCAACCATACTCAGAGGAGGAAAAAATAGTAAACTACAAGAATATAAGATATTAAGAGATCTTTTGTTGGATCATATATACTACTTTCATTTTCATTATTTGTTTTAGAAAAAGAAAAATTTATACAAATAAAAATGAAAAAAGTTGTACATATAAAAAAAATAATCGTTAATTATGATTATTGAATAAATTTTTAGTCTACTTTCTATTGATACATGGATTTATTTATTTATTTGTATAGATAAAAGGGTATTAAACTAAAAATAATAATTAATATTATTTTAAATTTATATAGGATCAGATAAATATAAATAAAATTTCTTTTTTCTTTAAATAATAGCATAATGTAGTTCTTATAATAATAAAAATAGAATAATTTTTAAATTGTTTTATCTTTTATTTCTACAAATTCTTCTAACTATTAAATAAAAAATATTAAATACTTTTATATATTTTTAACATAATAAATGCATAAATTTTTTCATTTAACAGAAGAATATAACAAAATTGATAAAAATGAATAATAGATATACATATGGAATACCTTGCATCTTTAAAGAAAACAAAGAGAGGCATCTTCCACTTGTTGTTGGGTTCATTAATGGAAGTACCATTCTCCTCCATTGGATAGTAATGAATCTCTGACAACAACAGGCCAACAAACAAGTGCTTGAAGAAATTTCTAATCAAAAGAAGAGAATGGTGTGAGGGAAAAGGCTCAACAATTTTGCCAAGTTAAATTTGAGTTTGAGATCTGTAATTTTCACATCAATCAAAACAAAGAAGAAACATATATATGATCACAATGCACGCAGAAAAATCAAGGTTGGGAAGTAGAATAAACATGAGAAAGAGAGTAGTACCTTTTTATGGTTGAAAGATCAATAGAGAAGTGATGCTTTTATAGTGATTGAAGATATCGAAGAGCCAAATATATGATGAAGGTAGTAGAGGCATAGCATAATTTAATTAGTCTTGTCCGTAGTTGAAACCTTCCTCAGCTATACGTTAAACTATAGATAACATATGTCATTTTCTTGTTACTAACAAGTTTTCCGGTTAAGATATTCAAAATTATTTTTTTATTAAAAATTATGATGAATATATATTAATAATATTTTATTAATTAGCTTTTTATTTTTGTTAATTAATATTTTAAAGATATTGGTTATTAAAGTTTGATATAGTTAATAGATAGATGGATTGTTTAAAATATACTAATAAATGTTCAATTTCTAACTATATATATATATAATAAATAAAATAGTAAATATTAATAATAATACTAATAATAAATATTTTATTATATTATCAATATCTTAATACTAATTTGATCTTATTTCATTTAAAGTAAAATATAATAACAGATAAGAGAATAATTATTTTGAATTTAAAATAAATATATTAATATGTAGTTAAACATTTCAATTTAAACTATAAAGATAATAATTATTTGTAAAATAAAATTATAAAAAAATCTTATTTTTATATATCATTTGTGAAACTGTCACATTTCATTAAAAAATATATAAAACATATACTAATTAATATAGTAAAACTTATTATTTATTTTAATTTTTTAAAATGATAAATTTATTTTATATAAGATAAGTTGATAATTAGATAAGTAAAAATAAAATGAAAATAGAGAGATGTAAGATAGGAGATCCATGGAAATTGGAATGGTAGCTAAATACTCAGTACAGCAAACACCGCCCTTAGTTCCATCCCTATGGCTCTGATAGCATCATAATAGAAACTTCCTATCAACTGTGTTATCAAATTAAAGTAGAAACAAACAAAAAATTAACATTATTATTATAATAATTATTATTTTGTTTATTATGTATGCATCATGAAATACGGAAAGCGAAGACTCTTTTCCCCCAGTTGAAACTAAAATTTATAATAATAAATTGCGATCACCCTACACAAAGGACCCCATACTACAAACGTGACATTTATTAGAGCAGAATATTAAAAATGTTATTTAATAACTTTATTTGTACAGAAATTATTATATATTATTTTTCTTTAATTATTAATGAATTCTTTTAAATAATCGTATTTTGAATTTTTAAAATAACAGATAAAAATAAAAATTTCCTAAATTAATGCAGAGTATTAAAAACAAAATTACTTAATAATATATATTATAGCTTATGAAGTAAAGAAGGCGGAAACAGATACAATAATTCTTGAGTCCTATATGCATAATTAGTGGTGCTGCGTGATTAACGATAACATTAAATGTTATGGAAGGTAAATAAAACCAACTGAGACATGTCATAACCGCGTTAGCATATCATTAATCAAATGGAAATGGGTACTATATGAGAACAGCAGTCAACAAATTATGCATGTGAACATGATAAACTAATCCATTTACTTCTACTCTAAGTATAGAACCAACTCATTAATGACTTAACTATTTTAGATTTATCTTTTTTTTAAAAAAAATTAAATATACTTTGAAGTTTATTCATAATTTTAAAATTTTTATTTTTAAAATAATTGATTTTGATTTTTAATTTTGAAAATAGATTATTTTTAATTATTCATTGTTTATGTATTAAATATTAATATTAAAAGTTTGTGATTGTATGAACTTTTTGCTAGCTCAATTTTAGTGGATAAAAATAAAAATGATCGTAAAATTCATAGGATGGCATGACATAACTTATGTAGACCAAAGATAAAATGGGATTGAGTTTTAGAGAAATGCAAATCTTTATTCATTATTGATGTAATAAATATTAATATTGAAAGTTTGTGATTGTATGAACTTTTTGCTAGTTCAGTTTTGATGGATAAAAATAAAAATGATGAAAAATTCATAGAATGACGTGATATAATCTATGTAAACCAAAGATAAAAGAGGGATTGAGTTTTAGAGAAATACAAATCTTTAATGATGTTACGCTATCAAAACAATGTTGGCGAATCTTAACCAATGAGAAGTTAGTATTGTTTTAGATTTTGAAAGGTAGATATTTTTTTCGAAAGAGTTTCATTGAAGGTTCTATGGGCTTTCATCCTATCTATAGTTGGAGGAGTTTTTGGAGAGCCAAACACGTCATGCTAAAGGGTCTTAAATGGATAGTTGGAAATGGATCAAAGATTCGTATTTGGAAAGATGCTTAGATTCATGGTCCACATTCCGAACATGTAATTTCTTCTCCAAATCACATTATTTTGGATGCTAATGATATTTAGAAAATGCATTGCCCACATGTTCAAATTTAGACCTACCAAATGATATTTGCTTTAAGAAATGTCCTACACAAATGAGTTGTATCATAACATTGGCTCTTAATCTTTGGAATCAAAACTACTAGTGCCTGAAAAAATCATAACTAAAACCTGAAGAAAGAGAAAATTTTGTTTTTTACTTGGGATGCTGGTTGGGCTAGAGAAAAAAATAACGATAATTAAAATAACAACTAGAGAAATTTTTGCTGCGGCTAGTTTTTACCTAAATTACAAGATAAAAGCAACTTTTGTTGAATGTCTTACAATGCGTTGGGGACTTTGTTTAGTACGAAGTTGGAGGCTTTCTAATATTCAAGTTGGAACAGATTCACTACAACTACAACAAGCGATGTTCGATCATGTCATTCATCCAAATTTAATGATGTTTGTTCAGGATTGTAACACCTTAGCTGAGGGGATTCAAAACATTTTTTTGTATCAGACATAATTTAAATAATGAATCATAGTTAAGCAGCTAGGGCATATATATTTAAAAATAATGTTTGGTAGGATTTTTTTTTTTCAAAACATGTAATCTGCTTTTCAAGTCTTTATAAATCTTTATTTCTAAAAAATGATTAATTATTTTAAGAAATAAGAGATAAAATTTGTATGAGGTAGAAATATGTTATCATTTAAAAAATTAAGAAGGTTTTAATAATTTCTTTAATAATATCTATATTCATTAATATTTCACCATATATATAAGCTCTTTTAACAGAAATATTTAGTAGAAAGTCATTTTAGTATAGTAACTTATATAATTAGTAATTTTATTATAAAATGTGTATTATTTATTTAGATACTTTAAATATTAGAGATAAATCGTTTTGGTTAGATTTGATCATTTTATTTCCTGTAAAATAATTAAAATTATCATTTCTTTATTTTTCAGAAATAATTATGGTAATTTTTAACTTTTAGAAATTAATATGATCTGCTCATATTATTTTAAGAAACAAATAATTATTTATTCATAAAAATATAATTAAAAAATTATTTATAAATATATTAATTTTTATAAATATTTTTTAACATACAAATTTAAAATTTTCAATTTAAAAAATTTTCCAACCAAATATCATCTTAAAAATCAAATTATGTAAATCATCGCTGTATACATAAAATTAGAATGTGTGGGAGGGAATATATAATATTATATTTTTTGTAATATTTAAAAAAATTATAAAAATATAAAAAATATTATCTATTAATTTTAGTGATATTTTAAAAAATATTACATCTAATTTATTATAAAATATTATTAATAACATTTAAAAAATATTATAAAAATATAAAAATATTATCTGTTAATTTTAATAATATTTTTTAAAAATATTATATTTAATATATGTTAAAAGAATATAATATACGTATTATTATATTATTAATAATATTTTGTAACATAAATTAGATATAACATTTTTTAAAATGTTATTAAAATTAATAAGTAATATTTTTTAAATATTATAAAAAAATATAATATAACATATGATAGTTTTTTTTATATTTCGATAATAAAGAAATTAAAAAATATAAATTATGCCAGTGCATATCGGTTAGTTTTAGTCTCTCTTCTTTTAAATTTCTTTTTTGTTAGTTTTGGATTTTGATAATGTTTTAAATCATTAAATATGATTGAAACAAATATTTAAATTAACTTCAACCATAAATTTTACACTAATATGAAGGAAACAAGTCTAAATATACAGTAGATGTGTTGTACTGTATTCGTGTTTGATACGTATTTATAGGAATTGATGTAAATGAGACAAGGGTAGGCCTAGCCTCCTCCCTTAATTTTTAATTTCTTCAAAAATGTATAGACTTTAGTTTTTTTTTTCTTATGGAAAAGGATAATAAAATCAATTGTTGTTTTACAAAATTTAAATTTTAACAATTCAATAATCAAATTATGTAATATTCTGATGGTGATGCGTGTCTGTATATATAATTTAAATATTTATGAAATGTAATCTAAAGATGTCACGGTGCATATATTACTTATATTTTAAGCTATTAAAATTGATTTAATAATAAAAAATTAAGAGTAAAATAATTTAATATGAAAATTTTGGATTTAATTTTGTTTTTTTATATATTATAAAAAAATATTATGTTTTAAAAAAATGATTTGACTATTTTAAAAAAATAAATTTTGTTTCACTTATTTTATTTAACCACTTTATTTAAATATTAAATTTTATTCATCTAAATTTTGGATTGAGAATTTATATTAAATATATTAAGTTCATAAATTTATATAATTAAAAGTTATTTAAAATTTTACCAATCAATTTTATTTTAGTATATAATATATTTTTAATGTATCTTTATTCATTGCAACTATATATGAATATTTATTTTTTAAAAATTTGACATATATAATGATTAGAAAGGTATCATATGATTTATTGATTAAATTAATAAAATTTAATATTTAAATAAATTATTAAGTAAAATAAATTAAAAAATACTTATTATTTGAATAATTGGATCATTCCGCTGTTCTAAATAATAAATAATATTTTAAAATAAAAAATTATGATAAATTATTAATTAATTTTAAATTATATAAAATTTATAGGTTTATTTTCTTTATAAGGATTTATATTTAGTGGTTTAAATGACATATTTATTTCTATAAAAAGGATTGTGAAAAATATAATTTTACAAAATTTAACAATTAAGATTAATTGGTAACATTCCATAAAATTAATTATCCATTTTAAAACTTATTTATTTTTTACACAATGTATTTATCTCAAATATTTCCCAAACACTTCTATTTACATAACAATCTTTAATTGTATTTTAAAATTATATACCAATTAATACAATAAAAATATCATGTATAATTATATAAATTTGATATTTTATTGTATTTATTATGATTTATGGTTATTTTCAATAAATAAATCCTATCTTATATTTAGTATTTTTATTTTATTTTAGACAAATGTGTTATAAATGTGTGATGTCTTGTTATATTTAAAAAAACATTGTGCTATTTGTTTGTTTAAAAAAATTGGTGGATGATCTAATTACAGTTTAAAAAGTTAATTGGAAGTAAAAAAAAAATTAATGCTGATAAGTTGAGTAATTAATTTGATAATGCTTCACAAAATTAATGATTGACGTAGCTATTAAAAAAATAGATAAAACTATGATTAATTTAAAATAAAAACTTAATAATTATTTTTTAAAAAATGTTAAAATTAGATAAATAATTTTTGTAAAGAATTTAAATATTTATAATTTTTTTTGTATTTTTAAGTATTTATTAATGAAGATAAAAAATTCATTTGTAAAAATAAAATAAATAGTATAATAATTAAACAAATAATAAAAAATAATATTTTTTGTAACAATGAAGAATGTATCATCTTAAATTTTATAATAAATTATTAAAACTATTACTAACAAGTGAAATAATATTAAATTTTTAAAAGTAAATTGATAAATAAGGGGTTATAAAAAAAGAGAAATATGTTAACGTCTCCTCTTAGGATTTAGATTTTAAGCTCAAAAATTGGTAGATTTTTATTCGAAAAAAGTAAGTATTTATTATATAAAAATATAAAGTGTGATAAATAATTTTATTTGTAAAAAAATTATTATTTTTATATGTTTAAAATCAATTTTAAAGATGGGATTAAAAAATTATAAAAATTGAATAAAATGAAAAAAATATTTTCAGATAGAAATTGAAAGACATAAATGCTATATGAAATAACAATTAAAAAAATTAATTGCTATTAAAAAAATGATAAGAACTACTAATAAAAAATTTACTTTAACAAATCTTTTAAGCAAGCAACTTTAAATTAGCTGAAAAAATTGTTACATCACATGTGTAGCTCATGTCTTTCCAATACGTAGCTTGATTTTATCTAAATAAGGATATTTATAAATCAATCCAATTTAGTATAAATCACAAAAACCAAATAAAAAATCAAATCAACCAAAAATAAAAAAAAATACTTTATTAAATTGAATCAAATTTTGGATTTAATTTTAAAAATTAATTTAATCCAATCCAAAACAAACTAACAATACATTAAAATTGAACCCATTTAATTTAAAAGTTTTCAGTCCTTTTAATCATATCAAACATACTTTATCATTGATTTTGGTTTAAGAAAATCTGAGTCTAATACGATATAAGCCAAAAAGAATGGAAATATATCATGAAAGGAATCCACATGATGTATAATAGTATTTAATGATAAGATTTTTCTGATATCCAAGTTTGTTAGTTTCTGGCCAATTTAAGATATTTATAAAAGGTTTTTCTATTGTAAACGCTTGCCATGATTATCATCTACCTTTAGTTTCTAAAAACTCACTTTAGAATATGAATTTTATATATGAAGAATGATGAACAGTACAAATATCCCTAGAAAATCATTATAAGGAGGTAGTTGTTACATTACGCAATAAGTATCTTCTTAATTATAGAAACGAATATTCTTCCTTTTAGCAGGATCACTAGAATACAAGATTGTTTGGATCTTCATTTTTTCTTCTTATATACAGAGAATCATTAAGAATTTTATATTTAAAATAGTTTTATTGTTACATATATACTACTTCATGCACGTTAATGGGATATGTGACTCGGTTTTAATTTTTTTTATTTATATATACTGAAAGAATGAGATTTGAATACTAGATGTCATATAACTTCAATTTTTTTTATTATTATTATACCAATTTTAATAGTTTAATTTTAAATTTTTTTATAAGAATAATAATTTATGAAAAATTGACTTCATGAGAAAGAGATTCGAATAAGAATCTGACCACTGACTTATTGTTTGATGGGTATAATTAATTTTTTCAAATTTATATTAAAACATAATATTTTTTCAGTTTTAAAATGATGAAACCATAACATCTTTAGGTTGTTCTGATTTTTATTTTTAAACTTTTGTATCAATGTTCTTCTTTCTCCTATTATATTTCTTTTTTACTTTTTTTTTTAAAGTGCACGGGGGAACAGTGACATTGGAACAACGTAGGTGGAGGACCATCATAATTAGATTGAAGTCAAAGATGAAACTTTGGCTTTGTAACATAAAATAAGGCATATGCATGATTTATCCTTCTCACCAAAAGTACACTGTACTTTGTTTCCATATACTCTCACCAATCACAAGAGTTTGTTTTACGTACCCTCACATCGTGAAGGAATTTTTTTTCTGGTGAGAACAGAATGTATTTGGAATAATGAGTTTATTTTACGGGTGAAAAATCAATTTTTGTATTTAAAAATATACATTTTAATAAAATATATAATTTATATTAATTTTTAAAAATATAAAAAATATAAATATATATACAAATTATATTAAACAATTTATAATAAATTTTACTTAACCTCAAATTAAAATGAAGATTTAATCTTGTTCTTTATTTCATAGGAGGAAATTATTGAAGAACTATAGTAAGAGTGAAATTTTGTTATATAATTTATATTTGAAAGGAAGGAAAATAAGAGAAAAAAATTAAATTGAAAAAATAAGAAAAGAAAATTTTTTAATTTTTAATTTTTTAATTTTCTCTTTAATTAAACCAATATATAATTTCTATTTTTTATTTTTAAACAAAATTTAAATATGTTTGGAAAATGAACTTTCGAGTAAATGATAGGTTTTTTCTTATATATACAAAGATGAAGAAATATTTAGTTGGTAAGATTTAATAAATATTTTATTTTTAACTTAAAAGAATTATATGATATTTATTAGAACATATAAAAGCGGTTCTATATATTTTCATATCCTTATTTTAGATTGGTCATTGAGATTTTATTTAAAAAATTAAATAAAATAAAGTGAGTTTTAATTTTTTAATTTTTAATATAATATTTTATTATATTAATTTATTTAATATTAATAATTTTTCTATATATAAATAGTATCATCCATTCATATATTTTTTTATAATAACAATTGATAATTTTTTAAAATAAAAAAATAAAAATAATAACTTATAGTTAAATATAAATAAATTTATATTATTATTTATATATATAAAAGAAATTTTATTTAATAAAATTATTTTTTTCCATCATGTAGCTTATAAAATCTTATATTAAAAATAAAAAATTTAGGTGATACTTGATTTATGAAAAATAATTGTTTTATTTTTTATTTTTTATAAAACTTAAAAATAAAAAATAACATAATATTTTATAAATAAAAATAAAAAACATTTTCATTCATAAGAGGTTATTTTCTCTTTCCTTTTCAACAAAATCCTAACACTATAAAAACGACAAAAGAGGTTTAAGGAATCCGTGTAAGCAAGGCACTTTAAACAAAAGTATCATGGAAGCTAATGTGTGTACTCTTTCTTGATCATAAAGTCTTCCCATTTTGATGGTAAGAGTGCTTTAAAAGCCCAACACTATAAAATTAATAGCATGGTCACCACCAATCTTTTTTCTTAAAAAAAAACTTTAAATATTAAATTCAAATTACCAATATATAAAACAATGTGTGGCAGTTGCTAAATTACTAGCTCAGAGTAGATCTTTTATTAATTTTATATAATTAATAGTAATAATATTCAAATTACTAGCTCAATAGATCAATGACCAATGATACTTTAATTTTTTGCATTCTGCATATTCAAAATTTAATTATTTATTTTGCAGAATTATTTAATTTACAAAATAAACACACATTTTCCTACATTAAATTAATGAAATGTCTCAATTAAGTTTCTCTTTGAAAATTACAAGGTTATGAATGCTTAAAAGATGTCTAGTGGAATCTACCATGTGTATTAATTTGTTGATTAGAATAAAGAAGTCTTGTGATTTTGATATTTGGAGGGCCTTAGAATTAGCTAATAGCCACTCACAGAGGGAATGGACCAAGAGGTGCTGTGGTACTGTTCTTCTTATGATATGTTTAGTTGAAAGGAAGGAAAATGAGAGGAAAGAAAAAAAAAATTAGAGGATGAAAATTTTGAATATTTATTTTAAGATGTTAATTTTTTTAATAAAAAATCTTATTATTCATTTTTTTATCTTTCAAATTATTAAATTAAAGAAAAGAAATGAAGGATGAAAAATTTTGAATTTTTATTTTTAGAAGTTAATTTTTTTTATTGAGGAAAGAAAAAACCTTATTTATTATTAATGTCCTTCTTTTCACTCTTCAAATTATTAAAATATTTTATGTTCATGTTCTATATATTGCTATATATATATATATAGGAACAGAATAATTGACATTATAGATTTACATTCCGTAACAACTTTTTAGAATGCAAATTTAATCAATCAATCGTTGATCTTTTGATATTATTTTTATAATTTAAAAATTTATAAATATTTTATTTAACAGATAATTTAATATATTATATATTAAATTAAAATAATATGATAAAATATTAATATATTTTTTATTTGCAAGAAAATTAATAAATATGATTTATTTATTAAAAATATTTCATTTAACAATTGAAGTATTTAAATTTACATGTTAAAAGATATTTAAATTATTCAACCATATAAGTTTAATATATATATATATATATATATATGAGTAAATATATTTTTAATTTTTTTAAATATTTAAATTTTAGTTTTAGTTCTTTAAATTTAAATTTTTTGATTTACGTCCTTCATTTTTTGAAATACATTAATTATGATTTTGATATTAACTTAAATTGTATTAAATTAAAATAGATTAACTATAATTAAAGGATTATAATCAAAATATTCTATAAAATGATAAATTTTTTTAATAATATTAATCTAATTTAATTTAATGTAATTTAAGTTAATATTAGGATCATAATTATGATATTTAAAAAATAAAAGATCTAAACTAAAAATTTTAAAATTAGAAGATTAAAATTAAAATTTAAATATTTTAAAAGAACTAAAAACATATTTAACTATATATATATATAAATCAAGATCCGTTGATATCAAGTGTCAAATTTTAGACTTACACTAACTTAATAATTTTATATAAAATGAAAAATTTACAAATTTAACCATTAAATCATAATATCTAATAGATTATGTATATAAAATTTTATAGAATTTAAAAATTTATAAATATGTTTTTTAAAATATTAATATTTACATATATTTATATAATATGTGAGCCGTTAAAATAAAGTTATAAGATGAAGTATTTATAAATTTTTTAAAATTTTATATAAATGATCTATTAGATATTATAATATGATTTAATGGTTAAATTAGTAAATTTTGTATTCTATATATAAAATTATTAAATTAATATAAATTTAAAGTTTAACATACGAGGTAAACACGGATCTAATTATAATATATATATATATATATATATTTATTGTTAAAGTTGTTTATAGAATAAAAAATTTTATTTTAAATAAATCAAGAAAATTTTATTTATAAGATTAAATGCCAAAATAAATTTGATTTTTAGACGTAATATCTTATTAGGATGAGATAGTTTACTTCTTAATGTAACTTACACAACCCTATACTATAAATGGAAAATTTCTCTTCTCTTCCAAAGCTCAACTTGCTCAAGGTTAAGGGTTTTGTGAAAGGGACTTTAAACAAATTAGAATCAACAAGTCTTCTAATTTGTTTGCTAAAGAGAGATTTAAATAGCCAACCCTATAAAGTTAGCCTAATAGCCAGTGGCAGAGGGAACGGGGTGACCCTAGAGATGTTGTGATCATCTCTGAATTTTCTAACTTTTAAAACATTATTATATATACAAATTGTGGGATTCCCCAAATTACTTGCTCAATATCTACCTCTTTCATTACTTTTATATACTTATCAATAATAATAATTTTATTCAAATTATTAGCTCAATATTAGTGCTATTTTATTTTATTTTATTTTTTGACTTCTTGTATTCAATGAATTATTTATTTACTTAAAAATAAAAACAAATAATATCGATCGGAAAGAAATAATAAAGAAACCAACTTAAATATCTATTATAAACCATAAAATGTATAAAAATTTAATACTTTATTTTTCAGAATTATTCAGTTTCATTAATTAGCAAACATTAATTTTTATATAAAATTAATGAAATATCTCAGTTTAATTTCTCGAATAAGTTTGAATAAAGTCTCAGTACAATTTAATAAATTTCTACAAATCAAGAAATGAATTCCCTGATTGTGGCAAAAGAAAATTCTAGAAATATTTATAAAACAAAAAAACGATGACGGAGATAGGAATGTTGTTTCCTCATAAGCGATTGTTAAAAAATTTACTAAAACTTGTATTTAAATATATTTTATTATATATATTTTGCATATATTTTCTACATCATAATTAAAAATTTCTTTATTTATGCTATATTTGATTTTGAACCCCTGAAATTAAATTTCTAACTCCGTCCATTTCGTTGTAAAAATTATCTATTTCTAAAAAAATTAATCTTATGATTAATTATTATTATTTTAATTTTAAATATATTTATTTTATTAATTAATTATTTTAAATTATAATAATTAACCTTTAATTACTAATTTTAAATCGATTTTTACTGGTTTAAGATTTGACTGCAACTTAATTGGGATGGAAATGGAAAGGAAAATTGACAGATTTGGTTGTATGTTAAGGTTGACTGTTTGAAGGTATGGAATAATTTGCAAAATTGTTCCGAGTATTATATGTGGCGTGGGAGGTTTTGAGCCATAAGGGATCAATCAATTTTTAGTTTGTCTATAACCTTAAAATATATTTAAGTATATAAAATTTGTGTCTATTTCTATTTTAAATAATGTAAAATTTAAATATTTTTAAAATATAAATTTTTTTAATAGATTTTTTGTTGAGACTTTTTTTATAAAGAGAATTAAAGAAATGTAATTTTATTTATTTATTTTACTTTTTGTCATATTCTACGTATATTTTGTTTGATTTATAATAAAAAATAATAATATTACAAGAATTTATTTAAATGTTTAAAAATTAAAGACATTTCCCACATTCTTAATTAAAAATAATCATCTAAAAAAATATAATTAATATTTAATCTAAAAAAAAGTCACTATTCAATAGATAAAATCTTGTTTAACCAAAATATTTTTAAAAATAAAAATGTGGTTGATAATTTATTTAAAAAAAAAATCACTTCTCAGTATTGATAAGAAGTACGTACTTCAAGTTTTTAAAAAAACCAATTATTTTCATAAAAGAATTGTGGTTAACATTTATTCTAAAAGAATATTCATTTTCGCAATAAATAAAATTTAAGTAAAATATTTTATTATGATTATAAACTTCTTTTGTTAATCAAATTTTTCTTTTTCAAATCTACTTAAATAAGAAAAAAAATTGAATTTATTATATTTTTTAAATATAATTTGAATCTAACCTAATTTTTAAAAAATTGATGTATGAAAATATAAATTTTTGTTATTTTTTTAACATAATTTTTTTTTAAAAAAATTGAAGATGCTAAACATGAAAAAATTGTGTGTTATCTATGTATAAATATAAAATAACTTTTATCATTTTTAAAAATAGAATATTATGCTCATTGTTAATATATCCTGTTGCTAGATGATGAAGTATACTCTTTATGTGTCATCTTTTATGTCAAAACTTATATTCAAATAATTCTATGGTTAAGATCCTAATTTTAGAAGCACATTAAATTCATTTATTATCACATAATTTTATGGATAGATTTAAATTTTTCAATAGTTACTAAGTTTTCAAATTGTCTTTATATTGATAAGAATTAAATTTATGAATTAGTTACAAATAAAAAAATATCTTTTTAATATGACTAACTCATTATACTAATAAAAATTTAAGTAGTACTTAACCGTCTTCAAGTACGCATAGAGTTTTTCATTAGTCACCATCAAAACATCTAATATTTCTAAGTTTCCATAGACTTGGATATAAAGCCCAATAAAACATGAGGTAAATGATAGTAAGGTGCATGCACGAAATATACAAACCTTTAATTTAAAAACTATCCAACCTCATTTGTAAGATAAATAGATAACTAAGAATATATGATAATAAAAGTCATCTGCCCAATAATATATAACATTCACTAAATATACAAAGTAAAAATAAATATTACAATGAGAATTTACAAATACTTACATTAAAGTAAAAACAACACTAAATATACAAAGTAAAAATAAATATTACAATGAGAATTTACAAATACTTATATTAAAGTAAAAACAAAAGGAAGAGTGAAATAAAATAAATAGACATAAAGAAATTTTATACAATTAATTAAATTAAGTTTAACTCAAAAAAATATAATAGAATCATTATCTATTGCAATCAGGATCATGATAGAACGATGAATAAGAAAATAATAAAATAGAAAAGTTGCTACTAAAATTTATTAAAATAAATTTTGAAAAAATTTAAAGATTAGATCTTTAAAATTAGATTGAATTTGTGAATCACTTACACGTGCTAAAGATATTATCACTATACAAAAATATTTTAGTTAGTTAAATATAAAAAATATAATTAACTTTAAAATTATTTATTTCACTTTAAAATATTGTACATTTTGTTATTTAATTTAGATTGTTGGAAGAAGTAATTTGTTGGAAGTTTTAAATTTTTATATATATTTTTGAAATAAGTAAAACAATATCTAAAAATTTTATTCTGACTTAACAAACCTCGTTTCTACTCCTATGTATCCTTAGATGTAACAAGTATATCAAAGTCAGGTAGATTTTAATAAAAAAAAATATTTGATGAATTTAAATTTTTGAAGAAGGGTTTTAAAGTTTTAAAAAAAAAAATTGAAGTTTAAGGTGAAAATTTAAACATGGTAATTTTAATTCTGAAAAGAGTTACATGTTCCTTTAGTTTGAGAAATCCATTTAAAACTTATAAATAAAACATTCTTTGGGATATTTTAAAATTTTTTAAAAAATAATTTTTTTTATCTTTTTAAAGAATTAATTTTATATAAAAATAAGTTTAATTTTTTATAATTAAAATGGTTACTCAATAACGTTTATGATTCAAAAATTTTAAATATAAATCAGCCATTTAATTGAAATGATATTAATTTAAAAAAAAAATTCATCATGCATAAGGTTAAAATTAGTAAATGACTGGTAAATACGTTTATATAAACTAAATAATATTAAAAGTAAATCAACTATTCAATTAACATTAATTGATTTATGTGTGAATTGAAAAAATAATTTTAAAGAGCATTGAATTTTTTTATAATTTTAAAAAGAATTTTAGTTTCATATAAAATATTTTTAAATTTGTTTTATAAATTTTATAGAACTATTTTCTTTAAAGTTTGGAGAAAAATTATTTATTTTAAAATTTAGAATAAAAATAATTATATTTTTAATTTTTGAAAGTAAAATATTTTTTAAAATAGTTAAAACGTTAATCTAAAAATAAATAAATTAAACCTTACATAAAATTTAAGATAGAAAATAGTTACTCGATAATCTTTTATTATTTAAATAAAATTAAAAATGAACCAATCATTTTATTTATTTCGTTAATCATCATATAAATTTAAAAATAATTTTAAATATTTTAAAAAATATTTTTAATTTTTGGAAGGAAAAAAAATATTTTATATTTTTTAAAAATTTAGAGAGAAATTAGTTTTGGAATATTTTTTGTGATTTTTGAAACTTTAAAAAGATAAATTTCAATTTTCATATAAAATATTTATTAATTTTTAAAATTTAGAGGGTAATTATTTTTAATGTTTTAGAAAAAAAAATATTTTTAAAATTAATAAATTTAAATTTAAAATAAAAATTATTATTATTATTTTTATTTTTTAGAAATAGATTTTTTTAGAAAATTAATTAAAAAAATTAAATCTACTCGTATACAAAATTCAAGATAGTCAATGATTAGTAAAAAAATTATTATAATCTAAATAATATCGAAGGTCGGTTAAATCATTTAAGTGATTTGATTTGATTTTTTTTAAAATTTTAAAATTATTTTAAAAATTTAATTTTTTATTTTTACTTTTAAAATATATTTTTTAATGTTTAAATAGTATAATTTTTAAATTTTAAAAATTATTTTTTAAATATTAAAAATTATTTTTTAAATATTTTATATGAGAACTTATTTACATGTATATAACAACAATATAAATAAAATCTACACGCTAACATAACTTATTCACAAAAGTTTCACATAATAACAAAACTAATACATAAAGCTCAATTTTTTTTCCATATTGTTTACATAAAAATTATTGACAAAAATCTCATACAACAGTAATAATGATAATAAACACTGAAACATTGATTTTACACATCATTTAGGATTAGAATTTATTAAAAAATAAAGTAAAGCTAACATAAGAAATAATTTTGTCCATTTCTAAACAATATTATTTACTTATATTTATGATATATTTATAAAAAAAATTATACAAAAAAAATTATAAAAATGGTTAAAATTTGATGAGATTCATCTATATTCTTATTTTTGTTTTCTTGTTTTAGTTATTTTATAAAAATAAAAAAATGAAACTTTAAAAAAGAGAAAAAAAAATTGTGAATCAAAAGCTCGAAACAAAAGTTACAGACGTTTCTCATAACACACGTGGATGAATCGTAGTAACATATGTTAAAAATATAAAAGAAAGATGATATACCATAGGAATAATAAAAAATATGTGGTGTTATTAATATAGTTCAACTAGGAGCTTACAATTAAGGAGAAAAATTTACAAATCAACCACTATTAATAAAAAACAGAACAATCATATGTCAATTTGATAGTAGAAAAAAATAAAATATTACTTAATTCTAAAAGATAACATTGATAATTTTCTGTGCCTTTTGTGTGTTATGTTCTTGAAAGTGCTTCTTCTTTTGTTTTTTCAATTTGCCTCCTGTAATTTTACGTTGAAATTAAATGTGAATGACTCTCTACTTTGTTTCTCTATCTCTTTTCTCCTATTTTTTGTGCTATGCTTTTTTTTTTTATACTTATCAATACCTCTTCTTGTATCATTCCTTTTTAGTTTTTATCATTCTTTCTTATTCACACAAAAAGTTACCTCATCTACGATACAATCCTATTAACTCTCACTTTTAACCATTACGCCTCATGCATGAGATAAGGTGAACCTGCCCTTATCTACAATTTTAATATAATATCTTTAAATTTTCAAAATTTTTATATTATTATTTATTTTAAATTTCTAAAATTATTTTTATTTTTTATTTTTTTAATTTAAACATGAAAAGTTTCTATTTTATTTTTTAAAATAATAATTTTTAAAAATTTAAATTTTAAAAAACTTCTTCAAACAAAATTTGTTATTCATGAAAAATAAAAAGATTTAGATTAGCAAAACCTCCCAAATAAAAAAGACCATTTACCCCAAAATCAACTTTAGGAATTCAGAGAGAATGTATGATAAAGCTTCCAATAAGGTGTGCAAAGCTTCTATGGTAGAGTTTTATGTGCAAAGATGATTAAGGGAATAGATAATAGTATGCAAAGGAGGGAAAAAGCATAGTAGGTTAGATTGAAAAGAAATTAAAACTTTTTACATTAATTGTTACTTATGTTAAAATTTTCATATTTAATATAAGTCCTTTTGATATCTGATGAAAAAAATAAATATATTTACTATTCTAATTACTAACTTAACTGAAATAAATAAATGTTTTTTTTTATTGTTTACCCGAGTTTCACATGCAGCTGATGTAGTATGCTTGTAGTCTAATTGCAAAAACATCACGTTTAATAACTGATATAAAAATTAGTTATAAAATCTATATTTTTTATTGATATGTATATTAAAGTTATATAATATATAATTTTAAATTATATAAAAATAATTTTTTTTATTATTTTATTATTTAAATTTTTATAAAATTGAATACAAATAATATGATATTGTAATTTAAAGATTATATTAATAAAATTATTTTATATAAAATTAAAATTTATAGTATCGATATAAATCAATATATATATATAAAAAAAAGGAAGGATCAAGTTACTCCAAGAGTAATTATATCTAGAATTACTCTGCTTAATAATACTCATATATAATTATATTTTATCAATTCAACGGTTGAATAAATAAATTATATTATATAAATTATATTTGTAAAATTTTATAAAATTTAAAAAATATTTGATACTTCATTATTTTTAAATTAATAAATAATATACTTTTTATATTATTTATTAATTTAAATTTATTTAATAAAATATTAAATATTTTTTAAATTTTATAAAAATATTCATATAATATAATTTATTTATTTAATAATTAGATTGATAAAATATAATTATATAAAAATTATTAAATAGAATAAACTAATTAAGGAACTTCATTCTCTGAATGTATATTAAGCACGTATTAATTTTTTAATATATTATTTGACAAAATTTTGTCACTAACTCCTTGCATGTATTGAACGGCCAAATTTGAAAATGTTGAGAATTCTGACGGAAGTAACGAATGCTGCTAAAAGAGTTGGTAATGTTATTTTTGTTTTCTTTCTTATAAATTAAAGTCTACGTCGAATTTGTACGTGTAGTTGGACCTGCCTCAGTTACGTTAAGAAATAAAATTTTGGTCAGAAACTAAAATTGTGGCTAACAAAGAAACGCACGAATATGCAATTTATAAACAGAGATAAATAAATTAAATGATCACTGGAATTGTGACAAGTGTTGCGAACAAAAAGTACTGCCATGATTAGGTAAACTTTTTTATGTGAAGGCCAATAATAGAGACTGAAATGCATTCTCAAACGTCGTTTATATATCGTTCAAACTAGATATTTGAATTCTGATTATGACTTTATTTTATTATAAATAGTGATTATTTAAAGTTTTCCGGTCGTTAACTATTGTTGTTACGCAATTGTACGGGTTGGTAGATGGATGTCATGTGGAAAATTCTTTTTTAAAATTTTATATAGATTTAATTTTCATAGATTAAATTGTTTAAGTTTATAGTTAAGACAAATAGATTAAAAGTAGCAACAACAAATTAGATATAAGATTAATAGTAAAAGTAAATATTATTCATAACAATAAAAATGTATATTTTTATATGAAAGTAGGTGTTTATAACGTTAATTATTAATAAAAATTATTTTTCTTGAAGAATTAATTGAAAATTCCAACCAATTTTAAAGAGTTTTGTGATTTAGTATTATGAGAAGAAATAGACGTAAAAAAGGACATACTTTAAATTTGAAAAATAATTTTTAAAAACTTATCTATGATATGTTCTTTTAAAATATTGTAGAATATTTTCTAAAACAATTAAAATAAAATTTAATTATGTGTAAATAATAAATTAGTTATATTTAAAGTTAAAAAATATATTTATATAATATGATAAAATAATTATTTCCTAATATTAATTTTAAATTTTTATAAACGATAATAAAATAATTTTTTACTTTTTAAATATAGTCATATTTGACTAAATTTTATTTTCTATCCTTTATTATGAAAAATTATTTATGACTTAATAAATTTATTATTTTAGTATTATTAATATTATCATGATATATTCATTTTTTAGATAAATATACATTTATTTCAAAAGTTTAAATATATTTTTATTTCTCTAATATTTTAAAATTTTAATTTTAATTATTTATTTTTAAAATATTTTATTTTAATCACTTATTTTTTAAAATAGATAATTTTTAATCTTTAATAATTAATATTTAACATATGATATATATTGACACATCAGTGGTAAAAAATTATTTATTTTAAAAAATGAAAGATTAAAATTAAAAATTTTAAAAATTTTAAAGAAATTAAAATATATTTAATTTTATTAAAATATAATTTCTATTTTATTTTAATTTTTTTATTTGATAATAACAAATAAATATAATAGATGAAGTCTAAGGATACCATAAAACATAAAACAAGTTGATCAACTAAATTGAGGGAGACATATAAGGTGTGTTTGATGAAATTAATTAAATGTTAAAAAAAATAGATAAGAATTAAAAGTTGATAAATTATTGATTAAATTTAAAAATTTTAACATAAATAATTGTTAAACTAATTAATAAAAATAAAATAATAAATTAAAATATAGTTAAATAATATATTAAAATATGATCAATTGATGTATATTTTCTTTTTAACAACAAATATATTAACATTTAGTTAAATAAAAATATTTTTTATTTTTATATAAATCAATTTTAAATAATTTTTTAAAAAGTAATTTTTTTATCAAACGATTTACTATTTTTAATAAAATGAATAACATATATAAAATAATAATTGAAGTATAATATTTTATAATAATATTAAAATAAATAAATTAAAATTAATAATATTATTATGAAAAAATAAAATAATATTAAATTTATAAAAATAAATAGATAAGTAAAATATTATATTATAAAAATATAATTAAAAAATTTAATTAAAAGTTAAAATATATAAATTTACTTGAAATAATTTTTTTAAAAATTAATAATTATCTAAAAAATGAATAATTATTAAAATAAATTACTTTATAAAAAAATTAAAATATTTTAACAAATTTTTATTTAATAATTTTAGTTTTCAGCTAATAAAAGAGTTTCAAATCATATTCATAACTCACAAACAGGACTTTTTAATCTACTAAAAATAAAGCCTTCAACTTTTATCCTTTAGCCTATCCACAACCATGATCTATTTATTTAAACTTTGATTTCACTTTTGTGTGTATAGTCAAAATTACCTTAAAAAAATTTTATTATTAAAATCAAATAGGAAACAATGTACATGAGGAGAGAATTAGTTTTAAAGGATCCTAAATTTAAAAAGAAAACAGTACAACAAAAAAGTGGAGTTTGTTAATAAAAATTATATAAAATTAATTACTTCATTTATTTAAAATAATATAAATTATTTTTTTAAATGATGCTAAAAAAAAATTTAAAAGACAATAAAGAAAGATTAAGACAAAAAATTTTAAGTAAATGATTGATTTAAAAAATTAAATAAATTAAAACCTAAAATGATACTAACTTTAAAAAGATGCATCATAGAAGTTGATATTTTTTTTTATTTGATTAAGAAAAGTTATCTGGATAAATATTGTCACCCAAGATAGCAAAAAACGAGCACTCCAAAAACTGTAATAATAGGATTATAAGGTAGACGAAAATATTTTTAAAGGTAACTTACATTTTGAGATAAGTTACAACTTTAAATGAAAAGAAATAATAGGATTATAAGGTTTAGCATAAGATATTTTAAAGTTAAATTTATCATAAATATTTATATAACATAAATTTATTATTTAATTTTTAAAATTAATAATATTTTGAATAGTTATTTTTATTTTTATTATTTAAATTATTTTTTTATTTTTTAATGTTATTTTTTATCATTTAGGTTAGTTATTATTTTTATTTATTAATTTTATGTTTTATTAATTAAGTTTGCAAGATATTTTTATGTATTAGTTTTATTTTTTCACTTAGGTTAATAATTAAATAAAAACATTATTATTAAAAAATTAATAAAAGATATAAAAAAAATATGTATTTAACTTCATAAGTATTTATAAGGAATCAACAATGTATGATTAGTTCAAATTGTCCATTATTAATGTTAACTATTCCGTTTACATTTGTAGGGATAGTCTTTTATCTAATCAAACTAATCGACGTTTATAAATAGATAAATTTTATTTTTTAAATATTTTAAATTAGTTAAAACTTTGTTAAATTCTTTTTGCTGTTTGAAAATATCTTACCGTGTAGCAGCATCTATTTCCAGTCACCACTACCATCTATATCTATGATTCTATGATTTTAGTGCAGTTTTATCATCCATCAATATACATCTTTTGTTCAATATATAGCTAATAAATTTTTTAAATAAAAAAATTAAACAAAATAAATCTAACAACTTACATTAAATAAATGTATATTATTATTTGTATATATACAAATTTTTCCCCATACCATGTCACCTTTGCATATCATTTATATTGGAGCAGCTGCTTCCAATTATTTTCACTGTATTTACCATCTCGATGCAATACTTTCACCAATTCAAAGTTTCACCTTAAATAAAAATTTTCATAACTCATGAATTTAAGATTTAGTTAAAAGTTATCAAAATAAAATAATATCACCAAAAACAAATATTTAATAATATATTTATTAGGGATAAGTTCACTTTTAATTCTTTTGCTATAGTTGATGTGTAATTTTAGTCCTATATTTGCGTGAGGTTAATCTCCATTTTTCTTATTTTCTACAATTAAGTTCTTTTATCAATTTCTACTTAAAAAGTAATTATAATAAAATAATGAGGAAAAAATTCAAAAAAAATAATAAATTAAAACTTTACAAGTTCAAAAGCTACTTATGATAGTATTTTAAGAAAAAATACTAGTAACTAACTTAAAATGCTATAAATTTATAAAATAAGCAAACATTATTAAATAAGTTTATTTTCGTTAAACTAGCATTTAAGCTAGTGAAATAAGTTAATATATAGTTAGCTTAAAAAACTATTTGGATCATGCCAAGCTTATTCCATCTTTCCTTTTTTCCTCAAAATTTTCTTAAATTGGATCTATTAAAAACTTCAGATCATTTTAGGTTCAAAATTCACCTATTAGAATTTCAAATTTTATCTAATATAAAAATATTAAAATCCCAATTATATCTTTCAAATTTTATCAAATTTTTATTAAATTTATAATAATTTAAAATTTTAAAACTATTTCTTCACCTATATTTATCATCAATCTCCGATTTTTTTTCAATTACAAAATAGGATTTTGAAGGTTTTGGATAGAAAAGAATTGTTAAGAAATCCATTTTTTAAATTTCAGAAATAAAGTAAATTGATTTATTAAAAAATTAGAAAAATAAATTACATATGATCTAAATTAAAAGTACAAAAATATGATGAATTTAATTTGATTACCAGAATTATAAATATTTTAGAAAAATAATTATTACAAAAATTAATAATTTTTTATTATTATTAATTATTAATTAGATGACAATATCAGTATATTTTGATTAAATTAAAAAATATATATTCTTTATTTTATTTAATAAAGTTACGTATATTATTTTTAAATTAATTTTTATAGTAACTTTTTTCATAAATGTCATAGTAAGGATGGTGCCTTAATTATTTTTTGTCCCCCTTTTTTATGGTTTAAACTAGACCTACGTTTCTTTTAGTCAAAAGATTTCTACATTCAATCTTTTATTAATATTGAAATTCTTCCACTTAATCACTTGGTAGGAACTCCTTTGCTTCATTAATGGTATCAATCTATCATACAATATTGTATATACGTCACTAGTTATAATTCATGTTAACAATTCGTTATATCAGTATTTTGTTTTCTTCAACCATTCATCATACGATGAGCTTAGAATTTTGTAGCATAAACAAATACATAATATACATAGTAATTTTTAATTTATCATGCACACTACTTAATATTAATGTAATATTCTAAATATTAGTGAAATTAAGTTATTTTAATATTAAAATTATAAGAGTAATTATTTTATATTTATCACTTAATAAAATAGTTGTTTTGATATAGTTTAGAACTTATTTAATAACGTAGCTGTTTAATAAATAAATTAATTTCAGATAAATTTTTAAATATTAAATAAATACTTCGGTTTTTTATTTAAGTAATCAATAATAATTTTTATTGAGTTTTACTTAAGATAAATAAAAAATATAATTGATATAATTAACAATATATTGAATCTTTTAAAACTCGTACATCATACAAATACAAAAATTATTTATTTTTAAAAATCCCATCAAATATCATTCAAACATATAAATGTAACCATCATATAAATTAAAAGTGATTACTTAAAATTGTTTTTACAAAAAATATGATATTTAATTCTTAGGAATACAATCAAACATACGAAATAAACATTTTAAATGTCATTTATGCTAATCCAAAATTAAAGTCTCAATGAATTAGTTCATGCAAATATATTATCGAAAACTTAATTGACAAGATTATTGTTCTAAATTTTAGCTAAAATTATGTTAATTTAAAATTTAATAATAATAATTAAACTCTTTATTTATTTTTAATTAATTCTATGTTAATTTAAAAATAGGTTTAATATATTTTTTAAAATTTTAAATCTCCTATTATGATTAATTATATTTTTTATATAATAGATCTAATTATATTCTATTAAATTTATGATATAACAAAGCTTAAGAATTTAATGTAAAGATGGTTCAGTAATTAATAATTTTTTTAATTTTTTGTGTGTGAATTCAATCTCTTAATTTTTAAATAAAAAACTATTTTTAACAATGTTGGTTTTTTCAAAAAATTGTAGTAAAAGATTACTTTAATTTGTATCAAATTCTTTGATCTATCCTAATTTTTAAGAAGATCCAAAATTAACATTTATGCATTTGAATTTATTATGTGAAAATTGAAACATATCATTAGTTTTTTATATAAATTTTTTGATAAAAATTAAATTACTAGGATATATATTATAAATTTATATTAAATATAAAATATTTTATATTAACAAATAATTTTGCTAGCATAAAAAGTTAATATATACTATAACCATATCAAATATTAAAATAATAATACATCAGTTGTTATTATATATCTTCAAAGTTTATACTAATAAACATTATTCTAATCCTTAATAAATTTGTGTCATAAAAAATTGTTTGTTTTTAGTGAAAGATATATATATATACACACACATAAATAAAACTTAGTGTCGAAGAAACTTCCATCCTTTTATTTTTTTTTTCTGCATAGAACCGTCCTGAGTTATGCAAACCCCCTGATAGCATCATAATATATAAAATTGCCTTTTTGTTCGGTCCTTCAAAGTAAAGTCCAAAGGTACGGCATATTATCGTATGCTGAAAATGCCGCATTCAACTTCAATTAATTCAGTCCTTTCTGTTCCCCAGTTGAACCTTATATTCTTAATTAAATAATGCCACCGCCATGCAACAAATTAACAAAACATTGAATTAATACACCTATGACTCATACTTATTAAACAAATCAATCACATACAAAAACATGGGAACATTTTCCCATTATTATTTTTCGTGGTCTTATATATATAATAACAAATAGACCTCTCATTGAAAACTGAAGAGTGACTAAAGAGCGTCAACAAAGGAAAATAAAATATGTGTGGGAAATGTTGACATGCATGCATAAGAAAATTTAGAATGATCATACGTAAGAAAATGATAATGTGGAAGATCCAATCTCAAATATTTTGGTATTTAAGTTTTAATCATATTTAAACTGCACGATAGTCTAGTTAGGATTTTTCATATTGTCGTTTATTAAGTTTGATATTTAATATTTTAAATTTTAATTTAAAATAGTTTCTCATAAAAGCATTTTTAAAATTGAAAAAATCTTCATATCACATACAAACAGATTATTTTACACTCTAAATGTTGAGGTGAATGTATTAGGAAATTTTACATTGATTAAAGGTAGGATCTATCATAAGTGTATAAAAATATAATTTATAAAAATAAATAAAAGAGTACAAATTATTATATATCTAATTTTTTATATTATTTTTTTATGTTTCTTTTCCTTTCTATTATATTATTTATTATATTTTTGATTTTATTGTTTTTTCAAGATATATCTACCCAACCTAGATAGACAATCTTCACTTTCCTAAATCAAATTGAAGATGCGAAAATTAAGGATCGAGTTTTGGTGAATTACCAAATACCAAGATGGGTATATTATAAGGAAGGGAAAGAGAGTTCCAAAGCTTACAAACTAAACTGAGATAAGCAAAAGGATAAGTAAAAGAAATAGTTACTATTCTATACATCAAGATGGAAATAAAACAATGATATAAATAGCTAGTTAGATATCACCATTTTATTTAGGGTTTATTACACTAACATTTCTTCATATCTCAATTATATATGATATTCTTTCCCCTTTTATATCATACTAACCTCAAACTCATATAACGATACAAAAAAAAGGAGATATTTATATTAATAGGAGAAATGCATGATAATATTTTGTTACCTAAAAATTAAAATAAAAATGTGTAATTATGTTAAACATTAAAAAGAAGTTAATGTCTTTTTATCATTATATTGATTAACTATTTATATGGAAACCAATACTTTTCATTTATCCTTAAAGTGAGTAAGTAAAAATTGGTGTATCCATCCTTAAAATTAACTAAATTAAAATTAATTACAATACACTATAAATTAAATCAAAGAAGAACATGTTATTACTTATTCACTTTAGGAAAAAGTCACTTTAAAGGCATTTCATTTTTATAAATAATACTAGTTTTAGGTAAATTGGTTGCTCACAACTACTATTTAGTGTTGTGGGAGAGACAATGGAGGTGCTGGGTTATGAGGTTGGTCATGTGATGTATCGAAGAATTCTGCAAATGTAGATCTAGCACATTTTACAAGGATTACGCATAGCTTGGGACATGGGATTCTCTTAATGTTGTTCCTTTTAATTCTTCAAACAAATTAAACTATCTAGAGATGATAGAAAAATCACTACTACATTTTATACTTTTTGCGACATATATTAAATGTAACACTTCTTAAAAATGTTACTAAAATTAATAGGTAACATTTTTTTTTACATTTTGTAACATTTTTTAAATGTTACTAATAATATTTTGCGACATGAATCAGATGCAACACTTCTTAAAATGTTACTAAAATTAATAAGTAACATTTTTTATATTTTTATAACATTTTTTTAAATGTTGCAAAAAGTATAATATAGCGTAGTGAATACTCTTAAAAAACTTTGTATTTTTTTCCAGCTTTTAATCTTTTTCTAAGTTGAACTAACAAAGCTAATTTCCAACTATAAGAACTTTTGGACCTCTAATAAAGGATCTCATACTACTAAGAATGTTCTTGTAGTGCCTAAGTTGGAGGATGATGTTTTCTCTGGATTCTTCATTTTTTTTATTGAAAAAAATCCTTATTTTAATCCTTGATAAGTGTCCAATAAAACGCTTATTTGGAATATAATTTAATCTGATTGCAAGTAATTGGAACATAAAACACCATTCAAACATAAAAAAATGACATAAAACTGAATAAACCATGCACAATTTGGAAAATACAGTTTTAGAGTCTTTTGGGCTATAAATTCTCATTAATCTGATGTATTTTAGTTTTTGCAAGATTCCGCGTTGGCAACGTAACTGGAGTCACGTGGAATACATGAAAATTTGAAGGGAAAGAAGCAATTTGTCATTCGCGTCGCGTTGGACAAGCGACGACATAGACCAGTAACTGTAAAAAGCCCAGAACAGAACGAAAACAGATCATCTATCACTCTACTGACCTAATTCCAGGACGCAGACGCATAGAGGAGAGCCACCTTTTCCCAGGCGTGGGTTTTGTTCTGGGTGAAGGAAGAAACCTTAGGGTTGAGGAAAAAGCTCCTCAGCTGCATGTCTCCATGCACAGAATTTTCCCCCTCTTCCCTGTTTTCTTTCTTCCAAATTATGTGTAACTAAGCTTTTGTTAGGGAAGGATGAATCCTTCATTGATCTTGTGTAATCCAGATGATGCATTCATTTAAGATTGTTTTCCTTTCACGTTGATTTTTCATCCATTTGCTTAATGCTTTTATAATTTGACCACTTATAAATTGAATTGAAATTCTTCTGCGCAATTAGGAAATTGGTTTTAAAATTGGAACTGGAACTGAATAACATAATTGTGAAGACTCTGGGGATAAAGGTTCACATTTGTGATATCGTTGGAATTCTTGAACGTAAGGCTCATTGCAAATTAGGAATTGTTAAGGGATTAGAACTCCTGATTTGCTGTGAATAATTGCTGAGTCAAGGATTGACCTTCAATCAATAGATTGTGAATTCGATCTTCAACTGCCGTTTATCTTAAGTGAACGTAATGATCAAAGATTACATAGGGGAAGTGTTGGTGAAATCCAACCCTAGCACGTTTCATTCATCAAGTTTCTTACCCATTCAGTTTGTTCATTGAGTATTAGATAGTTTTGTGCATACTTTAATTTATGCAAACTCGAACATAGTTCCAGATTAGTGACAGAATCTGTGAATCTGGTTATTTTTCTGTTCGCGTTTACTCTTACTCATTCTTTACTCTGTAAAATGATAATGATAAGGTACACTTGTCTTCACACGTTCTTACACCAACAATCCTTAAAATTGTTAGCATCTTTTTTTTTAATTTTTAATTTTATAAATATTTATTTTAATATTTAATTTAAAAATAATTTATTTTAATCTTTTTAATTTATTTTTCATTAAAATAAATAAAATAAATATCCTTTTGTAAAATAAAAAAATTTATAAAATCAGAATAAAGTGAATGATATTTACCATATGAAGAATTAAAATGTACTATTTATTCCTTTCTTATTTATCCAACAACATTAACCCTTTCATTTTTTTTAACACAACAAAAATGATTTATTAATTAAAAGTATGTGTTACATCTGCCTAAATAAGCTTCAGTTTCATCCTCAATTAGAAACGTATCATCCGATCCTTTTCAATATTAGAGAGGTTTATTTATAAATAAAATAAAATGTATATATTAGAACCCAATAAATATGTAAAATAATTTTAAAAAATAGAGAAAAATTTACCTACATGTTAGAAATCATATATTCCTAGTCTCCCTTTTACATCCAAATCAAAAATCAATAGTTACAAAGTCGAATACGTGGCTTCAATCTATACCTTCCTGATAAGATGTAACATGAGATAATAGAATCGTCACTGGCTCAAACTTATGTCTTTGTGTTGAGAATATGAATATTTATTATTAGAGTTTTATTTGTTATAATCACTATTATAAGCATTATTAGTGTTAATAAGAGGGGTTATGAACTGTTATATTTTTTAGTATTTACTTTCAGATTAATGGGTAAAATTGTTATCATTTGTCAGTTGTGAATTTCTTGTAATTAAAGAATGATCAGTTTTGAGTACTTTCAGATTAATGGGTAAAAATGATCCGCAATGGCCCAATTATCAATTTATATTCATCATATTTTTTGAACTTTTGTTGGCCCAAAAATGATTAATAAGTTTGTTAAATCTTTGGCCCAAACAAAATTCTCGCTGGCACACATTCCCTCAGTTTTAATAAAAGAAACAGAATTAAATAATGTGTAAAGGACACGAATCTTCCAAAGAAAAAGAGAGAAATATGTACACGTAAGATTCATTCTATATATAGAAGAAAAAAATATATAAAAAATAAAGAGAATGAAATGAAAAATAAAAAGATGGAAAGAAATTTTATCCGTACGAAATAGGCATTTTGTGGCCTGTTTCCATGAATTTCAATTTCACAAAAAAAATCCAATAGCACAGATGAATATGAATTTAAAAATATTTAAAAAATAAAATTATGACATAAAATTATTATAATACTCAAAAATATGAACAATATAAATCGATAAATAGATAAATTTTGGAGTAATCAATTATCAATCGTTGATAACTGATTGTTAAAAATAATTTTTAAAATGTAGATGAGTGCATTTATTGTTTGTATAAGCGAGTATTAATTTTTTATATTGAAGATTTGAAAAAATTGAAATTGTTAAATCGTCGTAGAAAAATAGAGAGTATTCCAAAATATTTATAAAAAAGATTAACCTTATATATGGATAAAATATTTAATAAGAGAAAAATAATTTATTAAAAAATTTAAAATTTAAATTTTAATATGTTTTATTTCAATATTTATTTGTGAAAATTTTAAATTATAAAATTTTTAATAGATTAAAATGGAGAATTTTCAAATACTATTTAGTGAGAATTTCAAATAACCCTAAATTCATTATTATTAAATTTATTATTTTTATATTATTTATATATATATATTTTAAAAAGAAAACTTCTAATTAACATTCCTACTGAATGAATCCCATCTCACTCCTAACACCAACGGTGTTTTGCTAAGGTGATGTTATCACATTAATTAATATATACATAGCCTTCAAATAAATAAATATTGTATTAATTATTTAATAATGTAGAGATTTCTTTTGGATAAAAAGAGATAGAGAAGAATTTAAAAAATAGAGAAAAGGAAAAATGCTTTTTGCCTTTTTTGTGATAACTTCTATTATAATTATTACTGAATTGGTAAAAAAAAAATAACCCGATCATTCAGAAATAGTTGAAATAAAAAGGATAATTAAAAATTTAGTACTATGTTAATTTTTCTTTTTGAATGAAGTGATATTCGTGGAAAGAGTTGAATTACGCGAGAAAAACAAGAAATCATACAATTCTTAACATGAAGTCGCTTTGGCCGAGTGGTTAAGGCGTGTGCCTGCTAAGTACATGGGGTTTCCCCGCGAGAGTTCGAATCTCTCAGGCGACGTTTTAATTATTTTTTTCTTTAACTTTGTAAACTTCATATCCATGATATGGATGCTGAATTGTGTCCAGAAGTGTCTATATATATGTATAGATAAGAATGATCAATTAGCTTATAGATTTAATGGCAAGGGTTCAATCCTGGGGTGACACATTTCAGCGTTTTATAAAAAATGAAAGAAACTGATTTGATCAAAGTGATTTTGATAGAAGTGGTCCACTTTGCAACCCATTTATGCGTTTCAATCCATTTTTTGTTTAAACCCATCTAATCCATCAATCTAATTCAGTTCTAAAAACATTATTAAAGGGTCTTCTTAAAGGAATAAGTCTTTTACATTAGACACTATTCTCAAACTTTGTTTGATGTTCTTATTAAAAATTATTGTCTGGATTTTTACTACAATACATTTATATTCCATTGATAAATTAATTTATATTTTAAAATTTTCTGCACATTACATAGTTTCGGTTAAGTTATATATAAAAAAATAAATAAATAACTAAATAAGTTGAAGAAAAAAATATAAAGAAATGAACTAATTGAAATTGCTACTTGTTGATATGTTTACATCATTGTATACACTGCACGTTACATCATCTTAAACACTTGGCACTAATTACATAACAATTTCCACCTTCAGATTATTTCTTTCATATTACACATTTCTAAATACATTTATTCAACTAATCTTTATTTAGTTGTTGACTTTTTGAATTATTATTATTTTTTCTTATTGAAATGGTACATAGTTTGATTGTTACACCAAACCTATTCCTGCAAATTGACACAAAGTGCTTCACAAGCAAACCACAGGAGCACAAACATAAGGAACTCCTGGCTATTCTGTACATATGCTGTAATTTTCATTATAGAACTATGCCTAAGACAATTTGATCTATATTTGGTGTATGTACAATTTGTAAAAGGCTAAATAGAAATTATTAAAGTGGAATAACAAGATATAAGAAGCAAAAGGTTCAAAGAATTGAAGAAGGGAAAAACTATAGGTGCCTAAATTTTCCTAAGGTGAGGTTTATGTTCCCTTATATATATATATATATATATATATATATATATATATATATATATATATATGTGTGTGTGTGTGTGTGTGTGTGTGTGTGTGTGTGAGATAAGGAAAGTGACAAAAGAGGAAGGAAATTTTAAAGATTAGCAATTATTCAGCTTAAAAATCAAGGAAAGAAAAAGAGGTTATATCTTGCATTAAATTCTCCAAATTCCACTCTCTCATTTTTAGAATTTTCTCCTTACCCATGATTTCTAAACCCAAACAAGTCCTCTACTTTGGAGCCTAAAATCTTACCAGTGTTATTTAAGGAACCATAATTGAAGTGATTGTTATGACTTTTCACATCAATTGGGGCACTATTGCTTTCAGTGCTTCTACTTTCTAATGAAGGAAGGGAAAAGTCTCTTCCTAACCCCATTTTATTTGGCTCAATACCCCATAATTTCCTTGATGCTCATCTACCATGCTAATTTGGGTCATGTTAGTAGGAAAATCAAGTGAAACACTTGTGATGTTGTCATATTGATTATTTATCAACATGGAAAAAGGGTCAAATTGGTCAGCAAAAACAGTTGCTTGCATAGATGATATTGATGAAGAGGAATCCATGCACATGGTCATAAGGTCATGTTCATTGAAGGGTATGATCCCATTCAAAACATGATCTTTTGACTCAGATGAGTCAGTACTATTGTTTAGTGATGGAGTGCTACAATTGTTGGTTTTCAACCTTTTCTTCAATGTTGAGTTCCAAAAATTCTTTATCTCATTGTCTGTTCGGCCAGGGAGACGTGCTGCAATCTAAGACCACCTGAGATTTATAAAAATGAAAAAGATTAAAAAAGAGAGCAAATAAAGATAATAACACACAATATGATCATATACTACTAAAAATCTTAAAACACATAATTTTAACTGAATAGTTATTATTATTATTATTATTATTATTATTATTATTATTATTATTATTATTATTATTATTATTATTATTATTATTATTATTATTATTATTATTATTATTATTATTATTATTATTATTATTATTATAGGCCATCCTTAATATATTGAATATTAAAAGCTGGACCTAGTTAGCTAGGTGGAAAAGTGTGGCATGCTTCTAGATAACCCTCATTTGGCCAAACCATATGTACAGAGTTGAATTAGTTTAATTTCTTGACAAAATGTGTCAAATTATTCTATCTACAAATTTTTAAAATTTTAAATTATCATTTTCTATGTAAAGATATCACAATAATTAAAAAAAAATGAATGTTATAATTTTTATATTTTTTTAGATCATAGAGAGATCTTTATATTATAAAGAAGTTAATTTTTCTAACAAGAATATTTTTTCATTAATAAGATCTGAAACCGAAACCTTATTTAAAAAAAAATCAAATATACATTACTTGAATCTATCATCTATTAATTAAGTTTCATGATTTAAAAAAAATTATTTTATTATTTTCGAAAATAATGAAGGTAAGTTTGGTTTGAAAATTTTTTTTTATGATTTTATTAATAATTACTCAAATATTATCTTGTTTTCACTTATTTCTAGTTTTCAGATTTTTCCTACAAGTAATAGCCTTATAAAGTACTTAAACTAATACAGTCAATTCTTTCGTAATCTCTATATGTCTATAAGATGAATATTCAGGGTATTTATTACTCGAGCTTAGAAATCTCCTTATAGGTGAAATAGCCTATACAAGTTAATAAATCTTCACTGACATTGCATCTATTTGTTTCTTCTTTATAGAAAATACATTGAAGTTTATTAACAATAGTAGATCATATATAGAGACATTAAAGTTAATGATATATCGATAAGTTAAAGATGATATTGGTAAGGACTTAACTAAGCAGAAGAAGGACATGAAGAAATTAATGATGTTAATTAAGGTCAAAGTGAAAAGAAGTATCTGTTACCAAGAATTGAATGCAAATGAATGATGAGGTCTTCCTCTTGTGGTGATAATGCTCCACGTTTTAGGTCAGGTCTCAAATAATTAATCCAACGAAGACGGCAACTTTTTCCACATCTTTGAAGATCAGCATTCCTAGCAATGTCACTCCAACACCCTTGTCCATTTGTTAACATATACCTTATCAGCTTCTCATCTTCATTAGGTGACCATAACCCTTTTCTCAATTTTCTCTTAATGTTGTTGTTGTTCATTTTGTCCTTGCCCATTAGATCAGGTTTCCTCATTTGTATATACACTCAATGATGCTTATGAAATGATATCAAATCTATATGAAATGTTTCTTTCTTTCTTTCTTTTTTTCCTTCTTCCCCTCTTTTGAGTTTGTTATGATAGAGGCCTAAGAGATAGCTCTATATAGGTGAATAATATTTTATGAGGGACACATATAAGGCTTCATAGGATGGAAATGGTGATGATGATATTGATGGTTGTGGAGTTTGCTTAAAATATGAATATGCATGAGAGAGAGAGAGAGAGAGAGAATAGAGATTGAGTTTGTTGGTTGATGGGTAGAGTGGAAAACGGATTGGAGGGGGACCTCCCAAACACAAAAGGAGAGAGTGATAAGAGAGACAAAGAGAAGGATGATTGGTCTTCTTGTCTTTGACTCAATTCTTGTTTTTTTGTTTCAATATGTTTTACTTCACTCACAAGGTAATCATCATCTTTTATTCTATGAAGCTGTAACAATTTTTCTTCCACTTCACATAATACTCTCTCTCTTTTGGTTTTAAACTGTAAATTCACGTGTGTTGAGAGTAAAGGGATGATGACTATGCTACTTTTGGGATTTAATTTAATAGCATAGTGTTGCACGCTTCATATTTGTTTCTTAATTTTTATCTTCTTTTATCATTGTGTGTAACTTACATTCTATGCATGAATTTCATAAGGGCTAACCATTTAATTGGCATATTTCTCAAGCAAATCATGTGCACCTCCAATGAAGCAATGCCATTTTTTTTTTGTTTCTCTTTCCCATTTTGACATAATTAATGCGACCATCACTGCCATATGTTAGAGATTAAGGATTTGCCAAAGCCTCTACATGAATTTAAATGTTTTTTTATAACTGAAGTACAAATTTATCACTTCTAATCTGAAGAATTTAATTACCACTCTAAGAATTGACGTACTATAATTATAATTAAGGTAAACTATTTTAGAGACAGTGAATGAATAATTCTTAGCTAAAAGTTGGTTGCAGCACAAGTGACCCAAAGGACTGTACTCTAACTGAGGAGTTAATTACATCAATTAGAGTATTATCTTTGTCAATGCTTTAGCAATAACAAAAGAAGGAAAATGGTAAAATCATGAACATATCTATCATTTTCTTCCTAGCTGTCAAGGTATATCTCTATGGTGATTTCCTTTCCCTTACCCAATATTTTGCATAGAAAATTTTCATGAATGATAAAAAAAATCCTACTCATAATGGCATCAATCTCAGTCATTGTCCAATCCAAAACCAGATAGACATATACATGGGCATCTTTGTCAATTCCAAGGGCAATATTGTTATTCACACTCTCCAATCTCTCTTATGATAAAGACTTCCCCAATTTTTTGAGAAAAAGTGAAGCAGAAATCTCTGAAGCTACTCAAATATTTCAAAAGCATCGTTTTCTGTATCCACAGATGGCTAGAGATGAAGAGGTACACGTTAGAAAGAAAACCAGAACAGAAAAGAAAGTGTTCATGCTTATGACTTATGAGGGTGTGTCAAGCAACACTCTACTTTGTTACAAAGACAAGAAAAAACAACTCATCTGGAGATTCTACCTTACACCTTGTACACCCTATTATAAGAATATGGTAGTAAAATGCAGGGGACAAAAAGTTGTAACACTTCAACACAAATCATAAGTTGAAAGGTGAAAGTGCTCAAAATAGAAGATTTGTGGGCATACAAGATTGAAACTCACCAATTTTAGTACAGAAAAATGTCATAGGTACTTTAATTGTTTTTTTTCTCCTTTTGTCTCTTCCATCTTTTATTTCTAAGTTTATTGATTCAATCATCACAGAGGGGACAAACATGAGAATCAATTATACATAAGAGAAAGAGGTTCATCACTAAATTTCATCCATCCAAATTCTAACGTGTGAAATTTGCATTCTCTTTTCCTTTTTTTCTTTTGAAAACTTAACATTGTTGACACAAAGGAAGAGTGTTTTGCAGCACAAAATATACAGAAATTTTCACAAACACAAGTCTAAAGCATCAAGTACATTATACCAAAAGCTTTAATCTGTAGTAATGAAGATGAATATTAAAGATCATATGATGTTCTTTAGGATGAACAAGACCAATTAAATGTGTTGTGATGCAAAACATTTTTGAAAGGGTAGTTCCCAAATGCATTGTTATTCATCTTATATAGAATGCATATTTTTTAAATCAACTTCAATCATGTAAACGTAAACAATTTCATTAGATATATAAATAAAATAAAAACAATTTAATCAGGTAAATCTATTTGGCACTCAATTTATTCTAGAAACTTAACTAGTTTGAACATCTCATAGATCTCATGTCACACCTAAAAAGTTCTATGGATACACACCGATCACTCATAGCATCACAAAATGTTTTGGCCCAGTTTACTGGCATCAAACTTTTCTTAAAAATTTGACATACTTTCCCTCCTAATAAAAAATTAATTTATTTGAAATATAGAGATCATCTAAGTAGATTAGATTTGATCTTCAAAAGATTTTTGGAACTTCAATTTCATCCTTAAAATATTAGCAGTATCAAATTGGTGTTCATATGATAAATTTTTGTCATCTCATGAATCAATTTGTAGCATGTTTGCTCACAGATTGTTTAAGACAAAAAATGACATAGAGAAAAACAGTTGTTATAATCGTTTTAGATTGCTAATACGTATAAAAAAAATCATTCAAGAACCAATCTAATATTAGTATATTTCCAGTATCCAAAAGATGAATTAATCTAGAAAATAATATCTATTACTTGGTTCATAACCTTAAAATAATTATAAAATCCAAACTATCTTCTACTTTAGTATGTTTATCGAAGAAATCGTATACATTTTTTTCTTTTCTATACAATGCAATTCTTTAAGTAACATATTTGTCAAAGATTTTATTTAGCCTTTTGATTTTAACAAGAGAAATACAGAATTATATATTGAGTCTTTGATCCCAAGAAGTAGCACTTTAAACATTAGAATATCATGCATGATCTATAAGGTAAATATCACTACTAAAAATTGTTAATTTCTTGCATTTTTTCTTATGAAATTTTCATAAATTTTTTTTAACCTATTTTCTAATATATTTTAGTTCTCAAAAAAAAAATTTGTAACTAACTTTTTCTATAAATTTCAAAATACAACAGAAATTTTCTACCAATATTTTCTAATAAAATACAAAAGAATTACATTAATTCCTAAAAATAACTTAATTTTTTGGTACATTGTTAAAAGGAATGAGGTTCAAAAATAGCTTAATTTAATTATATTGTCAGAGTAAAAATTTTAACATTATCTAAAAATTATAATTATGATTGGTATATTTTTTAAAATATTTATTATAAAAATTAATAATTTGTAATGATATGATAATTATATTGAATAATAGTATAATGTGTGTGAATACATATATCAATTAATTTTTAAATTGTGAAAAATTTAGTAGAATTGATCTATTATATCATAACTTTAAATTTAACTTTATATATGTATATAGTATCATTAAATTTTACTAATCTAATAATCAAATAAAAAATTTTAGTAGATAAATTAAATTTACAAAATTTTATAAAATTTAAAAATAATTTCATACTCCATTAAGTGACTTCAATTTAACTATAGCAACAATAAACGATTGTTGAAATTGATAGCCAATAATTGTTATTCCTCATCTCTTAATATACTTGAAACTGATTACCAATATTAATTTTTATATTTATTATTATTAATTTGTGTCTCCTAATATGATTTATATATAATAGTAAAATTAATATGAATTATTAAAAGTGAATTACTGATAAAAAAAGAATTTCCTTTAAGCTGACTTTGGTTTTTCTTTTAGGGTCAATAGGCATTTCCTTAATTTGTTTGGTACTCTATTTTCAGGACGAATTGCTTAGTTTCAATACCTATAAGTTTTGGGCCTTGGACCAAGATAACAAATGAAATGATCTTAATGGATTGGGCTTGGTGTGGTTGGGTAGAATTCATCCCTTTTTCTTTCAACAACACACATTTTTTTATCATCATAACTATAATATGGAGACATTGTAGATGAGAAACTTCAACTTGTTAAACACTCTTTTGATATCAGAACCTTTTTATTTTAAAAGAGTGTGTAACTAATATCCTTCATGCCCCAAAACTCCTAAGAAAATTTATCAGTTTTTGCCGTTGTTGTTCTTATATAAGCAACACCATCAACTACGATGAGAGTAAGAGACAATGAACAATGAGCCTTGCATTAAATTTTGATTGACAATGTACCCAAAGTATAGGAACAGCCATACAACAAGATAAAGAAATATCACAATTTACTCATTCCTATAACACGAGACCAACCTAACGAAGATGCTACTTTAGTGCTATATACTAAATTTTGTGTTATTTTTATGCTAATTCAATCAATTGTTAACATTTCTATCCTAATATATAAAAATTTAAACTTTAAATTTTTACTAATTTTTTTTATATTTTTTTAAACTTTAATAAAATTTAAATATAATTTTCTAACAATCAAAGCAACACTTTATATAATAAAAAAATATAAACAAATTTTGAAAAAAAAAAGCATGTAGAATATAATTGATCCTGCACGATATTTTATAATAATTATTTGTACCGTATAGTCAAATATCTAAATATATAATTCATTTTATTAGAGGTCATTAGGGATAAAGATGAATAAAACCGTTGAATAGAGGTAAGCAGTTTGACTCATTTAAAGCTTAGTTTGGTTCAGCTTATTTAATGAATAGACAGACTTAAACTTGTTAAAAAGTCTTTTTAGATAAACAAATCAGACCTAGGTTTATAAAAAAGCCTATTTAACCTGTTCATGACCTATTTATATTTAAATATTATATAGTTATATTTATTTTAATATATTATGTTTTATTTATAATATTAATATATATATATATATGTTTTAGGTTTATTTAACGACCTTTTTATTTTGTAGGTTTTAAGTTTGTAAGCCTTTCTAATCAATTACTTATATAGACTTTAAGTTTATTTATTGATTTTGTTTTGTAATGTAGACTTTTAAACAGGCTTGTAGATTTTAAATCATGTCAAATTTTAATAGAAAAAAAAATATTTAATAGATAACAGGTACAAGTTCAGGTCTTACAATTTTTAAACAGGCCAAACATAAGTACTTAAAGCCTAACTTGACTAAAACTACTTTCATCTCTATGTATCACATAGTATAACATATAAAATTATATGTTTTAGAATAAAAATCTTTTATTATAATGTAAACCGTAACTTTATACCTTACCCTTTTATAATACTTAATAAAATGTATTATATATTCAAATATTTACTTCTTAATAATATAACATATTTTATATTTTTTAAAATTTATTATTAAATATGTTACATTTCTATCCAACAATTTTTATAAAATTTGAAAATTATTATATAACGTATAATAAAATAAAAATATAACGCATTTGATTATAGATCTAAAACTTTTCTTTTATACGTGAGAGTCACTGACTGTTTTACAACACCTTGGAGAAAAACTATTCTCAACATATTTTCTTTTGTTAAATACTCTATTAAACTAAAAGACCAAGAAATTGTAATCATTTTGGGGAACTTGTTGCTCCAATCTGATAACGCTGTATACATAAATGGGTTGTACTATTTTTTTAATTAAAAAAATTTAAAATTGGTTTAATTCTCCATTCATTTCTTTCACAATCTCCTTCTATCCTTGTCGTAATAAACCTCTTCATCTTCTTCTTATTCCATCATCACAGTCATTGTTTTCGGCCACACAAGCATTATCAACATTACTTTCATGCTTAAATTTATGCTACTAACAATAAGTTTATTATCATTTTAATTTTTTATTTATTGAGTTTTTATAAATGAATTCTTTATTTAAACTTTTTTTATTAAACTAATTTTCATTACCGTTTTTTCAAATTTTCATAATGTTATTTGTAAAGAAATTAATTTACATTATTTTAAATAAATTAATAAATTAATTTATAAAAAATTTAAAAATAAAAGATTAATTTATATTATTTAAAATATTTAAAAAAAATTTAGAATACATGCATAAAATGAAAAATTAATTTACTAATTTAATAGTTAAGTTCATAAGTTATACTTATATTTCGAGAAGATGTTTATTTAAGAAAAAAAAAACTAATAATAATCTAAGATAATAATATAAGCTCTATGCAGAGAAAAAGTTTCACCCTTTTAGAAATTCATTCAAAAAACTTATGTACGTTTCGCTATCAAATTAAAAAATTATTTCTTCTTTTAAATTCCTATAAAAAAGATAAGAACGAATTACACCTTCTGTTAAAAACGATAGGAATCTTTGTCAACACAATTAATAATGCCTCCCATTTCTACCGTATCTAACGAACTTAATTTCTCGTTAAAAATTTTAACAAAACAACTTCATGGTTAAAGATAAAAGTATCATTATTTTATTGATTTATGTAACAAGGTTTTTGTACATTAATGTAATATTGTAAATTATTTTAATAAAGTTACAAATTTATCACTATAAAAAATTCACACCTATATATATATATATATATATATATATATATATATATTAAATTTAAGATCCGTACTTAATTCTCATACCTATAAACATATATCTTTTGTCAAGAAGTTATGTGTCTTTCAACATATATCAAGAATTTTCGCATTAAATTAGGGAAATTTAATATTAATTTATTTTTAATTAGTTCTTAGAAAAAATATTTTTACTTATTATAATTTCATTAATTAATATATAAATTTAGTTCATCAACATTAAATAAAATAAAATATTTATAAATTATCATCAAAATAAATTTTATTAATTAGAATAATTTTTTAAATTTAAAATATTATTTTTATATTTATTATTAATAAAATAATTATTTATCAATCAAATTAATTTTATATAATAATTTTAAATTAATTTTTGACACACATAACATGAGAGACACTTACTAATGATACCAATAATTTATAGCCACAATTAAATATTAATGAAGGGCGTCTCTGAAAACGTGGAATCATATTGGTGGTTCTGAATCTCTCATTCGTGTTACGTGTAAACCATTGGTTTTGCACGTGGAGGGTTTCGGCCACAAATTTGAATGAAAAGAAAATGAAAATGGGAAATTTTGTGTTTGGATAAATATTGTTTAATGAAAGTGATTGTGACCTGAGAAGTGCCAAATAAATTCATAATCCCTAATGAAGATGTTGCCTTCTTCTGACGGTAGAACTAAATATTTATTAGATTCAGACTCTTCACACTTATCAATGTCAATTTCAGAAAATCAAAATTACATGCATTTCGCCATGACCCAAAAGAAAGTTCTAGTAGCATTAATATTCTCCAAAAAAAAAATTAATAAATAAATAAATAAAAATATATTATTTAATATTTAATATTTAATATATTTATATTTTATAGTTTATAATTAATATATACTTAAATATTAATATAAATTTTTAATATTTATATTGAGGGATTATTCTTTATTAAAAAATATCTATACTAACATTAGCTGATATAATATTAAGATGTTAAAAATAATATTTTATAGTAATTTTTATTAAATTAATATATGTATTATTAAATTAAGTTTGTAAATATTTACATAATTTTAAAATGTTTTAATATTTTATTATTCAACTTATTTTAACTAAAATAATTTTTGAAGTATAAACAAATATTATTTCTAATATCAAATACTTGTAAATATTAGTTTATCTCAAATTTAATATAAAAATTAAGATATTATCACATAATTTAATAGTTAAATAATTAAATCAACATTTCATTAAAACAGAGTTATTAAATTTAGTAAAATATATTCACTCGTGTATAAATTTAAATTATCACTATTGAATGTGAAGATATCTATTATATTAATCTCTTTTTTTTTCTTATGATTGATAATTTCACCCTTGCTTAACATTTTTTATGAAAATGTTACAGTACTTATTATTTTTGAGTTTCTTGCATTAATTTTTTAGAATCTTATCTTTTCATTTTTTATATTTAAAATAAGTTTAATTTTAACATATTCTAAATATAAAATTTTTTACTTTGTCAATTAATTAAGAATTATAATAAATATAATTTTTAAAAATTATTATAAAAATTAACAATTTTTAATAATATAAAAATTTATAATTAAATAACAAAGTATATCGAACATAATTAGTACATTTCAATTAAATTTTTTATTATTTTTATTTTTCATCTCAATTTCAACCATTTATGTTTTCAAACAAAATTCTTGTCAATGTTTTTAAATCTACTTTTTTTCTCTCTAATCTAAAATATTTATATTTTAAGTAATTATATTTTTAATTTTTATAATTTTTAGATTTAATAATTTTAATTTTTTAATTTATTTTACATAATTTTGATCTTTCTAATTTTAATATTTCATCCAAGTTCTCTTTTTAAATATTGATTTACATTAATTTTATCCAATTTTATTAATATATTTATTTAATAAAAATTTGATAAAAGGATTAAAATTTCAAAATTTAGGGACGAAAATTTTCAAAATTAAAATCATCAGATCTTAAAATTAAAGAGACTAAAAGTAAAATTAACTCTATATTTTATTACTTATTTGATTGAATTAATCAATGGATGTTCTATAATTAACTGGATTTTTTAATTGAGTAAATTATAAAATAAATATTAAAATTTTATAAATATGCATGATTCATTTAAATTAAAAAAATAATTAACAAAGTAAGATTATTTAAAATTTATAAAAATTAGATCGATCAATTCAACGGATTCTACTGAAAGTCGTTAGGTCATTGATTGGACCAACCAAAAATTCGATATAGAATCGATCAAAGCTAGATTGCACTAATATTAACATCGAAAATTATTTATTTATTTATTTTTATTCTAAATTATTGTAAAATAAAAAAAACTTATACATAATATCTACATATAAATTATTATTGTTTAATTTTTATTATAAAATTTATTTTATAAAAATATGTAATATATTGTTTTATATTAACTTATTATTTTAATATTAAAATATATATATATATATATATATATATATATATATATATATTATCAATTCAAATCGATTCGTTCCTTTTCAAATATAATTGAATCAATCAACTATGAATTGAGATCATTATTAATTCAATAATTGATCGAACTTTAAGAATTAATATTAATAAAAATAAAAGAAATTTAGATTTATAATACAACAACTGATTATAGAAAAAACATTTTAATTTCATTTTCAGCATGTAGAAAATCAATAAATAAGGTTAACTGTACACACACTACAGAGAACATCCAACAAAATTTATTTATTTATTTCAATTCCTCCTAACCCAGTTTGCAGTATAGAAACAAATCCATAACCCTACTGCACCTAAAATTCGAATAAATTAAAATAAGTGCTTTAGGTATAATGTGGAAGTAATAAAAGAGACTAAGGTTTCCAATGTAACATAAATAAAAAGTTGTCTCAGTACCTCTTCATGTATATTAATTTTGTCTACTATTGACCACAAAAAGCCAAATACAAAAGATCATTTTTTTTTAATCAGTTTGATATTTTAAGTTAAATAATTTAAAATTTATTTAATATATATATATATTCATAAACTATTTACAGATCCTGTTTTAAATGGAATTATTAAGTGAGCCCTAGGCTAAGAAAATGAAAAAACTAAACTGTAATTAATGACTTCATGAATTTTACATTTCACACCAAAGTGCAATTAAAAAAGCAACAACTTAAAACATAAACAAATAAATAAATAACAAACTAAATTGATTTTTGCTAGAAAAATACTTCACACACACACATATATATATATATATATAATATACATTTATTTATATATCGTTAAATTTATTTTATTTTTTAAAAAATATATTAACCATTAAAATAAGATGCAAATAGATGTTTGATACTTTAAATTTGTAAGGAGAAAAATCATTAATTTTTATTTTTATTTTTATTTTCTATATATTCTGGTTCTTAAGGGTTAAGGCACTCTTGGCATTCCTTAATAACTACATAAACTGATGATTAATAATTCCTATAGAGTACGAGAGTAAAGTATTTAATTGAATATTATCGAACCATAACAAACCCATTTCATCCATAGTATAGAAACATGACCATTCTTGATTTCTCACTGTCCTTATTCACCAAACTGAAGATAACTTTAAATATTAACTAATGTGTACCATTAATAGAATGTTTACCAAATCATATTGATTCCCTTATACTTACTTAACTTGATTATGAATTTATAAAAACTAAAATAGAAATTTTTAACAAATATTTTTTTCCGGATGCTATTTAAAATGATAATTAAATCTATAATTTATTGTTTTTATCCTTTTCACTTCTGATATTTTAATAAAAATTCTCATTTACCTCCTTATTTATTCTTACAGTATTTATTTTGAATTTTAAATGAAATATTTGATCTTTAAAATGATAAGGCTTCAAAATTAATCCAAAAATCTAAAACTTTAATTACCTAAATATATATATATATATATATATATATATATATATATATATATATATATATATTTTTTTGTTTGCATAAGGTGCTGCCATAGGGTGATGAGTTCATGACAAAAAGAATAGTAATGATTGGGCGAACATCTGGAAATGGTAGTTTGCGATAGATGATTCAGATATTGGCGGTTGAGAAAAATTAAGTTTATTATTTTAATTTTAAAAAAGTTTATTAGTTTATTTAATGACTATGACATGCAAGAAAAGGTGAGGTTAATTGGATGTTTATGTAATTTTAATGTCATTTTCTATTTATGTTCTTTTACTTAATTGGAAGTAATATTTACAGTATATAATAATTAATTTTAAGCTCTTCTTTTTATATTTATAAATTAATTCAACAATTAATATTAAAAATTTAATTTAATATTTTTCAAATTTTATTTCTTATAATAAAAATATTTTTATTTTTTTAACAAAATCATATTTTCAGCTATTAGTTTACTTTTAAATTTTTAAATAAATTATTAACTATTTTTTTTATCAAATATAATATAAAAATCTATTCCTATATTATAAATCTAAATACTCACTTTTTTTGAAAAAAAAATTCTAAAGTTATTTTTTTTTAAGGTAAGTGACTTCTCTTATAATAAGGATAAATCTAAATTTTCATTTTTAGTGAAAAAACTTTGTAAATTTTTTTTTATAAATTATGTAATTTTTCTTACAATAAATATATCATTTTTTATTTATGTGAAATTTTAAATATTATTACTTAAATTTAGTTTATCTAATACTAACATACATATTAAAGCAAAGAGATCCGATTTTTTTTCTCTTTAAGATGAACTGGATCTTTAAATTATTGTAATATCAGTAAATTTTAATTTTAAATTTTTACACAATAAATTGTAAAATATAAAAATAAAATATTTAAATAAATTTAAATCTAACCTATCAAAGTAACTAGTTACAAAACAAAATATAAATTTAATAATTTATAACAAATAAAATTATTTAATTAAATAAAATTAATTCAACATAATAAGCTTATGAAACAATTAATTTATGAGAATAAATTATGAAGAGTATAACTATAATTTTAGTTTAGTTTAAATATATTTTTTTTAGTTTATAAATTTTTATTATTTTTAACTCCTATATTTAATTAAAAAATAAATAAATTTAATCCCTCACAAAGAATTAGAATTAGAGACATATTAAATTTTAAAAGATTAAAAACAAATGATATTTTTATTTAACATAAAAAAATATATATCATATTTTTAAGAAATATATTTAAACTTCTCAATTTTTATTTTAAATTTAATACAGTTAATAATATATGAATATCGTATAGAAGGAATACTCACTTATCTCTATCACATCCTATATAAATTTTAATAAAAAATATTTTTATTTAAGTTTAATCCTATTTAATAAAAAAATATTATTATAACAATAAGTAAAAAGAAAATTAAATATTTTTTTCACATAGAACCATTTTAAATTGTTATATAATTTTGTTAAATTGACTAAATGAAATCTTAGGTGATAACTTATGGATGATATAAGGATTTATATAATTTACACATAAGATCTAACTTTTCTAAAAAATAAATTATGTAAAATTTTTTAATATAAATTTCATCCTCCAAATTATTATATAAGAATGTTTTTTTAATATCTATTTGAAATAAGTATCGATGTTTCATGAATGTCATGATATGAAAAGGAAAACGAAAGCCATCTTCACAATTGAAGAAAAAGTACCACTGTAATTCAGTCTATAAACCTATGTCTATATTTTAGTCATAATTTGGATCTTCAAGCGATCTATTTATCCATCAAGTTCAAGGTCCATTTTAATATTAATGACCCATCGACAGCCACTAACATTTGTTGAGTAAAAATAGGACAAGCATCTAAGTATAATTAGAAACTAATGTTGTGATTTCATCAATCATTATTTAACGTCATAATAGGTAAGAACCAAGCTTCATGAATTGTTTTAGAAATAGTAACAAAAGAAATAACAAAGATAAAGACGTAGGTAGGAGAAAAATAATAATATGATAGAAAGTTATAAATAGAATGAATATTACAGTTAGAATGTTTACCTTTTAGAAATAGCAACAAGAAAATCAATAAAAATTGGTGAATTCAGAGTAAACAAGGAAACCAAAGTAGAAATTGAATCATCGAACTCAATTGCTAAATTAATTTTTTGATGTGGCAAATTCTCATAAGTAGCCCAAATCATCGAACATCACAATTAAGTTATGATAAAAAAGAATATGGCATCTCTAAAAATTAGAAGGAGTAGAGACAATAGAATCAAAATAAGGAATATATAATACCTAGAAGAAGAAATCTAAAACAGCTGAAGAAGCATCTAAGACTAAAAGTATGGAATGTTTTCAAGGAAGATGACATTTGTGGAGATGTAAGATCGATAAGTAGTAAGTGAATAACAATGATAATGTTTTTTGACATGAGAGTAGCCTAAGAAGATATACTTGATAGCATGAGCACACAACTTATCATGATTTGAAGAACAAATTGAATATTTATAATAGAAGATGGTATCTGATTTATTAAACATCATACAATAAGTACAATATCACCCCTAATATTTTAAAGGTGAATTGACATTTAGCAAAAAAAGTGTAATTAGTGTTCATAATATGTCAATATTTTCTTTCAACTATACTATTTTTTTTTTGAGGTATATGAGAAGAACTAGATTGATGTTATGTGATGTCATAAAAAAATTGAAATAATACAAAAAATCTTTCACAATATCACTATGAAAAACATGAATTTCCTTATCAAATTGGATTTTTATTTTCTAAACAAAATATTTAAAAAAATCAATTTAAAATAATTTTTTATTATAAATACTCAAAGTACATTGAGAAAAATCATCAATAAAAAAATTATAATACCTATATTATAAGATAGATTGAATATGATTAGAAGTCTAAATATTAGAATGAATAATATCAAAAGGAAATAAAAGTGAAATATTAATACTATTAAGAAAAAAAGATTTAACATATTTTCTAAGTCGACATGAGTCATATCCTAAAGACTAGACCTATGAGAAAAAAGGTATAATTTTCTTTAAATTTTTCAAACTCGGATAACCTAAATGACGGAATAAATTAGGAGAGTTAACAAATGTACTAATGAAAGTAAATAAGTGAAGATAACAAAGATAATGTGATTTAGATCCTATTTTAATTCTTTATCTCGTATTCCGATTCTATATAAAAAAAGAATTAAACTAAAATATTATAATATAATTTAATAAGTAAATTAACTTATAAAAAAATTAAATTAAAAGAAAAATTAGGAATTAATTATATAAAATTTACTTTTTAGTAAAAAAGAGATGATGTTATATCAATTCAAGTGACATATACTTTTGATTCATCTTTAAAAATGATATGATAAAAAAATTTGGATGAAAAGTTTAAGAAAAGAAAAATTATCAGTTTTCAAAAACGCTAGAATTCAAAATTCAAAATCCAATAGATGCAGAATGACAAATAAATTATATAATTATTAGCATGAGCTGACAATTGAAGAAGTTTGCTTACTACCTTTAGTTTTAGCTATTCCTTATACTTAGTATTAATCATGCAATGGATATTTTCAATTTCAACCTTATGAATCTCTACCATAAAGAGATAATAAAGAAAAAAAATTAATTATATTTAACAATAAAAATTACATCTTCGAGAGATATTATAATAAACCAATCAAGGTAAATAGTTAATTATAATAAAAAAATCTTAAATACGTAATCTATAATTTAAATATAATAACAAATTTTTGATGCTAAATGAGAGAAAGAATGTTTTAGATTAAAAAAAATTATGGATTAAATAATTGTTGATACTAACATAAAATTGATTGTAAAATATTTTTTTCTATTGAATGATTCGTATAAAATATTTATATATGAAAAAATCTATTTTATTTATGAAAGTTGTGAGACAATCTAATCGATAAAAAAATAAAAAAAAATTATACAACAAATTTATATTACATAAAAATAATATTTTTATATCAAAATAATATCTTAATTGATATATTAACATAAATAATTACAAATACTGAAATATTTATATTTTAAAAATAAATAAAAGATTAAAAAATTATTATTATTAAATACATATATCAACTATAAAAATGTTGATTGAGTTTAATTAACAACTTTAAATTTTAATTTTGAATATATAATTATATTAAATATTTAAAATAATTTTTTTATATGTAATACAAATACAAACATTGTGAGTACTTGGATTAATATAGGTCCTTGAATAAATATTACTTCTTAGAAATATTTTGTTGTTTTAATTTGTCAATTTTATGTTAAAATTTATTGTCTCATAAAATATTAAATTTTTATCTATATCTTCGTTTAATAATTATAAATGAAGAGAAGTTAAATAAATTGATTAAATGTATAAATAAGAATGTTTTAGTCAAAATTTTATAATACACTACATGAATTAAAACCTTTTAATTTATTTACATAAATCTTAAATAAAAAAATAGAGAAAGTAACTTTATTTTACATAAATTTATTTTTGTATGATATTTAATTTTTTTTCATCTATATCCTTATTTAATGATTATTGTTGAAGAAAAATTAAAGATAATAAATAAAATAATTTAAAACATAAATAAATATATTTTAATTAAAATATTATAATATATTATATTAATTAATACTTTTTTAATTCATGTACTAAATTTTAAACAATAAAATAAAAAATTGAAAGAAATGGCTTTTCTCTACATAAATTAAATACTTAAACATATTTGTTTATTTGATTTTACATATAATCAGATAGAAGTATTAGTGAAACAATTTTAATATTCTTTCACATAAAAAAAATATCATTTATCCATCAATTTTTTATTTAACAATTAATAATTTAAAAAATATAAAATATAAAAATATAAAACGGATATAACAACTTATATCAAAATATAAATAGATATATATATTGTGTTGCATATACGAACATTTTTCTTTGACAAAACGAATGAAACCAAATACCACGAAAGTTACAATATAAATTTTACATGAAACCAAATACATTTGAACAGATTTAATTAGGGCAATAGATAAAGACAAATAAAATACCTTTTGTAATTGTCAATCTAATCAATCATATATTAATGACAAACGTTACTTCACTTTTCCTTAGCCCTATACCTGCTTTTAAGAGGGGGTGAAGAAAAAAGTTCCTGTAATTGGATTTTACTGAAAACTTATACAACAAATCATAGATTATTACATCCATTTTCTTTGTTGTGATGAGGAAAAGTAACGCGGACTCCAATTTTATCTTTTAGTCATAACTCATAATGCAACTGAAAACTTAGGTCTTATAATTTATATTTTCTCTCTTTTACTTTTTCTTTTTTTAACTTAACTTAACAAAACAACTACTGGCCAATTTACTTATAGCATCATTATTCAATACAAATAAAATAATGATAAAAATTATTATTAAATATGTTCAAGTAGAAAATATTACAATTGAAAATAAATTAATGAAAATTTAAAATATTCTATTTACATGAACAATATATTTAACTAAACCTTAAAAATAATAAACATTACATAATATATTTAACAAACCCAACCTCTAAAAAGAAAAAAAAAATATCCCCAAGTGTGAAAATGAAAAAGGAAGGAAACTTTCCATCTTTTTTATTTTTTCTAAATTTAATTTTATAACATAAAAATAAAAATGATAATAAATAATGTTATGTTAAGAGAAAGTAATAAAGTAAACGTATAAATTTTTTAAGTTAATTTATTTTTAATTAATCTAAATAAATATTTTTTTATTTTTATTCATATAAATAACATAACTTTTTTTACCTTATTTCTCTAATATGTTTTCTTAAATAAGCACAACCACCGACACCTTTATCAAATATACAGCAAATTATCCGTTGATGATTACTTATAGATTAAATTAAATAATTTAAATATGTATAAATATATTATTTGACTATTAATACTTATTTATTTTGAATAATATATTATATATTATAATAAATTATTTTTATTGTTTATTTTATATAAAATTTTATAAACATAATTTATCAATAATTAAATTGATAAATTGAGACTTTATAAAAATATTATTAAATATTATAAAAATTTAAATTTAATATCTGATATCTGCCCTTTTCTCTTTATATATATATATATATATATTGGAATTTGGGTTTGTTTAAGCTTCGTTGAAATTCCAGAAGGTACCGTTTGCCCTATTTGTTTCTCTCTCCAACCTCCATCTGTTGTTTCAATACCCTTTATATCAGTCAAACACTCTTCTTCTTCTTCTTCCTCCACACTTCCTAGAAACTTCAACAAAACCCAAAACCCAAATCCAAATACCCTCTTCCGTATTCGATTCAAAGGATTCATCTTTATATTCTTCTCAAAGTGGGGTGTCACTGAGAAAAATTTAGAAAGAGAAAAAAATGCTGCAGTTGTTCTTCACAGTGGCTTTCTCAGCGGTTCCTTTGACCCTTTATGTTCCACCAGTGAGAAGTTTAAACCTTTTTGTGGAAACCATGGAATCTATTGTCAGAGAATCAAGAAGTTACCGCAACACTGTTTACCCTCGTCTACGAGTGGCTTGGTCTAGGATGTTGGATGTTTTGCTCTGCAACACAAGGTAGATTCAAGTTTCAACAATTCATTATCATGCCTTTCAATTGGAACCAAACCACGTCTTTGTATATGTTTGATTTTGCTTATTTTAATCAAACAATCGTTTTTTGTTTCAATTCTTTTGAGAGAATTATTGAAGAACAAAAAACGATTGTTTTCCTTAATCTAAGCTCTACCAAACATGAAGGGTGATATCATTGTAAATAATTTTCACTTTTTCTTGGAACCCCCCCTTTTTATTGTCCAAGTCCTTTTTGTTTTTCTTTGATTTAACTTCAATTCCCAACCTTCAATAAGAGCCTTTACGGTGTTGTGAGTTTGTTTTTGAGCAGTTTTGTTATTGCCACGGAATTATTGTGAAGTAGAATTATTTGTTGTAATTTTCGGATTTTTTTTTACAATTTGAAGTGATTCCTCATCAGTAACCGCCTCTTGTAATTTTAGAAATAATAATGATATTTTCTGTGTTCGTGGAATTCTTGAGAAATGATTAAAAAATAATAATATTAATTAATGCGTATCAATGAAATCTCTCTGATTAATTTTTTTTTATCTTCATCCTTAGCTTCATTCATGATTGGACCACAAAGGTAATGCCATTTGTCCATATATCACATGATGGTGTAGATTGGCGTATATATATATATATTTTTTTTTTAATTTTTTGCGGTTAGAACAATTCTCTGACTATATTTTGTTATTATTATTTTTGTACTCTCCCTAACCATGTTATTCGAATAATACGCCGCAAAAGATGTTTCAGATAATAAATTTTTTATCCCATTTAAATAAGAATCCGATATAAATTTTCATTTTTAAAGTTCACAGCGTTGTTTGGTATTGTAAAAGAGAAATAGAAAGACTATTATAAAAAAAGAAAGGAGAAAAGAAGATAAATTATTACTTTTTTTATTTTATATCATTTAGTTAGAAAGAATTGATGTTCTTCTTAGGCATCTTTTGTTCAATCCAAAAATCGTATCGAGAGGATTCCCGAAATGTTAACTTTTATTACACTTGGTTAGAAAAAAAAGAAGGAAAAATAATAATTTTTTAAGTAAAATTTTATTTCAGTTTTTTAAATTGTAAATTAGTTTTGATTTTATTAAATAATATTTATATTAATCATTTTTATATAAAAATAATAAAATTAGAATGAATATTTTATACAATTAAAAGTTAGAATGAAAGATATTTACAATTCAAGAAATTAAAATAAAAATTTTATTTCCTATTTTATTTTACAAGAAAAAGAAAAGAATTTTAAAATAAAATTTATTTAATTTTTAAAGAAGTATTTTGCATATGAATCCATCTTTTTTTCCTTTCATCGCTTCTAAACATTAAACAAATAGCATGAAAAACGAAAGGTATGAGATTTAATAAATCCTATATTTTTTTGTCATCATTGAATAAAAAAATATTAGATTTAATAAATTTTATGCTTTTTTATCATTATTAAATAAAAAATATAGTCATATACGCTCATAGAAATATATATCAGTTTATATTTAAATGTTAAATTATTGAATTTTTTTAAAATATTAACCATAGGATAAAGAATTATGAATGTGTTATTGAATTTCTGTCAAGTAATAGACTTTTGTCTTAGTCATATAAAAATAAAACAACCAAAAATGATCCTTAACTTTGCATAGCCTATAGAGTATGTGGGTAATGGGTTTATCTTCTAAATAATAATAAAAAAAAGATATGCATAGCTGTTTATTCTATTTGCTTTAGGCAATGTTGGATTCCCAAGTGTGGCCCTTTTTTGTCCCACGTTTTATGTAACAACGACACTTTGGCTTTTATACAATTAGCGTATTTCCCGTAATATTCTACCCCTAATTTTTAAATTAAATAAATTTATACAATATAAAAAATATGAGATTCAATTCCAAAATTTTATATATAATAGATTAATAAAAAATAATAACTAAAAGAAAACCTTCTAGATTAAGAATATCAACTCTAGTTTAATATATAGTAGATTAATATTTGAAAGCAATAAAATTTAAAAAATTAAATATTTATTGGAGTAGAAATCATATATAAAAATAAAGACTCTAATTTAATACATTCCTATATATATATATATATAATACATTTTTAAAAATATCTCAATTACTCAATATATATATATATATATTCATGTATTTTAAAATTTTTAATTAGAACATATTTTAATTTTATATAAATTTTAAATTTAAATTTAATATATTATTAATTTTAAAAAATTATTAAATAAATAAATAATTATATATATAATTTTTAAAATAAATAATTTTTAATTATATAATAATTTATAATTTAAATAAAAATATAATATAATATATTTTAATTAAATTAAATAATATTTCATTGCTTTGAAGATAAGAGCACATAAATTTTTTTACCTTGTGTTTTATGTTTGAACGGAATATTTTAACATTTTAAAGAATTTAAAATATTTAAAAATTTAAATACTTTTAATTTAAATATTTTTATTTTAGAAATATTTTATTTAAAAAAAATTAAATTTTTTATTTGAATGATAAATTTTAAAATTTTTTATTTAGTTTAAATAATTTAATTTTTAATATATAAAATTTTATATTTAAATATTTATATTTTTTTAATTTTATTTTTATTGTTTTTGTTCATAAAAAATTTAGATGTATAAATAATTTTTTTATATAATATATTTAAACAGAATAATAATATAAAAAATATATATAATTAAAAGAAAAAAAATACAATCATATTATTTAATATTAAAAATATTTTATCCAAACATGAGAAAGAACAACCAAAAAGAACAATAAAAAAGTAACATAAAAAGATTATAAAAGATTACAAGAGAGAATGTCATTCGTGAATAAAACTAGCTATATAGCTCAAAATTGCAAATCTGCAGGTGAATCTGAACCAATAAAATTATTAACTCCATTTAAATGTATTTTTTAACTTAACATGTTTAATTGGTAAGTTGGATCCACAAATTAACAAGCGAGCTCGTAGATCAATTTTTTTAAAAAAATAAATTTTTATTAAATTTTTTATTTTTTATAAATATTTTTAATTATTTTAATAATTAAATAAATTAAACAAACTATTTCACTAATTTACAAATCAAATAAATCAAATAAAATTATTTAATTTTTAAAATTTTAAATTCTTTTAAAAAGAATTTAAAATACCATATGGAAACAAAAGGCGATGGAATTAGGGCAGTGGTGTTGGGGTTATCTTTGTATTATAGAAATAGTAAGATACTAATGTTATCTTTGGATCTTGCAAATTGCGGCTTCAGAACACGGATTTCAGATTAACAAGTAATGCACAGAACGACAAATTAACCCATAGATTGGCACTTTACTTGATTCCCCAATACTTGTATCTCTTATTTTAATTTTGACATATGATATTCATATTATAATTTATATAATATTTATTTTCTCTTTTATCTATTTGATATAAAAAATATATCAAATATTTTTCTTTTTTTGTCATATTGCTTATTATATTAACATTTTTTCTGTTTTTATCTTATTCTATTTAAAATTGAAAAAAATGTTTTGAAAGAATAGAATTTTTTCTTTAATTTTGTAGTAGCATGACAAGCTTAAAAAGGAGTAGACATGACAGCAAAGTTGGAAATTTTTGAGCTTTATTTGATTTTGTAACACATGGTAAGCTAAAACAAGGGCCACTTGTTCCGATTGCAAGAATATGAGAGGACAGAAGATATAATTAATTAAGAATAGCTTATCAACCTAAACAAAATAGCACTGTTTTATATGAGAAAATTACAGAACTTCTAATCATATTAAAACATAAATAAAGGATAAATGAATTTGTTATTCACTTCCAAGTTTAAATATATTCAATCAAAAAGCAGAACATGTACAAGACCAACATGTAATATCTCTCAATGCAGAACATAGTGATTGGTGCAAATTTTTTATTTGGCATGGAATATCAGGGATGGTGTTTTAAGCATCATGTTCATTCAAAAAAATTCAGAAATGGAAGCTTAATTAATATGTTGATGATTTCTTCCAATTTGCATATTCAACAGTTTTACTTCACCTAAACCAAGATGTTATGATCTTCATGAGTAAAGAAAAGAATGTTAGATATAATTATTGTTGGGAAATAGCAAAGAAGAAAATGCCATTTTCAGGTACTATAGATGATACAATCTCTACCTTGCTCGCCTGAAATTGGACTAAATTCTTAACATCTTGTTTTAGAGTCAGTTTGTGAAAAAATTTTAATGAACCAATTTGAAACAAAGAGCTTTAAGAGATTATATTTACTTAACAAATAACCTTGGACAGTGATTTCAGGGCCATTTTGGAGAAGTATATCAACAAACTTCTTAACTTCATTCAAAAATGCTTTTGATCTTTATCCCCACTTTGAAACAGACACATAATTTATCTTGATAGCATAGTTTCAATCTGTTATATCAAATGTAATCATTGTCATGACAGTCATAGTCATCTACAATTTTTAAGAGTACTAGTGCAGCTACATGCTATCAGCCAGGATTTGGAAGCCATTGAAGGAGTAACTTTAGTGGGTTCATGCATTGCCAAGAAACACTGAAGAGAGGGAGGACATGTTTGAATGTGTAGTAAGCTACTCTCTCCTTTGTATTTTAGATTCTCTAAATCAATGGAAATAGGCACATTTTCTGCAGAATACAGCAATACACAATTGATTAACCCAGAGAAGGCTAGAATGGAATCATTCACAATAGCTGATTTTTATGTTAAACAAAAGTTTAGTCTTTGAACCATAGATCTTGCATAATTCTTTGATGATATCCAGCATTTTTAGTCCCATTTTATGAGGTTAAACAAACTTAATACCATGGATCAAAGTGTTCCTATGCTTATTTCTAGGTTACACACCTTTACTTTGCATTGCCTGAATTTGCACACATGCTAATAATTGACAGCACATGGCGATTGTTCACTAGCAAGGTAACAGCATTTGTGGAATGATGACCAGAAACCAGGTTTTTTTTTATGATTTACTGTTTATAAGCTCCATCATTGATTGTAACATTTTCAAATTGAAAACTAGCTGTATGTTCCATTGCTTAGTAAAAAAATATTCTCAACACACTTCTCATATCTTGGTCCTTGACATGAGAAATGGTTAAAGAAAATTGGTATAAATACATTGAACATGGAGTTCTTTCTCAGAAAAAAAAAATGTTTCTGAGAATAAAAAACTTAATAACTAGGTTTCATGGATAAAACCAGGTTTCTATGTTCTGTCCAACTACAGCAGCAACCATTCATGTGAATAATTCAGCACTGCCATTAACATTTGCAATCCAGCACAATAATTCAGCACTGCCACAAGCCTTGGAAATGACACCAATTTCTCTGCATGTGATGCAAAATGTTTCCTATTGTTCTTACAATACTTTGTGTATTAATGCTGATAAATAGCACATGCATTTACAATGTTCCGTGTGTGAGTGAAACAGTATGTAATACTGACATGAGCGTTATTTTTGTTGTGCTGTTCAACTACGGAAAACTATAGGCTATTTGTTGTAAAATTCCTGTAGCCCTTATTTTGTATTGTGCATCAATATGTTTTATGATTTTATGATTTCAATAAACTGCTTCTCAGTGGTTTTCCAAGCATCCTTGAGTTTCATCATGGCATCAGGATGATCTATAGAGCATTAGTGTAAATATTGGGCTTGGTTGCTCCATAGAACAAAAGTGTAAATCAGCAGGCTTTGATGGAAGACAAAACTATGACCATTGGGAAAAAGAATTGTTTTGACATTTGAGTAATATTGCCATCTTCATTGAAAATAGTAGAGGGTGGAAAGTAAAAAGAAATTAACATATCAAACACATTGAATTGAAAGACTTCACATAAGATAATTTGATGAAATCTCTAGCCCTCCCAATATAATTTTTTGTTTGATGCAGGAGCAAGAGAGGGAGAGTTTAGTGGGTGGGAAGAGGATGATTAGTTTAGGGCAATAGTTGGAGAAAATGAAGTGCATGAGAGCATGTCATGATTTTTTTTTTTCAAAATAGTTGTTTCTAATGGATACATTATCACGAAGAAAAATTAGATTAGATATATAAAAAATTAAAATATATTTAAGATCAAATTACATTAAATAAGATATAAATATTTTTTATTCTTTAAATCTTACATTTTTTATATTTTATAAAATAATTTAATTATTTATATAAATTTTTTAATAAAATTTTTTATTTATTTATAAAAATAATTTAATTTTTTAATTATAATTTGTTATAAGATAATATTATGTTGTTTACTTTATTATTTTCATGTACATTAAATGTAAGAAAGGATGAGATAAGATAATAATCTATCTTATTTTTATTATATTATATCCTATTTTATTATATTTTATTTATGAAACTAGTGATATCATTATATGCAAAGAACACAAATAACACATAAAAAGAAAGAAATTGAATAATATGTTGAAAATTTTTAAAAATAAATGATTAATATGGATCATATATGCTAGAATAATAATTTAAGAGCAAAAGATTGGATAAGAGAAAATCACATGCAATGTATATATGTATATATTGATTCACTCTTATCAACTAAGAGTTATGTCTAGCCCCTCTAAATGCAACATGATTTTAATAATGCACCATTTTTCTTATCCAACTATTCTTATACAAATCTTTCTAAGCTCAAATCTCATGTATTATTTTATAAATAAATCTTTTTAGGATTTTTTTAAAACAAACAACAAAATAAAAAAATTACAATAAATAAAACGTTAAAACTCAAAAGAGGTTTGTGCATAGATACAAAATTTTTTATTTTTTAGATACAAATAATAAAACGTACTTATTGTTATCTTGCACACAAATCTTTACTTATATAAAAGAAGATAAAAGAATTGTTATGAGATGACTAGAGATTGCAATATCTTCTTTTATTTAATAGATGGTCTTGGTCCAAGTGTATAAGACCTTACTTTATCATAAAAAGGTGATGTACTTAAGTGGGTGAACTTTGAACATGTACTTTGCAATAGAGATTTTTTTTCTCATTTTATATAAAAGTTTCATCCTTATTTACTATGATAATTTCTCTTGTAAGACATAAAACTTGTGAAGATCATTCTTATTTTTTATGACAATTCCTCTTGTAAGATATGAAACTTGTGAAGATCAATAGAGATATTTTTTCTCATTTTATATAAAAGTTTCATCCTTACTTATTATGGTAATTTCTTTTGTAAGACATGAAATTTATGAAAAAAAAAAACTTTAATTTTAGTAAGAAAGAAAAATGTTATAGTATCTAAGTTGTGTCATGCCTCCAAGTAGGTTCTTTATGTACAATATTTTGTTTTTATCTCTTGATGGGTATTTTATTTCAAAATCTCAAAGACAATAAATATTTCTATATATATTTTATAATTAAAGCTTTTATCATCAATAAAAAATTTTAAATTGAAGAATCATATAAAAATTAGGTTCCAAACATAAATATTATGTGAATTCTAGGTTATTTACATTTTACAAAATAATTTTAAATTATTAGATTAAATGTGTTAGCACGATAAGAGAAAATATTTTTAAAATATTATAAAATTTTAATTAGATAGTTTTATGTTAAATAAAAAAATTTCAAATGTTATCTAGTTTAAAAAAATAAAATTCTCCTTTTATACTTAATATTTTTTGGATTACCATTCATAAGTCCCCTCATCTTGATTTCAAATAATTTTTGACAATTTCTATAATTTTCACATTATTCATCCCACCACATGGTTAATTTCTCTTGATTTCCATGCATAGTAACATTAGAAGTTACAAACTTCAACTTAATCCCATTTATGAGAAATATTGAATGGATACATACAATTATTTTTGCAGTTACAAATAATGGGAGAAGTAATATTTCACCTACTTTTTTGAAGTCAATTTGACCCTTACCATCGAGTTCTAACCCAGGTGAAAAAAATTCATACACACCAAAGATTACAGATAAAAGAAACGTAAATAAAATAACATGAATATAAACTCCAGATTACTATATAAAATAAATAACATTACAAATTATTACGATTTAGGTTGGATGTCAATTATAATTTTAAAACAAATAAAAATTTAATCAAAACAAATAAAATAAAATTTTATCATATGGTTATGTATAATTAATTTGTACGACTTTATACGAGAAAGTTGAGCTATTTATCATTTTCAGGTGTCACATGTAAGAGAAGCCAGACATAACACACTACTTTGAGAATTGATTTCAGCCATCAGGAGCCTAAACATGAATTTCAATCTTAAAATCTAAAACTGGCAGTTCCATCCATTGAGAATCAGTTTCCATCATGGTTTTGAGATGAATACAGATGAAATCCAAATAGGGGAATACTGGGGATGTTTCATCAAGATCTACAAGCAACATCGTGGAGTTGGGATGCCTACGTTAGACTGTTGATATCATAAGACTGCAGATGTTTCTCAAATTAAGATCTCTACATCCTGAGTATTCCATAAATGTATTCCATTTTTTAACCCATCAAACATGCTTATGAGAATTTTCATTTTGAAATCCTAACCCATCTATGTTAATAAACGGCTGGGAAGCAGATTTTTCAATCCCAAATACGAAGGACAGGACACAAAGCTAAGAGAATATAGCATGAATACACAGAAAATCACACATTAACCACTAGAAGATGCAACTCCATTAGGTTGTGTCTAGTAAACAAAAACACGTATTGTGTGGGAAGTGCCACAGTTCTTCATACTACACCTACCTACGTGTAAGAAATTGAAACTTAAGAGAAGATGAGATAGAGGAGAGAGAGAGAGAGAGAGAGCTAGACGAGAAGCAAAAATTTGTAGAGCAAGAAAGTTCCTTTTTGCCATCCTGATGCTAATGTGTTGATTCCTCACCAAAAACCTCAATGTTGCAAACAGGACATTTCTGAAAAATATAAGGTAAATGAGATAAAATAGTGTTGAAGTTGAAAAATTGTATAGGCATGGGATTCAAGTCAAGTTGAAAAGAGAGCATTTACTTGCCTTGTTAATGCCAAGCCACTTGGTGATGCATTCACCATGATAGACATGACTGCAAGGCAATTTCATTTGCTGGTCACCTCTTCTATAAGTCATCTGACAAATTACACACCTGTTTTCAATGCAATTGGATTATAAGTATATATTGAAAATAGGAAGGTAAGAGTGGACTCAACCCCGTCCAAATGAAAAGGAAGAGAGTGAATTAAGTAAGAAATGAAAATGGACAAGTACAACCAACTATTCTTTTCTATTCATTGGCTCTTGAATTTGAGGTTGAGAATAAGGAGAATGTGGTAAATTACATATTGATAAATTTATAATTTATAAGTACTGCAAGCATGAAGCATGTACTAATTTTCACTTTACTTATCCTATGATTTTAAATAGATTGATTTTGATAAATTAGAGTTTTGTTAACATTAAATATTTTTCATTCCTCTTCCACATTTACCTCAATGTAATATCCCCTCTTTGGCCTTCATTTAACTTCATATTTATTACCATATTTTTCCTTGATTCCAGAGAAAAGGTCGAGAAGCAGGATATTACCTTTTCCCAGAATTTTTTCTTTTGAATAAGCTACCAAATTTGTACTTTGAGGTTGGAAGCATATCAATAAGTTCTTGGGAAAGACCTCGGCTTTGTGTCCCTACTGCCTCCCCCAGGTCCAGTAGTTCCTGCCATAAATTATCATTGGCTATTGTTCATGATTTCCAATTCTACTTCTATTCAACATACCAATAAAAAATGAAAGGTCAAGATATTAAAATACAAATCAGCACCAAATTCCTTAACTTCAATCATCACAAACATTAGCAACATTTTCAAAGCAACTCTTTTGTGTTATGCAAAATATTCTAAATATTGAAGGCAACACCCCTTTTTCTGAGCTTAATAATTATTCAAATCAAATTTGATATCATATATGCATTCAATGTTCTTTGAAACTATTGGTTATAAACTATTTATGAGCTTTCACCTAATAGCTTAAGTTTTTGAGATGGTTGGTTCTTGACAAGGTATCAATTATCATAGCTCTTGTGTCCTCAGGTGTTCAATCCTTGCCACTCCAATTTGTCTAGAAAAAGGATGAATTTAAGCACAAGGTAAGTGGGTCTCTGCATTTGTCAAACTTCAAGTCCAAGGGGCTAGTGTGAACATAAAAACATTCATGAGTTTTCACTTTTCACAAGGTAAGTTGGTTCTTGCAGAAATATATTGAACATTTGCAATTTAAAAATGCAAAACCAATCCCCAATCTCTGAACAAAACTTTGAATCTGGAAACACGTTAACTTTGACTACTTACCCTCCTCATATTCAATACCTTAAATTTTCAAATGCTCTCAACAGGAACTAATTGTGTTGGATGTTTAGTAACTAATATAATAATCAATGAATTAGAATAAGAAAAACAAAACTTTAAAAATAAGAAACGATACACATATATCAGTGCATACATCAATGTTTACACATCAAACTTCAAGTGTATCGCACCTCATATGTCATATTATCAGGATCAATGTTGTCTTGCCATATGACCTGCAGCAATGCAACGCCAACGATTATAGACTTCAAAGGATATAGTTTTATGCTGCTTCTGACCATCAAGTTATAAGTTGAAAACAGTATACAGAAGTTACGGGTTAACTATTTGTTGAATTTAAGCAATTGAAATGCAGAAAGAACCCAACTCAAGTTTTTTCTTAGTCTTCTTTTTGAATAACATAATTTCCAGCTTAGTGGAGCTGATAAGAAAGAAAACAGTTATTTCACGGTAGGAGATGAAATCATTTGAGTATCCAAATAATATCTATATGAGCAGTATTTTGACCTTAAATAATGAGTTCTAGTGGAACAGAGAGAAAAAATAACCTGCTTTTTGAATTACAGAAAAATGGAGTATGTTGAAAGCCACAAGTCACATTTCTCTAAACTTTATTCATTACTTGTTATAGATTCCCAAATATCAACACTTAGTTAGAGTAGAGTATCCATAATTTGTTAGAACAATTTGTAGTTAAGTAGTTAGTTAGATAGGTTGGAGGGACAGTGGTGTGGCTTAAATGGGAGGGGTAGAAGGGAGTGGCATGGATAATTGTTACCATCAAGATTTGAGAAAACAGAAAAGTGGCCTAGTTGTAAGGAAAAAAAACCTTTGGAGGAGATTTCTCTCCATTTCAATATCAATCAGTAAAGATTTGTTCTTTTCTTTTTATCTTTCATATAATTTGTGTTTCTGGGTGCATAATATTCCCACTGTTCAGTTTACTCACAAACGAAACATGTATCTGAGGACAGTTCTTGCGAGTATAAAGCTTTGAGGAAGGTTTACGTGAAACAAAGTAAAGAAATTATTGGTTCTATAACAAAAACTGTTTTCTAGATAAAACCTAGTCTAAGAACCTACACATGTATGCAACCTTGTATGAAAAATACGTGATATCCCACCATTGCCAAAATTATAAATACCATTTGATCCTAAGTGTCATCAATTAATAACTATCCCTAGACAAGGAAGGAGAGATAGGGGGCACAAACAAAGGTCCACAGAAAATTGATAATATAAAATAAACAATGCCTAATTTCAAACTCCATTTTGTTTCTAGGTCATTAAGCATAAAACTCAAACCTTCTGCGAATAATCAATGAAAAACAAGTCATTCTGCATGTTCTGTAGACAACATGAGTGAAGGATATTAATGAAAGCGAACCATTGCATTATAAAGATATAATTCTGATGTTCCAAATTTATTGGAACAATGCCCTACAACCTAGACCAACAAGCAGAAAAGACATAGTTCTATATATAATCCTCTAATAATTGTAAATTGAATGACATGGTTCGATTTCAGTGCCATAAATTTGGGATCAAATACCTATGGTTGAAAAATGCAAATTATCCTGTTTAACTATGGCCATTGTTCCAATAGCATACTGTATTTTTTACTTTGGTAATTGACCAGATTAAACCTTCAACATATGACAAATAACCCCTTGTGATTAATTCCCAAAATAAAAACAAATTGAAGTTTAGGAAGATTATTTGCAAAAATTAGAACTACAGGGGTTATTTGTCACATATTGAAAGTTTAGGCAGATTATTTGCCAAAGTTAAAACTACGGAGGTTATTTGCCACATATTGACTTTAAGCAAGTTAATTGCTGAAATTGAAACTGTGGAACTATTTGCCAGGAGGTACAAGTTCAACGGAGAAATGTCATTCTGACTCACATTTACTGATAAAAAGGTTAAGGTATCCAAAAAAGTGTAGGGTGGATAGATTACGGTTTTGTGATGAAAGTATGCAATGTTCAGCCAACAATCATTGAAATAATGTCTCCCAATTTTCAAGCATAGGGGGCCCGGTGTTCCTACCAGGGACAAATGATTGAATATTAAACCAAAAATTAATTAGTTAAGGTCTAAAATTTCAGCATACATGATAAAAAAGCTTCCTACCTGGCTACTGTTGGACTCTTGATGATTTGGACTGCCTGCAAAAAAAAAATATTAGAAGAATTAATATACTATAGAATGATTTTCATAGATTTCCAAAATGATTAGAAACTAAAACAGTAGTTTCAATTCAGCTCAACTCAAAAGAGAGGAAAAGAAATAAAAACTTCACCTAATAAGTTTGCATGATGTGGAATTTGGACTGCTATCATAATTTTCATGTTTTTGGAATAGATGCAATTTGGATCAGTAAATTAAATTCAACCTCAATAACAACAAAAATGAGCTTCACCCAACCAGACAACTCCCTCCCCCTCCCGTGCAACCCCCAAATAAAAAAATTAAAAAATCTCTGCAGAGTGCAGACACTAATTTGCTATTAGCATGGAACTAAAAAATGATTAAATATGTATAATAAGGTAAAATAACCAAGTTGCAGAAACCAATGATGCAATCATAGGCCTAAGTTTACGGTAAAAGAAAATAAAATTTGAACTAACACTCTTCAGGGATAGTCTGCATGCTTGTGACTCCATCTCTTCCAGGCGGAGAATCCGTTGTAGCTGGTTCGACAGTGGTCATTGTGGAAGGGTATTCCCACTCAGCCCTGTCAATCTCCATTCTCGGCAAATGACTATTAACCTCATAAGAACTGTAATAAGATGTACTCCCAGGGGCAGACAATCCAAACTTATAGGGATTCATGTTCATTGACCAGTAGACACTTTCCTGGATAGAACATATGATTACATAATCATGAATTATGATCATATTTGATTATAGAACCAAAAGAGAACCAATCGTATACTATGAGCTAATAAAACAGACTTGTTTCAGTGTTGTTAATAAACTTATACATGAGACAAATTAAATTTCAAATGGGTTAAAGGGAGACATGTCTATGACGCATAGTAACTTTCACATGCAGCATTACCCCCATCCACTGTAGCAATTCAACTCGGAAAATTAATTATCATTGTCACATCTTGACCTTCCAACTTGCATGATTAAAAAAATACACCTTCCACGACCTTGTGTCAAACATTCTGAGTTCTATTACCTAACTGTTAGGTAGCATCAGCAATGACAACAACAAAATTATGAAAATTTCTGCTTTTCCTCTCATATTTTGGGGTAAAATTCATTTTACGACGATAAAACTCAATAAATTCCAGCAACAGGACACATTTGCAATTCATGAGTAGCATGAATGAACAACCATGTTACAAAAACCATTAACATCCAGCAAGTTGAGAAACACTGAAACAACATTAAATTTATATACATATACATACATTATATATATATATATATATATATATATATATATATGTATGTATATATATATATATATATATATATATATATATATGTATGTATGTATATATTATATAACAAAAACCTGATCAGGCACTGAGCCAGCAAAGGCATAATTCACCGGCACATGAGTGAAGCCTTGGAAGAAATCGACGAAGTTTTCATTAACAGCATAAGGAAAGCCAGCATCTACGTAATGCACCCCCATTTGTCTTCCATCATTCATTTTGCAGCTCGTAAAAGAGAAAACAACAAACACTACACAACCTTTCAGCAACAACTGCACACACACACACACAAAAAAAAAAAGTCACATTACATTACACGTCAGCAAACACGCCCTTGAGCAGCAAATTCTTAAATAAAGGGAGCAAAAAATAGAATCACAATCACATTCACATGTTTTGAATCTAACCAAAAACAAGGTTTAACCTGAAATTTTTATTTTTCTAAAAAATTAATTAAAAAATAGGAGTCTGTAATTTTGATTTGTGATGGTGAAAACCTGGTAATGGTGGTGAGATTGGAAAGAAAATTGGGAGGGAAAGGGAGAATGCGGGATTGGTTGATTGCAGAGTGAAGAGATTTTTTCTTTTATTTTTATTTTCTTGGGAACCAAACAGAAGAAGGAAAGTTCGAGAGTTGATTTACCTTGTTCACATTCGAAATGGATGGAAGTGAGAGAGAGAAAGAGGGTTTCGTTTCGATGCTATGTGGCAATTTGGTTCTCTCTCTTCTGTGCCGATTTTCTTTATGCCGGAATTCAGAGCTAGAGCTTTTGATTGGAATTTTTATTTATTTATTTATTTATTATAAATGGAATTTTTAAGTTTTCATTGCACTTCTCCCTCATCCACACTAATTAATTCTAAAGCACTTTTTATTATAAAATTGAAATTAAATTTAAAAATAATATTTAATGTAAAATAAATTACGTTGTATTACAAAGATAAAATCATTTAAAAATGATTGTTTAAATTTTTAATACAAAAGTAAACATTTTTATTTTAGTGGTTAGCTTTGATGTATTATTCATCATCTAGAGCATATACATATTTAAAAATAAGAGAGAAATAATAATATCAGACAAATCTTTAAATATGATGAACGATCTAATAAAAAAATTAAAAAATACAAAACATGAATGTAAAAAAAGTCAAAATTATTACAAGATATACTAACATTATGATTTTTATATTTTTAGTGTTATTTGTTATTAGAGTGAAATAAAATGTTGATTTCATTAAATATTCTAAATTTATTTATTATTGGTGAGATTAACATATAATTTCATTTAATATTATAACATTCAAAATGTAAAAATAAATATTATTAATACTTTTTATTAATAATTACTTTGTTTGAATTGTAATAAAAATATAAATAATTATAATGAATGTAAACATAAAATATAAAATGTGCTTCAATTATTAATATAAAGTATACATGCGTCGTATAATCTTTTCAAAATTTAATCTCTTACTAAGATAATATTTCAAAAATATCACGTGATTAAAAGTTGATATATTAAAAATTTTGTTACACAGTTACCTATTAAAATTCATCGTAATCTTTTAATAGTTTGGGTTGAAAGGTAATATTTAGTGATTTGTTCTTATAATTATTTAATAAAATTAATCTTTAAATTTATTTTTTATTTTTTATGATCTTATAAATTAATTTAAAATTTTTTAAATTTTTTTATTAATTTTTAACTTTCATAAATATCATGTAATTTAATATTTATAATATTATTTTGTAATATTAACTATCTTATAAAATATGGTGTGATATCAAATAATGTTATTTTATATGAAATTTTAATTTTATGTCATTTAAGATGGTTTGGTTTGGTTTGATTTTCTTCTTTATTATTTTATATTTTTTATTTCTGTTTTTATTTTTTATTTTATCTTTTTTTTTAATTTTATTATATTTTTTTTAGTAAACTTTTTATAAATTAAAATTTCCATGTATATATTTATGTCACTTTTTTAAGCATATATTAAGAAAGGTTTAACATCAACTTTAGTAGTGTTTGTTGCGTAGAGATTTTGAAATCATAGGTAAGTTTGTTGTTGAGACATAAAGATTGCAACTTTTGTAAACGTATCCAAACTAATTTCCTTAAATTAATATTCAACCAAAAATTTTATAATCTCAGTTCTTATTTATGGTCATTGGAACATTCGTTATACACAAAAATAAATTCTTCATAAAATCACCAATTCCAAAAATATTTTAAAACGCAAAAGAACAAAATTAAATATTTAAAAGAATGAAATATGTATAAGTTATTAAACGAAACAAATAGAAAGAATAAGCTAAAGTTTGAAAGTTTCAAATAAAGAGAAAAGGTTACAGAGAGATATGTAATGTTTGGATGTGAAAAAAATAGGAAACAATGTGAAAAAAATTGAAAAAAATTAAAGAAAGAATAAAAATAGAGGATGGATTTCATACAAAATAATATCATTTGATAATGTCACTTTAATGTTACAAATCATCAAGTGGACTCATAGATCTAGTTGTATGATATTTATAAATATTAAAAACTAAAAAGTAAGTTCTAAAAAATTAATGACCATTTACAATATCATAATAAAATCAAGAATAAATTTAAAGGTTAAAACTTATTTAAATACTATCAATTTAATAAAAAAAATTAAACACATCAAATTTCAAAAATATACTTCTATTGTTCATATTATTAGAAAATTTATTATCAAGGTAGTGAAAATTTTCTATCATCAATTATTTTTATAAAATCAATTTTTATGTTGATGTTTTGGTTAAGAATATAGTGTATTTTTACGTTGATGATTTGGTTAAAAATATAGTTTATTTATATTAAAGTTAATTATATATAATATTATTCACATAACTTTTTCTTATCTTAGTTTTTTTATGATTATTTAAAATTAAGTTAATTAATTTTAATAAAATCATTTTAAACTAATAAATACTTTTGATATATATATATATATATGTATATATCAATTAATCTGAACTGTTTAATACGTACTTATATTAAAAATAAAAACTAATTCTCTACGAATAAAATAGTCACCATATTTTTTGGAACCATGATGTATAAAATATAAAAATAAAAGGTGATTAACATTAGAAAGGAAAAGAGATAACAGAAAGTAGAAAGAGAAAATGTAACGAAAGAATGGTAATAGATGAAGAAGCAGTAAAATAATCAGTGGAAGCCGCATTTATCAGAAACAAATCCATCTCTGCTGTATCATACAGCTGTTTTTCAGCCTTCAAAAGTTTTCACAATTCTGATACCTACCATTCCAATTTTACACCTGAATCTAACAACTTTTAATATCATAAATATTATTATATATAAATATCTATAACATAGGGGTATCTAAAGATAAATTATAAATAATCTGTTTATTTTTTTTTTGAATAGTTTATATTTTTTATATATAACTTCTTGAGTGCTATATATAAAGCATGATTCAAAACAGAAAGACATGATTCCTGCAAACTGTAACATAAGGTTGTGGGGCGGCGTTCCTTTGACAAAAATATTAGTATTATTATATAGTAGATAATATTATCTTTTATCTTTAAATTGAATAATGTATACTATATTTTTAAGATCTGGTAGATGTTTCTTGAAATTTTATTTGTTCTTCTTGGGTTCAGAGATTTATTGGGATATTGGGGTGTTAGTTAAACAAGACGCAAAAGGTGGAGACAAGTGTATCTAAAATAAATGAAAACAGACAAAGTAGTAAAAGAAATCAGGTTCCATGTCCCAAAAAAATTCAATTAAAATAATATAAAGTTAGAGATAATATTAAGATAGAAACCCCAAAGAAAGCTAAAGTAATTGAAATGAAAATATTTTCTCACATGTTTTCTTTTTGTATTTGTGATGTGTAACACCGACCACTTCTTGTTTTTTTGTTTTTTAATTCATACATTTCTTTTTCTTTTTCTTTTTCTTTTTAACAAAACTGTACTTTTTGTGAATAACAAAACAGTGTTTATCTTTCGCGTTTACATTCTTTTATTAAAATATTTTCCGTTTTATTTCTGTTATGAATATTTTCCGTTTTACTTCGTTACATGAAAAATATGTGAGGTACAGGCATTGTACTAAGCACCAAACATAAAATAATGCAACAATACAATAAGGGAGTTTAGCATGTAGATTTTTTTTTTTAAGAATTATATTTTATATGAATTGAGGTTTTCAGAAATATTATATATATATTTAGGTTCAGTAGGGTGATTTTTAGTCTTTATTTTGAATTTTTAAAATGAAATCTAATTTTTATTTTAAGTTTTATATTATAATTTAAATTTTTAAAAATTATTATAAAAATAAATCAATTTATTTTATTTTAATTTTTTATTATAAATATATTAAAAATTAAATAAAAATAAAAAATTAATATTAATATTATTTCTTTATTATTATGATGATAATAGGAAAGTGATGGTAACGAATATCAATATAACAATATATTTTAATAAATAAATTTAAAGTTTATAATATATATTTTTAAATTAAAATTAAGTATTAAATTTTTTTTATTTTAAAATTAACTTAAAAGTGTTTTAAAAATGTATAAATAAACTAATTGAGGTATCAACATTTTTCTCATAATTTAATTAGCAAACTTCTTGTTCCTTCAGCATATACCTTTTATGTTGCTTGCACCCACCCCATCCTCTCTACAATTATGGTATCAAGATCTTGGTCATATTTCAATAAGCAAACTTCATATTTCATGTCACATAGCTACACAACCTATATTATCATTTAATAAAAGTGATTTAATTTTTCTTTTGATCTTATTCACTCTTATATTTGTCTGCAAGCTTCACACTTATTATGAAAGATTGTGAATATTTATTATGAAAAAAATTATTGTGATAATGCCTAGAATATTGTGATGCTGAAGTTCTTAGTTTTATAAGGTATACCATTAGTTCTCTTTGTTACAACATTTTTTCAACAAAATAACAAGGTATAAAAAAATATTGACATATTCTTAACTCTCCTTAAGCCATATTTTTTCTTCATCCATCTCATCCATAATAAGTTTGGATGAAGTTATTCTCACTATTTATATACGGCATTAATTATTTTGCTTCCACTATTTTAGATAATGTTTCACTATACCATTCATTGCCTAATTATAATTTCCTTCATGTGTTTGGTTGTGCTTGCTTTTGTTCTTCTTTGACCTCATGATGTCACTATTCAAAACTAGATTTGTGATCGATACATAATCTGACAAAGATGCTGCTTAATTGGCTAGTCCTAATTAACACAAATATTTTTAATAAAATAAGTGTATTTAATGAAACAAATTATACTTAATTTATCTAAATTTTGACAAAATCAGCATCTCAAAAATAACGATAACCTATTAAATCAATTTATAAATTTTTATCAACTGGTGAAACAAAATGACATCATAGTACCCAAAAAGTTATATATAATTTTTAAAATAACAATAATAAATTTCTAAAGCAAAATATCAAATGTATAACATAAAGTAATATCATATGAAAATTTTTAAAATAGTATTAATTATTTTTTGTAATATATTATACATTTAATATGTTATATTATATATTATCTCATAACAATTATTAATATGATATGATAAAATGTATATTGTATAATAATAAAGATTATTTTTAAAATTTTAAATTCAGTAAAAGTTGAAATCAATAATTTTTAAAAAATTAAATATAATTAAAATATGTTTAAATTTTAAATGAATTATAAAATATATGTTGAGTTGAAGTTACGTATTTATGTATCCATTATATATATATATATATATGATTTTGATAATTTAATAAGTAATTTGATATCTTAAAATTTTTATAAGAATAAAAATATGATTTTTATAAATATTTTATATAAAAAAGAAAAGAAATTAAAATAGCTGTAAATAATTTTGGATCATAAAGGTAAAATTTTAGATTAAATTTTATCATGATTATGATTTTTTTTTCTAAGACGTTAAGTTAGTTATATTCTGCTAACTATTTCTATTAGCTTTGTATATATAAATTATTCAGTCATGTAACTGTTAACATTTTTATGGGCAGAAACTGTTAAATTCATTAAAGAAGTTTAGGTCAATTTTAAAGAAATTTAGAACTCTTCAATTTTTATTATTATTTTTTATTCTTAATTTTTGTTAAGAAACTAATATTATTTAAATTACATCTATCTTTTTTTAAATTTTGTGTATATGTTATTTTCATAACAATTTTATTAATTTTTTTTAGTTTTAAATCTATAAACTTGTTTAAATTTATTGAATTTAGTGAACTTTTAGTTTTATATTTTTTACAAACATGAATGTTTTAAATATGTGAATTATTTTAATTTTATTTTATAAAATTAAAATTGAATTAAGTCGAATGAATCAAATTGATACATTTAATTAAATTATTATTTTCATCAATAATTTAAGAAGTTTAATGATAAACTCATAAAAATACAATTCAAAAAATAAAAATATTCTCAAATCAAATTATATTACCTTTTGATGGTAAAAACCTTAATTTCATACTTTCAAAATTTTATTTTATTCAACATAATAAAAATACTTTCCATTTTTGTATAATACAAATATACTCATACTCATATTATTGAAAAAAAAAACATATTAAAATAAATTGAAATGGTTAGAAACAATTTTAAAGACTTGTTTTCCAATCAAATAATATTAATAGTAATATCATAATAAATAAAATAATTATAATTATAACCAGAATTATAAGAAAGTTAGTATATCCAACAAACCTAAACATCAATAACATTAAAAAAATTATTTAATAATGAAATACCTAGATTTGTATTTAAAGCTCTAAACTACAACTTTTCTAAAAACAAAAACATGCCAAGACATATTTTTCTCAAGTTTTGAGTTGTAGGCATATCTCAAGAATTTAAGTAGAAATTTATTTTGCAACAGATAACACCCTTTATTTCTAAGGAAACTATCTCTAACTCCCATTGAACAAAATTCGCCGCAACACTTGGTCAATTACCAGAACTCAACGATTTTCGTCACAATCTAAAACTAAAGCATGAATTTA